>OY723403.1:45825098-47025098 GCA_963210345.1 Inga oerstediana
CAGAACAACAGTAGTCAATAATGGCTTTCCTTTTTTGTTGTTTTTGTCACAGCATCAACCCAAGAAACAGTCATAGACCCCTTGCTCTCATAGCTGCGCGGTATTTCATCATTATGCTAATGTAGAACTCTGCACTCTTTTTGTCTGTTATGCTTTCTACATAATTTGCAATGATTGAGTATATGATTTTTATATTGTTTATTCTAGTTGTTTTGTCTGTATCAAGTTCCGCTATCTTCTTATCTATAGTAGCAGAATAGGGTCAGTCTACCTCTTCTTCTAAATTTTGAGGTTCATCAGGAAAGGAAGGCATAGACTTTGGTCTAGAATCAGAGTAGACCACTTGAGGTTTCTCTGGAATAGGTTCTAGAAAATCTTCTTCAGGGATAAGATAGAGATCGTCCTCGGGATCTTCCTCAAAGAATTCATTTTCTTCATAATCCTCTTTAAGATCATCCATATGAGTTGATCATCCATAAACTCAATGCTCAATGACCCATACTCATTTGTTTCAATGCTGTTAAAAGCCTCTTGCTTTATTTTGACCTAAATAAACAAATGTGAGTCATTATCATAATTTTAGGGATTTTTAAATGTATAAAAAACACTTAAATAAGCACTAAAACCTCACAAACGGGTCCTAAATTGCCACACAAATAGGCAAATAGCATATCATCATGAAGATCTCGAATTTAGGGATTTTTAGGAACAAACCAAGTCTCAAATGGAGCTTTTATGTGCCCTCACATTCCCCAAGAAGATCAAATCCAGAAAACATAAAAAAATTTACAGAATCCCACTCTCGCTGGAGGCACTTGTACTATACGCGCAACACTAAAGCACTCTGATAGTCACACGTGCTGGTGATCTAGACTCCACGCACCATCTGCAATCTATCTATGTCCATCATGTGTCAATTGCGCCAGCCACATGGCCTCATGCGCCACATGGCATTTCTGTCCTCTTATAAATTTAAAAAAATGTTTTTTTGGGTTTGGATCGGGTTGGGCAATGATCCGCTGGACCCAATCCACTTTTTTTGTATTGCTTGTGTTGGGTTCAACCTCCAGCCGATTCGACCTGGAATTGGTTTCAGTCGTGGGTCGGGTTCATCGACTCGGTACCTTCTCTCCTATGTAACTTCGCCGTTCAATGTCCTTTTTGTGCGTTCTTGGCATCGATTTTCATCATTTTTTTCGATCTCTATGTAATGGGATCATTTTCAAAGTCTCATTTTCAAATGACCCAATTGGATTTAAAATTTCATTTTTATGATTCTTTTCCAAGATTTTGTTCAACATATAAGTTATTTCATTCCATAGCATTATTATGTGTATTATGAGGCTTTTGAATACACTTATACTCATAGATCCAAGGCAGAGACACAAGAACTGGAGAATTAACCGAAAACCAAAAAAAATATGAAAACCACCGAAAAATAAAACACAGGGAGACAAAAAGAAATGCACTATCCATGACCATGTTTAGAGAAATTAATTTAGTCTCGGGATAGATAATAATCAAATGCTCTAAGAAAATACCCAAATCATATATATATGCATATACATACAGAACGACGGCTTAATCAAAAATATATACATGCTTTCACATTTACGTACACAACGTGATACACTCAAAAAAACATGTTTAGCTGAAGCAACATTCAGTCCAGGGTAGATTAAAAACAAATTCTCTGTACCAATGTAGGGTTTCGGGTGTACCTGAAGTGTTGTTTCATACTCATGAGGTACCCACACAAACCAAATCACTCGGACTCCGGCTATAGTACACAGCAAATTCACCGGGAGAAAAGAGAGGAGAAGAGAGTTTTTCACAGTTTGCATTTTCTCTAGTAGAGAAGTCTATCTCGTATGTTCCAGAACATAAAGCCATGTTCAATGATAATTGTTCATAAAGCCATGTTCAATGATAATTGTTCCCATGATAATTGTTCCCACTAAAATCTACGGGAAAAACTATTCCCTCCATCTGTTTCAAATGTTTTGGGGAATATTACTAAGAAATACCCCATAAGATTTTGGTATTTTATTTTGGCCCCAAGGCCAATGGGTTTGGGCTTAATCCAACAAGGGTGGACCAAACCCAATTGCCAACAATTATCTAATTTTCATACGGTTTCCCTTTATGAACAACATTAGTTGCAATTAAATTTTCGAATTATATCGTAAGGAAGTACTTAATTCTTGCCATCAGCACTTATAAACCCCTATCATGGACCAAAGGGCTGGACAATGCATTTGTATATACAGGAAGAAGTGTACTGTTGCTTTGTTGAGTTGCGCTTTTGATTGTTGATGGGTCTGTATGTATTGTGTTTTGATGCTTAAGCTTGAGTATACTGTCTATGGCTAGTTAGCTTGTTTGATCCAAAATGGTGTTTGTATCCTTTGTTTCTTCTATAATACAAGATATTTAGGAAAAATAAATCTTTAGTGGTACCTCGAATATTTTTCCAAGTAAGAAATGACTATTAAGTCTAGATAATAATTAAATTATAATAAATTTTTTAGAGATTAAAAAAATGTCAAAAAATGTCTTGCAAATTCTTGGGTGAATTTGCTAAAAAGGAAGTTAATTAAATGTGCCTATACAATTTGTTTTTGCCAGCGGAATGTGCCTATACAATTTCTTTTGCCTGCGGAATGTGCCTATACAATTTGCAAATGTATCCAATCATTTATAACTTTATATAGTCTATTAGCAATTAAAATTCATATTTTTAAGATAAAAAATATGATTTTTACTTGACAAATTATTAAAGTACTCCTAAGGATGTGCAACTACTATTCTATCATTTATGATTTTGTACAGTAAAATTTGTAACTAGTTTTTTTTTTTTGGCCACAAAATTTGCAACTAGTTAGAATTACTATTTTTAATATCTAAGACAAAATTTTAACTTGATAGATTATTGGATCAATTGTAAGAATTTACATATACTATTATGCAAATTGCGACTTTATGTAATAATAATTCCTATTCTAAAATTGGTAAACAAAATGTAACCCAAAAGTTTAACTTAAGAAATAATTATTTGGCCAATATAGGAATTAACAAATACTAGCTATTTCTATATTTGCAACTTGGTATTCTTTAAGTTTGCAACTAGTGTTTCTATTTTTAATTTGCAGAAAATGATTTATAACATGATATAAATTATATATTTTAATGTTAATGACCAATCCCCCTCATTCTAAAATATGCAAATTAAAGGGTGTATTTGTCACACCCTTACTTATTTTGACTTGCAGCGAAATATTAATGCATGGTGTGATGAGAAACACAGGAATAGCATAATTATACTGATAACATGTGTATGATTACAGAAATGAATTCCTATAGGGGTTCGTACATGATAATTACCATCAATGTAGCCACACAGGGCTACTCGAGTATATAAACTTGTCCCAATGAAATGGAGACATCCTCTTATCTTCGTTCCACCACTGCAATCATCTCGTGTAGTTCTCTTCTCTGATCTCTGCGTACCTTCCGTATTCACTTGTTTAAATTGTTGGTAGGAGAGGGTGAGATTCAAGAGAATCTCAGTAGGAAACAATACTAATATGCATACAGGATAAGTGTTTAATGCATGACATGCTTGCATTACATAAACTCATTGTAACGCAATGACATATCTGCGTGCTCAATGTTTCAAACAACATACTTATGGCCATAGATAAACAGAAACAGAGCTTCAATTGTTCATATATGTTTCATATAATCAAGCAAAGCAATAACATGCATCAATACACCAACACAAATATCAAAGACATGCAGGAGATATAAGTTCCCTACCTTAACCTTTGCTTGCTTCAAAACGTACTCCTCGTAAAACATGCCAACGACTGGGTTCTCAACTTGATCCTAAAATTGAAAATGTATAAAAATTAGGTTAAAACCCATTCATGTAGTATTTTAGGTAATTCTATAGCATTTCTAGTGGTTATAGGAGTCTATTATGAAAATTTACCAAAATGCTCTCAGGCACCCAGCCGGCCCCATTGTATCCGATCCGACCATACTTTTCCTGAGGTTTAGACTAGGGCTATTCTGACTTATTTTTGCCTAAGGAATCCATTTCTAGACTTGGAATTATCAAATTCATTGCCAAAAGACAAATATGCCCTTGGCAGCCCTGCTTTCCGGGTCTCAGGGGTGTTTTTGTAATTATGCTTTTTCGGGCTTTTCCGATAAAGTGATCAACTGCAACCTCACCTAATTTTTCCTCCTAAACTCAATAGAATTGTCAAATCATTGAAATCCAACTCTAATTCCTTGTACCAACCCTAGCCAAAATTTAGGTATTTCCTGAGAAAAATTAGGGTTTTTTGATTCCGACTCCGCAGACGTGTTTCTTTCTACTCCTACCCACTTTATTAACAGTGTAATTAGGTTACAACTACCATTTAGTACCAATTTTGGTAGCATAACACTTCCAACAAACCCATTTTCCATTTTCACAAATAAAGATAATCTGGTAAAATTTCACCGATTAAATTGTCCACAGTAGCCAGAACAATCAAAGATTGAAGTTTCCAAAGTTACCTCAAGCTCCTTCTTGCTTTTCCTTCTTTGGCCAAAACTCCTCTCCTTTCAAACCCTAGATTTTGCTTTCAAAATACCTTGAATCATGTAGAAAAGAGGCTTAGAGGAAGGATAATATAAGTTAGGAGCTAATTCACTGAAGAAATCAAGTTTATCTGGCAAATTTTCTTCTCCTTCTCTCTACAAGTTCTGAAATTTATTTTCTCTCTCTATACTCTCTAATGCCGTCAGATTATGGCTGAATAAGGAAGGAAATATGACTTTATATCATGCTTATGTCATGTTGCAATATGCTGATGTCATAATTTCTAATTTCCCATTTTGGATTTTATGGCAGATTTTCTACCCAAATTTTGAAAAATCATAACTAAATTTGTAGACGTTGTATCGGAGTAATTCTAAAGGCTATAATTTAGCCAATTTGAAGCAAAAAAATTTCAGAATTAAATTCTTTGGACGCCGCTCTAGAAACTTTTCTACTTTTCTGGGCTAAATTCAAAAATTCATAACTTTTTGCATATAGCTTCAAATGATTTGTATACCTATCAAATTAAAGCTTAAGATGTCTACTATCATCCTGTAAAATTTCATAATTTTTTCTCATCATATGGTCATCCAAAACCATATGACAAATTCACTGCCTCACATGAAATTTCACTGGAAGCATAATCACATTCTCCAAAATTCACCATATTATTCCCTTTACTACCTCAAAGATATAAGAAACATTAGATAATAGATTTGGGACACTGGCTAACCTAGGACTTAGTAGTCTACTTAATTCAGGCTTATTCTCTAACATTCAATCCCAAAATTCAGGGTATTACAATAGCAATTGTGTGTATGTGTGCACACACCATTTGTCTGCATATATATGGTAAGTAAAAAAGCTCTATATGAAACTTGTATAAAACAATTTTGTTTTCCATATTAAAACTTGGAATTGTAACCAACAAGTTATTGGTTGAGGTAGTAAGCGGCTTCAACCTCAAAGGGAGAACAAAAATTTGAGTACCAGGAAGCACACTTGATATGAGAGACGAAAACTATTTATATTGTAAGCCTTAAAAGGAATCAATTCCAAGTGCAAAGTGGCTTGGAGATACTAGCACTCTTGATCCAAAAAAAAAAAAAAAAAAAACTAGCAAGGACTTTTGTTACAAATTTACTATCCAAAGTTACAAATAATTGAGTAGTAGTTGCAATTCTTGGCAGTGATCCAACAATTTGTCAAGTTAAAATTATATTTTCCTTGAAAAAAGAAACTTTAATCACAAATTTTACCAGTTATACGAAGTTAAAAATTATAGGATACTAATTACCAATTGCACCGGGCTATCTAAATATTTTAATTAATTGCATATCGACCTTTGAGAATATATTGACATGTCAAAATTCCTCGGGATGTTATTATAATTAAATCACTCTCTGGGAACTTAATTGTTATGCTCCCAAAATACAATTTCATCATGCTTTACGGATCAATTTTATGTAGTATATGAATAGAACATTTTCAGAAAAAGAAAAAAATGGGAAAAAATTGTCCGTCATGATGATAATTATGAATTTATGATAATAATTACCTAAAACCAAAAGAGAAACAGTTGTCCCCTTTGATTAGCATGAAATGCTATAACAACTTGAATCAAAAAGTCTGAAACTTTTACCCAGAAAAAAAAGTCAGACTCTCCATTGGCCGCTTCTCTATCAATTGAATTTTAATCATTAAAAGATATCACAAAAAATAATTATTTATGATTTAATTACAAGCATATTCATTTTTTACGTGCATGGTAGATTTTTCGTTCTTTTGAAAGACTAATTAAATTCATGAATTTTAATAATTAAAAATTAAAATTGGAAATTATAATTTTCATTTTAATGACACAAAATTAAGTTAAATGGGTGCCGCCAAGTCAAACCTCATCGGGCACTTGGAATTCTCTTGTCAACTGATCTGGGTCAAAAACTCTGAGCTTCTTAATCTAAAAAAGTCAAATAATTGGTGGTTGGTTTTTCTTCATAATTGGCCATTTTCACTCATTAATTAATAAATATTTTAAAAGATTGGTGTCCTGTAGCTACCACCAATAATTTCACAAGTATACTTCACATTATTAGCCTCTTTTCTTTTCCTTTTTCTCTCCCTTGCAATTCAAAATGAAATGTCCCATTTTCATAAACCTGACATTTTTTCAAATCTTTTAACTAGAAAAATATGTACTACGTTAGGTTAAGATATAGCATTTCTTTGTATTTATAAAAAAAAAAAAATTCAACTCTTGTAACCAAAAAGAATGAAAATTCCACTTGCATGTACCATTTTTATTCATTCAAATACTACTACACATATCATCCATCAAATTACCAAAAACAGTAGACGGCTTAACACGTTTTCATGGCTATCTGCTAAAAGAAGCACCAGAGAGAAAAGTCAAGTCAAGTCAAGAGAGGTGCAACATAAAAGTCCAAGACAATAAGATGCTAATAATGAACAAACAACAAAGTATAAAGTATATTACTTTATTAATCAAATAAATCATGCATGCAAAAGGCGCAATCGAAAACCACTACGAAGATCCAAAATAGGATAAGCGTCTGCATGTAAAGCCATATCTTAATCCCAACAACTCAATCTTCACCTCTTCTATATAAAGGCACCAACTCACAACACCAAAACCCATCGAAACACCAAAAACAATTCCCCCTTTAATTGAGTTTGTTCACAGTCAAAATATTTATAGAATAGTACAGAAGCGCTAAGTATGAAAGCTTTTGGCTTATTTATTTCCCAAAATAGATTTAAAAATATATGTAACTCTTTTTGAGAAAAAACTTCTCCATAAACTTCTTTATTTCCCAAAATACCTATCTATAATTTCTCTCTAATTTTTTTGGGCCTTTATACATTGTTAATAATTATCCATTCTTTAATTTCCTGAAATTCTGGCCTAAGAATAGCTTTTCGCCAAATAATTTTTTTAGGCTTTTTTATTTTTATATAGCATCCCTATGCCTCAAATATGCTTTATAAATCTCTTCTAAAATTCTTGAGATGTCACACATTCTCTCGTAGAACTGATATGACAATCTCTTAAGCCTAATGGACAAAGTTGTGTGTAATATTCTCTTTTACAAATTTCCCAATATATTCAATGATCTCTAATTTGTTCTTCAATCCATCTCCTTTTCTACTTGGTTGATCTTAATCTATCTATTAAAAGTGCATCCCATCACCCCAACATAGATTCATAGTATAAATTACTATAATATTATTATAATTTAATTAATGTAACTATATTAAATCACCTGCACACTAACAAAAAAAACCTCCTTTTAGTAGCGGTTAACTTGTAGTGGTTAAAAAAACCGCTACAAATATAAGGATTTGTAGCTATTTTCTACAAATTCGCAATGGTATGACTCGCGCCAAATGGCACGTTGGTAAGTATCCATAATTTGTAGCGGTTGGCTCAAATAAACACCTAAAAATGTGGCGCCACATTTGTAGTAGTTGGATTAGACAAACCGCGACAAAATGTGGTGCCAGCTTGGCACCAAAAGGTGCCAAGCTGGCGACACATTTGTAGCAATTTTTTTATAGCAGTGTGTCTGATCGAACCGCTGCATAAGACAAAAGGTTGTAGGTTTGTAGCCGTTTCTATAAACCGCTACAAAGTAGTGATCTTCATGATTTTGTAGTAGTTTGTGAGGCAATAACCGCTACAGAAAACAAAAGGTTACAGGTTTGTAGCAATTCCTAGGAACCGCCACAAAGTGTCACATAGATCGAGATAGGGTTTCGTGATTTGTAGTGGTTGATGTAGTAGTTTTGGGGTCAACCACTACAAATTACAAGGCTATATAAATGCCGCCACCCCTCATTTTACCACTTTTGGTAAAATTGTTCTTTGTATGCACTCTAAGAAGTTTTCATCAAATCTAAGGTTTTGCTAGAAGTTTTAAGGAGCTAGACAGTCTAGGTTAGTAAAGTTACTTACTTTATTTCATTTTTGAGCTAAATAGATTTGTTCTTAGTAATTTTATTGTTATTTAAATATGGTTTTGTAATATTCACTACTACAAACTAGACATTTTACTACCTTAAAGGTCGTCCCTTTTTAAGTTAGAGATGCCCAAAGTTCAATATTTGGTGAGAGGCTTTGGCGCTGGATGAATTTAGAAAAATAAAATTTCCTCCACTTTAGATGTCCCCAGAAAAAATGAGGACATCTAAAGTAGGATTTAGACGTCCCTTGCATAAATGGGGATGTCTAAAGTGAGCTTTAGACATCCCCATTTTGACTGGGGACGTCTAAAGCTTACTTTAGGCGTCCCCATTTTGACTGGGGATGCTGAAACATCACGTCATGCAACTGTAGAGTTGCAGCTTTACCTTCTCTGCATTGTCTTCCTTCTTTTCCCATACCCGTGAGTTGTTGTTGTCTTCCACTTTCCCTGCTGCATTCGTTTTCCCTCTTCTCCCATACCCATGAGCACACTGTCATAACTCTTTCACTGAATAGAGCCGTACCTGCCCTACATTTGTCTTCCCTCTTCTCCCATTCCTGTGGCCGTGGGTCTTGCTATTTGCTGCTACAGTTGCATTCTCAGAATTATTCAGGTGCATTTATGGGTTTCTTAAAATAGTTTGGTTAATTATTTCGTTTTTTGCATCTTCTGCTCTGCCTGAAACGAGTATTCTTTCTTAAACTAGCTTTCTTTTTGAGACATGAGTTTACGATAGTTGCTGCACTTGGATTCTGAGAAAATTAGGTGTGTATATCAAGCGTGACTCTTGTTTATGTGAGGTAATTAAGAATTTATAGAAAAGCTTTCTCACACTTTTCGAAATCATAGAAGCAATTTATAATTGTATCATTGAATTATTATGGCTCCAATTTTTTAATGTTTAGTCGAACTTGGTGCTTCCTTTAGCGTTCAAGAACATAGGAAAATGGGTAGAATCTGAATTTGAATTCTTGAAAACCATAATCTTGTTCTCTATGCTTTCTGGTACATGAGATTAAGAATCACAAGTCCATTCTCTATTCTAAGGTTGGTGATCTTAGACCCAAGGCAAGGTCAATTGTTGTATTTCATATCATTTCTGTTTTGTTCTTTTAATTTAAACATATGGTTATTTTGTTACAGGTGAGCCATTGCTTTCCAACTCCATGGTATAATAAATTCAAAATTTATGTCCATGTCTATGAATGTGAGTGTTGTGAAGCCTGATTCTGTGTGTGTGTGTGTGCGTGTGTGTGTATGTGTGTGATTCATGCATTTAGGGATTTTTTTGCCTCTTGATCATTTCATTTGAGTCGTTTGGATATATGATATATCAATTAGGGGACATGGATGTAATTTGGTTCAATTTTTAACTC
Source organism: Inga oerstediana (assembly GCA_963210345.1). Taxonomy (NCBI): domain Eukaryota; kingdom Viridiplantae; phylum Streptophyta; class Magnoliopsida; order Fabales; family Fabaceae; genus Inga; species Inga oerstediana. The sequence continues at coordinate 45,835,055 of OY723403.1, forward strand.
TCTAATTGTGTCATACAACATAATCTATAATTTATTAAGTTTAGTGACCCAAATTAAAAATTGATTTATTCAACCGTCCTTTTATAGGAATTTTCCTTTTACTTTTCAAGAATGTAATCCTATTATATTGATCACTCTGAAAAGTTCATTTTCAATTTGGTCCTCAAATTAATAATGTTTTTTTCACTTTAGACCTCCTCTAAGATTAATATACATGATTCATGATTCAATTTGGACCCACATCCTTTTAGAATATGAAGCATATCCTTACCAACTAGACCAACCTCAAAGGTAACATACAAAGAGAGAAAGACCCATGGAAAATTGGAGATGGGTGGCTCAACATTTAGAGGCTGTTTGGTATCAAGAGAGGGAGGGAAAATGATGAGAGGAAAACTTTTGTTGAGTTGGATTTACAAAGTTTAGAGAAGTGGGGTTAAAAGTTTTTAATTAATTGTTCTTATTCTCTTACATTTTATCTTTTAAAAAATTTTATAACCCCATGCATGTCTTTTATATCTAACTCACAAAAATTTTCTTTCCCCTCCAAACCCCTCATATCAAATAGCCTCTTAAAGTGAGACCCACCTTACCTTATTGTACTTTCTTTCCTTGCATTTACCTAATGCACCGCAGTAGAGAAAATAAAGCTATGAAGTTTTTTTTGGGTTAGAAGAATTAATGCTAGCTTCCTTCTTTTTACTCTTTTTTTAGTGCTATGAATTTTTATTTTACTCTTTTTACTCTTGACTTAAATGAATTATTCTAATTTATGTTGATTTTCATTTTAATGATAGGGCATCCCAGACATATTGAGCACTTGGCGGGCCACGCGATCGTAAAGATGGCAAATAGCCGAAATGGTTATTTCCAAAGGTACATAGTTTCAAATCAAGTTCTTTTTGTTAGATCCTAAGTTTTGATGATAACAATAATTCAATTATGTGCAAAACATGTTTTTAGAAGGTTAAGAAAAGTTTCCAAGTTACCAAATGCATATTTGTTGATTTGCTGATATCTACTGTGAAATTGCACTGGAGTGCTCGAGCAAGGATTTTGCACTCGAGCATAGATCTCTTCTGTGCTCGAGCAGGTGCGCGAGAAAGCCAGGAAGTGTGTACCCGAGAGGCATTCTCCCTTTGTGTTCACTAGATCACTTGAGCACAAGGTATGCACTCGAGCAGAGAAGTCATTCTCACTCGAGCACACATGCGAGTGAGGGTCTGCGAGTGCTTGGCCGAGAGCAAGTAATAGCATGCTTCCATCATTCACTCGAGCAGAGACATCAATGCTCGAGCATGAGCATTCTGTGCTCGAGCAAGGTACTGCAAGTACTTGGCCGAGAGTCATGAAGTTCAGAGAAGTGCAAGTGTGCTCGAGCACACCCATATATGCTCGAGTGACACGTCAATGCTTGCGAGTGAAAATTCTATCCCTCTCCAGATTTGTTGCGAGTGCTTGTTCAAAAGGTATAATTCTTGAGAATATTCTTCTCACTCGAGCAGGAGTCTTTGTGCTCGAGTGAGGGCCCACATCACTCGCGAGTGAAAATTCTATCCCTCTGAAATCCTGATGCGAGTGATGGTTTTGAGAGCATATTCCTTGAGAATATGCGTCTCACTCGAGCAGAGGTAAGTGTGCTCGAGTGAGGGTCCATATCACTCGCGAGTACAAATTCTCACTCTTGTCAAAATGGTGTGCGAGTGATGACCCGAGAAGACATTCCCTGTGGATATTGCAAGATCACTCGAGCAGAGGTTTTGTGCTCGAGTGAGACCCCTCTTCACCTGCGAGTGAAGATTTTGTCTCTCTGATAATCTATGCAAGCACAACCCGATAACAGAGGTATATGAAGGAAAATAGGAGATCACTCGAAGTGAGACTTTCATGCTCGAGTGATGCCTTGTTTGTCCACTGAAAATGCTAAGTATCACAACGTTCATTCCGAATATGGTTTATTGTTATTAAAACATATCATCATTACTTTCTATCATTGTTTTGATTGTTTTAAAAAGTATGATACAGGAATATGAACGTTTGAATTGAACCACATGAGGAAAGTGATACAACGGCAGACAAGATGATTATAAACACGCTGGCACCTACCGCACTCAGATTATTCAAACATGCACGTGTCTGCCAATACTTTCAAATGTCCCGCTCCACAGATGAAGAATTTCCAAACAGGCAAAAACTGGAGCAACTATATATATACAGAGACTCAAAGAGAAACAACAACAACGTAGCACAAGAATTCACAAGCTTATACCAAGTCTCTGGTATTCATCATTTTCCTTTGTATACACATTGATCTTCAGTGTTTATTCATTAGCTCTGTAAGAGAGTCTTCATACAATTCAAAATTCTATGTGTATTTGATCTCAAGGTATTGGGACCTTGAGAGGGTTGTTTTTCCTTACGAGAGAAGCCGTTGAGAGAATTCCTTGTTGTGTCTTCCACTCTTAAGCCTTATAAGATACAAGCAGAAGAGAACGTTGCTGCTCGTAAGACTTACAGTGGTGTAAGCAGGAGAGAACATTGCTGCTCATAAGTCTTGTATACATAAGCAAGTGAGAAGAGTCATAGGTTGTTTTTCTGCACGTAAGACTTGTCGTAAGGGGGAGAGAAATTTCTTGTTGAGAGAATATTTCTGCTCGTAGTCCGTTTAAGGACGATTGTTGTTTTGTGGCGTTCTGAGAGCCCATTGAATCTTGGAGATATAGTGAAAAGCTCAGTAGATCTTGATCTCTGAGGACTGGACGTAGGCCTGGTTGTTAGGCCGAACCATTATAACTCTCTGTGTTCAAATCTTCTCAACTCTACTCTATCTACTATATTTTTCATATCACCACATCAAGCGAAAAATTTATAACATCACCCAATTCACCCCCCTCTTGGGTGAAGCTTGCCTCTTACATTTGGTATCAGAGCCTCGTCTTCTCCGAAGAGCCTAACAGCTTGAGAAGGATCCGACAAATGGCAACAATGGGTGAAAATATCCTTCCAGACGGTGCTTCAATCACTAGACCTCCTGGTTTTGCTGGAGAACATTTTTCGTTCTAGAAAGCCAAATTCAGAGTGTTCGTGATGGCCAACGAGTACGGATTGTGGAATGTTATACAAGATGGTGACTATGTTCCAATAAAGAAAATCGAAGATAGAGCAGTTAAAAAGAGCCCAGATGAGTTCGACGAGAATGACAAGAGGTTAGTAACATTAAATAGTAAAGCCATTTTAATGATACAGAGTGCTCTTAGTCAAAAAGAATATTTTCGTATATGTACTCTACCTACTGCCAAAGATATGTGGGATGCTCTTGAAATTGCTCACGAAGGTACATCTGGAATCAAAGAAAATAGAATCAATACTTTGATTACAGAATATGATTTATTTCGTATGAAATCTGGAGAAAGTATATCAGAATTTGAACTAAGGTATACTCATCTTGCTAATCAATTTTCTGCTCTTGGAAAGACGTTTGATCAAAATTTCCAGGTAAGAAAGATTCTTAATATTCTTACGAAAGAGTGGGAAGAAAAGGTGACAGCCATCGAAGAAGCCAAAGGAGAGTCTATGAGATCCGTAGCTGCTCTCTTTGGTAGTCTTTCTGAATATGAAGGTAAGTTGAGATTCAAAAAGGAACTTGAAGAATTCGATGATAAAAAGAAAAAGGGAGTTGCATTTAAAGCTATTAAAGAAGAAGAAGAAACTTTCGAGAATGAAGATGTTCCTAGTGATGATGAAATGGGAATAATCGTGAGAAAATTCAAGAAATTCTACAGAAGAGGACAAAGGAATTTCAAGAATTATCAAGGTGGACCAAGCAAGAAAGAAAACAAAGAACAACAAATAGTATGCTATGAATATGGGAAACCAGGACACATCAAATCTGAATGCTTCAGAAACAAAGACAAAAAGAAGCAGAAAAAGAAAGCATATATATCATCTATTTGGGGTGATAGTTCGTCAGACGAAGAAAATGACAACGACGAAGTAGCAAATCTATGCTTGGTAGCTAAGGAAGAAGAATCAGACTCTGAGGTAAGTGACTCTGAACCCTCTTATAATGAATTGTTATATGAATATAATGCATTACATACAGAGTTCATCAAAGTTGCTAAAGAAATGGTTAGTTATAAGAAGAAAGTAAAAGAATTAGAAAGTAATGTCATATCATCATATGAAAAGTGTAAAGAGAAAGATAAGAAAATAGAAGACTTAACAAAGATTGTTGAAAAGTTTACTAAAGGAAGTGAAACTCTCAAGGTTATCTTAAGTTCTCAAAAAGTTTCCTTTGATAAATCCGGAATTGGATATAATGCTATGCATAATAAGAATAAGAAGAGTAGTAGAGACTATCTTAAATATTTCAGGAATTCTGTGCATATATCGAATCCATTTGTATCATGCAATTTTTGTAATAAGAAAGGACATTATACTTCATCGTGTTATTTCAAAAAGGGAAAGCTTGTTGGAACCTATAAATGGGTTCCGAAAGGAACACATATTCCAAATACTAACCACAAAGGACCCAAGAAAGTGTGGGTACCTAAAACCTGATCATCTTATTCTAGGTATGTCTCAAAGCATCACGAGCGAACAAATGGTATATTGATAGTGGATGTTCGAGACACATGACTGGTGACAAAAATAAGTTCACCATGTTTGAAACTAGAGAAGGGGGAAAGGTGACATTTGGAGGAAATCAATTCGGACGTATTGCTGGAATTGGTGAAGTGGGAAGAACCGATGGCATTCAAATCAACGAAGTATATTATGTTGAAGGGTTATGCCACAATCTCTTAAGCGTAAGCCAAAGCACTGACAAAGATAACTGGGTGATTTTTTACTCGAAAGAATGCTTGATAGTAAGCAAGAAAGATCTACTCCTAAACAAAGAAACTATCAAGGCAAAGATCCGAGCTCAAAGGGACGGTAATTGTTATACTATTGATTTAAATTCAAATTCTTCTGAAAATTGTTTTCTTAGTCGATCAGAGGAAAGTTGGTTATGGCATAAGCGGTTGGCTCATGTCAATATGAATCAACTTGACAAATTGATCAGAAAAGATTTAGTTGTAGGCCTTCCTAAACTCAAATTCAAAGACGACATGATTTGTGAAGCATGTCAAAAAGGCAAACAAACTAAATCCTCTTTTAAAACAAAATATGAAATTTCTACTTCAAAACCTTTACAATTACTTCATATGGATTTGGTAGGACCTGCAAGAGTAAAAAGTTTTGGAGGAAATTTATATACGTTAGTAATTGTTGATGATTTTACAAGGTTTGCATGGACTATATTTATTGCCTCAAAAGATGAAACTTTTGCTGAATTTATTATGTTTGCCAAAAAGGTTCAAAATGAGAAAGGTATTTCTATTGTCTCTATTAGAACAGATCATGGAGGAGAATTTGATAATCAACTGTTTGAAGATTACTGCAACAATGAAGGTATAGATCACAACTTTTCAGCCCCTAGAACACCTTAACAAAATGGAGTAGTGGAAAGGAAGAACAGGGTGCTTACAGAAATGGCAAGAGCATTACTTAATGAAAAAGAGATGTCACAAGTGTTCTGGGCAGATGCAATGAGTACTGCATGCTATATTTCAAACAGAGCATATATTCGCAAATCTCTTGGAAAGACACCATATGAACTTTACAAAGGAAGAAAGCCAAATATTGCTCATCTTCATATCTTCGGGTGTAAGTGTTTCATTCACAACAATGGTAAGGAAAATTTAGGTAAATTTGATTCAAAGTCTGATGAAGGTATTTTTCTAGGATATTCTAATAGAAGTAAAGCTTATAGAGTTTTCAATAAAAGAACATGTACTATTGAAGAATCTATTCATGTTGTGTTTGATGAAATTGAATCTCAGACAAAACTTAATGATGAAGAAGAAATGGATTCAATCAAGAAAAACAAATCTATTTCAAAGCAGGATGATTTTGAAACAAATGATTTTCAAAATTTAGAAGATATTGATGATCATGCTCAACCTAAAGCATGGAGACATATGAAGGATCATCCAATTGATCAAGTTATAGGAGATATTCATGAAGGTGTCAAAACCAGAAATAGAATCCTCAATGAGGTAACATTTTCAGCTTTTATTTCTGAAATTGAGCCTTCTAATATGGAAGAAGCTTTATCTGACAATGATTGGGTGATTGCTATGCAAGAAGAACTAAATCAATTTCAAAGAAATCAAGTTTGGGATTTGGTTCCTCGACCTAAAGATCATACGGTTATAGGGACCAAATGGGTTTTCAAAAACAAACTTGATGAATCAGCAATCATTGTGAGAAATAAAGCAAGATTGGTTGCCAAAGGCTATAATCAAGAAGAAGGTATTGATTATGAGGAAACATATGCTCCAGTGGCAAGATTGGAATCAATACGAGTACTCTTAGCTTTTGCTTGCATCAAAAGTTTTAAACTTTATCAAATGGATGTAAAAAGCGCTTTTCTAAATGGTTATATTATGGAGGAAGTATATGTCGAACAGCCTCCTGGTTTTGAAGATGAAACAAAACCTGATTATGTCTTCAAACTTAAGAAAGCATTATATGGTTTGAAACAAGCACCCAGAGCTTGGTATGAAAGACTAAGCAAATTTCTTCTTGATCGAGGTTTTGTCAAAGGTAAAGTTGATACAACTCTATTCATCAAACATAACAAAAATGATATTCTAATAGTTCAAATTTATGTTGATGATATTATTTTTGGTGCTACTAACGAATCTATGTGTCAAGATTTCTCTAAGATTATGCAGGGAGAATTTGAAATGTCCATGATGGGAGAATTGAACTTCTTTCTTGGACTTCAGATCAAACAAAAGAAGAATGGCATATTTATATCTCAGACAAAGTATTTGAAAGAGTTGTTGAAGAAATATGGACTAGATAATGCTAACGGAGCTGATACTCCAATGAGTTCTACAACATTGTTGGATGCTGATGTAAAGGGACCTAGCTTCAACATCACAAAGTATAGAGGAATGATTGGTTCATTACTCTATCTCACAGCAAGCAGGCCAGATATTCAGTTCAGTGTAGGAATGTGTGCAAGGTATCAATCCAATCCTAAGGTATCTCATGTAGAGACAGTAAAAAGAATTTTCAAATATCTAGGAGATACTTCAGAGCTTGGACTTTGGTATCCAAAAAGAGGGGACGAGTATTTAATGGTATATTCAGATTCAGATCACGGTGGATATAAAACTGACAGAAAGAGTACCAGTGGACAATGTCAATTTCTCGGAGGTTCTCTAGTGTCATGGTTCAGCAAGAAGCAGAACACAGTTTCATTATCTTCGACTGAAGCTGAATATATAGCTGTAGCAAGCTGCTGTTCTCAAGTGCTATGGTTGAAACAACAACTTCAAGATTTGGGAATTTATTTAAAAGAAATCCCAATCTATTGTGATAATACTAGCACGATAAGCTTGGCAAAAAATCCTGTACAACATTCAAGAACCAAGCATATAGACATTCGACATCATTTCATTCGGGATCATGTTCAAAAGAAAGATGTCAAAGTGGAATTTATACCAACTCATCTTCAACTTGCGGATATTTTCACAAAACTAATTGCAAAAGAACAATTCCTCTATATTCGAAGAGAATTGGGAATGGTTAATCCCAATGAGTTGTAAGTTTTCTTGTTAAAAGGTTTAATTAAATGTTTCTTTTGATGATAACCATATTGACTTTAGCATCGGAGTGGTAAAAATTTGTTTTTGCAGGAGTCTCACTCGAGCACTGAAGGTACTGCTCGAGTGAGGAGCTGTGTCACTCGAGCACAAGCAGCTCTGCTCGAGCACAGCACTATTTAGGATACTCTGTTCTTTGATAGATAAAACAGAGGTTAACAGAGGAGTTAAGAATACCAAGGGAATATATCAGAAACAACAGTGAGAATTGAACTCACTCGCGAGTGAGGAATTCTCACTCGAGCATGGTATGAACATGCTTGAAGTGAGGAATGCTTGCTCGAGTGAAGAAAAGGAAGTCCTTCGCAAAAGCTATCCAAATCATGGTTACTTAAATGATCTTGGAGGATTTAAGTACAAAGATACAGAAATATATCAAGGAATTCACAATCCAGGTACATTTTACTTGTTTCTTTATTTTTCCAGAATATCACTCGAGCACAGCTAGAACACACTCGAGCACAGTATGAACATCACTCAAGCACTAGGGTTCATGCTCGAGCACTGTCACTTATATCAGTTACTGGGGAGCTCAGAACGTCACACTTCCTCCTCTCACTCGAAGTGCTTTCTCACTCGAAAGACACAACTCTTCACCTTCAACCGTTTTCTCATCATTCAATCACGTCTTTCTGCTTCAAATCGCCGTTACAACCTTTCAATCTTCTATAAGAGGTGATTTTTGTCTTCTGCATTTCTCACTTGTGCCCTAATCTCCACTTATCTTTCTTTCAAAAAAACTAAGAGTTTTTATTTATCTTCCACTTTCTTTACAATGGCAAGAACAAAGCTACCCTCTATTCCTCAAAAATCTCACTCTCCTTCTCCTACTCACTCTGCTGCCAGTGAATCTGGAACCCCTGAACTTACTCCTCCATCTCCCAAAATATCTTCCTCACCTTCACCTCCTCCTAAACCAAAAACCAAAAAGAGGACTCCGGCTAAGAAACCTCATCCAAAGCCTCAAGTTTCAAAGAAAGACCAACCTCCTCAAAAGAAACCAAAGGGGGTGGTATTCAAGGAACCAATAATCACCCGGTCTCAATCCAAAGAGGTTCAAGGAAAGGGAAAGAAGAAGGATTCAGAACAACCCCAATCATCTTCTTCTTCTGGGGATACATTCAGTAGACAACTCAGGGAAGCAATAGAGAAATCCAAATTGGACAAGATAGTTGGGAAGATTGCTTCTCAAGCTGGTGTTTCAAGTTCACATCAAGATAAGCACCCAAGTGCTTTTGCTTCAGGAGCACCTTCTGCCTCCCAAGCACCAGTGGATGATCAACTCACTAGTCCTCCTGAGGGATTCAATGTTGCAGAGCTTAAGGCTTTATCTCAGAAGGTATATGATGATGAATTCAAACATAGACATTTCTGCCCAGTAGTATATGTTGATCTGGATTATCTGAAAAAGAACTGTCATTTGGACTTGTACCCTTACCTTCAATACTATACTCCCTGGCTAAATATTCATTTGCCATATTCCCCCACTATTGTGAAAACTTTCTACTGCAATATGAAAACTCATAATATTATGTCTAGATCCGGTGAGTTGATTGAAGAAGCTGTATCTACAACCATTAGAGGGAAATTCATTATGATTTCTGCCAAAATCATAAATGATTTACTTGGTTATGTTGCACCTCCTACTGATCCACCCTCTTTCTCTGCCAATGAAACTTTTAAAATTTTGAGACCAAAAGACCCAATTGGCCCCCTCATTTTCAAGCCTATTGATATGCCTGATAATCACAGAATCCTTCATTACATTTATTCCCGAAGCATAGTCAATAAATCCAAAAACTTTACCCACTTTACTCAAAAGGATTACTATCTCTTGGCTTCTTTGGTTGCTGGGCAACAAAGGAATGTAGGGGAGATCATTTTTAATGAGATGAGAAGGTTTCGTTTTTCTTCAACAAGATCCACAACCATACCTTACCCTCAACTTGTTTCCTTCATCTTGATGAAAAACAAAATTTGGTATTTGGAAGGAAAAGAAAGGATTCTCATCTCAAGGTTTGGTAAGACTCAGTTAACTCACATGGGTATCAATCTTCCGGTGAGTCGGACCAAAGCCACATCAAAGAGGGAAGCCACTCCATCCAGAGGAGATGAGGCACAATCATCTGCACAAGGACCTATTCCTCCTCCTTCCTTTCTCAATGCCTCTCTGTCTAATCATCTGACTGAGGTAATTAATCAAGCTGTATCAAGTTTGAAGAAGGAGTTAGTCACTGAATATGAGAAGCTTGTGGAGAAGATGGAAGCACAAGTCATCAATCTGGTAGACAAGGCCAATCTTAATTTTGAACTGATGTTCAAAACTCAGGATGAGATGTCACAGAGGATCACCAATATGGAGACTTTCTTGCATTCCCATTTTCCCTCTTCATCTTCCGGGGTGCCTCCTGAGACCACTCCTCCCTCAGTACCACAGACTCATGTGCTCTTCACCGATCCAGATTCTAATGTAGATGTTACATTTGATCGGTCGCCTTCACTACCTCCCTCATCATCTGTACCACAACCACCATCTCCTTCTGATCAGCCCATTGACCCTCTCTCTGCTATGATTTCCTTTGTTCCACCTCCAAACCCCCTTCTGATGTTGACAAAACGGGGGAGAAGGATGTGTGATGTTTTCTGAGCTTCTGTAGGGTGTATATGGGTGTTTGGGTAGATTTCTGTATTGGGTAGGATTTGATATGTATGTCATTTTGTATGTCATTTTGAATTACAAGTTATTATGTTATGTTGTTCAAGTTTTTCCAAAGTTAATGATATGGTTCAAGCTTTAGAATTTCAATGATGTTTCAAGTTATTAAGTTCTTATTAAGTTATATACCTCACACTATACTTACCTTGGCTGTTAAGTGTCCAGAGGAAACATTGCAGGAAAACTTGAATTTGAAACTTAAACTTGATATGCATTTGGAAACATTAAAGAAATTTCAAAAATTTTCAATCTCAATCAATTTCTCTTAAATCTTCATCACAAAGAGTTTTGTCATCATCAAAAAGGGGGAGAATGTTAGATCCCAAGTTTTGATGATAACAATAATTCAATTATGTGCAAAATGTAACATCCCGGATTTTAATTAAGGGATAATAACTTCAAATGATGTAATTAATGTTAATTAGGCATATTTGAAGTATATGTTGTGTAATGTGAAATGAAGGCAATTATTCATAATTTAATGAGTATTGTACTAATCAGGGGTAAAACGGTAAATTTACCAACCGTCTGGTTAGCTATGGATGAGAAAACTCTTTAGTAATCAAGATCAACGATTGAGATTGAAAGATCATGAGGTGGAATCAAGTGTGGAAGAGTTTATGTGAAATTAAGGTAAGAGGAAGGAGATGATGCCAAGTGGCTAAATAAGAGCCATTGGATAAGTCAAAATATTCAAACACTCTTCTCTCTCCCTCTCAAGTCGGCCAAGTGTATGGGAAGAAGGAGTGATCATCATCTTCACCTACTCATCTTTCTCTCTCCCTTTCTTCCATTTCCGGCGAGCAAGCAAGGAAAGAGAAAAGAAGGGTTTGAATTTTGTCAAGGTAAATGATCTTATATGCTTAACTACCCTTCATTAATGTTGACCTAGTGGTTGAGAGCTTTACTTCCATGTTTTCAGACTTCGGATTTGTGGTGTGTGGCAAATTGAAGGAATTTGAAAGTTGAGGGATCCAAGTTCTGAATTCAACAAGTTGAAGAGGTAGGTTTGTAATGCATTTTGATATATATGTCAAGATGTTTGCTTAATCAATGAGAAATCTGGAAATTAGACCTAATTATGATGTTAAATGAGGGGTAGATTTTGATGAGAGTGTCACTGTTCATTTGGTCAGTTTTGACATTTGGGAGTGATTAGAATTTGATTTGAAGTTGAATAAGGGAAGTTGTTAGAAGGAGGTTTTGAGTGGTTTGATGATTTAGAGAGAGAATGTGTTGGATGGGTTGAATTTGGGTTGTTTTTGGTTGCCAATGGGTTCCTTGTGTTGAAATAAGTGATAATGAGCTTTGACACAAGTTTAAGAACCATTGGAGTCCATTTGGTGGATTTTGGAGAAGTGTACCAGTTGCTGCGATCTGGTTTCTGAGGTGATTTCTCGAGTGAGGGAAGAACTCACTCGAGCACAGGAAGAACGTGCTCGAGTGAGCATGTTGTGCTCGAGTGAGGGTGTATATTTGTGCTGGGAGTGAGCGTTTCAGGTGTTCACTCGCGAGGGAATGCCAAGAGTGCGCCTGGCACTCGCGAGCATTAGGGGATCACTCGCGAGCACTGGGGTTGTGCTCGAGTGAGTCCGTTGCCTGGGCGTTGGGGTGCTCTCGGGCAGACACTCGCTGCCTTGTGCTGCGAGCACTGAGGGACAGTGCTCGGGCACAGGCGTTTGTGCTCGAGTGAAGGTGGAAGAAGATGTTGAGAGATGCTCTCGGGTTGTCACTCACAGGCCTCACTTCCGTGGGTGCTCGAGTGCTGGCGAGGGCTCTGCTCGAGCACAGCCTATTGTGCTCGAGTGAGAGTGTAAGTTTGTTGTGAAGTGTGCTCTTGGGCAAGCACTTCCTGCGTCTCACTCGCAGGTGCTCGGGTGAAAATGGGAGTTGTGCTCGAGCACGGTCTTCTGTGCTCGAGTGAGGGGTGCGAGTGAGAGGGCCAAAAATTAGAGTTTAGCCTTCCAAAGAGGGATCTTTGGGGATAGTTGTCCCAACCCTTTAGGCATATGTTTAGGCATTTAATGGCCATCTAAAGAGTCCAAATGAATACCAACTTAAAGTGTTATGAAGGTAAGAATTTGGAAAAGGAAATTAACCAAATGTCCCTATTTTGAATATAGGATTTGACATCTGCTATCCTCGTGAGCCTACTGTGCCCAGAGACATCAGGAAGGGATCAGGTAGTGACTTTTCTTTCGTACCATATATATTGCATTGTATGTGTGTAGTATCATTGCTATGTGGATTTGTGTTAGCACCGTCAGTCCAATAGTCCCTGAGTAGCTAACAACAGTTCGGGTTTAGGCAGTGTGCCTTCCCGGCGGAGAAAGGGGATGAGGATGAGGTGTGAGAATTCGTATGATGCGACTTATGTGGATATGTGATAGCACCGTCAGTCCAATAGTCCCTGAGTAGCTAACAACGGTTCGGGTTTAGGCAGTGTGCCTTCCCGGCGGAGAAAGGGGATGAGGATGAGGTGTGATTATGTGATATGAGGCCGAAAGGCTGATTGTGAGCCGTAGGGCTATTTGTGAGGCCGACGGGCCATTTGTGAAGCCGGATAGCTATGTGCTATAAGGCTATTTGTATGCACTGCCACGCCAATAGTCCCTGAGTAGCTAACAACGGTTCGGGTTAGGACAGAGTGCCTTCCCGGCGGAGAAAGGGGATGAGGGTGGAGTGTGATATGTGCTGCTGCTGCTGTATGATGATTTGCTTACATGCTGTGTGCTTATGTGTGGTATAAACGTCTAGTTACTACTGGGATTCTTTTGAATCTCATTCTTTCCTTTGAACTAACATTTCAGACAGGGCGACTGGCTCCAAGGAGAAGCGTGTGACCCGGAGCGGGTAGAGCTTCCTAGGGACATTAGTATGGCTTTTGTTGGTTATTCATTTTGGGTAGGGATTACTGTATTACATTTTGAGATGTAAATAGTGTGAATATTTGGTTTGTAATCCCTTACTTGGAATTTGAAACTCTATAGATATATATATATGTAGTTGAACCCGGGGTTTGCCAGGATTTTGGTTATACACTCTGCCATACGTAAATGTAAATAAACTGCACAGGTGATTATATTCGATAATTGAACTTGAGACCGGAAAAGGAATAAAGTTTTGAAAATTTCGTTAAGTCCCAACTATTAAAGGGAGTTTTAAATGAGTTTTAAACTATTCGACGGTCTCTAATCTACTTTAATTACCAAATATCGAATTATAATTACGTGATTAAAGTCAGGGTGTTACACAAAACATGTTTTTAGAAGGTTAAGAAAAGTTTCCAAGTTACCAAATGCATATTTGTTGATTTGCTGATATCTGCTGTGAAATTGCACTAGAGTGATCGAGCAAGGATTTTGCACTCGAGCATAGATCTCTTCTGTGCTCGAGCAGGTGCGAGAGAAAGCCAGGAAGTGTGTACCCGAGAGGCATTCTCCCTTTGTGTTCACTAGATCACTCGAGCACAAGGTATGCACTCGAGCAGAGAAGTCATTCTCACTCGAGCACACATGCGAGTGAGGGTCTGCGAGTGCTTGGCCGAGAGCAAGTAATAGCATGCTTCCATCATTCACTCGAGCAGAGACATCAATGCTCGAGCATGAGCATTCTGTGCTCGAGCAAGGTACTGCGAGTACTTGGCTGAGAGTCATGAAGTTCAGAGAAGTGCAAGTGTGCTCGAGCACACCCATATATGCTCGAGTGACACGTCAATGCTTGTGAGTGAAAATTCTATCCCTCTCCAGATTTGTTGCGAGTGCTTGTTCAAAAGGTATAATTCTTGAGAATATTCTTCTCACTCGAGCAGGAGTCTTTGTGCTCGAGTGAGGGCCCACATCACTCGCGAGTGAAAATTCTATCCTTCTGAAATCCTGATGCGAGTGATGGTTTTGAGAGCATATTCCTTAAGAATATGCGTCTCACTCGAGCAGAGGTAAGTGTGCTCGAGTGAGGGTCCATATCACTCGCGAGTACAAATTCTCACTCTTGTCAAAATGGTGTGCGAGTGATGACCCGAGAAGACATTCCCTGTGGATATTGCAAGATCACTCGAGCAGAGGTTTTGTGCTCGAGTGAGACCCCTCTTCACCTGCGAGTGAAGATTTTGTCTCTCTGATAATCTATGCAAGCACAACCCGATAACAGAGGTATATGAAGGAAAATAGGAGATCACTCGAAGTGAGACTTTCATGCTCGAGTGATGCCTTGTTTGTCCACTGAAAATGCTAAGTATCACAACGTTCATTCCGAATATGGTTTATTGTTATTAAAACATATCATCATTACTTTCTATCATTGTTTTGATTGTTTTAAAAAGTATGATACAGGAATATGAACGTTTGAATTGAACCACATGAGGAAAGTGATACAACGGCAGACAAGATGATTATAAACACGCTGGCACCTACCGCACTCAGATTATTCAAACATGCACGTGTCTGCCAATACTTTCAAATGTCCCGCTCCACAGATGAAGAATTTCCAAACAGGCAAAAACTGGAGCAACTATATATATACAGAGACTCAAAGAGAAACAACAACAACGTAGCACAAGAATTCACAAGCTTATACCAAGTCTCTGGTATTCATCATTTTCCTCTGTATACACATTGATCTTCAGTGTTTATTCATTAGCTCTGTAAGAGAGTCTTCATACAATTCAAAATTCTATGTGTATTTGATCTCAAGGTATTGGGACCTTGAGAGGGTTGTTTTTCCTTACGAGAGAAGCCGTTGAGAGAATTCCTTGTTGTGTCTTCCACTCTTAAGCCTTATAAGATACAAGCAGAAGAGAACGTTGCTGCTCGTAAGACTTACAGTGGTGTAAGCAGGAGAGAACGTTGCTGCTCATAAGTCTTGTATACATAAGCAAGTGAGAAGAGTCATAGGTTGTTTTTCTGCACGTAAGACTTGTCGTAAGGGGGAGAGAAATTTCTTGTTGAGAGAATATTTCTGCTCGTAGTCCTTTTAAGGACGATTGTTGTTTTGTGGCGTTCTGAGAGCCCATTGAATCTTGGAGATATAGTGAAAAGCTCAGTAGATCTTGATCTCTGAGGACTGGACGTAGGCCTGGTTGTTAGGCTGAACCAGTATAACTCTCTGTGTTCAAATCTTCTCAACTCTACTCTATCTACTATATTTTTCATATCACCACATCAAGCGAAAAATTTATAACATCACCCAATTCACCCCCCTCTTGGGTGAAGCTTGCCTCTTACACTTTTGATTGAAGGTCATTTTAGATATGCCTTTATTGATTTTAACCATTTTCTTTTTATTTATAGTGCCCTCAACAACCTCGCGGCTGGGAATGTGGGTACTATGTCTTACTTTATATGTTTAACATCATTCAGAGTGGTATTATGACAGATTTTGAACAAGTAATCACTTCTTTATTATCGGAGGATAATATTTTTGGTGTTGTAATTCAATTGCAATTCATTCACTTGATTCATTATTTCATCTAAGCTTATTTTCTAATTTATATATTTTTGACAATGAAGATGCCTACTCATATGAAGACATAAATATTATCAAAGACCTTTCGGCTGGACATCTTCTTCAACGTATACCAGAGTAAAGTCTTTAGTAGTTTGTGTAGGACATACTTTTGTGGTGGTTCTATATATTGTATATATAATTAGCGTTGTTGTTGTTGTTGTTGGATATAGATTGTTGTGTAGTTTGTGTGGTTTGTTAGTTAATTAGTTTGCTACTCCTTAAAGTTATTGCATGTAAAGCCTTAGGGTTGATCACTGTGTTTCAAGTTGTTGTTTCCATTCTGCAGAACTGCTGTTGTTTTATTCTATTGTTTCCATCCTATTTTTGCAGTTTACATTTTCCATACAGTGAAATATATATAAAAAGGCCATTTTAAAATTTTTTTAACGTCCTTAAAATAAAAAGGGATGTAGGAAAGGTTTTCTCATCAGTTTAGATGTCCCAAATCAAACTGGGGACGTCTAAAGTGCACCTCAGACTTTAGATGTCCCCAGTTTAAAGTGGGGACATCTAAAATCCTGCTAATAGACGTCCCCTATTTTACGAATGTTATTGACATTTTTTTCTACGACCCTCAAATAGACATCCCTCTGTTTTCAAACGTTAAAAGGCCAAAAAAAGGGGACGTTAAAACCATTTTTTCTAGTATGATTTATGAGTTTTTGAGCCTATTTTAGTGAATAGTTGTTGTTATAATATCTTCCAGGAGAGGCATGGGGAAAGGGAAGGCGGTAGATGAGCGTCCCCCCAGAGGACCTCTTCAATAGGGGGACAATAGTCGAGTTAGATAGCACCCCACAGGGTAATAGGACCACGTGCCACCATAGCAAATGACTTAACCAGAGGTGCTTATTCCATACAACTTGCCTCCTTGGATGTGTATGAAACAGAGCTCCTTCATTTTGTTAATGATCGTTCTAGAGAAAAAGGCGCCAGGTAATGATATAGATGTGTACCTGTAACCCCTCATGGTAATCACATCCGGATTTCGAAATTTAAGTGAAATAGAGACCAATAAAATGAAATCAACAATTTATAATCCCTCAACTCGGGATGAGGTATTTCAAAATCAATTCAAAACGTAATAATTCCGGGTCTCACATTCACGTGCGGATATAACTGCTTGAGAAATCAAATCACATAAGAAATATCAGAGTGCGGAAACTAAAATCCCGGCAAACCCCGAGTTACTCTATATATCGAATGGGTTTACTATTTTCCAAATGGGGATTACAAATCAAAAATTCACTATGAACAATTTATATACAGTAATCCCAAATCTACAATAGATAACCAACAATCCCAAAATCTTGAATGTCCCTAAGAGATCCTAACCACTCTGGGTTAGTCGCTTCTACTTCGAGCCACTTGCCCTGTCTGAAAAGGTTAGTCATATGGAAAGAGTGAGATTCTAAAGAATCCCAGTAGCAACAAGTCACTCATACAATATATAAACATAAAGCATGTATGTTCATCATGTTCAGCAGCTTCACAATGATCTTTGGCTCGCGCCACATACGACAGTACTCACGGCTATAATCACAATGAACACTATGCCAGCTTTCGCTGTAATCACTATGCACAACGCCCGCTTTCGCGGTGAACACTATATAGCAGCAACACGAAGCACAAAGCACCACAAAGCATCTCAAAGCACAATGTATCACTAAACTCCACAAGGTATCTCAATGCACAAGGTATCACAAAGCAGTAGCAGCAGCATCCACACAATGAATGACAGACAAACATACAATACATTTACACAAAGTATAAGAGAGGAGTCGCTACCTGAATTTTTCCTGACAATCTTTGGCACAGTGGGCTCACGCGTTCGGTAGATATTAAATCCTATACCAAGTTAGGGACAATTGATCAATCTCTCTTCCAATTACTTATTTCCATAATATACTAAGTTAGTTATCATTTAGGACTCTTAAGAGGCCACAAATGCCTCTAATAAAAGCCCTAAAAGGTTGGGAAACAATAGGTTGAAGGTCACTTTTCAAAAACACAAAGTGCTGGAACACAGGGGTTGGCTGCGGCCAGCCCTTCCTTGGGCCGCGGCCAAAATATGGTCAGTAGGCCGCTGGCCGCGGCCAAGGCAGAAAGGTTTGGGCCGCGGTCAAGCAATTTCCTGATTCTTGGCTGAACTTCAAAAAACCATAACTAATTGTAAAAAAATTGAAACGGGGTGATTCCAAAGCCAAATGAAAGGTATTTAAGCCCTCTTCCTAGGAAAAATATGGCTCATAACTGGAAATCACTACACAAATACAGAATTACCAAAAACTCAACACGACTCCAAAACAGAGTTCTGTTTCCATTCCAAACTTTGGACAATCATATATCCTAGAATACTAAACAAAATGACACAAAATATATGTTCATTTTGAAGCTTGGGATGTGAACTGTAATACTGGAAAGTTTAATAATTTTCCGACACCATTTGATCATTCAAAACTTTCGTGTAAACTGATTGCCCAGCACAGAGCTCACACAAGACATAGTTCCAACTTTCTACCAAAGTGATCAATGACTCTAAAATCAATAACCAAGCTTATTCCCATATAATTTTCCATAAGGAACACAATGACAACCTCTAAAACATCCCAAAACCAATCTAACCACAATCAAACACTATGGTTGTTAGAACCGGCTATCACCCAAGAGGGGGGGTGAATTGGGTGTATAATAAAAACTTAAGATCTTTTGAAATCTTTTCGTATCTTAACGAAAGCGGTAAGTATGAAGGTTTATAAATCAACAGTTAGATTAAATAATATATGCTGGAAATATAAGAGTTTAGGGAAGAGAATATGCAAACTGTGATTTATCCTGGTTCGGTCCAATCTGTGATGGCCTACGTCTAGTCCCCAGGCTCCTCCTGAGATTTTCAAATCCACTATCTTCTTGCTTAATCCGGGCACAAGAAAAGCCTTTACAATCCCACAAGTTTAGCCGGGTACTTGTGAAACCTTTTACAAATCTCTCACTGAAATACTCCCCCTTACGGCAAGTCTTACGAGCAGAGCAATCCCGAAGATCTTTCTCTCCTGCCTACTCATGCAAGTCTTACGAGCAGCAACGTTCTCTCCTGCTTACACCCTTGTAAGTCTTATAAGCAGCAACATTCTCTACTGCTTGCACCTTGTAAGTCTTACGAGCAGAATGTCTTACTGGCAATTCTCTCTACTGCTTCCCCGTAAGAAAATCAACCCTCTCAAGGTCCCTCTACCTTGAGATCAACTCAGAAATATAGTTGAAAGTATTTACAGACTCTCTCACAGAGTGGATATAATGCTCACTGAAGTACAATACAAATAATCACTCTCTCAATGAAAAGTAATATTGAAACAGCAGAACAGAGAGTGTATGGGTAGAAGCAGAGGATTCACATTTCTATGTAGTTGCTCGCTGTCTCAGTTTTTCTCCGTTTTTCTCTATTGCCCATCGATATTGAATGCTTTCTCATTTATAGTTGATGAAGATGATGACCGTTGCGAGCATTCGTCCGTTGGAGTCCCATTGCTTCATTTGAACGTTTGAGCATATTTGAAAAACAAGCTCCTGTCCGTTGTGGAGTAAAGTGGAGCGTCTTAGTTGAATAGCAGAAAGATTCATTTTGAGCTGTACATCACGTTGTGGAGCGTTTTGTGTTTCAGACAATTTTTCATGGTGGGTCATTTGCTTGTCGTGGTTCGTAGCCGCCATTCGGTGTGTAATGATGAAGTTCACCGTAATTGACTTTAAATTTGAATTTTGTAATCCGAACGTTTAATATCCTGTTTCACACTTGAAAAATATGTTAGCTAACATTTAAAATCAATAACAAGTGAAAACACACTGATTTAATAACATGTAACCATATTCGGATTGTTCGCTGTGATACTTAGTGTTTTTGGTCTTCTGCAGAGTATCACTCGAGCATGAATGGCTCACTTCGAGTGATCTCCTTATTTTCCTTCATATGCTTCAGTTCACGGGTTGTGCTTGCATAGAATTTCAGAGAGACAGAATCCTCACTCGCGAGTGAAATGGGGTCTAACTCGAGCACAACTTCCTCTGCTCGAGTGATCTTGTATTTTCCACTGGGAGTGTCTTCTCGGGTTATCACTCACACATCATTTTAACAAGAGTGAGATTTTGTACTCACGAGTGATATGGTCCCTCACTCGAGCACAACTCCTTCTGCTCGAGTGATCTTGAATTTTGCAATGGGAGACTCTTCTCTGGACAGCACTCGCAGCTCTTCACTCGCATCTGCTCGAGTGAATTCTCGACATCACTCGAGCACAAAACGTCCTGCTCGAGTGCGCCTTAAGTTTTCACGTACAAGCTTCTTCTCGGGTTATCACTTCCATGTCAAAACTTCCATGTGCTCGAGTGAGAAATGATCCAATGCTCGAGCATGAATCCTAGTGCTCGAGTGTTGCAACTTTCTTCACGTTTCAGCTGCTTCTGGACATCACTCGCACAACATTTTCAGAGAGTCAGTTTTTACACTCGTGGGTGATGTGGGGTCACTTTAGAAAAATTTTGTTCATTTGATTCAAATGATGTATCATAAGAATGCTCTTGCCATATGCATTCCAATGCAACAAGAATCAGCTCCAAACTCCTTGTATTCTGCAAGTTATGATCGAAAGAGTGTATATTTCACTAGTCTGCACAAGCGTCAACTTCCAGAAGGCATAGCTCCTACATTATACGTTCAAATTAGGCAAATTACCTATCCATGGAAAGCTCTTTGAGTCTACTTTCATTTGGCACTGGTCTCGTCTCAATCCAATGTGTGGTTTGAGAGTTATACTCAAAATACTGAACCTGTGTCAGAAAGTGACGGTGATTTCTGTTTCATTTTCGACGAATCATATCTCCTTCATTTGATCTTCTTTCAATGTGATTCTGGTGCCAATGTTACGTGTTGGGAGTCTTCGTTCATATGCCACTGGTTTCTTGTCAATCCGACTTGTGGTTTGAGAGATATGATCAAAATACCAGACCTCACTCAGGCTGAACGTAAAACAGAGTAGAACAGAGTATTCACCCGTGCTCGAGTGAATCCATCTGTGCTCGAGTGAGTTCTTCCTGTGCTCGAGTGAAACACCTTGTGCTCGAGCATAACTCCCCTAGAAGTGCCAAAACTCATATATAAGTCATTTTAGCTTCATATTAACATATTCCAACCATTTTTTGATCATAGAAACCTCCGGTATCACATCTAACAACTTGAATCTTGATATTCATGATAGATCTTCCAAGTTCTTCATTCTTCAATATATTTCTTCTTGGTTTTCCTCTTGATAATAATTCTCCATAATCCGAGTAGGCATCTCCTTGACTATCTTCAATTTCTCTTCTTCTTCTTCCTCTTGTTCATTTTCATTAATTCAATCTTCTTCATTCTTTGCTTGACTAATCTACAAAATATGTAACATTAAATATAGTAGTTAGTCAAAGAAATACATTATATAAACTTTTTGCTCTTATCACTTCACATCTATATTTGACATCATCAAAACTAATCATATCTAACATTCTCCCCCTTTTTGATGATGACAAATACTTTAAGAAAAATATATCTGAATGAAGTGCAACATACATATATAATGCAAACTCATATTTTTCTTACATTTTTCTCCCCCTATTTGACATCAGCAAAAAGTTTGAAATTTATAAAAAAGTAAATAGAGTAGAAATGACTTTAATCAAAGTGATTGAACCAAGAGGGAACTAAAAATAGATTTGGAGAGGTTTTCAAGAAAACTTTTATAATCAAGATCAATTAAATATATGAAACGTATTCTTGAAATGTAAATAGAGAAGGTTTAGAAATGCTGATATAGATTTGGAAAAATGATGAAGCGCTCCATGAAGTCCGTTGCTTTATCCTTTGGCAATGCTAGTTCATGATGATGTACACCACACTTCTGTTATGCAACTCAATATATATTCATGTTGTTGCCAGGATTCTCCAATTGAGTTGAGCTTCTGTTTAGCATGTTCAATGCTCAGTTGTATTGCTTTGAATGTTGTAGCCAATATATATTCCTTGACTGAGCGTTAAAAACATCCTCAAGGTTGATAGAGTCTTCTTGTAGTATGTTGAGGAATGCTATTGCACAAATTCTCCTGTCATAAAATTTAAATCTTTCTTTGCAAAGAGAATTGTTAGTTCAATCAAGTAACAAACTATTCATTTCCATATGATATGTTCAAATTATGATTGTGAAAAGAACAGTATAAGATAACTCATAATCAAAACTAATCAAGACATGGTGAATATAGATGAGTATATTAAAAGGATTTTCTTCTCAATAAGAGATAAGCTTTCAAGATATAAAACACATATGAATGTGAAGCTCCCCCTTAATTGATGCATGGTTTTAAAAATTGTCTTAGAAAAATAGTTAATAACTCTCCTGGATTTGATAAACCATTGGAAACTTTATAGAGAAAATGATTTTGAAGGTATGAATATTTGGAGAGAAATTAAATGGCAATGCTAATCAAAGGTTTTAAGAGATACAACCTAATATCACCTGAATGGTTACTTGAGTGATTCTACTCAATCATGACTCGATTGTATACTCTAGTGATACAACTCAAGGATTTTGAATTAAGCAAGAATACAATACCTCACTCGAGTAATATCATAATCACTTGAGTCATAATCCTTTATAGTCCATTGATACATCATGTCCTAGTCAATATTGGATGATGTGACTAGTACTGAGGGATTCTGAAGTGTAGTATTCTGTGAACACTTTAGGATACCAAGATGAGCTCGGAGTAAGGCTTTATGCGCATATTGGCTTAGTATGTGCCCCTTGCTTAGCAAACATCATTGAGAACTTTTAATTTCATCATAGCACATAACACCCTTATTTTGTCATCCATCATCTCAAATAGAACTTTGAAGTTCTGGTTCACATAGCTGCTTCATCTTATCATTGACTGATGATCTCAGCATTGTTTGTAGCAAGCTCTGTGTGATTGTTGAAGCTCTTCTCTCAGAAAGCCTTAGACAAATGGACCAAAGCATGAAGAATCATGGAGGCCAACTCTAGCAAATTGTCGTCTCTCATTTATTGGCCTTGTTCACCATAGCTCTAGTGTAGGTATAGTAGATAATCCAGTGAAGATTTAGACATAGAGCTAGGATAGTAGTTAAGAATCCTCATAGGCTCATCAAGCTTGTTGATTCTGTGCATCTCAGCATTTTCCTCTGAACATCTCTGTTGGCTCCATATCATAGTGAAAATGTCTGATCACCTTGAAACGATAAGGAAGGTGGGTAGGCAACAAAGATTCATATTGGATAAACTTATTCTTGGCTCTGTGCTGCTTGAAATAATCTCTGCTGGGTCTACTAAGAGATCTTCCTTCTCTTTCTCTTTCTCTGATTGTATCACTAGCTAGTTATTTTCTACTGATGGGATGTCATTTGAGTAATATCACATATTCTGCTTCAACTCACGCTGCAACACTATCAGTCATACCTCTTCTATTATCCTTTGATCTTTGTATCCAAAAGTAAAACTTTTTGGTCAACTCCTGCAAACGTATAATTATATGCTCTCTGGTACCCAACTTCTCTTGGGTCCGTATAATATTAGATATAACAACTCTTATGCTCTTATGCAATTAATCATATGAAATTTGAGCAAAGAGTATCATAAACCAACAAAGACTAAGATATAATTTTACCCACTTAAATAAATTTAAACCATTAGATCATGAAGGGTAACGAATAAGTGATATCAATGAATGGTGATTTTCAAATATCAATGACAATTTGTAAATACATTTCATAGAAAATATGTCATTGATATGATTTTTATGCAATCCATGTAAGTTGGATCAAAGAAAGTAGAGAATCTATCCATAATGACCAACTTTTATGAAATGATAAATCATGATTGAAAACAGGTTTTTCAAAAATGATAATGAGATATGCGAATTGTTTCAAAATCTCAGATGTAATTTCAAATCATAATAATGCATTGTGAAATTGAGATTCTGACTACATGCAAAACACATTTTTAAAACCTATTTAGAATCAATGTTCATGTTAAAAATGGTGAAAGTCAATAGTTTAAATATACATATACCAGAAAGCTTCCTTTTTAGAGAACAACTAAAGATAACATGTTAGAAATTAGAGTTTAACATGTTTGAGAATTTTCCCAAGAGCAAAAGTCATATTGAAAATGAATTAGCCAAAAAGCTTAGCTTTAAGGATATATATAAACACAATGACTTTGCTATTGACCAAGATATAAACTTGACTCTTAGAGATGTGTCTTGAAGAATAGGGATATTCAACTCAAAAATTTGAATAGAAGGCTCTAGTAACTCAAAAAAAATGGATGAAGACAAATGGTAATGCATTTGAGCAACAATATGAGTATAAGAATTTATGGATGATGAAGCACATACTCATTGATCCAAATGGCTAGAGTTCTAGAATATTATCCCGGTAAGTTATTCCACAATAATGGTTAATGCATTAAGATTCAATGCACCAATGAACATTTATAATGCTTGGAATAACATGGCCAACTAATGATTTATGCATTAGGCACAAGGCTTTCACATATAAAATTCTTTTCTAGGAAATATACTTGACACTCATATAGATAGTTAACTTGTTTAGACGTAAGGTCTAGCATGTTAAGGAATGAAGAGAGTTCAAGTATTGGATAGCACATTTAAGATCAATGTGTCAATGATGGGAAAATACTTTGATAAATGAATTTGAAGCATTCTGACTTTCAGTATAAAAATATTAACTTCCAATTTTGAAACCAATTTGAATACCAACAAGATATGAATAATTTTCAAATAATGTGTATGCATTTTTATAACAAGATGAATTTGAAATCCAAGTAAATTTATGAAATGTGCATTTCAAATTTCCAATGCATAGAAAAATTATGCATAATTCTATTTCAATACATTTAGCAATATGAGAATATTTTGAAAAACCATAAATCATTGATTGCTAATGGTATATAGTAATGAGCAAGAATTTACCACTCAAATTGAGTTGGAAAGTATGAGTACGATGGTTGAGTTTTGAAATTACTGATACAGCGTACCTGGCTTGAGTGTAACTTGTAGACACCCAAGTTAATTTCCATCTTTTTTTGAATCTTTGTACTCAAGTCCTCCAAGATCACTTGAGTAATCCATGTTTTGAAGCTAATTTATGCATTTGTGTCTGTGGCTTTCATGAGTTCTTGTTGCACTTTTAGGTGAGTTCTCTATGCAGTCGAGTGTGCTCCCGTCTCACTCGAGTGTGTGACATTATTCTTGATGAACACAAGAGTGTCAGTACTCGAGTGTTAACATGCCTTGCACTCGAATGTCATGATTCTTTTTCAAATTATTCCTGCAAAAATCATATAACCATTTTTCTTCCTTGGGTATCCAATTCTACTTGGATCCACCTATGGTTAGCTTAAAAGAATCATAATTCACATGCTCTAAGAATATAATTACTTCAAAGAAATTGAACATAATGAATTAAGTATGACTTTATGTATACACATTGTTTTCTCATGAAGTATGTATATGCATGACAAGTTAGACTAACGAACATTGCAACTCTTTATGTAAGATTTTTCTAAAGATTGTGAAAACATATGTGCAATGCTTATACCTAAGGTAACAAGTAACAAGGTATAAACCTCAATAAATATTACAAACAACAGCATAGGATGTTTTATCATTGTGTACCTTTGCCTTAGATATTTGGAGGATTGCTTTTGCTTACCCATTGCATCTTTCTATGATGTTGATACTTTGAATATCTTGCTTTGGGTGCTGGCAACCTTCTCTCAAAATATATAGACTCCAGGAGTCTTTTATTTGATGCTTGAGAGATCCTCCTTTTCTTGTTCTCCTCAAGATAGTTGAATGGTATTCTATGGTAGTTCATTCTTGAGGTGGAACGTACTCCTTTTCTCCATTGCTTCTTTCTATGTTTATACTCTGTAACTCCAGCAATGGGTGCCTTGAGAGTTCTCCTTTTTGATATAAATGGTATGAACCTCTTTATTGGCGCATGAGAAACTCTTGGCTTCTTTTTCATCTTTTCTTTACCCTTATGTCCATTTCTTTTCGCATCATCCTGCATACATAAAGTACTAGATGGACATTTTGGTACCCACATATACTTGGGTCCTTGATTATTAGTATTAAACCTTACATGTTTCTTCGGTACCCAAATATACTTATTTCTCACATGGAAATTTCTTCTAATATAGCATGTGTGAGAAATATGACCGGATTTACCACAATAATTGCAAATTGTATCAAGATATACATTATGAAATATCTTGCAAGTATTATGTCGATCATGAGAGTAGAAATTCGAATGGATTTGATTTGAATATTCTTTCTTCCCAACAAACTTTCCAGCATATTTGAAAACATTTTTTCTTTTCTCAATAGAATCACCAATTGGTTGAGAAACAAACCTTTGTAAACTCTGAAAATCATTTTTATGAAAATCACATAAAGAATTGGAACTTTTTACCTTAAGTTCATCTTGAGCTCCGGAGAGTGATTTTTCATGTTCATCCACACTGAGCTCTTTTTGGGAATCCTCTTCTTCTTGTTCATCCATGTTGACTGTATGGAAGTGTTCTATGATTTTTCCATCTTCATCATCAACTTCCAATTGTTCATGCATAGTAGATGCGTAGCGTGTAGTTTCACATGAACTGTCAACACTTTCAACTTCGACACAATTGTTAGAAGCATAAATAGAATCAAGAGTGTCCAATATATGTTTAGCATTAGAACAAAATCTAATTTTCTCAAAATCATTTTCGGTTAAAGCACTATACAGAATTTTCATTGCTCTAATGTTCAACGAAAACATTTTCTTTTCACTTTCTGTCCAATCCTTTCTTGGTTTGAAATGAAAAACATTTGTAAAACATTCCACATATCAAAATCAAAAGCTTTTATAAAACTAGTCATTCTAGCTTTCCAAAACCAAAAATCAATATCTTTCAAAAGAGGTGGGATTGTATAATCAAAACCTTCTGAAAATATAAAACACCCAAAATTAGCCATTGTAACTCTTGAGACGGTTAAGTCCTTTAAACAAGAGCCCGGGCTCTGATACCAAATGTTAGAACCGGCTATCACCCAAGAGGGGGGTGAATTGGGTGTATAATAAAAACTTAAGATCTTTTGAAATCTTTTCGTATCTTAACGAAAGTGGTAAGTATGAAGGTTTATAAATCAACAGTTAGATTAAATAATATATGCTGGAAATATAAGAGTTTAGGGAAGAGAATATGCAAACTGTGATTTATCCTAGTTCGGTCCAATCTGTGATGGCCTACGTCTAGTCCCCAGGCTCCTCCTGAGATTTTCAAATCCACTATCTTCTTGTTTAATCTGGGCACAAGAAAAGCCTTTACAATCCCACAAGTTTAGCCGGGTACTTGTGAAACCTTTTACAAATCTCTCACTGAAATACTCCCCCTTACGGTAAGTCTTACGAGCAGAGCAATCCTGAAGATCTTTCTCTCCTGCTTACTCATGCAAGTCTTACGAGCAGCAACGTTCTCTCCTGCTTACACCCCTGTAAGTCTTATGAGCAGCAACTTTCTCTACTGCTTGCACCTTGTAAGTCTTACGAGCAGAATGTCTTACTGGCAATTCTCTCTACTGCTTCCCCGTAAGAAAATCAACCCTCTCAAGGTCCCTCTACCTTGAGATCAACTCAGAAATATAGTTGAAAGTGTTTACAGACTCTCTCACAGAGTGGATATAATGCTCACTGAAGTACAATACAAATAATCACTCTCTCAATGAAAAGTAATAATGAAACCGCAGAACAGAGAGTGTATGGGTAGAAGCAGAGGATTCACATTTCTATGTAGTTGCTCGCTGTCTCAGTTTTTCTCCGTTTTTCTCTATTGCCCA
Organism: Inga oerstediana; assembly: GCA_963210345.1. Lineage (NCBI taxonomy): Eukaryota > Viridiplantae > Streptophyta > Magnoliopsida > Fabales > Fabaceae > Inga > Inga oerstediana. The sequence continues at coordinate 45,862,949 of OY723403.1, forward strand.
TCGATATTGAATGCTTTCTCATTTATAGTTGATGAAGATGATGACCGTTGTGAGCATTCGTCCGTTGGAGTCCCATTGCTTCATTTGAACGTTTGAGCATATTTGAAAAACAAGCTCCTATCTGTTGTGGAGCAAAGTGGAGCGTCTTAGTTGAATAGCAGAAAGATTCATTTTGAGCTGTACATCACGTTGTGGAGCGTTTTGTGTTTCAGACAATTTTTCATGGTGGGTCATTTGCTTGTCGTGGTTCGTAGCCGCCATTCGGTGTGTAATGATGAAGTTCACCGTAATTGACTTTAAATTTGAATTTTGTAATCCGAATGTTTAATATCCTGTTTCACACTTGAAAAATATGTTAGCTAACATTTAAAATCAATAACAAGTGAAAACACACTGATTTAATAACATGTAACCATATTCGGATTGTTCGCTGTGATACTTGGTGTTTTTGGTCTTCTGCAGAGTATCACTCGAGCATGAATGGCTCACTTCGAGTGATCTCCTTATTTTCCTTCATATGCTTCAGTTCACGGGTTGTGCTTGCATAGGATTTCAGAGAGACAGAATCCTCACTCGCGAGTGAAATGGGGTCTCACTCGAGCACAACTTCCTCTGCTCGAGTGATCTTGTATTTTCCACTGGGAGTGTCTTCTCGGGTTATCACTCGCACATCATTTTAACAAGAGTGAGATTTTGTACTCGCGAGTGATATGGTCCCTCACTCGAGCACAACTCCTTCTGCTCGAGTGATCTTGAATTTTGCACTGGGAGACTCTTCTCTGGACAGCACTCGCAGCTCTTCACTCGCATCTGCTCGAGTGAATTCTCGACATCACTCGAGCACAAAACGTCCTGCTTGAGTGCGCCTTAAGTTTTCACGTACATGCTTCTTCTCAGGTTATCACTTCCATGTCAAAACTTCCATGTGCTCGAGTGAGAAATGATCCAATGCTCGAGCATGAATCCTAGTGCTCAAGTGTTGCAACTTTCTTCACGTTTCAGCTGCTTCTGGACATCACTCGCACAACATTTTCAGAGAGTCAGTTTTTACACTCGCGGGTGATGTGGGTCCACTTAAGAAAAAAATTTTCATTTGATTCAAATGATTTATCATAAGAATGCTCTTGCCATATGCATTCCAATGCAACAAGAATCAGCTCCAAACTCCTTGTATTCTGCAAGTTATGATCGAAAGCGTGTATATTTCGCTAGTCTGCACAAGCGTCAACTTCCAGAAGGCATAGCTCCTAAATTATAAGTTCAAATTAGGCAATTTACCTATCCATGGAAATCTCTTTGAGTCTAATTTCATTTGGCACTGGTCTCGTCTCAATCCGATGTGTGGTTTGTGAGGTATACTCAAAATACCGAACCTGTGTCAGAAAGTGACGGTGATTTCCGTTTCATTTTCAACGAATCATATCTCCTTCATTTGATCTTCTTTCAATGTGATTCTGGTGCCAATTTTACGTGTTGGGAGTCTTCTTTCATATGCTACTGGTTTTGGGTCAAACTGACGTGTGGTTTGAGAGATATGATCAAAATACCAGACCTCGCTCAGGCTGAACGTAAAACAGAGTAGAACAGAGTATTCACCCGTGCTCGAGTGAATCCATCTGTGCTCGAGTGAAACACCTTGTGCTCGAGCATAACTCCCCTAGAAGTGCCAAAACTCATATATAAGTCATTTTAGCTTCATATTAACATATTCCAACCATTTTTTGATCATAGAAACCTCCGGTAACAATATAGAAACCTCCAATATCACATCTAACAACTTGAATCTTGATATTCATGATAGATCTTCCAAGTTCTTCATTCTTCAATATATTTCTTCTTGGTTTTCCTCTTGATAATAATTCTCCATAATCCGAGTAGGCATCTCCTTGACTATCTTCAATTTCTCTTCTTCTTCTTCCTCTTGTTCATTTTCATTAATTCAATCTTCTTCATTCTTTGCTTGACTAATCTACAAAATATGTAACATTAAATATAGTAGTTAGTCAAAGAAATACATTATATAAACTTTTTGCTCTTATCACTTCACATCTATATTTGACATCATCAAAACTAATCATATCTAACAATGGTCTCTATGATTCACACAATGTCCAAATTCCAATCAACACAATTCCAACTTCAAAACTATCTCCAATACTCAAATATCATCATAATGAACCATTCCCAACATCAAACACAATGAAACTCATATTCAAAAATGGACATAAGCTAGGGCAATTTTCCAGATTTTCATAAACTTACCAAAAAATCACAAATAATATATCAAAATGCTCAAAATTCCTACCTCTTCACTTTGCCAAATTCAGAATCTTGATTCTCACACTTTCATATTTCTCCAACTCACAAATCAACACCTTTCAAGATTCTACAACCACCACAATGTAGCTCTCAATGAGATACACAACTTTAGAGAAGAGGTTTTGAGCAAAGAAGGAGCATTACTTACTCAAAATCAAGGCTTTTTCTTCTCTATCCAAGCTTGCTTTAGCGAAAAATGGAGGAAGAAAGAGAGAGAAAATGAGTGAGAGAGATGATGAGATGAAATGATGATGAAGAAGCTTTCCTTTCCTTGCCCATTCCTCATGACCGAATAGGAGAGAGAATAATGAGGGAAAAAGAGAAATTTTGTCCTCTAGTGGCTCATCCAACAATCTCCATAATGCCACATGTCACCATCTCCTCCCTTCCACTATGAGATCACATAGACACAATACATAGGATTCCGACCCATCAATAATGAATCTCAACCCTTGATCTCAAATACCACACACATTTACACCAAATTCACATCATATTTCTCTCAAAATATTTAATTACACAAATTATAATCAATCTCAATACCATTAGCCCTTAATCACAAATTGGGATATTACAGTACCTCCAACTGCTTTTTGAAGAATTGCTGGACTTGTGGAATATTGGCATCAAGACATATGACATGTATGAGAAGACACTATTCAACTTGTGTGCTGCATTGATATATATGGATGACAAGTGACTTTCTTGGGCTAGGAACATTGTCCAAGTGGAATGTGCATATTTGGAAGGCATGTCTAACTTACAATTTTGACTCTAACTCAGTGTGCCTTCCCCACAGTCAAAAATGGACCTTCATAGGTCATCAAAGGTTTTTCAATGGGAAGCAGGAATTTAGATTGCAATGGAATTGTTTCACTAGGAAATCGGAAAAAAGATTACCTCTTTAGACTTTATCTAGTGCGGTATCTTACAATAACTTGAGGATGTTGAATTTGAGTTTGGAAAAAACAATGATTCAGCACAAGTAGGGAGAAAGACTAATAGGACTTCTGCTTTTGATCCTCATAATGGCAAAAGATAAGTATCTTCTTCACTCTTCCATATCGGAAATGTAATTTAATATGCCATAGTCATGCACATTGAAAAGAAGGTGTGTGATAATGTTCTATGCACGATGTTAAGCGAATCCAGCAAGTCAAAAGATCATTTTTCAAGTAAGAAAAGATTTATAGGCCACATGGGAGTTCGTGAAGATGCATGGCCAAATGAGAATGACAAATTTCAACCAACAAAATTCACCTTGACAAAACTGAACAAGGAATTCTCCTTACAACTTTAAATAAAATAAACGTTCCTGATATGTATTCAATTAATATTTCATAATGTATTGACATACAGGCTCGAAAGGTTGTTAGGCTAAGAGTCATGACTCACATGTTCTTATGCAACAGTTACTTCCATTGGCAATTAAACATACATTACCTCCCAATATATCCATTTTTTTGGTGGAGATGTGTTCTTTCTTTTAGAAACTTTTATCCAAGGTTTTGATCGTTGAGGAGCTTGATCAACTGTGACACAAATCATTCTTATACTTTATCATTTGGAGATGATATTTCTTCCATCCTTTTTCACTCTAATGGTTCACCTGACAGTCCACCTTGTTTATGAAACAAAGCTACCTGGCCTAGTTCAATATCGATATATGTATCCTATGGAGAGGTACTTATTGTATATATGTTCATTAGCATTAAATTCTAAATTTGCTAGTTGTATATTTTCAACATCAATTAACATTTTTTGTTATTAAATTTATAAGTTTCTTATGAAATTGAAATCTTAAGTAAGGAATAAGGCATTGTCAGAAGGTTCTATAGCTAAAGGTCATATAGGGGATGAGGTCTTGTATTTCTGTTCAAGGTTCTTTGATGACATTAAGATGTCTTTCAATTGACCACCTCATGCAGATGATTGTCCTGAACTTGAGGCATCATCAAGAGAGTTGTTAATCCCTTGTGTTGGTAAACAATTGGAGGAAGTGAGAACTTCAAACTAACTGCAACTGAGAAGTTCCAAACACAAAGACATATCTTAATTAATTGCAATCAAAGTTGATCCCCTTCCTTTTGTAAGAATTGCACATTCATATGTTATTCTATATATTTCCTTACCTTTTGTTTACATCTGATTATCACCATCACTTACAATATTACTTGTAAGGAATTCAGAATTCATGTGAAGCGTCAACTCAAGATCCATTCACAAACATCCTTTGAGATTGATAAAAAGGTCTATAGAGAATTCCCAAGTTGGTTTATGTGTTGAATACTAAATGGCCGCAACCCACACTCACTAGATTTCAAAGCTCTCACAATCAACCCACTTGACCATGCAAGAAGGTATACTGCATACAATGTCAATGGCTTTAAGTTTTCCACGGTTTCACGAGATCAAGGATTGCTAAACCAAAACTTGAGAGTTTATGGCACCTGCGAGAGAAGGAGTTACGCAAGCAGTAGTGATGGCAACATGTAGTTTGGAGGCGTCCCTTATTATGAAAAGTTTGTTGACGTCATCAAACTAAATTACCAAGGCCATTTCACCATGACACTCTTCAAGTGTTTGTGGGTAAATACGACAACTTCACAAGGATTCACAACTGATAAATTAGGCATCATATTAGTAAACTTCTCCGGGCTAATTTACATCGGTTAATATGAAGATGATGAGCCATATATTCTTGCCTCAGAGGCACACACTACTACAAACAATGCTTTTAACATCCATTTTTTAGCCCTTTTAACGTCAGAAAAAAGGGGGATGTCTATGCCAGGGTCGTAGTAAAGTAAGGATACAGTGTCCGTTAAAAAAGGGACGCCGTAAGTGACTTTAGGCGGCCCTTTTTTAAAAAAGGGATATCAAAAGGTTCTTTTATTTAAAAAAAATCGCTTATTATAGACCTGGACTAAACATTATTTGAAATCATAAATTATAGATCATAATCAATAAAATTACAGATTTAGTATCTGAACTCCAAATCCAAAATCTACACAATAATAACTCCAAAGCTGAAATCTCAGGAAGAAGATGAAAACAATAAAAAGAATCAGTTGCAAAAAACTCATCTGCTTCTATTATTGAAATTTATTTTCTCGTAATAGAAAATAGAGAGGAGCGACAAGGAGAGATGAACCTTGTCTTCTCAACGGGAATGTGGGCCAAGATGCATGTGTTCAAAATCTTGATCTGTAAGCCATAACAACACAAGTTAGAAGATAAAATAGAAGGGAAACCTAAAAAAAGAGAGAGAAGATACAATAATAAAAAATGGTGAGAAAATAGAACAGATTTGGAGGCCAAAAGAGAGAGAGAGAGAAGTGGAAAAAGCAAGAGTTAAAGAGCAGGAAGAAGCAAGAAGTTTTAGATTAAAGTTAAAAGCGAGAGAATTGGTAGTGCTTAGGGAGGTGGTGGTGGTGAAGGCATGGTGGTAGTGGTTCTTCTTGTGGTGGCAGCAATGTGAGGGGTCTTCTATTTGAATCAAGAAGAAGAGGAAGATGAGCGTGAGAGTGTGAAACTGACAAATAAAGACTGTCAATTTTAAATTCAAATAGTTTTTGGCATTCCAAATTTAATTTAGGTATGCCAAAGGTAGACCTTTGGCTTCCCTAAATTAATCAAGGATGCCAATACCTTATATTAGGGACGCCCTAGGTGTCCCTTATCAGGGACGCCACTAATATATTAGGAACACCAAAATTGGGCTTTGACATCCATTTTTTGAAATTGGGACATCTAATATGTCAAATTTGACACACATAATTACAAAAATGCCACTGCCTTTATTTTTTACTTCCCTTTTTGAAAAATAGATGTCCTTTCGGGTAGTAAAATCTATATTCACTACTACAAAAAGGCTGAAAGGTGGCGCGCATTTTGTTGCCCTTCTTTAAAGAAGTGCCACGGCTTCCTCTTTTTTTATTGTTTTTTATATTTTAATTTTTTTATTTAATTTTGGGTACCAGCTGTAGTGCCTGGGGTCCTAGGTGCCACAGGAGGTGGGGCCAAGTGTGGCGCCTACCAAAGTAGGCACCATACTTGGTCAGTGCGACCCAACTGTGGTGCTTGGACAATCTAGACGCCACAGCTAGTGATAGGCCACGTGTCCAGTTGTGGCGCCTGGACAAACAGGTGCCACAACTGGTCTCCCCTACTGTAGCACCTGTAGTCTTACAGGCGCCACACTTGACTTAAGAAATAAAAAAAATTCTTTTACCTTTAATGTGGATTACATTATCCTTTACCCACCAATCACAACTCTCCTCGCTCCCACCCTTATCTTTTTTTCCCTTCTCGCGTGGTGAATCCCCTCCCTCTCTTTTATTTTGACTTCATCCTACTTTAATTATTCCCTTCTTCTCTTACTTTCCCTTTCTCATCTTCTTGCTGGATGACCGTCGACCCCCACCCTCCATTTCCTGTCATCTTCACACTTAAAAACCATCCACACGCACACACGTCTTCATCATTGAATCTACTTCTTTGTTTTATTCCAACTATTATCCCCACTCTTGTTTCAATTGTTCCCTTTTTTTTGGTACTGTCTTCCACTTTTGGTCCCCATTCCAGTTGGTCCCAATTGCTCAAATTTCCTCCTCCTCCTCGCTGAAGATTGTGTCACCAACAGACAAAGGTGGTCCCCCACTCCACTGCACTGATCAGTTAAACTATAAGTTCAACGTGCTTTCTTTTTTAATTGGCATATACTTTCTGTAATTTTTCATTACAAATCAATATCTATGTTCTAGCTAGCACGCAGTACACACGAATTGAATATAAGTTTTTCAACTTTCAAAGGCATATATACTGTAAAGTCTGACATAGCTGTGGTTTTTTTTTTTTGGCCAAAACGTAGCTGTTGTTTAGTTTCACAACGTTGTACATATTTCTTTTGGTTAATATAATACCTTTCACTAAAAAGAAAAGTAAAGTTATCTCATTAAGATATCTATATATCCCATTTTTAATATATTCTTACAAACTCTTAAAGGGATATAATTTAAATTTTTTAAAAAAGAAGGATAATAATAAAAACATTATTTAGATTTAGTAATAACCCTAGAAAGCCCAATATTTGTGTAATGATCCTTTAAGCTTGTGCACTTGTGTGAATGTGATGATCTTTATTAATTAGTGTTGATATTTCAATCGGTGTGATACTTTTTTATTCTCTCATATTTTTCCATCAATTCCGTTAGTGTAATTTCTTATATATTTTTATTTTTATAATTAATTTTGATTCTAATTTTTGTATTTCCAAAAAATTTAATCATTTTTTTTTATTTTTAATAGAGAAAATATTTTTATACTTCAATTATTTCTGATTTTTTTAGTTTTTCTTTTTATTTCATCTCCCATTCATTAAACTGCATTAAATTAAATATTTTAATAATATTTTTAGAAAATATCTATATCTATATATTATTCTTTAATACTCATAGTAACATCGTTAAATTCCATTTTGTTTTTAAGTAATTAACTCCATTAAGTAACACCGTTTTATTTTTATATTCCATTATATTGAATTTTTTTTATCTCTATATAAATCTTGCCAAAACACATTATAAATATTAGGAAATTTAGTTTGGATCCACTAATCAATAAATACAATGTATTGATGAATATTTTATAATTTATTTTTTTTATCTTCATGTTAATCAATAAAAATAATTTATTGATGATTATTTTATATTTTTTTGCAAGAAAATAATAAATACTAGTGGATTAGTTTAATAATAAATACCAGAGGATTTAGTTTGGATCCATTAATAAAAAAAAATATAATTTAGTGATGATTATTTTCTAATTTTTTGTATATCCCTAATTTAGTTCTAATTTATTTGAATTGTGTTTTTACATTGTGATTCATTATAGTTCCAATTTACCTATGATATGTTGTGGCAAATATGGTTTCTTTTGCTATGAGTTGTGAAAAATTAGTAGAATGCCTGGGAATAATAAATGGATTATATTTCAATTAAAACATAGGGTTTAAGACTTAGAAAGCTTCAATTTTGAAGATTTCATGTTGGGAATTAATTTTAAAATTGGTAAGAGAATATAAAAGTAATTAGTAAACGCAATAGTCATACAACTAACCACGTACTTTTTTAAAAAATAGATTGAAGGTATAGATGGATCATAAATGGATGCCATCTAATCGGTGTTCAAGGGAATATATAGATGGGGTGAAAGATTTTATTACATTTGCAATTGAGCACACAAATGATCCTGATAAAATCTTGTGTCCTTGCTTATCTTGTTGTTTTGGGAAGCGGATTAGTCCACTTGATTCACTAGATCATTTAGTGTGTTACGATATTGATCTTCTAAATCATTTTCAACATATTGATCATGTAGCTCAAGCATCTTCAACATAGTTTTCTTTATCTCAAAGTTGTTAGCTTGAAATTCAGGCACTCGGATTCCTGATTGATACCTACGACATTTTCTTCCCAAGAAATCATTAACACCCAAGCAATCATTTTCATCCTCAGCCATTACTATAGTCTCAATGTGTACACCTTCCTTTGGTTGAGTGTAAGGTTTTGTAGCTTCCAAAAGTTCTTGGATGCTCCTTGTTTTCTGTGGTGTCTTAGGTGCTTTGGATCTGCGGGGCATATACTAAAGTACCTGAAAGGCAAAACAGATCTCAAGAGTATCACACTAAAACAAAGAAGGAACAAAAATAAAATAAAATTGCTCAAGTTAAAACTACTAAAGGATTTCTAATTCTAATCACCAACTGCTTTGAATCCTTGGCAACGGCGCCAAAAACTTGATACTACTAAATTTTAAATAAGCACCTAAAGTGTACGGGTCATTGGAATAGTATAGTAACAAATCAAGATCATCCCATAGAGATTCAAGGTAATAGATAATTAGGCATTAAAATTCCTATTTTCATTTAAGTTGAGCAAATCAAAGGAAGAGATTGAAAGACCATTTAAACAAATGCAAGAGAAACAATTATAATGATTTAAAAATTTCAATTGATAAAAACAACCTAGAGTGGCTAATCCCTTCTTTAAGTCTTAGAGCATGTATTTACCCAATTAAAAGCACTTAATGTTAATTTGTTAATCTAGAATATTAATGGATATAATTATCTTCCAATCACTTATACCCCTCTCTTAAGTTAAAATTGTTATCCCTAACTAATTTACTCAAGAGGCAATAAATGTTCAAATTCACTCTAATATGATTATATGGGTCCAATAGGTATATTCCTATCCTATTAACAAATTAGAATAAATTGTAATCCCACATTACTTAATCATATGGTCTAATTAAGATCCCTCTCCCAAGGATAATCTAAATTTCCCAAATTCATACTTAGTGGTGATCAAGCACAAAGTAGATAAATTAATACAAGATTAAGTAAACAAAAATTGACACTAACCCTGATTAATTAGTTCCTACATGCTCAAATCCTTAAATCATTTCATAGCTACTATAGGTTCAAAAGAAATTAGCCAAACATGATGACTATAGACAGAATCCTCATCTTGGCAATAAACCAATATGATCCAGAGCAACAATAGAGCAAAGGAAAATTCAGTGTCATCTCAGCCAAAATGAATTTAGATTCAAACAACAAAAGGGAAAAGATTAACAAAGGGATGCAGAGCACGACATCTTAGATCTCCAGCTTCAATCACAAAATGCGTAGCTTCTTCTCTGGTTCCTTTAAGCTTCTGAAACTCCTAGCTTCTGGGTCCAATGTGATTGTCCTTCGATTGAGCTCCAGTCGTAGACTCCCAGTTCTTGAAGATGATGCTCCTCCGATCGCCTCTCTGTTTCTGATTCAACTCGAGGAAAATGGTGAGGAGTTGCTCTTGGAGAACAATCGTTGTCTCTAGGTTTCTCTCACTTACTCTGGTTTTGCAATAAAAGATGAAGCTGACTATCTAAAATGACGCCTCCCCTTTAGCTCACTTCTTTCCTCTCTGCCCGATCTTCCTCTGGTTCACAACAGCTGATGCTGATCCCTCCTTATAGATATTTTGGCTGCGTCTAGCCAGCTGCTCTCACAACTCTCCAATACCCAACTCTCGATCCCTGACTCTCTCAATAGGTGAAGACGATGATGAATAGTGCCACCCTCTGTTTCTTTTCGATAGATGAAGATGATGATCTGTTTCTTTCTTTTTTTTCCACTACACTATGCGGCTCCGCCTCCCTCCAGCTGCTCTCACAACTCTCCAATACCCATCTCTCAATCCCTGGCTCTCTCAATAGGTGAAGACGATGATGAATAGTACTGCCCTCTCACCCATAACCATCCCGTAGCTTTTTTTTTCCTTCAATTAGGTTAGCAATTAGTTAGAAGCCCAAGCCCAAACGTGATGCTCAACACATAAAATAAGATAAGATAAAATAAAAATAACTAATTTTTTTTCTTTTTAGAAACTTTATCTTATTAAAATTAATTATTTTATCCTCAATATTTACAATCTAAATCCCACAAATAATTCACCACTTTGATTTGATCTTTTCATAATAAAATCTCATTGAATCTTCTAAAATTGCATAGATAACTCTCCAATTATCTTTAAAATATTCTTTAAATGTACAAAATATGAAGAGTTATCAGCAACCTGGGAATGATATAGATGTATACTTGGCTCCTTTAATTGATGACTTGAAGTTGCTTTGGGAGGAAGGCGCCAGTGTGTATGATGGGTACATGGAAGAAAGTTTTACTTTGAAAGCCATGTTGTTTGGCACAATTAATGATTTCCCTGCTTATGGTAATTTCGCGGGATATAGCGTCAAAAGATATGGTACATGCCCTATATATGAAGATGACACTCATTCAGTGCGACTTCATCATTGTAATAAAAATGTTTGCATGGGGCATCAAAGATTCTTACCATCACAACATCGTTAGAGGAAGTGGAAAAAACCTTTCAATGGTGACTCAAAAGAAGGTAGCCCACCGAAGATGTTGACCAGTGCCCAGGTGTATTCCAAGGTAAAAGACTTGGATAACAATTTTGCAAGCCTTTTGTAAAACAAATCGAGGCAAGTGGTTGGAAGAAAAAGTCTATTTTCTTTGAACTTCTATATTGGAAGTCTTTATATGTGAGACATTTTCTTGATGTGATGCACATAGAAAAAAATATCTGCTAAAAAGAATTTGTCTATTGTACTCCCATTCAACAAGAATTGTCAAGAACAAGTTGATTTTGAAAGTAATGAAAATTTGAACATCAATGATGATGATCCTTCATTTGAGAATTTGTGGTCAGTAGAGATAGGTATAGATGTAGATGCAGATGAAGATGAAGATGAAGATGAAGATGAAGATGGAGATGGAGATGGAACCGTATACATGAGACATGATCATGAAGAGGGAACTTGGGTCACGAGAAAAACATTTCTCAATCCAACACGAATTCTGAAGAATAAAATTTTAAATCAAAGCAGAAAAAGGAAAAGATAATGAGTTCATTGGTTTGTTTTACTTGTACGTACATTTTTATAAATTTCAAAATAATTTGCTTTCGTTGACATGTTTGACATTGTACACTGATGTTTTGTTTTGGTTTATTTCACTTCCAGGAGTATGGACTCACCACACGATGAAACTGATGATGTTCCTAAGAACATTGGTAGACAAAGATTTAAGGCGAACGTAAGACGTGGTAGGACAGTTATGGCAAGATTGATCAAATTGAAAAGTAAGGGAATCAAGTTACAACTAGAGTGGAATGAAAAAGGAAACCCGTTTAGCGAGAATGGTACCTCATTAAATAACTTGATTGGGACTACAGTTCGGGACAGAGTCCCTATTATAGTTCAAAACTGGAAAATGGCAAAAAAACGTTATGAGGATGACATCTGGGATGAAGTACAAGTAACACATTAATTATATTATTGTTTGGTTCACTTTATTTCACTTAATTTCAATCTTACATATTATATATGTTTTTTATTAATGTTACAGAGCATTTTTATTATTGATGATGCTTGGAAGAACTCCGTGCTAAGAAAAGCCAGAAAACTTATGAGAAAGTTTCGTTCTGATCTTGTCAAATACTACTTGAGGGATGATGATGACAATATCATTGATATACTGCCTTATCCATTGCACGAAGGAATCATCACTCAAGAAATATAGGATGATTTTATCAGAACACATGCAACTCAGGAATTCCTGGTAATATAATTTATTTGGCTTTCCCTATTAACGGTAATATACGTATTTGTAATTAACATTTATATATTAATGAGTCATTTTGATCTAAATAGGAGTTGAGTGAGAAAAATAGAGCTAACGCGACAAACTGGCATACCGGTACACGCAAGGACCTATTTCATACGCACAGTTAGAAAGAAAACTAGTACGAACTAATGATTATTTCATTTGTAGATAAATTGTATGAAAATCATTTAAGTTCAACTAAATTTGTTGTGAAGATAAAAGAATCAAATTCAGATATTACACAGGTTCCACGACATGATATGTGGGTAGCCGATGTCACAAATAAGAAAGGTGAAATTTGTAGTGAGGAAGCAAGAAGAGTAGCCGAATATTGTGTAAGTATTGGATTATGCGTACAATAAATAACTGGCTTTACTTGTATTAACTTGATTTATGTAATAACTAATATTGTTGTAATTCCTTTTGTGATAGTGACAAATGACATAAAAGGATCCTACGTTGGTGAGCTATGTTAGCCGGGACGATTTGTGGAGCATAGCCATAGGAGTACCCGAGTATGATGTCGTGTTTGGGGTACTGGTTTTGCTGTCACCCCATCAGCATACTTCAGATGTCAGAAGCGCTCCAATAGAAGTGACGTTTTCCAACTGCGTGACGAGATGACTAGTTTCAAGCATCAAATTCAAGAACTTCAAGAACAAATGCGCTACAAGGAACAATGAGAAGAACAATTCTTAGAACAAATGCATTTGATGCAAAAATAGAATGCGCTGTTAACAACACAAATACAACAGTTCGTGCAGTGTAGGCCAACACAAAATATTCCCTTCTGTGAAAGCCCAAGTGTCAGAGATAGTTGCAATTCCATGCCTAAAGTCTCTTTTCCTTTGGTAATTAATTACTTCTCTACTTAATTTTATGTTACATTATAATTTAGCGAACTATAACATATTAACTGTATTTTCTATAGGGCGAATTTCAATGCAAGTTATATGTTGATCAAGCTTTAAAGCACATGGTTGCAGTGGGTTCTGCCTACAACACTAATAAGGAAACACTGCACAATTCACCGTTGCCCGACAACACACTCCGAGTGAGGGTTGACGTTTACACGAATGAAGACGCCCTCTTACCGATCCTGTCTCGGGATGAGCAAATAATGGTAAAGGATGTTGTAGGTGCTATATTGCTTGGCCAATAGGTCTTATCGAGCCATATGAAAAGGTTGTCCATTTTACAATTCCCTGCATTTTTCATTCATACTTCCATCTAGAACTGTGATTTAATTTTCTGATTTTCATAGGGTGGACGGTCTAAAGAGACACAAATCCAACCTTATGGTAAGATCTCAAAGTGTTCGACAACACAACCCAAGTCAAAAACATCGGCTAGCCAACAGAGCAAAAGAAGACCAACCTCATACCGCGATCAATTAGTATCGATTACACCACAATTGTTCGGTGCAGGACTAGAAATACATCTTGAAAGACATATCTACAATGTTGGTGGTCTGGTTGATTATGTTACTGCCGAGGTCGTGCATGACATATGTACTCGTGATTGGGGTAGTGCTTTAGCTATCAACTTTGGATAAGGTACTTGACCATTATCGTGTTAGATCAAGCGTTTCACCCAAGAGGGGGGTGAATTGGGTGATACTGAAATTTCTTTCGAAAATATAAAAATTTGACAAAAGAATTAAAACAGTAATGAGTAAGGAGAAATATCACCGAAGTGTACACCGGGAGTTATACTGGTTCGGTCACAACCACTTTGACCTACGTCCAGTCCTCAGAGCTTCTCTGAGAGTTTCACTATAGCTTCCAAGATTCAGTGGGTTCTTGGTACCTCAGTACAAGCAAGTTCCTTTCACCTGGACACTCGCTCCCCCTTACAGGTTGTAATCCAATCCCAACTCAAGGTTCCACAACCTTAAGTTATCTCAATAACAAATATTGAGTTTGAATGAAATATCTCTCTTACAGAGTAAATGATAATCACTGAAGCATAGAAATACAATTTCAACGTCAAAACAGAGCAATGAACTTAATGATACGTTCGTATGTGTGCTTGATTGTACTTTCTCTGTTTGAAGGTTCACATATATATAGGTAAGTTGTTGATGACCGTTGGGACATTTCCTTTCGTCCGTTGGTGAGTGCGCAGCCACTATTGACTTTTCAAGTTTTTGAAAAATATCCGTTGGCGGTGGTTGGCATTTGAACGTTTCTTTTGACTTCCATCTCTTGAAATGATTTCTTCATTGTTTCTCTGTAAATAGACTAAGAATACTAATACAATGAAATGTTAATCATATAGGAAACAATATAATGAAAGTTTGAATGATTTCTAAATTTCTGAGTGTGCTTACTCGAGTAGCTCCTCGAGTATCCCTTGAAGTTTACTCGAGTAGCTCCTCGAGTAACATCGAGAAATCATTGTTCAATTAAAAGTCAATGAATAAATATAAGATTACTCGGGTAGTGCATGGAGTAAACTAAATTTCAAACCTTTGGGAATAGTTATTTACTCGGGTAGCTACTCCAGTAATGCTTTTGCAACTTCATAGATTACTGGGGTAACACCTCGAGTAATCCATTAAAAAATCTTTTGATTACTCGATGCTCTACTCCAATAATGTTGGCAGGATTTCAAGGCCGAGAGCAATTACCTTGTTACTCGAGTAGGGACTCGAGTAATGCACTCATTTTTGCATTGGTTACTCGGGTACCACCTCGAGTAACTGAGACTTTTGAACATGACTTACCCGGGTAATGACTTGAAGTTTACTTTGAAAATATTTCTGCATACTGGGGTACTTACTAGAGGAATCCACTTAAAATAAAGCATGAAAAACTTGTATACTAGAGTAAGTACTCGAGGAAGATGAAACAAAGAGAGATCAGGTTAATCGGGTACCAATCTCAAGTTTTCACTTACTTTAGTATGTTACTCGGGTAGCTCCTCGAGTAACATTGGTAGTGGTACAAAGTGCCGAGAGTTACATATTTTCTGAAACAGAGTTACTCGAGTAGCTCCTCGAGTATCATGGGGAAAACTTGAAGGCGACTGGAAGTTTTCACAGGGTTACTCGAGTAGCACCTCGAGTAACATTAGCAGTAGTACAAACTGCCGAGAGGTCCATATTTTCAGAAACACAGGTACTCGAGTAGCTCCTCGAGTATCATCAGAAAAACTTGAAGGCAACTGGAAGTTTTCACATGGTTACTCGAGTACCTCCTCGAGTAACATTATCAGGCCGAGAACAACTCCAAGTTTTTACCTGGTTACTCGAGTAGCGCCTCGAGTAATGTTGGCAGGTTACTGCAAGTTGTCTCTTAGTTACTTCAAGTTTTGTCTCATTACTCGAGTAGCTCCTCGAGTAATGCTTTAGAATATTTGCTTCTGATCAAGTTCCTCAGCATTTTCTCATGGCCTTTCTTCATTACTCCAATGCTTACTTCAAGTGATGCTAGTTCCTGTCATTACTTAGTTCAAACTTATTTATTAATTACTTCCTTTTCAAACCATACTTTTGTTATCATCAAAACATAAGGTCTAACATTCTCCCCCTTTTTGATGATGACAAAACTTGGTGATTTTGAACATGGTTTTTCAAATTGGATTCTTAATTAATTATTTCTTATTAAGGTTGAATATACCTTGCATACATAACAACTTCATTAGATCAAACATGTATCATAATTCAAAATTGTAATGAAATTATAACACACTTGCATTAATCTTAAAACTTCAAATTACAAGATAAAGTAAGTTCAAAGAAATTAAAATGCTCCCTAAAAACCCATGTATAACCAAAAACCCCAAAATGAACTAGGACACATCCACAAAATCACTCTCAAGCTCTTCTCCCCCTTTTTGGCTTCATCATTCAAGTGGAGGGTTAGAAGGCTTCACCATAGAGATAGGCTTTACTGGAAGGACCAAACCACCACCATCTGAACTAGATGAATCAAAGGAACTGGATGGCTCTAGTTCAGGAAGATTGACCGGTGGGATATAGATGTCATCTCTAGGTAGGAGAGAAGAAGGTTGGAAGACAACCATAGTGGTCTCAGCCTCTGGAGGAGTGTCTAACACAGGAGTGAGATGTTCAGAGGAGGAAGAAGGTGATATTTCCTCTGTTTGGGTAGGAGAGGGAATAGGTTTAGGAGTAGTGTCTGGCTGTGGCTTGGGAGGTGAATCATCGATGATAATATGTGTAGTCTCATGGGTTTCAGGATCATCCACTGTGAATAAGATATCTTTTCCTTGGGGCTCAAGTGGATCAGAAACCAGAGGGGTAGATGGTTCAGCCTCAGGAATAGGAATGTCTGAAGGAGGGTCTACTGGAGGTGGTGGTGGTGCAGGTGAGAAGGGACCAGCAGAAGGTCCAGGACCCAAGGAATCCAATCGTGCCAGGATCAGTTTCAAAGTCTCTCCCTGAGCACGTTGCTCTGCTAGCAACTCCTCATGTCTTCTATCCATCCTCTCAATCAACTCCTCATGCCTTTTGTCTATTTTCTCAACCAGCTCCCCCATTTTGAAGTTTGTATTGGTGATTAACTCAGCATTTATGTTGGCTATGTCCACATGGAAGCCTCTGAGTATGTTCTCCATAAAGTGCTGGAGAGTGGCATTAAGGAAGGATGGCGATGATGTGGTAGCAGCTGGAGTCGATGACTGAGTGTCATCCATCCTACTGGTCTCTGCCTCAGTGCCCTTCCGCTTCTTCTTGGACCCAGACTCCAGTAGTCCTTTGAGAGGGATATCAATGTTCAGTTTTCCAATCTGATTCCTCCCTACTGGGGTCATCATCTCAATTGGCTCCTTACTATCCAAGTACCATATTTTGTTCTCTTTCAGGATTAGAGACACAATCTGGGGATATGGCATTGGAGTGGTACCCTTTCCATCCACCTTATACCTTTTCATCTCCGAGAAGATATATTCTCCCAGATCCTTTTGTTCCTTCAGAAGTAGTGAAGCAAACCACCTAAAGTCCCTATCAGAGAAATGGGTGTAGATGTTGGCTTTGTTCACTAGGGACCTAGAGTATATGTACCAAAGGACCCTATGATGATCACACATGTCACTTAGTTTAAAATTTAGTGGCCCAACTAACTCACCGGGTTTGAGAATGGTGAAAATTTGATTTGGCTCAAGTTCAGAATATATATCATCTGGGGGGTTCTCTATTCCCAACCACAAATTAATTCTAGAGGGAGATATCAGTATCTTTTGACCTCTAACTGTGGTGGTCATCTCTTCCTCAACTGAGGTTCGGTTAGGCTCATCTATAATTTCTAGGTTGCAGTAGAAATGGGTAATCACTTTATTACAAAATGGTAACTTAATAGATAGCCAAGGCATAAAAGGATCTAAATAAGGACTTAAGTCATACTTCACTACCTCTTGAAGCAACTTCAAATCAACATAGTGTGTCTTACACACTTTTCTTCTGGAGAATTGTGTTAAGTACTTGGGAGACTCCACCAGTTTGCCCACATTGAATCCCTTTGGAGGGGTAGTGATCTCTGCTTCTGGAGTCTTGGACTTCTTGGAAGATTGACCCTTCTCCATTTGGTCAATGATCCCAGCCATTGCCTTAGCCACATTTTTGTCATATTTTGGCTTTTTGATAGGCTTTGGAGTGAAAGAGGGTGTAGAGGAGTCAGAGTGAGAAGGTGAGGGAGATTTGACACCTTTGCTTCTTCCAGTAGATGTACTCTTTTTAGATTGAGCCCTAGTCACAATAGGCTCTTTGATCACCACACCTTTGGCTTTAGGTTGTGATTGAAGTTGAAGAGGAATTTTGGCTTTTGGTCTTGGGATTAACTTTCTTCTCTTTGTTGGAGGAGGAGAAAGGAGATCAGGGTTTTGTTGTGAATCAGAGGAATCTGTGAAGTTGAGATTCTTGGTTCTAACCATCTTGAAACACAAAAATTCAAGAATCTCAGAAAAACAGGGTCACTGTCGCGAGCTTAGGTCACAAAGATTTTGAACAAAATAGGAAGTTTTTGGACTTGAAATCAGTTGGGTTTTGACGGAAATGAGGCAAGGAATCGATTGAGAAAATTTTTTCAAAGGGTGTATAGTGATTTACTCTAGGAGATTTTGTGGAAATGACCGAGTTTGCGCAAGATAAAGACCTAAAACCCGACATTACTCGAGGCCTGACTCGAGTAAGCTTCAAGTTTACTCGAGGCCTTCCTCGAGTGTTCATGCAGAAAAATTCAAAAATAATTCATTTAAATTGCGTACCTGGCATGAATAATATAGTAATTATCCATGGATGTTCGCTCGATCATTTATAGTCCATTTGGGTCAGATTTGAGTCATTATTCAATACTTTGAGAATCTGAACTCCGACATTACTCGAGGCCTTCCTCGAGTAAGCTTCAAGTTTACTCGAGTCCTGCCTCGGGTAAATAGCTTTACAACTTCTGACTCTTCATTTCTTTGAAAAATGGACCGTTATGTTTGAAAATTAAGTAACTTGATCCGTTACTTCCAGTTTTGGGAGCCATTACTTGAGTACATACTCGAGTAACATGCTACTTTACCTCAAGTTGCTCCTCGGGTATGCTTCTGTGTTATCCATAACTTCAAGTTGATACTCCAGTAAAGTTGTCCTCTGATTATCTCTGTTTTTGTTTCTCAAAACAGAGTTTCTTTCTTCCTGCAAAACAAGTTTCTATATACTCCGATGCTTAAGTTAGTGATCATCAAAACATTATCAAATGACTTCATCTAATATTATGAAATACTGAAATTTCTTATAACTCATTGGGATTTACCATTCCCAATTCTCTTCTAATAAATAGAAATTGATCTTTTGCAAGGGGTTTTGTGAAGATATCTGCTAGTTGAAGATGAGTAGGAATGAATATCACTTTCACATCTTTCTTTTGAACATGATCTCTGATGAAGTGATGTCTGACATCGATATGCTTGGTTCTAGAATGTTGAACTGGATTCTTTGCCAAGCTTATCGTACTTGTATTGTCACAATAGATTGGTATTTCCTTGAGATAAATAATAAGGTCTTGTAGTTGTTGTTTTAACCATATCACTTGTGCACAACAACTTGAGACTGCAACATATTCGGCTTCCGTTGACGAAAGAGACTGTATTTTGTTTCTTGCTGAACCATGATACAAGAGATCCTCCAAGGAATTGTCCTTGTCCACTGGTGCTCTTTCTGTCTGTCTTGTATCCTCCATGATCAGAATCTGAATATGCAACTAGATATTCACTTCTTCCTTTGGGATACCACAGACCCAATTCTGATGTGTCACCAAGATATCTAAAGATTCGTTTGACCGTTTCAGCATGTGATTCCTTCGGTGCTGATTGATATCTTGCACATATACCAACACTAAATTGAATGTCTGGTCTACTTGCCGTAAGATAGAGTAATGATCCAATCATTCCTCTATATTTTGTAATGTTGTAGTCTTTTCCTTTGACATCAGCATCAAGTAACGTATTTGAAGTGTGTCAGTGCCATTTGCTTCATCCATTCCATACTTCTTCAATAGCTCTTTCAAATACTTTGTTTGAGATATGAAGATTCCATTCTTTCTTTGTTTGATTTGCAGACCAAGAAAGAAATTCAATTCTCCCATCATTGACATCTCAAATTCTCCAACCAAAGATGTGTAGATGAGCAATGTTTGGCTTTCTTCCTTTGTATAGTTCATATGGTGTCTTTCCAAGTTTTGTTCTGATATATGTTCTGTTTGAAACATAGCATGCTGTACTCATAGCATCAACCCAAAACACTTGAGACACATTCTTTTCATTTAGCAATGCTCTAGCCATCTCTGTGAGCACTCTATTCTTGCGTTCCACAACTCTATTTTGTTGAGGAGTCCTTGGGGCAGAGAAATTGTGATCAATGCCATTAGTATCACAATACTCTTCAAAGGCTTGATTTTCAAATTCTCCACCATGATCAGTCCTAATACTTGCAATAGACATACCTTTCTCATTTTGCACTTTCTTGGCAAAAATAATAAATTCTTCAAAGGTTTCATCTTTTGATGATAGAAAAATAACCCATGTAAATCTAGAGAAATCATCAACAATGACCAATGAATATAAGTTGCCACCAAGACTCTTTACTCTTGCTGGTCTAACTAAATCCATATGTAGTAATTGTAATGGTCTATTTGTTGAAATCTCATTTTTCAATTTGAAAGATGATTTAGTTTGTTTACCCTTTTGACATGCATCACAAATCAAGTCATTTTTGAAATTAACTTTGGGTAATCCAAGCACTAAATCCTTTTTGAGTAATTTCCCTAGTTGATGTATATTGACATGAGCCAATCTCTTATGCCATAACCAGCTTTCATCGGTATTACTCAGAAAATAGTTTTCAGATTCATTTCTACTAATATCTAGAGTATAGCAATTACCTTCCCTTTTTGCTCTGAGCTTAGCCTTGATATTCTTCTTATCAAGCTGTAAGTCACTCTTGTTGATGATCAAACATTCTTCTGAGTCAAATATCACCCAGTTGTTTTTATCCGCACTTTGACTTGCGCTCAGCAAATTGTGACACAAGCCTTCAACATAATATACATCTTTGACTTGTATTCCTTTGTCATTTTTTATTTCACCAATTCCTGCTATTCTTCCGTATTGATTTCCTCCAAATTTTACCTTTCCACCTTCTTTAGGTTGTAATGTGGTAAAACTTTCAAAATCTCTGGTCATATGTCTAGAGCATCCACTATCTATGTACCACTTGCTATTTTTGGATGCTTTGAGACATACCTGCAATCAATTAACTAAGTCTTAGGTACCCACATCTTTTTGGGTCCTTTAGGGTTAGTACAAATGATTTTCTGAATATATGAACCTTTAGGTACCCATTTGTAGGTTCCTATGGTTCCTTTCTTCTTATGAATGCATGAAGATGTATGATGTCCTTTTCTGTTACAGTAATTACAGAATGCAAAAGGATTTGATGTATGCACAGAATGTTGAAAATAATTCAAATGTCTTACCTCCTGCTTTCTTTCTTCCTTTTCTTTTATCTAATTTTGGATCATATCCAATTCCAGATCGATCATTTACAAATCGTTGGGCTTTTAAAATAACATTTAGCATCTCACTTCCTTGTGTGAATTTTTCAAGAGTTTTTGTGAGATCAATGTTTTTCTTTTTCAAAGATAAACAATTTTCACAATCCTTTCCCTTAAATTCAGTTTCAAGAACTTTGTTTTTCTTTTTAATAACAATCAATTCTTTAACTATTTTGATGAATTCAGAATGTAAAGCATTATATTCGGAAAGTAATTCATCATAGGTAGGTTCAGAATCATTTACCTCTTCTTCTGTTTCTTCTTGAGCAACAAGACATATATTAGCTACTTCTTCCTCATCACTTTCTTCATCTGAGGAGCTATCACCCCATATAGCAGATATAAAGGCTTTCTTTTTATTGAAGAATTTACCTTTTCTATTTTCTTTGCTCTTTTGGTTCAAATCTGGATATTCTGACTTGATATGTCCTGGTTTCCCACATTCATAGCAAATGATATGATCTTTGCTACTATTTCCTCCTTTCTGAAAATGTTTGAATCCTTGACCTTTCTTATAGAACTTTCTGAATCGTTTTATGATTAGACCCATTTCGTCATCGTCGAACTCTTCATCCTCATCCTGATTCTCTTCTTTTGCTTTTAGAGCTAGACCTTTCTTTTTCTTATCGCCAATGTCATCTAGTTCTCTTTTGAATTTTAGTTTGCTTTCATATTCAGAAAGACTTCCAAATAGAGAAGCAACTGATCTCATTGATTCTCCTTTTGCCTCTTCTATTGCAGTAACTTTTGCTTCCCATTCTTCAGAAAGAATATTCAAAATCTTTCGTACTTGGGTGTGCTAATCATAGACTTTCCCAAGAGCTGCAAGTTGATTAACAAGATGAGTATATCTAAGTTTGAATTCAGAAATTGACTCACCTGATTTCATTCGAAGTAAATCGAATTCGGTGACCAAGGTGTTGATTCGATTCTCCTTTATTCCCAATGTTCCCTCATGAGCTATTTCCAGAGCTTCCCACATTTGCTTTGCTGTTGGAAGTGTACAAATTCTGAAATATTCACTTTGACTCAAAGCGCTTTGTAACATCAGAATTGCTTTGCTGTTGAGAGTGATAAGTTTCTTGTCATTCTCATCGTATTCTGCTGGTGTTTTTGGAATTTTTTGAGAATCTTCAATCTTTGTAGGTTGATAATTTCTACTCTCAATTACATCCCATAGCCCATATTTAGTAGCCATCACGAACACTCTGAACTTAGCTTTCCAGAAGGAAAAGTGTTCTCCATTGAAACCAGGGGGTCTAGTGATGGATGCTCCGCCGGGAAGAATTCCTTCACCCATGCTTGCCATTGGATCCTTCTTAGACTGTTAAACCTTAACAAGAAGACCTACTCCCTGATACCAAATATTAGATCAAGCGTTTCACCCAAGAGGGGGGTGAATTGGGTGATACTGAAATTTCTTTCGAAAATATAAAACTTTGACAAAAGAATTAAAACAGTAATGATTAAGGAGAAATATCACCGAAGTGTACACCGGGAGTTATACTGGTTCGGTCATAACCACTTTGACCTACGTCCAGTCCTCAGAGCTTCTCTGAGAGTTTCACTATAGCTTCCAAGATTCAGTAGGTTCTTGGTACCTCAGTACAAGCAAGTTCCTTTCACCTGGACACTCGCTCCCCCTTACAGGTTGTAATCCAATCCCAACTCAAGATTCCACAACCTTAAGTTATCTCAATAACAAATATTGAGTTTGAATGAAATATCTCTCTTACAGAGTAAATGATAATCACTGAAGCATAGAAATACAATTTCAACGTCAAAACAGAGCAATGAACTTAATGATACGTTCGTATGTGTGCTTGATTGTACTTTCTCTGTTTGAAGGTTCACATATATATAGGTAAGTTGTTGATGACCGTTGGGACATTTCCTTTCGTCCGTTGGTGAGTGCGCAGCCACTATTGACTTTTCAAGTTTTTGAAAAATATCCGTTGGCGGTGGTTGGCATTTGAACGTTTCTTTTGACTTCCATCTCTTGAAATGATTTCTTCATTGTTTCTCTGTAAATAGACTAAGAATACTAATACAATGAAAGGTTAATCATATAGGAAACAATATAATGAAAGTTTGAATAATTTCTAAATTTCTGAGTGTGCTTACTCGAGTAGCTCCTCGAGTATCCCTTGAAGTTTACTCGAGTAGCTCCTCGAGTAACATCGAGAAATCATTGTTCAACTGCAAGTCAATGAATAAATATAAGATTACTCGGGTAGTGCATGGAGTAAACTAAATTTCAAACCTTTGGGAATAGTTATTTACTCGAGTAGCTACTCCAGTAATGCTTTTGCAACTTCATAGATTACTGGGTTAACACCTCGAGTAATCCATTAAAAATCTTTTGATTACTCGATGCTCTACTCCAATAATGTTGGCAGGATTTCAAGGCCGAGAGCAATTACCTTGTTACTCGAGTAGGGACTCGAGTAATGCACTCATTTTTGCATTGGTTACTCGGGTACCACCTCGAGTAACTGAGACTTTTGAACATGACTTACCCGGGTAATGACTTGAAGTTTACTTTGAAAATATTTCTGCATACTGGGGTACTTACTAGAGGAATCCACTTAAAATAAAGCATGAAAAACTTGTATACTAGAGTAAGTACTCGAGGAAGATGAAACAAAGAGAGATCAGGTTAATCGGGTACCAACCTCAAGTTTTCACTTACTTTAGTGTTACTCGGGTAGCTCCTCGAGTAACATTGGCAGTGGTATAAAGTGCCGAGAGTTACATATTTTCTGAAACAGAGTTACTCGAGTAGCTCCTCGAGTATCATGGGGAAAACTTGAAGGCGACTGGAAGTTTTCACAGGGTTACTTGAGTAGCGCCTCGAGTAACATTAGCAGTAGTACAAACTGCCGAGAGGTCCATATTTTCAGAAACACAGGTACTCGAGTAGCTCCTCTAGTATCATCAGAAAAACTTGAAGGCAACTGGAAGTTTTCACATGGTTACTCGAGTACCTCCTCGAGTAACATTAGCAGGCCGAGAGCAACTCCAAGTTTTTACCTGGTTACTCGAGTAGCGCCTCGAGTAATGTTGGCAGGTTACTGCAAGTTATCTCTTGGTTACTTCAAGTTTTGTCTCATTACTCGAGTAGCTCCTCGAGTAATGCTTTAGAATATTTGCTTCTGATCAAGTTCCTCAGCATTTTCTCATGGCCTTTCTTCATTACTCCAATGCTTACTTCAAGTGATGCTAGTTCCTGTCATTACTTAGTTCAAACTTGTTTATTAATTACTTCCTTTTCAAACCATACTTTTGTTATCATCAAAACATGAGGTCTAACATATCGTTTATCATTATTATTAATATTTCTCATTCCTTTTCTTTTGTTTTTCATGACACTGTTTGTTTTATACCAGACATTTATACAATGAGATCTTAATGGATACAAACATGGTTCAATTCATATTTGTCAACCCTTTTCTTGTTGGCTATCATGGGGGTAAAGTAGATATAAATGCGCAGTCTAATGATCTAAAAGATTACTTTAGAAAGAGAGCGACACCAACTACACTATTTTTAGTACCATACAATGCGGGGTAAGTTATTAGTGGTACAAATTTTGTTTTTATTGTTTAACTTTTATCATATCATTATTGTTGAAACAAATTTTTTAAAATATTTTAGGCCCCATTGGATATTGATAGTTATCAATCCAGCAGAACTTTCAGGCTCTTGAATTTACTATGTGGATTTGCTAAGAGATGGTCTTCCACAAAACCGTTCTGATATGTTACTATTGTTCAATAGGTAAGCGTATGTGCGTATGTGTAAATATTTGCATACGTGATTGAATAACCAAAGGTAATCATCAGTTTCTATTTATTTTGTTAGCGCTTTGATTACGTATCCAGCCTCTGTCTCCTTAAGTTATTCTAAAGCTGCTGACCCTCACCTTAGCTATCCTTGGAAGAAGATACTGGTACTGATATATGAATTAACTTAAACTTTGTTAGTAAATAATTTTTATTCATAAGCAGAGTTAAATATAATATTGCATTATATTTTTGTAGTGCCCTTTCCAACCTAATGACAATGATTGTGGGTATTACATAATGAAATTTATGAAGGATGTAATTACACATGATCAGGCATTTATTCCTCAAAAAGTAAGTCATTTAGTTGCACTTCATATTGTGTTTTAATTAAATTTAATTAGTGCCTGATAATTACGTTTTGCTGATTATAATTCTTTTTATTTTTTGGCTGATTGTATATATGTGTAGTATTATGAAGATCAACGTTGTGACACTTTGACTACCATATCAGCTTAATGAAGTGATCGAGGAATGGTGTGAATATGTGTTTAGGCAAATCTCTAGGTAACTATACTATTTAATTCATCACTAGCTTTTGGCCTTTGTTGTGTTGTTTCTTGGCAATTGCTGTGTCATGCATGCATATATTCAAGTTGAATTTGTTGTATAATTCATTCATTTACAATATATTGTATAATTATTTTACATACTACTTTAACTAATTAATCATCTGTTTGTTTCATTTTAAAGTTATCCATCATTATTGTTTGCTTTACTTCATTTTGCTGTGCTATGGATATAGATAAAAATGTTTATTAGACCATGCAGTGTGCAATACTGTAATTATGGGAGATATGAAAAAAATAGAAAAAAAAGAGTTTCTGTGGCACTTCTTTAAACAAGGGCCACAAGAAGTACCAAAAAAAAATAAAAAGGAAAAAAATTAGGACCCTCCTGTGGCACTTGGTGAGGCAAGTGCCACAGGAGACCCCCTTCTTGTGGCCCTTGCCTCACCAAGCGCCACAGGAGGGCCTTCCTTATAAAAAAAAAATTAAAATGTTGTGGCGCTTCCAAGCGCCAAACTTCTTTTAGTGGTGTCCAGATATGTAGGACTTCTCTAGCACTATAGCTATTCAATTATAAGCGACATAGCTTTGGTTTTTTGTAATAGTGATTTTGTAGTAGTGACATCAGGTTTATTATATGGAGGATGAAAGGCACAGAGATTGGAATATGGTGGTTCATTTAAAGCCTTAAGACCTTTATGGCATGGATGATAGTTGATAACATCACCTACTAGAGTGAGCCCTTCTAGCACGCCATTTTTGACAACTTCTTCCCTAAAGACGATGCCAATTTACCTATAATTATATACATTTTTCCAAATTACACTTTATTGTCACTTAATTTAAATATATTTTTTGTACAAAGTCATACACTTTACACTAACATTTTCTCCACACATTTTTTCTTCAGGGATGGTGACAACAAATGATTAAAACATATCACTTTTGTTCTTGTAAAGAAATCAATTCATTTTTTTTAAAAAAAAAATCCAATTGATATTTGTAGCGGTTCTAAACCCCTACAAACTACCACATAACCTCTATAAAAAAAGGGGCTACAAAAACCGTTGCCTTAACCATTTCTTCCAACCCCTACAAACTACCAAATGTCTTGCTGGCTCCCTATAAATATCCTCACCACATCTCATTTCTTACCTTTTCCATTTCTTCCAACCTCTATCCTCTCTCATTTTTCTCTCCCTTGTTCAAATATTCTAGATGAAGAGCTGAGCTTCTGAGCTAATTTTTTTCCTCAAATCTTGATTTCATCATTTCATTTTATTTTGTTTCTTCATATAATTCTTATACATTTTTTTCCTTTCTACAAAAAGTCAAGGATGTTTCCTTCCTCCACATTTTCAACATTCCTTTCATAAGAAAATATATCTCTTCATCTTCAACTTCAATTTCATGAAGTCAAGAATCTAAATGATTATTACCTGCACATTATGTTTCTCAATATTAAACATAATATTCATACTTATCTAACTTAATTTAATTATTCTCCTCAAATAATAATTATTATCATTTAAATTTTTATTTATTATACAACCATTCAAAATAATATTGGAAAAATAAATTGAAAAATGTATTCATGCAATTGTTTTTTAAATTTATGTAACATTTAGTAGCGGTTGGCCAACTGCTACAAAGTTAAATTTAAAATTTAAATTTAAATTTTTGTCCTAGGAATTTGAAATTTCATTAAATATTTGTAGTGGTTGGCCAATGGGTACAAATTTCTAGCATCATATTTTCAAATTTCTAAAATTAATTAGTAGCGATTAGCTAATCACTACAAAAACATTGGCGCCAAATTTTCAAATTTCATTTCTTGCCATACCCACTTTTTGCCAAAAAAATTTGCCAAAACATTTGTAGCTGTTAGCCAACCGCTACAAAAAAATGTAAAAATTTAATCCCCAAATTCAAATGACAGTTGTATCAGTTCGATAACCTCTACAAGATGCTTCTAAAAAGTCTAATCTATAGATGCATCTTGTAGCGGTTGGATAAAACCACTATAAACATAGTAGGGGTTTTATTGACACACGTAACGGTTCTAAAGAACCGCTACAAAATCATTTGCCACGGTGTTCCTTAACCGCTACTATTGGCATTTGTAGCAGTTACAAATCCGCCATTTTAGCAACTACAAATGAACAAATTTTTTATAGTGGCAATTGTTCACTGTTTAGCTTACCACAAGCATACAGGTCATAAGTAGGATAAAGAGTTGTTGTTCCATGAGGAATAAGGCAAAAGTGAAGAAATTGTCACAATTATGCTATCAATTAGCTTGGTTGATCAAAATCATTTAAAGAGTTTATATCCTAAAAAATAACTTGACTTTTTTTTTTAAAAAAAAAAAGAGGAAATAACTTGACAAAAGCTCAATTGAAACTTTAATTCAAGGCAATAGGAGCATAGGACTACTTCTCACCATTTGAATTCATGAGACTTAAATAATTACTACTCTATTAGTGATTAAATGACATTACATATTAGTCTAAGGTTCAAAAGCTTTTGATTTAGCTTTCTTAAACCAAATTTATATCCTCACTTAACATGCACAATCTCTAGCTATAATTAAGAGAAAATCATTATTAAGCAATAACCTTAATTTGACAATGCTAAGTTAGTAACTATATCTCTATATTACTAACAAACCATCCATTTAATTCTAAACTTCAAATCTAGTATAATTTTACCTGAATTCTATAATTAAATTAACTTTCTCAAACTTAATTTAATTGAACACATGAATCTATATGGTGGCCAATCACATAGAAGTATTTGGCACAAGATAAAATTAACACATAATTGACATTAACAACTAAAGAGAGTAATAGCAAGTCCCAATCCTTGCAATGGTTTGACATAATCCCAATGCCAACTATTTGGCTACTCATAATTACAATTAAAGTCATCCCAGCAACAAACCAATCCAGATCAATATGATAAAGGAAAGCGAAGAAGAGATAGTCTATTGAAAGCACACAGAAAATGAAGATGTCGCTGCTGTTAGATTTAAGAAAGAGAAGACACCCTTTCAAACTTCAGCTCTCTGGTCCTCAGCTCCTCTTTCATTTAAGCTCTCAGCTTGCATTGAAGGTGATGATGAACAGCAAACATGGCGTCCATCTACAGCTCCAGTGTAGCTCGCCTCCTCTTTGTTCAGTTCGGCGCCTCCTTCTCTGTCGACGACCGCAGCAGCTGCTCATCCCCTCTCTTGAAGACAAAAAGGTCCCTGCTACTCCTCTCCTTCTGTACGATCGTGTTCTCTCTCTCCCCCTCTGGTTCAGATGCGTTCCAAGGAAGAGGATGACTGAACAGTGAAGCCGCGCCTGCTTTCTCTCTCGAACTCCTCTGCTCCTTTTTGCTCTTTAGGTCTCCAATAAGAACCATCCCAAAAGCGCTGTCGCATGGTGGCAGCTTTGGAAAAAGAAAGACGAATAAAATCAAAATAAAACACTAATCCTAATAACATTAATGAAGCTAATAATGGCATCAAACCACTAACCACCGGAACGTTCTTTTTTCTTTTAATACCTTAACAAAATTTTTAAAGTATTTTCATTTATTTATTTTTTATCTAATCTTAAATATTTCTATTTGAATTTAAAATTATAATATTTGCAATAAAATCCCCTCAATAAATGTGGTAAATCAATATCTTATAAAAATCTCCAATAAATCCCTTTAATTTAGTGTTGATGACTCACACAATATACTAAAATATATATTAAATTCTATTAAAAGGGGAGCCATCAACAATCCAAACAAATATTCCCCTTTTTTAAATGACACGTCTCCATTGGAACCGTTGAAGAAAGTAGACTGTTTTGCTTTGTTTTTTTCTTTGGGAAAACTAATATGCCAGTCCTTATAGTTTCACCAAATTTTAAATTAGGTCCCTGTAGTTTTTTTACTTTTTATTGAATCGTTATTGTTTTCTCTGTTACGTGTATAAGTCCTTCTGTTAACAAGACCCTCATCTGCCGTTAGTTTAAGTTGAGAGAGGGTTATGTGGCGATTTGACTGCACATAAAGGAAAACTGAGGCATCACTTAAATTTTTTTCTTTTTAAACGATAAAAACTTCATTTAGTTTCCATCTGTCCATCCCCATCCTCTCTTCACTTCATTTTCTAGACTTTGTCTGCGGACTTGGATCATCGGCGGCGCAAACAACAAGAATTTTGCTATCCATCTAGGCAGCATCGGTAGTCATGTTCTTGATATAATCGGCATGGTGAGAGCAGCAGTGAGTAGTCTTGCTGAGGTCGACGTGGCCTACATAATGGTGCCGATATTGTCATGGGGTTTCTTCCTCAACCCCTCCACAATCCTCCACCTTTTCCCGTCCACCGCCACCACTCAGGTTGATTCAGAGACCTTGAAGCAGTACAACTCAGAGATCCCCACTCAGGCTGATTCATTACCATGCAGTTTAAGGATCCTCTGCTTCTCCTCTCTCCTCCACCAACATTATCTCATCTAGGGTGGAGTATAAGCCCAAATGGAATTGACTAAAATTTTTACATGATCAATAGAATAAAAGTTTATAGTTCAGTTGCAGAGTTTTTGAAAAAGTGCATGCTATGAAAGTTAACTGTAGTAATTTCTAATTCATAACTTTCTTCCTAACACGTCTTTGTCTAATGAATGCAGCAGTTACCCACTTTTCCAATGCTGCTCAGTTGGTATGCAGGATGTGAGCTTGTGGGGCTTTAGAGAGACGGCAGAGGGAGGAGAGGGAGAGGGATTTGAGCTTGGAGGACGCAGATGCTATTGCTGAAGAATTTTCCATTAAAGAATCTTGAGAGAGGAGAGAGTCGTGTGGTGGAATAGAGGAGAAGAATCAAAGAAGATTATTGATGTCTCGTTGAAAGTTGGAGATGCACTACAGTACAAATATGGTGTCCAGTCAGATCGCCACATCACTCTCTCTCAACTCAAACTAACGGCAGATGAGGGTCTTGTTAACAGAAGGACTTGCACACATAACGGAGCAAACAATAAGGATCCAATAAAAAAGAAAAAAACTACAGGCACTTGATTTAAAATTTGGTGAAACCACAAGGATTGCCATATTAGTTTTCCCTTTTCTTTCCTCCATACCATTCTGCATCGATTCTGTTGTACCCTATGTAAAAAATATTTTTACACTAGTTGTACAATTGTTGTAAGAAAGTCAAAGACTTTCAACACTGGTTTCAGCACCGTTGTAAAACGGCTTTTATATGAATTTTGTGCTGGTGAATATTCTTGTAATGTAATGATTTCATAATACAATTTTGTGCTAGTGAATATTCATGTATACTTTTACACTAAAAAAAAATTTATGGTGTTTGGTGCTTTCAGTGGAATACTTTGTGGGTATATTTGCATCTTACTCCAAGTGAAAATTGTAATTTTCATTTTATTGAAACCAAAATCAGTTAAATGGTGCCGCAAGCAGCCCCATTGCGTGGTAGGATTTCTCTCATCGACTGATGGGCCACCTGATTCAAAACTCAAAAGTCAATAACTCTGCCCTTCTTTTGAAAGTCAAATCATTACTAATTTGTTTCTCAAAATTGGATTTTCACTCATTAATTAATCCAACACCTTCAACTAGATATTAGATAAATTGTGGTGCTCGCCAATAAATTCACAGGTATGATTTCTATTGTTAGCCTTTCCTTTTTTTAATCTTTTTTCTCTTCTTCCTCTTCTTTTTTTTTTTTAATCTTTTTTATTTCACAACTAAATTTCTTGTCTTCTAAGAAATAAAAACGATTACTCTTGTAGCTTGTATCATTTTCATTCATCCAAATACTGTATTACTTATAGCATCCATTAAATTACCAAAAACAATAGACGGTTTAAATTAGAAATAACAGAAAAGTCAAGTCAAGAGAGGTGCAATTTCGTGAAAGTCAAAGACAATAAGATGCTAATCATGAACAAACAACAAAGTACAACGTATATTACTTTATTAATCAAATAAAGCATGCATGCAAAGGCGAAATCGGAAACCATTACGAAAATCGAAAAAAGGATAAACGTCTGCATGTACAGCCATAAATCTTAATTCCAACAACACAATCTTAAACTCTTTTATATAAAGGCACCAATTTACAATATCAAAACCCATCCAAATATTTATTGTCTTATCATCGAGATTATTCACAGGCCATATATAGAATAGTACAATAGTTCTAAGTATGAAAGTTTTTGGCTTATTCATGCGCATAGCCTGTGTTATTTGTTCCCTTATTTCTACTTTGCTCTTCTGTTTCTGGGTATTCATGGAATGAGGTTAAGCTTTGGTGCAACCAAACCCCTAATCCTCAGCCTTGTGAGTACTTCCTCAACAACAATCCCGTTCACAGCCAAAAGATCATCAAACACAAACATGATTTTCTTAAGCTTTCACTTCAACTAGCCCAAGATCGAGCGTTGATTGGCCATACAAATACTCTTTCTCTCGAACCCAAGTGTCGTAATCCTCAAGAAAAAGCTGCATGGTCTGATTGTATTGAGCTTTATGAGCATACAATCCACAGACTCAACAAAACCCTAGACCCCATCACCAAATGCTCCGAAGATGATGCTCAAACATGGCTCAGCACCGCTCTCACCAACCTTAAGACATGCCGAGCCGGGTTCTATGAGCTCGGGTTCAAGACTACGTGTTGCCTTTGATGTCCAATAACGTCACTAAGTTGTTGAACAACACTTTGGCTTTGAACAAAGTTGAATACAAAGAGCCAAGTTATAAAGATGGGTTTCCGACATGGGTTAAACCTGGAGATAGGAAGTTGTTGCAGTCTTCTTCTTCATCTTCTAGGTCTAACGTCGTTGTGGCTAAAGATGGATCTGGCAAATACACAACCATAAGTGCAGCTATAAATGCAGCACCAAAGAGTAGTGGGAGATATGTGATATACGTGAAGGCTGGAACTTACAACGAACAGGTAGAGATAAAGGCAAAGAATATCATGTTACTTGGAGATAGTATTGGGAAGACTATAATCACAGGAAGCAAAAGTGTTGGAGGAGGCACAACAACCTTCCGGTCAGCAACTGTGGGTAAGTCAAAAGCGATCAAAGTTTAATCCTTTCAACATATTTTCAAGTTTGTTATAGATCTTTTAACTTATATATATCCCTTATGAAGCCCAATTCTACCTGTATAAGACTTCTTACACATGTTACCAAAACCCCATTTGATTACCATGGTTAAAATAATCCAAGAATGAAATTTAACTAGTTATGGATTTTTGCAGCTGCTGTTGGGGATGGATTTATTGCCCAAGGAATCACATTTAGAAACACTGCTGGAGCTTCAAATCACCAAGCTGTTGCACTACGTTCTGGTTCAGATTTATCAGTCTTTTATAGATGCAGCTTTGAAGGTTACCAAGACACATTATATGTGCACAACAAATACACCACTGACAGGAAGAAGAGAAAGAAATATAGTAGAGGGAATAAGGAGTTAGTTTGATAGAGTTTATGTATATTTCTAGTATCTTACAACTGAATCTCTTACTCCTATTTATAATGCTCTACACATCCCTTCCTCTCTACTAACATATCCTTCCATATTGTATCGGTAAAATAATACCACTTATAGAGTCATATTCTATCGGTCAAATAATATGACTCATAATAAATTGGGAAATATTACATTTATCCACCTAAGCTTTTATATTATTTGTACTTTGACCCTACCTATTGGGCTTGGGCCTAATCCACCAAGGGTGGACTAGGCTATTTTCCAACATCTCCCACTCACACTTAGTGGATTAGATATATCTCTTTTTCTTCCTTCTTTCATACTAGGTGCTTTGCCATGATTGTGTAGACATGACGTCTACATATAGGTGTATGCACTAAAAATCTCCTTTGTAGAGACTAGCACAAGACAACCTTCATTGTATAGCTTGATTTTAACGTTGTGCCTTAAATATCCTAGATTCACTTATATACACTTTGACATGGCTAATCTAATCCCTTTTGAGTCAGTATAAAACTCATATTGCCTTTCTAATATGCATAGTGTCCACACTTATGAAATTATCAAAAATAATATCATAAGGGACATGTCTTAGACACCAACATATTTTTGTATATTGTAAGTAATCTTCCTTTCGCCCAGATATCACTTCAATATACATCTACCTCTTTCCTAACATAATACCATATATCACTTCTATCATGACCGTAGGACATATGCTAAAGTAGCAATCACTGAAGCACATCTCTATGATATTGTCAAAGTCAAACGATATCAATAGAAGAATTAAAAACTTCCTCGGACTTACACAACAATTAAGAAGAGATCTTCTTACTTGCTTCCCAGTTGTGGTTCTTTAGTACATACGGTATGAATCACATGCTATAGTGTTATTCTTATACTATAAGAGCGTACGTCGATTTGCATTCTGTTATTAACACTATACAGATTTAAGTCTAAATACTCCCAGCATCTAAACCCAAATTCTTCCACTTTACTCAGACATCAATGTTGAAGAATTTGTTGTCTAGCTACAGGCATCATGGAAGTGGATGTCCATGATTTGATCCATACTTATATTAATGTTTATGGATCTCATCTTGACACGCTACACTATTGTCAAGGTGACATAGTTTGTGTTTCTTTTCTACCATATCAGCATTCAGCCGCTTTACTAGTGAATACAATTGTGTTATCTTTGCACACCCCTCCTGAGTGTCAAAAGTAGTTGCTCATGTGAGAGAGCCAACCTCAGCCTGTATGACATACAAGACATTGTATGTTTTCATGCAGACATATAAACCAATAATGATAAGTACTTCAATTAATCACAAATGTAATACATAAAGTCTGCAATTTCACATTTTGTGTGCACCAAGTGCCCTTATATGTTTTTCAAATGTTTCCTTGGCAATTGGTTTGGTTAGGGGATCAGTGACCATACTCTTGGTCAAAATATGTTGCACAGTAATAATTTTTTGTGCTATATAATCTCTTACAAAATTGTATTTAATGTCTATATGCTTGGTCTTACTAAGATACTTGGGATCTTTAGTAGAGGCTATGGCTAAAATGTTATCATAATGCACTAATACTGGATTGGTACTCCCATTGCAAATCCAAGATATTCAATAAACCTTTTCAACTATAAAGCCTTTTGGGCTGTTGTAGTGCATGTTACGAACTCAACTTTCATAGAATGTAAAGTAATACATGTTTGCTTCTTGCTACTCCAACATATGGCACCATTGTTCAGCAAGAAAGTATAACTTGAAGTTGATCTTCGCTCTTCCTCATCTCTGCCTAAATCAGCATCAGAGTATCCAACCAAGCGTATATCGCTTCCTTCATAGCATAGTGCATAGTCATATATACCTTTTAAGTATCTCAAGATCATTTTTATTGCTTTCTAGTGATGCTCACCTAGGTTGGACTGGAACCTACTTACCAATCCTACTGCAAAGAAGATATCTGGCCTTGTACACAACATTATGTACATTAAACTACCAACAATACTAGCACAGGGAACTTTCCTCATTTCTTTTGATCTGACTTAGTTTAAGGACATATATCATGGCTTAAGGTTACACCAGAAGCCACTGGGGTATCCAAGGAGTTACAGTTGCTTATGTTGAATCGTTCAAGAATCTTTTTATTGTAATTTTCTTGTGAAAGAGATAGGATTCGTTTTGAATGATCTCTTTGGATCCTAACTCCAATTATATACTTTGCTTCAATGATGTCTTTCATTTCAAAATTTGATGAAAGCCATTCTTTAATAGCTATAACCGAATTTAGATTATTTCCCGCCAATAGTATATCATCTACATATAAGGATAATATAACAAAATTACCCTTAAATAGCTTGATATAGACACAGTGGTCCTCTTCAAACATTTCAAAATCATAGATGGTTATTGCTTTATGAAACTTCAAATACCACCGTCTGGATGATTGCTTCAGTCCATAAATAGACCTTTTGAGTTTACAAAACTTTATTCTCTTTTCCTTTTTCAATGAAACCTAATTGTTGTTCCATATAGATTTCTTCATTCAGATCACCATTTAGAAAAGTGGTTTTAACATCCATTTGATGTAATTCCATGTCTAAACTATTTACTATTGCTAGAATAATTCTTATAGAATTAAATCGTACAACAGGTGAGAAGGTATCTTTATGATCTGCACCTTCCTGTTGTGTATACCCCTAAGCAACTAATCGTGCCTTATACTAATCAATTAACCTATCCACTTTTCTTTTAATTTTAAAAACCTATTTGTTCCTAATGGCTTTTTGCCTTTTCAGTAGATCAACCAATTCCCAAACTTTATTTTTTTTCTCATTGAGTTCATTTCTTCTTCCATTCATCCTTAGCAGGAGTTGATAAGGCTTCTATCACTGAACATGGTTCATCATCTCTATCAGGAGTAACAACAAGTGCTTCACTTTCTATATGGAAGCGTCTTTTAGGTATACTTTCCCTATTACTCTTTCTTATGGGAGTTTCTTGTCTGTCTTTTTTTTTTTGTCTAGGTCCTTGCATTGACCTTTCTACACTCCTACTAAGATTGACATTTTGGGATGATTCAGGCCTACCAACATGTTCTATACTTGTTTGTTCCTATGTCTCATAAAGAGATACAGTGCAATCAATTTCTCCCCTATTAGGGAATTTTTTTTCTAGAAATGTAGCATCTCTAGATTCAATTTCAGTCACTATTCTATCTTCATTTTCTCCAATGAAGACGTTTCATTTAGATTGTTCAGAGGACCTTATAAAGAAACATTTCTTTTCTCTAGGATCTAACTTGCCATACTTGTGAGAATTATCATGGATGTATGCAGCCGACCCCTATGGTCTAAGCACACTTAGATCTAGCTTGCGTTTTATCCATAACTCATAAGGTGTTGAAGTGATTGATTTTGAGGGCACACGATTATGTATGAAGGTACCAGTCATCAAAACATTACCCCAATATGAAATTGGTAGGTTTTCTTGTGCCATCATTGACCTAATCATGTTTAGAAGCATTTTATTTCTTTTAGCAACTCCATTCTATTGTGGAGTGCTAGGCCTAGTTAGCTACCTAATTATCCCTTTTTTCTTCACAAAGCTCTTTAAATTGTTCGGACAAATATTGATGACGTCAATTAGTACATAACCCTTCAACTTTATTGTCCATTTTATTTTCTACTTCATTTATGTATTATCTAAAGCACTCAAAAGCCTCAGGCTTATGTGAGATTAAATAGACATAACCGTATCATGAATAGTTATCAATAAAAGTAATAAAATACCAAGCTCCGTACCTTGCCCTCATACTCATAGGACCATAAATATCATAATGGATTATTTGCAATGGTTGTAATAATCTGGTTCCCTTACCACAAGGTTTCTAGTTGCCTTACCTACTAGATAACTTTCACACAAGGGCATTTTCATATTGAATATGGGTCCTAGCAAACCTTCTTTTGCTAGTTTAATCATTTTATTTTTGATTAATATGTCCTAGTCTAGCATACCAAACAACCATATCAACAGTTGAATAAGAGGAAGTAGCAAAGCAATCATATATATTATAATCATCAATAATATCCATTACAAAAAACCTTTTTGAAAGGAAAGCTAAGCCATAAAATATAGAGTTATAAAATACATCTGCAACTTTATCATGAAAGTTTACATTAAACCCATAATTTACAAGACATTTTACAGAAATTAAATTCCGTTGGATGTCAAGAGCATGAAGCACTTTATGAAGGGTCAAAGCCTTTCCACTATGCAAAGTTAATTTGCAAGTTTCGATACCTTTAACTTCAATCTTTGCATTGTTTCCTACATAAAGCCACTTACATCTATCAGTCAACCGATAGTTTCTACATAGGATCCTAGATCCCTGGTCATGTTGTCTATTGTACCTGAGTCTAAAATCCAAGAAGAACATATATTCTCTATTAGAAAAATAGTGCTATAAACATAGGAAACAGTTGAATTCACATAATTCACCAATACCCTTTCACTCTCATTTCACTCAGTGCAATCCCTTGAGAAATGACCCGTCTTTTTGGCAAGTAAAACATTTGACCTTCTTTAAATCTTTTTTCTTCTTCTTCCAGCCTTGTTTTCCTTTCTTCTTGAATTCCTTTTTGCCTTTTATAAATTTGGTCCTGTCCTTCTTTCCATTTTTTTGGAATTTATTCCCCTTCTTGAAATCGAGCTTTGCATTAGAACGATCTTTACCCTCTGTGTAATGAGCATGAACAGAGGACTTGTATGCCTCCAAGCACTCATCCTCAAGTTCCAATTGTTTAGGCACATCATTAAAATTTTTAATGCTTTCATTATGGGTTAGATTAACCTTCTTATGCTCCCAACTAGATAGCAATGATTTTATCACTACCTGAACTTGTTGTTTATTAGACATGGTATGCCCAACTTCCTTCAATTCTCTGATAATATTTTCCATTTCTCTCAGATGTTGTTTCATGGAAGTATTTGGCCTAAGCTTATACGTATCAAACTTAATAGTTAATCGCCTAAGCTTAAAGGTGGATGTGCCACCAAACCTGCCTTTCAACGTTGCCCATATGGCCTGCGCTGTTTCATTTTTGTTATATTTGCACATGAGGTCATCTGCCATTGTGCTCAACATTGTAATTCTTGCAATGCTATTTTTCTTTTTCCAAGTCTCATAGACCTCTTGGTCCTCCTGTGCTAGGCCATATTTATAGCAGCAAGTTGCACTACAACTATTGTTAGAGGCTCAATTGCCTCTTGTTCCTCCAAAATATATTGCCCCTTTTAGTGCCAGATATCTTAATTGTCACCATTTAATTTGTCCCCTTTATTTAACTCAACGATGATATTCTTAGTTGCCATTTTCAATTCTATGATAAATCTATTCCAGATTTAATATGTCTCTCTAAGGGAATCAAAATATCGAACATATCATCAACAATATATATAGCACAACACAGTATACAATGTTATGTACTTATATTATTTTTAATTAGAAAAAATAATAATAATACTACTAAATTCATGATCAGGAACATACGTTTGTATCTCCCATCACATAAATATTAGCAATATCACTAAATTCTTTCAAGAATTATACATAAGTACTTTTATAATTCTAACTTTTAGGAGCATCAACTCCTAAAAGCTCCTACTTATAAAAAACATATAATAATATATCAAATAACCAACTAAAACATGTTTCATTATAACATAAAAATAAAACAATATGCTATCTATAATATATGGAAACATGTTTATGACACATTTAAATATAACATAATATTGAAACCAACAAATGAATTTTAGAAGTTTCAAAAATGGTTTAAAACAATAATAAATGCACTTATAACATCATAAATATATATCAATTGGTGTCCAAAACACTCATAGCAAATCATATTAAAACTCTTGAATTTAGAGATTTTTAGAAACAAACGACATCTCATTTGGACTTGGCATGTGCCCCCACGCGCCAAAAGAAGACAGAAAATTGGAAAATAAAACTAACAAAAAATCCCACTCTCACAAGTAGAACCCAATGCCACCTTCCAACAGCTTTCCGATGACACACACCAGTTCATCAGCTTCCCACGTGCTGTGCTTTGTCAGAAGGTGGCCAGCACCTGTCAAATGGAGATGCCACATGGCCTCACACACCACGTGGCTTTTCTGCCAAAGAATTTTTTTTTAAGTAGTGAAATTTTGTCTTGAAATTTTTTGGCTAATTGGGCCTTAGATATTGGGTTTGCAAAAATAATTTTTTTTCTTTGGCCCGGACGCATTTCAAATCAGAAAACCTGTTTTTTTTATAACACTGAAATGACATCATTTTGGACCAGGGGAGTCATCTTCAACCTCTTGCCGGGTCAGATCTGACCCGGACAGAGTGAAGGGTCAGGTCCATCAGACCTGAAACTTCTCTCATCCATATCTCCTCTGTTCGACATCTGTTTTTAGTGTTCTTGGTATCGTTTTCTTTGTTTTTTCAAGCTCTACACAATGGGACTAATTTCAAAACTTAAATCTCCCCTTTTTAAACAACCCAGTTCAAAAAACAAAAACTCTCTTTTTCAATTTGCATGAACAGTGTTCTCTTTCGGTTACAAGGATCTAGTTTACTCTTTCTATGTCTACAAAACATATTCCAATAATAATACACATAAAATAATGACAGAACATAAGACATACTTAATATTCATAGACTAAAATTCAACCAAAAATGAAGAACTTGAATATATTCTCATAACCATATATAAGGATGTGTATATTATATCCAGAGAGGGAAATTTCATATAGTATATTAACACATGCTTCTTATTCATATGAACCTCAAAATTAAATTTCATACCAATTTCGTATATTCATATGGAAAGAAAATCTTGACTCAAAATAATCTCATACAGGCTATTAAAAAACCTGGCTTTGATACCAAGTAAGAAAAATTGGGTGTACTCGGAGTGTGACTGTTAATCTTTTGTACCTATGCTAATTGGTTCATAGTTGTGGAAGCAATTATGATGCACAACAAATACACCACCAACAGGAAGAAGAAGAGAAAGAAATATAATAGAGGAAATACAGAGTTAGCATGACAGAGTTTCTGTATATTTCTAGTACCTTACAAGTAAACTATTTATAGTGATCTATACACCCCTTCCTCTCTACTAACGTATCCTTTCATCAGAGAGATAAAATATCCTTTTGATTGAGATACATATTGTATCGGTGAAACAATACCCCTTGTAGTATCATATTCTATTGGTCAAATAATATGACGCATGATAACTTGGGAAATATTCCATATATTGACCTAAGCTTTTATATTATTTGTACTTTGACCCCAATCCTATTGGGCTTAGGCCTAATCCACTAAGGGTGGACTAGGCTATTTTCCAACACTTCAAAAGCTTCAAAGATCACCGTTGCAGACTTCATTGGAAGAAATTCGTGGTTGCCATTTACTAATGTTCCTTTCACTTCTACTTTATAAATCATTTTATTGTCTTGTATAATATATATGATTGATTGTTTCAAATTGATTGTTTTGTGTTTTTCAGGTCCAATTTCTGTAATAGTGTCTTGTGTTTTTACCTCTTGTTGCCGATTAATCTTGTTGAATTATACATATATGTGATGTCAGCCATATACGCACGTGTTCCCATATAGCAGACACCGAAAGTCCTATCTTTCCGCTTCTACACTTTCCACTACATCCCATATGCAGTAGTGAAAGCTCATTTTTAACCGATGCAAAAAGTACCATTTTGCACTATTGATAAATGATTGATTGGTTCAAATTTTTTTCCCTTTCAGGTCCAATTGTTGTAATAGTGTTTTTTTTTGGTTATTTTTTCTTGTTGGCAATCTTGGTGTATCATGCTAGAATTTCTTCAATTATAGTTCGTGCAAAAGCTTGTTTGCTGATATTTATATTGTTTGTTTGACATATATACTGTTAAATTTATTTCGTAATATCATACTAGTATATTGCACTTTATGATTTTTTTCCATTACAAAAATTGCTTTACTAACTTCTTGAATATACTATATGTGATAAAAGGTTGTTGAAGAGCCTTTATCATAAATAGATTAAATTAATTATTTCATTTATTTTGAGTTAATATCATATTAAATATGAAATTTGGCACAGTGTTATATTGAAGCTTGGTGTCCGCTCAATAACATACATATATGGTAATCAAATAAAAAGAAACAATTGCATTATTGGAAAATAAAATAGGGGAAGAAACGCTCATACATTTAGGGAAAAAAAATTTAACATTAAAATGTGTTTTATTTAGTTAAATATAAAAGATAATTAATTCAAACGTGTGATTAGAATCAAAGCTTAATTTAATTTTCTATAATCATGGCAATCGTGGGAGGCAGAGCAAGAATAGTGAGGTTAACAATTTGTTTGTAAAATACCAAAATACGGATTACCACATGACCTTTTCCTTTCCTTCTTTCAAACTTTCCCAAAAAAGGTCACTCCTTCAATTCTTCTAACCATCTTCTCAAACACACTCTCATTCCAACTTCATACTATTTTATAAAAATGATAATCGTGCACGAACCTTTTAGGGTTTTAATTATCCTTGTTTTGTTCCATGTTCTATATAGCTTTTGATTCAATGGCTCTATGAATGGTTTATTGATTTGGCCTTTGGCGTGGTTTCAATTAGCTTGAGAGCCACATATCATTATAAAATGGAATCGGATGAGAATAAGAACACAGGCAAGGCTCTGGCCACTGATGATGAAGCGAGTGGCGACGAACAAGCCAGAGGGAGGTTTTACTCCCACAGTCGTCAGGGTTCTGCTACTGATGACAAAGATGAGGAGGAGAGTGGTAATATTGAATTGGGTCCGCAGTGCTCCTTGAGGGACCAACTTGAGAAGGACAAGGTTGCTTCATCTTTTTCTTCATTATTGGCTTTTTTCCCCTTTATTATTAAACTAGGTAGATTCCTTTGCATTGCGAGAAAATCATATAAATGAGCTAGATTTTATATTGGAAAAATTAATCTGCATATCCCTATAGTTTTACCTGACTTTGTTGAAGTACTTGTAGGCTTTCTATTAATTCCTCATAGTTTTATCTAATTTTAATTTGGTCCACGTAGTGTTTTCTTTTCCTTTTTAATGCTATAATTTAGAGGGTGAGATTTGGAGTAAAATTAATGGTTGATATTATATGATCTAGAGGCTACAAGGAAAGCTGTGTACATCTGGCTCTCCCTAAACCCCACCTAATAGAAGCCTCAGGCACTAGTTCACCCTTTTTTATATTGTAGTGAAATTGAAATTGAAATTGAAGGGATTTGCATATTAATTTTTCCTTTTATATTTAATGTTAATTGATAATTGTGTACTATATCTTTCATCCACTAGAATTAGGCAACAATAATTTGAATATGTACTCAATGTGATGTCTTTAAATAGTATGTTTTCAATATGCATAATGTACTCTCACATTATATTTGCTGGTTTATTGTTCATTGGTGCACATTGTGCAATGCAGTTACCTTTTTAAAGACTCAAACATCTCAAAAAATTATCCAGAAAATGTGAGAGAAATAAAAAGAAATAAATATGATATTGAATTTGAATTGGATATTACATGCTAGCCTTGTTAGTACTTTTGTTTATGAATTAATATTTTTATTTTGATCATTTGAACGTTCCTTAAAGCTCATCTTTTCATGATGTAATTACTTTTTGTGTTAATATATTCATTATGTATATATACATGTATATTGTCCAAATATTTTGAATTTCTAAAAAATACAAACCTCTTTATATATATATATATATATATAATAGTGTCATGACTATTATGATAGTGTCTTTTTTCTGCTATGATGTCTTAGGATGATGAGAGCTTAAGGAAATGGAAGGAACAACTTCTTGGGAGCGTCGATATGAACGCTGTTGGAGGTATATAATCACTTGTTTCATCTAAACTTTTACCAATCGTTTACTTGTTTTATAGATTTAATTAGATTGAAGACTTAAATGTATCTAGATGCTCTATATTTTGACAAATAGATGCAAATATATTCTAAATGCGTAGAGAGAGAAAAAGTTATTTCAATGCATGTTTCAATATTTGTGATTTAGGAAAACAATATAATTCCCTGTTTGTAGCTATCAAAAGAACTGGAGTCGGATTTTATTGCACAAAAATCAAGATATATAAGGCTCCCTCTGGTGTTTTTATAAGACAATCCTTACAAAATTTAGGCAGTAATCAGTATTTTTTTTTTTCAAAATTTCCTTGAAAATGAGTGCTTTTAATTAATTAAAGAGAGTATATATGAGAAAAAATAGAGTATGTAATGAATGATATTTGTGAAAATAGGACGTAGTTTTTAAAGTGATTAATTTTTTTCTTCGTTTGTATAAATTAAAGTAGGTAACTTTGTGTTATGAAATGGAAAGTAAACTGAGCATATTATATATCCTTATATTACTATCTATAGCAATCATCTATATCCTCCATCCCTATTTATAAATACTATTAACCGAATCATGTTTTTGAAGAAAATAATTAAAATTAGTTAAAAGTAATAAATATGTAGAAAGTATACTTATTAAAATATGTTCTTACTTATAAGTGGCTACACAAATGAGAGAGAGTAATAATAAAAAAAAAGATGAA
Organism: Inga oerstediana; assembly: GCA_963210345.1. Taxonomy (NCBI): domain Eukaryota; kingdom Viridiplantae; phylum Streptophyta; class Magnoliopsida; order Fabales; family Fabaceae; genus Inga; species Inga oerstediana. The sequence continues at coordinate 45,907,104 of OY723403.1, forward strand.
AGAGATTATATAAGGAAAGTTAATTAAGGGTAACATCGGTAAAAAGTCATTTAATACCCAGGCAACTCCAAAAAAGATTCTAATAAAGGGGACGAACGCAATTCAAAAAATAGGATCCCATAAATAGAAACAGAGTGACTAATGTTTTGTTCATCTATGAGGGGGTAAAAACAGAGAGAGAGAGAGAGAGATTTGACACCTACAAAATGATTTTGTTTTTCCGTTGCATTAATTACTTCTGAGAATATTAAGTGAATAAAAAACATGCGTATGTGTAGAAACCCTAGAGCCAGAGGTGAAGATGCTGAGCTTTACAATAAAGACAAATGGAAGAGATGATATAGTGCTTCCTGTACCGGAGTCTGGGAAACCTGAGGACCCCTGGTTTACGCTGAAAGAAGGAAGCCAATACAGACTCGTCTTCACTTTTCGTGTTAGCCACAACATAGTTTCAGGTCTCAAATACACCAACACTGTTTGGAGAAGAGGTCTAAGGGGTATGTATGTTAAATATGCTTATATTACTTCAATTTAAAGTGAACATTCGGTTCTCTGACTTTATATATATTACTTCGATTTAAAGGGCATATTTGATTCTCCAACTTTATACAAGGTTTCAACAATCTTTTAACTAACAATGATAGGGTTAGAGGGCTCAAAAAGACACCTTATAAACTAAATGAATTAAAATGAAATCTTATATAAAGTTAAAGGGTTAAGGTGAAAAAAACAATACATGAGCTTTTACAAAAAGTGGTTACAACACTATATGCTTTTGGGGGTACAAAAATACTCATGAAGATTTAAAATGGGAGCAAAAAGGTCATGATTGTTATATATAACTTAACATTGTTACTTTTTGTGATGGGGTCCAAACTATTTTTATATATGCACATGTAATAGTGTTGGGTTATATTTAATGGTTGTGGCATTTTTGCTCTCCTTTTGAATGTTATTGAGCACTTTTACATCTCTAAAGAGCATATGGTATTATTGGATGCACTTTTGATAAAAAGCTCATGAGTGTTTTTGCACCTTAACCCAAAGTAATTTAAATGATTAATTGTGTACTTTTGTATATTATTTTTCAATTAAATTTATTCCCCTAGTAAATTAGGGTTCAGATTATATCTTTACATGCTTCCTTTTTGTTTTTTGAGTGATCATGTATACTTTTCTTTGATCATGTCCTTCCTTAACTCTAATCCCAAATGAACTCTTTTGTTTATCTTATGACGACATATGAGACTTGAATGTTTGCTTTACGACAGAAACTCCCATATTTGTAACTTTCTAAATATCTGATAATCATAAATAATTGTTGGAGATATAAAATCATTAATTAGTTGAGATCTTAAGTCTTCTTAGTTATGGTCTTAACAAGGCAGTTAATCATTATAAAATTCTATAAATAGAGTTCTAATTGTATGAGTCAAAGAGTGAAGAATGGTAGAATCCTCACCCAAAATGAGGGAGGTTAACATAGGTCATCACCTCTCATTAATCCTAAAGTTTAGGGTGAGTAGACTCACCCAAAAAGAGTTGATTGTTGCAATGCCATTGTGACTTGCAATTCTCACTAAGAGATTCATATGTTTCTCTAGTTCTGGGTTTATTAATACTAATCTTTTAGCACAATTTTTTAGGTCGTCCCATAAGTATCATTAATCACATTAATCTTATCTTTCTTTTATACCATTATCTGTTATATGGCGCTTTTTCTACATCCTATTCTATAACCAGGCCATAATTGAAGTATCCTTCACATATAGACCGTAAGATGATTTAATTTGTGGACAAAGTTATATTAATGGGATAACTGAGGCATGTTGTTACAGTTGACAGCACTAAAGAGATGATTGGAACGTTCAGCCCACAGGAAGAAGCTTATACACACGAAATGCCAGAAGAGACAACGCCATCTGGAAATTTTGTTAAAGGGACATATACAGCTAAAAGTAAGGTAATAATACTTTTTCATATCAGTAACTAATTTGACGTCCAGGTATATGTAATCAACAATGCATTTTGATTCTATGACTTTGAGAAGCTAGATAATTACAGTTATCTTAATAAATTTACTAAAAGTTAATCCAATTAATAAAGAATTGGTTGGATTTAAATAAAATAAAAGTACGAGTTCAAAACGTTAAATGAATCTCGATGGTGATTAATGTACATACAAAGGCTAAAGTATGCATTTACTCCTCTAAGTTTATATCAAATTTTAGTTTGGTCCTTTAATTTAAATTTAAAAAGCTAGTGTACTTTTTTATACAATTAAAAAGTGTGCTTTTAGTTAGTTTCATTTACCTAAAAATGCTAATTTGAAAAATTTAAATAATGATGAGTTTGTGTAAACATGCTTAAATTTTAAAATATAAGAATGATTATATTAAATATTGAAAATTTAAACATATTTTGTAAGCATTTAATTTTAAATTCCCCATTTAAATTTGTTGAGTCAGTATTTTCTATTAATTAAAAATAACTATGTATACGTTTTAAAATTAAGCGGCTAAATGAAAACTTTATGTAAACTTAGAAATCCAAATGTATATATTAGTCAAAAAAAAAAAAATTGTCAAAATAATTGCATAGATAATCAAAGTTAAAATAGATTTGTTATATTAAAGATATCTTGTTTAATCCACTTACAATTTTGAGGATATAACTTATAAGGGTCTTGTTGGTAACTAGCCATAAGTAATTGATAAAAGTATATATTTAGTCCTCTAACTTCATGCAGGGTTTCCTTTAACATGATCTCTTAATTTTATAGTGTTTTAATGCCACCAACAAAAATGATAGTATTGAAAGTTTAAATGTTTTTAAAAAATTTTCTAATACTGACATATTAAGTTCATTTTTCATAATAACAATGGCCATTACAAAAAAAAAAAAATCATAATTTGAGATTGACGAAGTTGTGATTAAAGGATTGATCAACATACTTTTTTTTAAACTTAAGTGATCAAACCGAAAGTTTATATAAAATTAAATAACCAAATGTGTCCTTAATTACTTTTTCTTAAGTTCAAGGGAAAAAAATCTTTTTCTTAAGTATTTTTAAGCATTTTTTTATTTGTTTATGAGTTTGTAAAATTTAACTTGAATAATTTTTTTTCCTGCAATTAAAGGAATAACAGATTTCCTACAATCACTAATGTTTTTTTTTTTTCCCGGTTCAGTTTCTGGATGATGACAAAAAGTGTCACTTGGAGATCAACTACACTTTTAGCATCCGAAAGGATTGGCATTAATTAATTAAGAGTCAATTAATTGTTTGACTTCTTCGGTTATTATATTGCTGTTTAGTGTTTACTCAATCCTTCATAGTTAATTGTTCTTCTGGCTGTTTCTTTCTCAATCTTGGTTATTTCCCCCCCTAATTCTGTCTGAGAAGAGTAATCTTAACGATGATGAAATGATCTTGAGCAACCACCGGTTATATTTTTGGTAGATACATAGATTTTGTCAATAAAATTGAGTTCTTCTAGTTTTTAATCATAAAGCATGGTTTTTCTTTTCTTGTGTAATATATACGTGGGTAAGTTTTAAATTGGTCTCAGAACAGAAAATTAAATACAGATAGGTTTCCCAAATTTTATTTTATATTAATAATTAATAATTCCTAAGAAATTTGATTCATAAATCACACAATTCAACTATGAAATATATTGCTTTAGTGTCTGTAATGATCACAAGTTCAAAGAGAGATAGCACAAGCCCAAAGAGAGAGCTCAATCCCAAATTACTAGCCTGTTGCGAGAGAGAATCCCTTGAGCTTACAAACCCCACTCCACTTGAGAGATTTTCCAATGTGGAATTCATTACAATGCAACTCCCTTAAGAGCTGATGTCTTGACGGCTTCACACAATGGCACTTCACTTGGCGCTTCGATCAACCACTTGTTGGTTAGCCCCTCTAGTCAAAACCCTCTATAGATAGCCCTCTTCGGTTGGCCAATTGAGGTGAATTCCCAACGACTCCACACTATGATACTTCACTCAACCTTTGGTTGGTTATCCCCTTCAATCAGAACCCTCCATAGGTAATCCTTTCCTATTGGCCGTCTCTCAATGAAAGCTACATTGTAATGATCATAATCTCAAAGGGAGAGCTCAATTCCAAAAGACTAGCTTATTGGGAGGGAGAATCCCTTGAGCTTATAAATCCCACTCCACTTATAAGATTCCCAATGTGGGACTCATTGCAGTATCACTTATATATCAAAGATGATTAACAATTCAAGAATCGCTAATGACCCAAAATGTACCCCTGAAAAGTCAGAAATTTAGAAAGCCTTGACATTAGACCTTGGGTACGTAATCTTTTCATTAATTTCCAGTTTTTTGAAAGTTTGGATGTAAACTAAAACACTGCCAAATTTCATTGTTTAATTCACATGATAACCTTGTGCGACTCAGTCCCAAAATCACAGCTCAAAAAGATATAATCTCTAGTTAACACTGCTGCCATGCATACAAGCTATTACCTCTGGTCCTTATATTAATATGAGACTTATTTGGCTTTTTTTTTGTTTGGAAAAACTAAGGAAGCTAAATGAATTAGATTATAGTATTTACATTTATCTTTTTTATACCAAACTAATTTGTCTAACTTATAAACAAAAATATAATCAAATAATATATAATATACAACATATGTTATGGTTAACTAACTTATTTAGCTTCCTTAATCTCTTTAGGAAAAAAGTCAAATGAGTTTTATATTAAAAAAGGCAGGAAGTATATGCTTAGGCATAGCACCGACATTCCTTTGTACTCAACATCCCTGCTCCTCCTTAGGTTCATTAAATATCATAATATAGAATAAACGTAAGCAAATTTAGCGAAGCGCGCATGTGTGTGTGTAGACAACTGCAACAATAAATAACAAACTAGAAGCATTTTCAGAGGCTCCACCTTCAAATCTCTTCCACCAGCATGTTCATTCCTCCAGAGAAACTAACTCCTACCATTGGTACATGGGAGAAATGGGTGAGATTCAAGTGAATATCAATAGCAAAATCACCATCTCAATATATATCAAGGCAAGGTGAGCTATATGCATGCAAAATAAGCTAGAAAACTAAGCCTCCCAACTTATTAAACTGAATAATGCACATGGCCATGGCAATAACTAGAGCAAGCTGCATATAAATGTTCTCGTGCTTAACTACAACAAGAATGGCATAAATAGACATGCAACAACCAATAATGAATTAAAACATACGAAGATAAATGAAAAAACTACCTCTAGTTTTCTCCTTGTAATGCCTCATTCTTGTAATCAATTGGATGAGCTTGTACACAATAAGTCCGAACCGCTTTCATAAAATTGTTTTAAATTCTCAATCTTAAGACAGGATTTGAACCTATAGTTGAGTGGGTTTTTCTGAATATTTTAAAATCTTGCAAAAGTGTCTTTTAGCAGTTCACAACTTCAATATTACTCATCGATTCTTATCTTCATTTAATTCAATTAGAGTGATTCGCTACTCATTTCTCTGCTTATTCTTAAATCATTCATTTACACATTCCTCAAGACTATTCAACTAGGCATGTTCATACAAGTATTCTTATACAGCAATAATTTACACATGGCTAATTATCACATACTAATCTTCAATTCACCATCGCTTTTCTTCTTGTATTCCTCTTGTGTGCTTACCTACCTATATGGTTGGTGAGGGAGAATGAGATTCCAGAGAATTTCAATAGCAAACAATGCTAACAAATGCATACAAGAAATGCTTTATGCATGACATGCTTGCTTACATAAATTCATGCCAACATAATAACATATATGCATGCTCAATGTTCAACACATTACCACTACATAAAAAATGTGATTTAGTGGCGGTTAAAAATAGTTATTAGTAGCAGTTTTAACAGTTACAAACAACATTAGTAGTGGTTTATAAAACCACTACTAAATCATATGTTGCAAGCGGTTTTGTAGTGGTTATTTAAAACTACTACTCAAGCAAAATAACCGCTACTTTTTTTATAGCGGTTCAATCCCACCACTACAACATCGCCATAAGCAATACTCATTTTTTGTGATATTTGTAGCGGTTATATAACCGCTACAAATATCAAAAAATGAAATTTTCAAGGCGGGAAAAGAAAAATGATTTTTTTTGCTATTTTGTAGCGGTTCATAAACTGCTACTAATATGAATTTCATTTAATTAGCAGCGGTTATATAACCGCTATTAATTTCATCAAAATTCAAAATTCGCGCCAAGAAATTAGTTTCAGTTTGAAAAAGGCGCGTTAATTAGTAGCACTTGATGTGATACAATTTGATCAAGAAAGATAATTTAGAATATTTTCGATATAAAGGACGATATGCTTCATCTATCAAGCTGAAAAAATCCCGAGCTGCTTTATTCCTTATGAACACAGACTCAGAACCTTGCACTTCTTCATTGAAGTTGTCGCCTTGAAATCCAAATGCATCACGTATAGCATCATTCATAGGATCATCTTCATCTAGTTGAACTCCTACTTGCGAACTTCGAGGAAGAGCATCATCATATCTCATGCCAGCCTTCTCACCATGAACTGCCCAGAACGTATAGTCCTTTGGGAAAGGCTTCAGAAGCAAATGTTCCTTAACAACATTTCATGCATGCCACTTCTCGAACTTGCGTCTCCGACAAAAACAGACGATCTTTCCGTTACAGCTAGCGTGAGTGAATGCGAACTCTAAGAAATTGTTTAATCCGTACAAATATTCCAGAGAATTGCATTGCAACTTGATCCATGACTTATCCATAGCTACTAGTGAGAGAGAAGAAAGTATAGTGAAGAAGATAAGTGAATAGAGAATGATGAATGCTTGGAACCTTATATTCTGAATTTCCAATGTTTAATATTTTGTAGCGGTTCATAAACGGTTATAGTAACTACTATGGTACTACACATTTGTAGTGGTTATATGTCTAAAACCACTACTAATTTTCAAGCTGTTGGAAATCAAATTGAAGAATTAGTTTTAAACTTGTAGCGATTATAGGAAAAACCACTACTAATATATATTTATAGCGGTTATACATTAGTAACTGCTACAAATTTGCACAAAGTGGCACCACTACAAAATTAGGATATAACCACCCCAAAGGACGTCCCAAATTTAAAATTGGGTGGTTAAAAAGGCAGGCGGTGGCAATTTCGTAATTATATGTATGTAGGGAAACCTTTAGACGTCCCAAATTTGAATTTGGGACACCTAAAGTTCTTCCCAGCGCGAAATATAAATTTTGCAAATTTTTTTAGCGCCAGGAGCTGGGTTTAGATGTCCCAAAATTATTTTGGGACGTCTAAACCCAGACTTTAGGCGTCCTTGCGCATGTCAGACAAGTGTCTGACATGCGTCTTCTCCATTCTCCACTCCCCTTCACTCCTTTTTTGACTAAACAACTCCCTCTTCATTCATTATTCACCTTCTACTATTTTACTCTTCCTCCTCCCTTCTACAAGGCCGTCGACTCCTTCAACTCTACTTCTTTAACTCCTCCCTTCTGCAACTTTACTTCTTCCACCTGAAATCCATTGAAGTCGACGCACGCACCAAGCCACCCCTTCCTCCACAGTGTAGGTTTTTGCTCTTCTCCACTTCCTTCCTTCCATTGTCGTCCACACCTCCTCCACACACCGTGGTTCTTTGCTTTCTCCACCCTCCGGCGTACCTCCCCACCATGCATACAACTCTGATCTCCAACGTCTTCTCACTACCTCTTCAGCATATATAGCCGTCGGTACCCCCTTCATCAGGTTAGTTTATTTTCTTCTCTTTTTTTTTTGTAACAGAATGGTTTATTTTATTTTTGAAATATAAATTTACTTGAATAAATTAAAGTAAAACTTGCAATGTGAAAAGCCTAGCCAATAGGAAATATCATGTTAATTATGCTTATATATTGCTTATATTGAGATGGTTGAGATTGGTGTGTTTGGCATGACTTCTACAAGCTCAGAAGCTAGGTTAAGAAGGCAAAACACCCAATTTGAAAGTGAGGTTGTCCCATGGTTTTTCTTTATTGAATTGGGAACCCTGTACAATGTTTTACAGTGGTTGGAACATACTTTTAGATGGGTGTTAGTTCTCAACCCCAAAGAAGTGGAAAAAAACTGACAACAATAATAGGGGAAGAAAGAGCATGGTGAAAGGAAACATGTGAGCTTTTGAGTATGATGTTCTGCTAAGTTTCTTTTTCTTTCCCCATATTCTTCCTTTTGACAGTTGACTCATAAATTGAGAGGAGCTTTTTGCCTGGGATAACTGTAGAGCTTAAATTGTACTGGGGAACTCTATCATGTAGATTGGTTTTTGCTTGGATTTGATATACTTTATGAATGTACACAAGTTATTTATTAACCAAATATGGAAGTACATGACATGTATTTATTTTAGCTTTGTCCAATAATAATAGTGCATAATTTTTTTCTTTCTTTTTCAAATTTTTTTGGGACTAGTTTCCTATTATTGCAATACTTTTTACTTTTTTTTAATGATGCTTCTATTAATTTAAACTTTCAAGTCTTTCTCATTCACAAAAGTTAACATGGTATTTTTCTTGGTGTACTGTAAACGGAACATTTTTAGATGAATCAATAGTGTGGCTTGTTATAAAATTTATAATAGTGTGATATATTAATGATTATTGTCTCATGACTTAACATAACCTAAATAGAATGAGTAGGGGTTATTTTGATTTTAATCAAATCACCCTTTTTTTTAGGATTTAATAACAAAACTGCAACTACATATATGTATATGTTCTATCTTCATGTCTTCGTTTGTCATCTTTGGAAAAAAAAATCATTCTGTTTTATATAGAAAATTATTATATGGACTCATGTTTTGCATAGAACTTAAAATAAGCTACTATTCATGGTTTTAATTATTTTTTTTCATACACAGCCATTCCATGTCATTTAAAGGCAATGTATATATATTATTATAAATAAATGGAGCTTTTGAATGATTTTGATGAAATTAACAACAATAACACAGATTAGTAAGATTATTAATATAGTTTCCTTAATATAATAATATAGTAAGTATGTCATTGACAATTGTACTAAACGTGTGAGTGTTATTTGGAATGGCTTAGGTGGTAACAAAATGGATCATAGTTGGATGAATGCTTTGAGAACTAGTAAAGAATATGAGAAAGGGGTGGAAGAATTTATTGAATTCGCTAAAAAGAATGCTCCTGCAAAAAATGGGAAGTATTTTTGTCCTTGTGTCAATTGTTTGAATGAGAGTCGACAGGATGTTGATGTCATAAAGGATCACCTACTTTGTGATGGAATAAATCTGTGATACACAAGGTGGATATGGCATAGTGAGGAAGTAACGGATTGTCCGTCGCACAAGAAGGAAGATGTGAATGTTATAGATGAAGATAGAATGGAGAAAATGATTCACGATGTTGAGGTAGAATCCTTTACGCAGTCGCAAGAGTATGACAACCTACGAAGTAATGCAGAGACACCATTGTACCGTGGGAGTAAGTACACACGGCTGACGGGAACATTACATTTGGTTAACTTAAAGGCAACTTGTGGGTGGACCGATAGTAGTTTCATATTGCTGCTTGAACTATTGTGTGATATGTTTCCAGAGGATAATGTACTTCCAAATCGTATATATGAGGCCAAGAAAATCCTATCGACGATGGGTATGGAGTATAAAAAGATACATGCTTGCCCTAATGACTGCATACTGTACAAAAATGAGTATGGAGGTCTTAGTGAGTGTCCTAAGTGTAAAACTGCATAATACAAAGTGAAAAAAGATTGTGGTTGTGGCGATGTGACAAGTAAAAGGCAACCTTTAAAAGTTATATGGTATCTTCCAATAATACCACATTTTAAACATTTGTTTGCGACAGCAACAAAAGTGAAGAAGTTGAGATGGCACTCTGATGAGAGAATATCTGATGGGAAATATCTTCGGCACCCAGCTGACTCTCCACAATGGCAAAAAATAGATGAAATGTTCCCTCAATTTGGCAGCGAGCTGAGAAACCTTCGACTTGGACTTTGTACAGATGGTATCAATCCGTATGGAACTCTTACTAGCACACATATTGTGTGGCCGGTTCTCCTTGTAATATACAACTTGCCTCCCTGGCTATGTATGAAACGTAAGTATATGATGTTATCTATGATGATTTCTGGACCAAAACAGCCAGGGAACGATATTGATGTCTATTTGGCGCCTTTGTTGAGGACTTGAAGAAGTTGTGGGAGGAAGGCGTAGATGTGTTTGATGCTTATAAGAAGGAGTCCTTCTTTCAAGTTATGTGTAATGATTTTCAAAATGATAAATGACTTCCCTACGTACGGAAACTTGTTAGGGTACAGCGTGAAGGGTCATAAAGCATGCCCAATATGTGAAGCAGACACACACTTCCATCAACTAAAGCATGGAAGAAAAACTGCCTACCTTGGCCACAGGAGGTTTCTTTATCGGTTCCACCCGTATCGTAGGCTAAGAAAGCATTTTAACAGCTTACCAGAGCATGGAATGGCTCCAAAGTCATTAACCGGTGAGGAAGTTTACAGTCGAGTGGAATGTATCAATGTCACTTTTGGTAAGAATCAGAGGATTGCGGGTGAGAAGAACATATGGAAGAAGAGATCCATTTTCTTTGATCTTCCATATTGGCGTTCGCTTAACGTGAGACACCGTATTGATGTGATGCATGTGGAGAAGAACATTTGTGATAGCCTTATCAGTACGCTTTTACACATATCAGAGAAGGCTAAGGATGGGATTAGTGCGAGATTAGACCTTGTTGATATGGAAATAAGAGAACGGTTACATCCACAACTAAGAGATGATAGTAGGAGGGCATACATGGAGCCAGCAGTGCATACACTATCAAAAGCAGAGAAAAGAAGTTTGTGTGGGTGTTTGCATGAAATTAAGGTGCCGTAAGGGTATTCCTCGAATGTGAGAAGATGTGTCTCAATGGACAATTTGAAGTTAGTGGGAATGAAGTCCCATGATTATCATGTGTTGATGCAACAACTATTACCGGTAGCTATTAGAGGTAGAATGGAAGATGAAGTATGAACCACTGTAACAAGATTGTGCGTTCTCTTCAATGCTATATGTAACAAAGTCATTAACACTGAAAAGTTGGATGAAGTGGAAACTGAGGGTTACATTATTTTGTCACAACTAGATATGCATTTTCCTCCTTTATTTTTTGATATAATGGTGTATTTGGTAGTTCATTTGGTAAGGGAGGTAAGGCTCTACGGTCCAATTTACCTGAGGTAGATGTACCCTTTCGAGTGATACATGAAGATCTTAAAAGGGTATTCTAAAAATCCTTATCGACCAGAAGCCTTAATAGTAGAAAGATATGTAGTTGAGGAGGCTATGGAGTTTTGCAAAGATTATATGTCAAGGAAGAAGGAACAATCTCGGTATGAAGAGGGGAGAAGCAAGGGAACACGAGGACTGAAAGTGAAGAATGTTCCTCATGAAGAGGTATTGTAAGCCCACTTGTATATCCTGAATAATATGGAAGAAGTTCAACCTTACATAGATGAACACAGAAAGACTTTGAAGAACAAGAATCCAAGGAAGAATGACATACAGATTGCTATTGAGCAAAATAAGACATTCATGCAGTAGTTCGAGGAAAAGGTTTTGCACAAGACTGGTGTGTCTGAGACAATCGAGTGGCTAGCTTGGGGGCCTTCGTTTCAGGTCATTACTTGGACTGGTTATGATATAAATGGATATTCTTTCTATATGAAATAGCAAGATGACAGAAGTACTTTGCAAAATAGTGGGGTCAGGTAGAAGTTGAAGCTATGCACTTTTCTAGTTCGAGAGATAAAAACCCCATATTAGTGTCTTGGCCTATTTTGGAGTTATTGAAGAAATATGGGAGATGACATACAACAAGTTCAAAATTGCTATATTCAAATGTAAGTGGGTTAGCAATAATGGTGTGGTAATAGATAAACAATTTGGATTTGTCTCAGTCAATCTTTGAAGAGTTGACTATAGAGATGAACCCTTCATTTTAGCAAGCCAGGCGAAACAAGTGTTTTATGTCACCGATCCTGTGAGCAAATACATGTCCATTGTCCTTAAAAGTAAAAAAACAAAAGTATGGTGATCTGACCTTCAACCTTGATGACACACCACCTTTCACAACAACTCCACGTCGAACAAATGAAGTAGAATTGGTAGATGATGACGAATATGCTGTAAGAAATGACCATGGTGAAGGACTATGGGAAACAATATAGAGTAAGACCTTAATTTATAAACGAGAACTGTGTGTTTTTTTTTGTTTTACTCCCGCTTAGTTTATTTCATTTTTATTGCAATTTATTTATGTTTCTGACGATACTTTTTGTGTTAACAGGAATATGGACAACTCTAGTGATGATGAAAGGCGTAGAGATGATAAAAGCCCTAGCAATGATGAAAGGCCTAGAGATGAACCCGTTGCAAGAAGGAGGGTTAGAGGCTGTACAAAGATAGGAGCATTGGTTGCACGTCATGAACATCAACAAGAGAGGCTGCATATAGACTTCGATGACAATCTGAATCCAATTGGTCCTGAGGAAGACCACTTCATTAGCTACATAGGGTTTTTGGGTCGAAGCAAAGTGCGCATTACCTATGATAATTGGAGATTGGTTCCCCTAAAAACAAAAGACAAGAGTTGGCAGCAACTTTTGGTATATAATTTTTGATGCATCTATGGTAATTGTAGCTTTATTCTTATTGTTTCAAATATAATAATCTTATGTTTTACCTTGCAGCAAACATACGATGTCCCAGACACCAAGGAGATGTATAGGCACTGGATGCATGAGGTTCGTGTATGATGGAAAGGTTTCAAGAACAAGCTAATAGCACGATACATTCGAGGGGCCCTTAAGGGTCAGGATCCATATACACATCATTCGTATTTGTCTCCAGAGGACTGGAAGTTGTTTGCGGCATCACGGGTAGATCCTGAGTTTTTGGTAAGATTTTTGTCATTATGATATAGAGCTTTTAACTTTCATATACTTGATATCGTTGATTTATTTTTTGTTGTTTTTCATTCATAGAAATTAAGTGCAGCAAATGCACAGAGGCAATCAGAAAATAAATATCAACATTACATGTCTCGTGGTAGATATCGGAAGCTTGAGGGGCAAATGATGCAAGAAGAGTTAGAGAAAATGAAGGAAGCAACGGAATCTGATCCTACCGTTGTTAATTAGCCACAAGCACCTCCTCCACTTCACAAAAAATGGAAAGCAAGGAGGATTAAGGCTGGGAAGTACATAAATCCGGCTATTGTTGAGGTTGCTGCGAGGATTGTAAGTAGTTATACCATAAGTACCTAATTTTTTTGCATATCGCGAGTGGTTTTGATACATTTATGATAAACTGTATGCTACAGAATGAACTGGAAGATCAGAATAGCCAAGGTTCATTCAATCCAAGTAGACGGATGTACATCTTGTCAACGGCTATTGGGAAGGTAGATGACCTTGGTCATGTTTGAGGAGAGACACAGGGAGTTAATGCCACGAGGTATTTTGGACGAGACTCACGTTATTCGTCACAAGCTGGACGTAGTAAGGACCTTGTGGCCAAGATTCGAGAGGACCTCGAACGAGAGCTCGAGACCAACCTTCACAACAAGCTCCGACAAGAGTTGTTGCCAGAGCTTCAACTTGAAATGACAAAGATGTTTGAAGCGCAAAGGGCAAGGGACGAGCATAGAACTCAGGAATCCCCGGCCTTCAATAGCACCAAAGGAAGTTACAACCCTCTCGAGGAAACACTTTGTGACCCTTCTCCCACTCCAGTGTCGGTAGACCCTTCCACCCTCTATTTAGATGATCCACTATTGCGTGTTGTTGCCGAATTCACACACGTGCTACCACCTACCATCATCAGCAAATTCAGCAGGATTTTCATAGGGTGAATGTGATGAGTGTTAGAAAGGGGGAAGAAGGTACAACCATCCCTGTTCCTGATCCAGAGGTTCGCACGTTAGGTCAGGCAATAGGATCTTTCATACTTTGTGTAACCCCCTGCCGTAATTAATATCCGGATTATGCAATTAACGGGAAATAGAGACCAATAAGTCACAACAACAATTATAAACCCATCAACCAGACGGGGTTTTCACAATCACGTTTCGAAATCATTTAAAACACGGTCTCATATTTCCACTCCGAATATAATTACTATGCGAAGATAAATTACATTTATACAATTATCAGAGTACGCAATATAAATTCCCGACAATTCCGGGATCATATCTTCGCTCAATAATCATAGGGCGCATTAGCCCATACAACTCAAATAACAGGGATTACACAACTTATCCAAATACATTCTCAAGTATTGATCCATATAAACAAATACATAATCCCATTTACACAATGATAACCAACTAGTAAGCTCTCACCCAAAACGAGTCCTCTTCGTCCTTGAATGCTTGCTTATCCTCAATCTTCCTTCCCTGCCTAAAATGTTGATAGGGGAGGGTGAGATTCTGGGGAATCTCAGTAGGAAAACAAATACCACTATGCATGCAAGATAAGTATTTAATGCATGACATGCTTGCATCACAATATCTCATGTTCACATAATGATATATCCGCATGCTCAATGCTCACATAACATACTCATGGCCATAGTATAAATAGAAACAGAGCTACAATCATTCTCATATGTTTCACATAATCACGCAAAGCAATAACATGCATCAATACACAAATACAATTATCAATACATGCAGGAGAGGTAAGTTCCCTACCCTCTTTTCCACGTAAGCTCCAGCTCCGGCTGCTCACGCTCCAGTAAATCATCAAATCCTATAACCATAATCAAGGACATAGGATTAATCCCTTTTCCAATTCCTTTACATTTAGACACTCAAGTTGGTTATCATTATTGCCCTTTAAGTGCTCTCAAACACCTCAATCCATAGCTCTAAAGGGTTGGAAGACTATTCCCAAAGATCCCCTTTTTAACCCTCAAACTTGATATTTTTCACTGCCTCACTCGAGCACAGAAGCTCTCACTCGAGCACAAGTACGGACATCACTCGAGCACAAGAGGCTCACTCGAGCACGCTGCCCTTACCCGCGAGCACAAGAGAAAGTGAGACCGCGAGTGAGCACCCGAGAGCACCCAAAGCTCTCCAAGCACTGGATCACTCGAGCACAAAACCACACCCGCGAGCACACCTCACACCCGCGAGCACACTCCTACCTGAAGCACACCTCACCCGCGAGCACACCCGCGAGCACACACGGCTCACTCGAGCAGATGCCCTCCACCCGCGAGCACACCCGCGAGCACACACCTCTCACCCGCGAGCAGATGCCCACCACCCGCGAGTGAGAAGGCACACTTCTTGCACCTTGCCCGCGAGTATCCACCCGAGAGCAATCCTTCACTCTGGACTCCCACTATCACTCGAGCAGGCCATGCTCTTTCTCGAGCATGTTCTTCCCTCACTCGAGCACAAAGCGATGTGCTCGAGCAGAGCTCATAATTCCCAGGTGCACTCGAAGCCACACAAGGGAAAACTCACCTATCACTCGAGCAGGTTCTTCCTCACTCGAGCAACATTCATCCCTCACTCGAGCACACACCTGTCTGCTCGAGTGAATCTATCAGATTCCAGGAAAACGCAGCAACATACCACATTTCCCCAACTCTTGCCCAATTGATCCAAAGGGACCAAAAACCTCTACCAAAGCCACTCCCACACAAAATCACTCACTGAATTCAATGGAATCAACAGAATTACCCAATTCCCATTCCATTAACAAGCTTTGGTCTAGGGCATCATAATCACCCATTTTCCAAATCATTATCCTTACACATTTCAATCCCCAATCCATTCTATCTATTCAAAACTCATACCAATATACCATTTCCAATGCCATATCATGCCAAACTACCCATTACCCATATTTTCACAATTAGGGCAATAATTCCAGAAATTCCAAACATAATCATTTGGCATGAAACATAGATAGAAGGAGTGGTTTCACATACCTTATCAACATTCTCAAAGACACTCTTTGATTCTCCAAACTCCATATTTTCGTGATCTTCAAATCACCATCAATGGAGAAGCTACAACCACCAAATTGAAGCTCTCAACTCAATGATCAACATTTATGAAAAGGATTTGAGCAAAGGAAGCCATTTACTCACCTTTTCCCAAGCTTTTCCTTCTTCCTCTTCACCCTTCAACCATGCGCACAAGAGAGAAGGAGAGAGAGAGCACGAGAGAGAGAGAAAAGAAGAGATGGAGATGATGATGATGTGTCCACATCACTTATCCCACATCCAAGGGCTCTCCACATGCCACTTGTCACCATCCCTCTTCACCTCACATGGGCTCACATGCATGCACACACACATGATTATGCCTCTTGCCCACTACACAAATCAATCTTAGCCATTGATTATTTAATCACACATCTCATTTTCTCTTAGCTAGTAATTAATTTCTCTATTAATCACTAACTAATTCTCAACAATTTCACTATTTCAATTTCCAATAATTATGGCATATTAATTATTATGGCCATAAAACACATAATTATTCTCAATAATTATGATTAGTCCTTAGTCGAAAATCGGGATGTTACATTTCTCCCCCCGTTCAATAAATTTCGTCCTCGAAATTTGTTCCACCACTAAGGACATAAACTCCGGACGCTTCTTCACGACAGCTTCCGTTTCACAATTCATTCCACATTGGGATGTCTCAACTTGATTCATGTAAGAATCTTAAACCATAAATGCAACCCTAGTTGCCATAAACTGCAATCGGCCCATATCACGATTGCTATACAACCACAATCATCGCAAGGCCTCCTCATTCATGAGTGGCTAGCGCATCTCAACATCCGGTGACTCCAATTCATGAGCCATATCATAAGATCTTGGCAGTTAGGCAGCATAGGCCACCAACCTGCTTACTCAATCTAGTTACCCCTTCCGGGAGTAAATACCACAACCTCATTATCAAACGACAGCCTCAGCTGTATACACAAACATTCCGCTTCCGCACAAGTGCTTGTGTATCCACTTTCACAGCATTACCCTCACCCGTACACCCACCAATGATTCCACTAGTGGTAACCGAGACTTTCGGGTATTCACAACAATCACATTGCCGTATCAACTTCCACGGCATTACCCTCACCCATCAGGGACTTTTGGGTCTCAATCACAATGTTCTTGACAAATTCACTTTGCCCTTCCGGCATTCACATCACAACACATATCACATCATCAGGTCACTCCAGAATCTCAATCTCATCTATCCGAAGCACCCTACCGTAATGGTCCACCTAGAATCTCAATCTCTTCTATCCAGGCGACCGGTTGAGAGTCTCAATCTCCCAACACCACCTTCATTCCCTTGCACCACACAAAACAACTACAACGGCTGTCCAACGGCCGAGCTAGAGATGACCATCGTCAAACCCTAAACGGCTCACGCTGACCTGCACACGCTGTAATATGTCACATCCCCCCTTCAGCCAACCGGCCTACCGCACCACTGGGCTCCAACCCAAGTGGAGTGGGTAAGGATGCTGGACCCACCGCAGCGCGGTCCATTGGGCTCACCGCAGCTCGCCCAAGACTCACCACAGCCGGGATCCATATACAACATTCCATACTCAAGCCACATAGGCAAGATTCACACACAGCCCACGGCTGGTTTCACAAACGCCGCCCTCACACGGGTCGGATTCACATCATCCATGTAGGTTACGACGGCAGTTCAACGGCCGAACTAGAGATGATCACTGTCACCCCCTATACGGCTCCCGCTGAAGTGCTCGCGCCGTAATCTGTCACATCCCCCGCCGGTGCTCTCGGGGACGCCTACTCCGGCACAACCGGCTACGGCACCGACCGTAGTACCACCCGTACTACCATTCGGGTGTGGCAAGTAGCTGGGCATCAACCCAGGACGCACATGAATTCACTTCCTTAACAAACATATATAGCAGACTCTAATTTTACGCACCGCCTTTCGGCCTTGGGTCAACACCGGTGCAACCAACGTGGTGGCTAGCCAAGCTGGCCATGTTGAGGTAATTGCCCTCACGACAAGAATCCTCGAACATGTAGTCGAATTCGCCATCAGCTAAACTAGCTCTGCTCTGCCATGCAATCTCACCTCAATTCCAGCTTATCCACAATGTTCACAAAGTACACAAATCACACTCCACCCTCATCCCCTTTTACCGCCGAGAAGACACACAGTCTTTACCCGAACTGTTATTAGCGACTCAGGGACTATTGGCGTAGCAGTGCATATACATAGCCTCGCGGCTCACAAATAGTCAATCCCCCGTAACTACCGCCCCAACGGAACGGTCCTCCGCCATAGGAATCACCCCATGCGGCCGCAGGTAAGAGACTCACAATGCGCAATTGCAACAAGCTGGAATCAGGCCTCTTAACCACTTCACCTTCAACATCTCAAATTCTTTTCACATTCTGGGATCCTTCAAGACCCCTTTTCACAATACAACTTGACCCCGAAGCTTTACCTCCCGAAGCCATAGTTATCATATCATTCTCACAGCAACCTCGAGCTTCTGCTCAGCACGGTTCTCGCACATATTACATTCCCATGCTTCCGCTGCACACTCTGAGGCCATACTCCTCATCTGTGCATTCACAATGTCAAGTTGACTTAACAGGAGTCCCATAGGAATCTCCTACATCACCTGACCACATTCATAATCTATACCAAATCTTGGCTTGATTCAACTCGAATCATTCAGAGCCATAACCAGCGCTTCGTTGAGATCCCATACTCCCAACGTTCCCAGAGTTCTATTCTACGATTCAACGTCACGGCTATCGCTCTCCACGGTTCATTATCACGGCAGCTGCACACTAGGGTTTGTCGTCATGGAGGCTTTCACAAATATAGTCACACCCCGGTTTTACCCCCCTCAAGGGATGCCCCGCGCCGGTGCCCACCCCGCTCACGTACATGGGGCTGCCAGGTGGCTGAGCTGGCTGGTCTCACCCCTCATGGGCTAACCCACCACTCAGGACTCACACATATCCCCCGTATCCCCACCGCCCCGAAGGCACGGTCCTCCCACTGTGTGCCATACACACCCCAGCGGGCCGCAGGTGATAAATTCACAAACAGCCACTCCGGTCAGACGTCACCGTAGGTAGCCCTCTCCGATCAAAAGTCCCCGTAGATAGCACCCTCCGATCCGAATCCTCCGTAGATGACTTTCTCCCTGTGCTGGATCAACAACCAACACTCTCAGAATTCCTGATACACAATTCAATTCACTTCTAGTACCATACCCTGGCACCACAGACCATTGAGGTCAAATCCAGTTCCTAAGAATCAACCCAGTTATTGAGTCTAATCCTTGGATCACCATTCATCTATCCAAACTTTCAACCTCAGTTGAACTGGGAAATTACTTCCCTCAAATCCACAGAGCCTCATCCACTCCAGCATGAACTCAAATATCTCTGTCAGCCTAAGGCACACCGGTCCCCTAGGTCTTAAGGCTTTTTCACACACAAGATCAGTATGACATTACTACATGTAACATCATACCACCTTGGGTTACATACCCAACATCTAGGTTAGAACCCTGATACCTAGAACATCAATATCAAGCACCTCGGAAACCATTTTCCTCGGTTCTCAAATCAGATGATGAGTTTGATTACAACCACCTCTGGGTTTACACCTCAAATTCTAGGACGAATCACTATGTCTCTCGATTACACAATGATCCTCCACTCTAGAATAATCCCAATGTATACACATATTTCACAAATCTCTTATGTCCACAATGACAAATCACACATGTGTATACACAATCATTATCACAAAATATCATCTACCACCAAGGTAGAGACCTAGTAGAGCTATCCTAGCAAATTCCCAAGTTTGCCAGGAACCGTAGCTCTGATACCAAAATGTAACCCCCTGCCGTAATTAATATCCGGATTATGCAATTAACGGGAAATAGAGACCAATAAGTCACAACAACAATTATAAACCCATCAACCAGACGGGGTTTTCACAATCACGTTTCGAAATCATTTAAAACACGGTCTCATATTTCCACTCCGAATATAATTACTATGCGAAGATAAATTACATTTATACAATTATCAGAGTACGCAATATAAATTCCCGACAATTCCGGGATCATATCTTCGCTCAATAATCATAGGGCGCATTAGCCCATACAACTCAAATAACAGGGATTACACAACTTATCCAAATACATTCTCAAGTATTGATCCATATAAACAAATACATAATCCCATTTACACAATGATAACCAACTAGTAAGCTCTCACCCAAAACGAGTCCTCTTCGTCCTTGAATGCTTGCTTATCCTCAATCTTCCTTCCCTGCCTAAAATGTTGATAGGGGAGGGTGAGATTCTGGGGAATCTCAGTAGGAAAACAAATACCACTATGCATGCAAGATAAGTATTTAATGCATGACATGCTTGCATCACAATATCTCATGTTCACATAATGATATATCCGCATGCTCAATGCTCACATAACATACTCATGGCCATAGTATAAATAGAAACAGAGCTACAATCATTCTCATATGTTTCACATAATCACGCAAAGCAATAACATGCATCAATACACAAATACAATTATCAATACATGCAGGAGAGGTAAGTTCCCTACCCTCTTTTCCACGTAAGCTCCAGCTCCGGCTGCTCACGCTCCAGTAAATCATCAAATCCTATAACCATAATCAAGGACATAGGATTAATCCCTTTTCCAATTCCTTTACATTTAGACACTCAAGTTGGTTATCATTATTGCCCTTTAAGTGCTCTCAAACACCTCAATCCATAGCTCTAAAGGGTTGGAAGACTATTCCCAAAGATCCCCTTTTTAACCCTCAAACTTGATATTTTTCACTGCCTCACTCGAGCACAGAAGCTCTCACTCGAGCACAAGTACGGACATCACTCGAGCACAAGAGGCTCACTCGAGCACGCTGCCCTTACCCGCGAGCACAAGAGAAAGTGAGACCGCGAGTGAGCACCCGAGAGCACCCAAAGCTCTCCAAGCACTGGATCACTCGAGCACAAAACCACACCCGCGAGCACACCTCACACCCGCGAGCACACTCCTACCTGAAGCACACCTCACCCGCGAGCACACCCGCGAGCACACACGGCTCACTCGAGCAGATGCCCTCCACCCGCGAGCACACCCGCGAGCACACACCTCTCACCCGCGAGCAGATGCCCACCACCCGCGAGTGAGAAGGCACACTTCTTGCACCTTGCCCGCGAGTATCCACCCGAGAGCAATCCTTCACTCTGGACTCCCACTATCACTCGAGCAGGCCATGCTCTTTCTCGAGCATGTTCTTCCCTCACTCGAGCACAAAGCGATGTGCTCGAGCAGAGCTCATAATTCCCAGGTGCACTCGAAGCCACACAAGGGAAAACTCACCTATCACTCGAGCAGGTTCTTCCTCACTCGAGCAACATTCATCCCTCACTCGAGCACACACCTGTCTGCTCGAGTGAATCTATCAGATTCCAGGAAAACGCAGCAACATACCACATTTCCCCAACTCTTGCCCAATTGATCCAAAGGGACCAAAAACCTCTACCAAAGCCACTCCCACACAAAATCACTCACTGAATTCAATGGAATCAACAGAATTACCCAATTCCCATTCCATTAACAAGCTTTGGTCTAGGGCATCATAATCACCCATTTTCCAAATCATTATCCTTACACATTTCAATCCCCAATCCATTCTATCTATTCAAAACTCATACCAATATACCATTTCCAATGCCATATCATGCCAAACTACCCATTACCCATATTTTCACAATTAGGGCAATAATTCCAGAAATTCCAAACATAATCATTTGGCATGAAACATAGATAGAAGGAGTGGTTTCACATACCTTATCAACATTCTCAAAGACACTCTTTGATTCTCCAAACTCCATATTTTCGTGATCTTCAAATCACCATCAATGGAGAAGCTACAACCACCAAATTGAAGCTCTCAACTCAATGATCAACATTTATGAAAAGGATTTGAGCAAAGGAAGCCATTTACTCACCTTTTCCCAAGCTTTTCCTTCTTCCTCTTCACCCTTCAACCATGCGCACAAGAGAGAAGGAGAGAGAGAGCACGAGAGAGAGAGAAAAGAAGAGATGGAGATGATGATGATGTGTCCACATCACTTATCCCACATCCAAGGGCTCTCCACATGCCACTTGTCACCATCCCTCTTCACCTCACATGGGCTCACATGCATGCACACACACATGATTATGCCTCTTGCCCACTACACAAATCAATCTTAGCCATTGATTATTTAATCACACATCTCATTTTCTCTTAGCTAGTAATTAATTTCTCTATTAATCACTAACTAATTCTCAACAATTTCACTATTTCAATTTCCAATAATTATGGCATATTAATTATTATGGCCATAAAACACATAATTATTCTCAATAATTATGATTAGTCCTTAGTCGAAAATCGGGATGTTACACTTTGGCCTCACAATCTTATTGGTTTAAACGCAACACCTCCAATGGTAGGAATTACCTTACTATTACTAAGAATCTGTTGGCATCCTAATAACAATTTGTTTTTTGATGTTCTAAAAGGATGACAAAGATGCGAGGAAATGGCCCTACTTAGCACGGCTGCAACAGATGTACAAGGGCATTAAACATGTTGACTTGAAGATGCCTCAAGGGATTGTGGGCCTTATATTGGAGTATCCCTACACGATTGACAATACAGATCTCAGGCAGTTTATCAGGTTGGAGGAGATAGATGCAGGATGGGTGAAATTTGCAATCCGGTAAGTTTTTTTTTCAATTATCCCATAGAATTCATTTAGTGGTTTTTTGATTTCATTCTTTCAATAATGCATTCCACGGTCTCTGTACAAACATGGAAAGACGTGATTGGTATGGATTCTTATACCCTGCAAATACGACAGGGGATACCAATACTGTGGCGTATAAGACTCACTATGTCAGCTATGCAATGGGAGAGACCAAACTTTGTTGTTATCTAGCACCCATTGTTTAATGGTTCGTATTTTCATATTGTCAATTTAAGAAGTTTAATAAATAATTGTCTTGTCATCTAACTTCATTTTAATCTATAAATGTTGTTATAGTTACCACTGGAGTTTGTGTTATGTGTCCTCACCGCAACGTAGTCTATTGGTTTGATCCCTTGAGTAAAAAGCCAGAAAAAGATACAAAATCCGTCTTCGACACGTAAGTTATTATGTTTGTATTTCATTGACTCTTAAAAAAATGAATAGTTCTAATTTCTTTTCATTTTGATTTTCATGATAGCACTTGTCAAACATATAGAGTCCTAGGCGGGTCACGCGAGGGTACAGTTGTTAAAAAACCAAAGTAGTTTTATCTGATAGTAAGTAGTTTCGATTCTAATCGTTTCATTGACGGTCCTTTTAGACATACCTTTATTGATTTTAACAACCAATTGCGTGCCTTTGATTTAAAGTTCCCTCGATAACCTGGCAACATTGAATGCGGATATTATGTTATACTTTATATGTATAACATCACTCAAAGTGGAATTACTAGCGATTTTAAAAAGGTAATCGCTTCTTCATTCTCAAATGATAATATTTTTGGTGTCCTAATCGAAATGCTAATTAATTCATTTGCTTAATTCATTTCATTAAAGCTTATTTTCTAATTTTCAGATTTTTTATAATGAAGATACCTACCTACGTGAAGACTTTGATTTGATCAGAGACCTTTTGGCTGGACATCTTCAACATATAGAGCAGTAAAATTTTTATTTTTATCAGCTTGTAGTTGTGTGATGACAGCATTTTGACACTTTATGGTTGTTATTGTTGATATAGTAGTAGGTTGTATGAGTTGTTATTGTATGTATATATAGTAAAGATTGTAGTGCTGGATGTCCTTACCATTTTGTAATAGACATTGTGGTTTATGTATCCATTTTCTATTCTATTTCTACAGTTTGAATTCGCTGGGTAATACAGAATGTAAATGATGGTATAAAAAACCTAACCTTTTAACATCCCAAATTAAGAATTGGGACGTCTAAAGTCATCCACGGGGGACTTTAGACGTCCCATTTTTTTGGGACGTCTTTTCTTAAAATATACTACACCCCCAACATATACGTCCCCCCGTTTTTGAACGTTAAAAGTGCCAAAATTGGGACGTTAAAACCCATTTTTGTAGTAGTGTGGGGGGAAATTCAAATTTGAAATGTTGAGTATTTGTAGCGGTTATTTATGTAACAGCTACAAATACTCAACATTTCAATTTTGAATTTCCCTTGCACATGTCTTTACATTTGTAGCAGTTTTTATATTAACCGCTACTGGAACTCCCTTCCTTAATAAGCGTAATTATAATTCGATAATGCATAACTAAAATGGATTAAAGACCGACGGATAATTTATAACTCATTTGAACTCCCTCCATATGGTAGGGTTTTCACAAATTCTTTCAAAATGTTTCCCAATCCTGATCTCAAGTTCAGGTTTCAAAAATAATTACCCTATGCAGTTATATCACATTAATATATATCAGAGTGTACAACAAAAATCTCGGTAACCCCCGGGTGTCATATATATACTAAGGGTTTACAAGATTCCCTTTTTGGGGATTACATAACTATATCCCAAAATAATATTTACATTCCAAAACTATACAGTTACCCCAAATCCAAAATGGATAACCGACAATCCAAAACTAAATATCCCTACAAGGTCCTAGCTGTTCCTGGTTGTCCATTTCTCCTTGGAGCCACTTGCCCTATCTGTAAGGTTAGTCAATGGAAAGAATGATATTCAAGAGAATCCCAGTAGTAACAAAGCACTCATACAGTATATAAACACATAGCATGTAAGATCACGTTTAGTAGCAACACAATGATACATGGCTCACGCCACATACAACAGTACTAACAGCTGTATACACAATGCGACATCTTTCGTTGTAATCTCTATGCTTAATACGACAGCTTTCACTGTAATGGCAGCAATATCTCAAATCATCATAATACATGACAACATACGTACAATGCTTTATACACAGTATAAGAGAAAGAGTCACTACCTTGTTCTTTTCGATCGTGCTTTGGTGCAAGTGGATCACAAACAGGGCACATATCGAATCCTATAAACTATAATTAAGGATGATGAATCATTACCTATTCAAATTCTTTAATAATTTATCATACTTGAGTTGGTTATCACTATGGTTATTTAATCAAGTCAACTAAGGAGCTAAAGTGGTCAATTAACCTAAAAGACCAATTTCTTACCTCAAAGTTCCACAATATTACGTTATGCCATAACATCTTCAATTTTTGCATAGGTAACCAAATCTGCCAGAATTTTTCATCAACTTTGAAAAATCATAACTAATTCTAGAAAAATCAAAATGAGATGATCCCAAGGCCTATTGAAAGATATTTAAGTTCTCTACACAGGAAAAATATAGGTCAAGGCTATCCATAACCAAAAAAAATACAGAATTGCACAAAATCCAACACTGCTCAAAAACAGATTCTAGTTTTAATCCCAGACTTCGGAAAATCATAACTCCCAGTTCACAAACGAAATGACATGAATTATATATCCATTTTAAAGCTTGGCATGTGAACTTTAAGACTAGAAAGTTTCAGAATTTTTAGACACCATTTGCTCATTCAAAACTTCTATGCAACCGATTGCCTTGTATAGAGTTCACGCTTGACAGATTTTCAAATTCTCAACCAATATGTCCAATGGCTCCAAAATCAACAACCAAACTTATTCCCATATAATTTTTCATGTAGAACACAATGGTAACATCAAAATGAAAAAATTTACACTAATTCCCTATGTCCTATTTTGGCAAAAAATCAACAAAATTCCAGAAATTACCAAACTCCCAAATTGATCATCAAACTTGTGTCAAATGGTTTCTAATCATCATAAAACACCAAATACATGACCAAAACACCATGACTTCTCTAAACCCTAACTTGGACAAACACAAGTCAGAATTATATATCTCAAAATACTCATTCAACCTACACAACCAATAGCTCAAATTGAAGCCAATTCTCACCTCTTGCTTCTCCTTGGCTCCTTTCTTTAGTTTTTCAGCTTTTGTTCTTGGATGATGGCTCAAAACACCTCCTCTTAAAATTATAAAATTATAGAAATGAAGCTCTCATCAAGCGGAACAATTTTTATGAAGGACACTTGAGCCATAGATGAGGTTAAGGAGGTGAAAATCCATGTAGAAGATCTTACCTCAACTTTGTTCTTCACTTTCTCTTATTTTACTGAACTTGGCTGACCTTGAGAAGAGGTGAGAGAGTAGATTATGATCAATTTTTCTCTTCCCTTATCCTCTTAATATCTGACAAAAAATGTGGCCCAAAGAGAAAGAAAAGTTATGGTTGAAAATAATTCTCTTTACACAAGCTTATGCCATGTTAACTTTGGTCATTTGATTAAGTTTTCTCTTGCCTCTTCTCTTCTTGCTTTTGGATGTGAAATGGGCTGCCCAAATGGAGAAGTATTATTGACCAATATGTTCTTCAAAAGGAGGAAGAAGGATTGACCAATTGCATGAACTTGCATAGCCATTGGTTACACAAATTTTCTAGTTGCAATTTTTTGACTTTTCAAAGACAAAAGTGAAGAAGCGTATGAAGTAAATTCTCTATCTTTTCTATCTTTAAAATCTGATCAAATATGGAGGCTTGAAAGAGGTTAAAGCCTTATAAAATATCTATTGGTATATCTTTAATTTATCATATTTAATTGCCTTTTGTTGCAATTGTTGACCAAGTCATCATCCATTCATAACTTGGTCAAATAATCTCCTCTTGCTTTCATTTTAAGTCAAGCATCATTCCCTCTTGCTTTGTCTCATGTCCTACATGAGAATATGGTTCTTTAAAGAGGAAAAAATGATCTCTTATAATATCTCCTTGAATAATATAGTTTAATATTGAATTAGCATATGCTAAGTAGAGTTGTTGACTTCCCCTTTTTTTTTGGCCAAAAATGCTTCCATGTGTCTCATATTATGGAAAAATAAATATTCTCCTCATATTTCTCTTCCATAAGCCATTTTGCCCCTCTTCTCATGTTCAAATTAGTCCTTTAGTCATTTTTTAACTTTAGGCGAAAAGACTAAATAGTTATCTCAAGTTAATTAGAACTAAAGTCATAACAAAAATTCTAGAAGTAATTCTATCATTAATCCCACAATCTATTCTGTACATTTAGCTCTTAAGTACATTTTGGGATATTACAGCTACTAATATGGGACTATATTTGTAGCATTTTTTATATTAACCGCTACAAGTAAAATTTTATTATATTTGTAGTGGTTTTATTATAAAACCCTACAAATATATAAAATTAATTTTTTTAGTTTTAGAAATATAAATAATACTGTTACAATTAATTCACAAATTCAACAACACAGTCTAAGAATGTAATATAACTATGGTAAACGCAATAAGAATTTAAGTTTTGAAATAAAAAATTATATATATTTATTTACAAATGTTTCAACAAGAAAAAATAAATATGTCCTAAACTAAGTAGCAGGGGGCTGATCATCTGGTCCTCCCTCAGGTGCTGCTGGATCGGGGCGCTGGGCAGAGTTAACAGCACCCTCCTCATCAGTAAGAGGAGGAGGAGGAGTAGGCTAGATGACAAACCAAGGGATAGGGGAAACCTATGGATGCTGCTCATCCAGGAACAGGTGACTCCACGACCGCTCGAGCATGCTGTTCGTGATATCATGCCACTACGTCTACTGAGCGTAGATGAAATTGGCTTGCTGCTGCATCTGCTACAAATGTAGTTATTGCATCTGCTGCTGCTGTTGAGCAACTGCAGCCTGTGTCTGGGCTAAATCTAACCACAGCTGCTCAACAGACTCATCCTTCGGACGTTTGACCCCTGTAGAGTTGCCAGCCTCAGAGGCGGTGCTCTTGCCGTAGACCATGCTAGGTCTGGTGCATATCAACATCCTCCACATACGTCTGGGGTGCTCAGCCTGACCCAGACCCTCCTTTAAAGGAGCCGTGGGGTCCACTGACCCCTGTGACTCCTCGGCCTGGGTCTCTCGTAGCTCAGCCTGTGACTGCTGCATCTACTCCTGCCATTTTATAAAACAATTGCTTATTAGCATTTTTCATAATTAAGTTGGTTTTATAAAAATTATAATAATGAAATTACTTACAATGGCCACCTCTGCCTGCTGAGAGGTTGGAGTATCGTCACGGTGTCTGTGTGTGATAGCAAACAACTCCCTATAGTCCGTCTGACGGTTCTCCTGCTATACCTTCCTCTCCTAAAACAATTACAAAATTCAATTAGTATTATGAAATAACCAGCTAAAAGTAATTGATATTATGAAAAGTTACCAGATCGCTATAAGTGATAGCAAAGGTCTTTGATCCTGCTGTGTGGTGGATCGTCTACTGCCTACGGCACCTCATGTTCCTCTGAGAAAGTGCCTGGAAAAAAAACAATATTAAATGTCTTAAAAAAATATAAAAAATTTAAAATTAATAAATTTCAAATTAAAATTAATTAAATTTATATTATAATTTAATAATTATCAATTACAAAAATATATATAAATAATCTAATAAATACATTACCTGCCCCTCAGCGCTCCTCCTAAACTGGATGAAACTAGCCCAGTCGTTCAACGGGACGCCGTCTGGGACGCTCTCGATTAGTTGCTCCAGAGGCATCATCCCATCCTTATCCATACTGTGGAAGAGACGATTCCTCCTGTTCCTCCAGCCGTCACCCATCTTCATCAACGTGTACCTCTTCCGGTTGGCCTAGACGGCAAACCGCAACTGTAAAAAATTATTTAAATATGAATAATTACAAATATGCTATTAAAAAATATTAATTAAATAGAATTAATTACAAAAAATATTGTTTAAATACTATTAATTATGTGCACCACCTCCTCCACGCTAGGTCCTTTGGACCCTTCGGAATGTTCCTCCACGTCTTGAAGTGAAGGGGGAACCGCATCTAATTCGAGTCCAGGTCATTCAGGAAGCGGTTGAACAGGTGACCCCCATTGTCGATGGGCTAGTCCATGCCCTCATTCCATGACATTACAACTCGTAGTGTCTGGTCCATACTGTTTAGACCGGCCACGTTCAGTCTCCTCGTGGACACGTTCCCCTGCTCATCTACACAATGTACCACACGTTAGATAAATTGTAATTCAAATTTAACATTTTGAATTTAAATAAATAATTTATTAATTAAAAAATGTATTTACCTTGGACCTGCACTTCAAATCCAGTAGAGCGCGAAGATGACCCTCGTGGGTTGTTCTGCCCGCGTGCCTCTTGCTCATCGAGGAACTGCTTAATCTCTCTGATCCCAATTGGGATCTTGAAGTCCTCGTTCGCATCATAGTCATCAACGTTGATATCTCCCTCCCCCAAATTAGGCACCTCAAGTGCGGTCGTCTTTTGTGGGATCGTCTGAGATGGCTATAGTAGGGCCGATTCCTATGGCTGCTGTGGGAGGATGGGCTGAAATGCCGCGGTCACCCTCCCTCCCCGTTGCCCCATCCCTCTACCCCCTACTCTACTGCTGGCACCCCACAAAATCGGTCTATAAAAATAAAAAAATAATACAAATATGCAAAAATATAATACAAATAAAAATACAAATAAAATATGTATTGTCTGTACCTCAAGTACAAATAATGAGAAATGTTGCAGCAAAAAATTTTCCACAGACATCTAAATGCTCAAATCTAAAAGAAAACACTCAGAGAAAGTTCAGGAAACAAAATGACCAAAGGGAAAATGGAAGGGGGGCGGCTTTATATACTAGTGGAGTTTGTAGCAGTTCTTGAAATAACAGCTACATCAACCGCTATAAAGAAAATCTTTGTAGCGGTTCCATAATAACTGTTAGTGCAAGCGTTTCACCCAAGAGAAGGGATGAATTGGGTGATACCAGAAAATTTTGTTGCGTATAAGTAAATTGACAGAATATTTAAAGCAGTTGAGAGCAAAGAGAAATATCACCGAAGTGTACACCAGGAGTTATACTGGTTCAGCCACAACCACTTTGACCTATGTCCGGTCCTCAAAGTGTTTCTGAGAGTTTCACTATATTCTCCAAGATTTAGTGGGTTCTTGGCACCTCAGTATACAGGAAGTTACTTCACCTGGACACTTGCTCCCCCTTACATGTTGCAATCAAATCCCCAACTCAAGTTCCACAACCTTAAGTTGTCCCAATAACAAATATTGAGTTTGTAATGAAAAAATCTCTCACAGAGCAAATAATAATCACTGAAGTACAATAAATGAGTATAAGAAAACAAAGCATAAAGAGTATGTTGATTGATGTGTGATTGCTTCTTCTCAGTTGTTATTTACTGCTCTTTGAATGCTCCATATATATAGATGATTTGTAGTGTCTGTTGGAAGTAATTCAACCATGTCCGTTAAAGTTGTGCAGTAATGGTTGACCATTCTTCAAATTTGAAAACTATCCGTTTACGGTAGGTAGTGGTAGGTGAACGTTCAGACTTTTATTTGACTTTTCACTTATGGCATGATCTCTTCATTGTTTCTTTGCAAATGTGCTTAGAATACTAGTACAATGAAGAGTTAATCATATAGATAATAAATCAATAATTATTCAATTAAAAAATGATTTTTGGACTTCATTACTCGAGTGGCTACTCAAGTGATCATGTTTGTGACTCGAGTAGTCCCTCGAGTAAACCTATAAAAGATATGGTAGTGAGTAATTCAATATTTTACACAAGATATTACTCGGGTAAGACATGGAGTGAGATACATAACAAAACTTGGAAATACCTAATTACTCGAGTGGCCATGTCTTCTCTTTAAACATTACTTGGGTGCTACCTCTAATAAGCCTATTACTCAAGTGGTTACTAGAGTGGCCATGTCTTTTCTTCACATCTTACTCGAGTGACCCCTCGAGTAATGGATCAAATAAGTTCACAGATTACTGGAGTGCTCCCTCAGGTAATGCCTTTTCCTCACATGGTTACTGAGTGGCTACTTGAGTAAAGTGTTGCATTTCTTGGCTGAGAGCTACTAGAAGATTTTTGACATGGTTACTCGAGTGGCTACTCGAGTAATGGTTCATATAACTTTATAGATTACTCGAGTTGCTACTCGAGTAACTTCTTCCAAATTTTGGCAATGCCTCCAAAAACATTTTCTTTCAACATTACTAGAGTGCCTACTCAAGTAATAGTGTTCCTTACTCGAGTGGTCACTCAAGTAAACATAGACTACTGCCAGTGATGGTCTTCCTTTGCTCTTCCTCTCAGATCTTTTTCATTACTCCAATACTTACTTCAAGTAATGCTTTGTCTGCCATTTATTTACTTTGTTCAAATTAATTTGTTATCATATCCTCTTATATCATTGGTCCAATCTTTGTTATCATCAAAACATATGGGATATAACATTCTCCCCCTTTTTGATGATGACAAAACTTGGTGATTTTGAACACAGTTTTTGAAATTGAGTTTTCAAACTTATGCTTCTAAAATACTTTACAAATGAAATCTTTTGTTCAATTTAAACTTGAAAACTCTTTTGAAATAGCTTATTAGAGATCTTTTCAAAGTTTTTGTTCTTATTTACCTGTTCACCTTACATACACAATCAAAAACTCATTAGTCCCACAATGTAATATAACTTTAATGAAATTTTAACTTTAGTAGCATAAAGAAACAAATTACATAAAGAAGAATTCATTACATAATCAAACTTAGAATTCAAAATTAAAAAAGTGCCCTAAAGCCCCGTACACCCATATCCCAATACATTAACTTAGCCATTCATCACAAAATCACTCAAGCTCTTCTCCCCATTTTTATCTTCATCACAAAGATGGAATCAATTATGAGGAGGAGTAGGTGGCTTGGCTACTGAGATAGGAGTGACCGGAAATACCAATGATTCATATGAACCATCTGAACTTGAAGGATCTAAAGATTATGGTTTTAGGTCAGGAAGGTTCACTGGGGGTGTCTGAAGATCCTCTGGAGGATTCACTGGAGATGAAGGGTAAGGAACCAGAAAAGTAATTTCTACTTCCTCTATAGCAATCGGTGAAGACACAAGCACCTCCTCAGTGCGTGTAAGTGAGGCAATGAGAGTAGATATGGGCTCTGGTTTAACAGGCTGAGGTGGATCATCTATGGTGATTTGGATTGGCTCAGATGTGTCTGGGTCAAGCATAGAAAACAAGACATTACTGGGTCCAATCTTAGAGGGTCTATGCTCAGTAAGTATAGAGAGTCCAGGTTCAGAGACAGGTTTGGGCTCAGGAATAGCAGAAGGACCAGGAATAGGGGAGCCAGATGTCATAGCATTAAGTCGAGCAATAATGGATCGCAGAAGCTCACCCTGGGCATGTTGTTCAGCTAACAACTCTTCATGCCTCTTATCCATTCTCTCCACAAGTTGTCCCATCTTTTCATTCATATAAGTTACCAACTTTGCATTGGTATTCGCAATATCGATATGAAAACTCTTCAGAATGTTCTCCATGAATGTTTGCATTACAGCACTAAAGAAAGTTGGAGAAGATGTGTTGGCTGGAGTAGAAGACTATATGTCATCCATTCAACTAGTTATTGTGTTAGTTTTCTTCTTTTTCTTGGGACTTGCTTCTAGAGGAGTCTTCAAAGGAATCTCAATATTCAACTTTCCAATTTGATTCCTCCCAATCGATGCTATCTTCTCAATTGGCTCCATACTCTCCAAGTACCAAATCTTATTCTTCTTGAGGAACAAGGAAATAAGTTAAGGATAAGGCATTGGAGTAGTAGGTTTTCCTTCATACCTATATCTCTTGATCTCAGCAAAGATATATTCTCCCAAGTCCTTTTGTTCTTTGAGGATCAATGAGGTGAATTTTCTGAAGTCCCTCTCAATAAAATGAGTAAAGTTATTGGATTTGTTCACCATGGCTTTAGAATAGATATACCATGGGACTTGATGAAAATCACTCATATCACTTGGATTGAAATTGAGAGGTCCTACTATCTCACCCGGTCTTAGGATAGAAAACAACTGGTTTGAATCATAATTAGGATAATCACTATCAGGAGGGTTCTCTATTCTTAACCAGTATTGATTCTAGAAGGTGAGATTAAAATTCTGTCCTCTGACCTTAGAAGTCATTTCTTTTTCCACAGACTTCCTAACGAGAACATTTATAGGTTCAATATTACAATAAAATGCTTCACAACTTTGGTGCAAAATGGGAGTTTAACAGAGAGCCAGGGCATGTAGGAATCAAGCTAGTGACTCAGATCAAATTTCAATACCTCTTGAAGAACCTTGTGTCAATGTAGTGCATCTTGCACACATTTCTTCTTGCAAAGTGACTCAGATACTTCTGAGATTCCTCAAGCTTGCTCACATTGAATCCTTTTGGAGGAAATGTGATTTCTTCTTCTTTCTCTTCTGGTTGCCTTGAAGTTTATCCTTTCTTTGCTTCCTTAGATTGAAAAGCTTCTTCAAACATGCCTACCATAACTTTGGTAAGCTTCTCATCAATCTTGGGCTTTTTCAGAGGTTTTGGAGAAAAAGTGGGTGTGTCGGATGAATCAAAAGAAGGAGGAGATGGCTCTTTTGTTGCTTTGCCTCTTCCTGTAGGTGAACTCTTCTTGGTTTGAGCTCTTGTGGCAATGAGCTCCTTAATGACAACCCCTTTCACCTTAGGCTTAGCTTGTGGTTTGGCTTTAGTTTTAGGTTTAGGAGAAATCTTTCGTTTCTTGGTAGGTGGAGATGAAAGAGAATCAGAAGGTTGATATGGTTCAGAGGATTCCGAAGGAGTGCTAAGATTAGGAGATTTAGTCCTCACCATTTTGCTTTGAGAGAAATGAGAATTTCTGAAAAAACAGGGACTGTGTGTCGCGAATATAGGGTAGAGGATTTACTAAAATTTGAGAAGTTTTTGTAAGAAAAAATTAATGGGTTATGACGGTTATGAGGAGGGAAAATGATTGTGAAAAGATTTTGTGAGAGCACTAGGAGAATCGCTCGAGGTGATTTTATGAAAAATGACCGAGTGTCGACTGAAATACCCTAAATCACGACATCACTCGAGGGTTTACTCGAGTGATCACCAGCTTCACTCAAGTAGCTCCTCAAGTGATCATACTAGAAATTTTAAAACGCAGTGAATTCAAGCGCGTACCTGACATGAATAATATTGTAATTACCCATGTATATTCCCTCGATCATTTGATGACTTTTAAGAGAAATTTGAGCTGAAACTCAGCAAATTTGAGATCTACACCCAGGTTCACTCGAGGCCTTACTCGAGTAACATTGAAGTTCACTCGAGTCCTTCCTTGGGTAATCTATCTCTTCACCTTCTGACTTTTCATTTCTAACCGTTGTGCTGTTTCATTTGAAATTAATGCTTCATGGGCACATTTCCAAGTTCAACACTCGAGTGGCTACTCGAGTAATTCATCCATTACTTCAAGGTGTCACTCCAGTAATGTTCTTTACTTCAAGGTGTCACTCCAGTAATGTTATCCTCTGTTAACCTCTATTTTTCATACTCCAAAACAGAATATCATCATCCTGTAAAACAAATTACTAGAAACTCTGATGCTTAAGTTAGTAATCATCAAAGCATCAATGAATAACATCATCTAACATTTTGTAAACACTAAATAACTTACAATTCATTGGGATTTACTGTAATACCCCGACTTTTGAGGCTTGAGCTTAGAGAATAAGCCTGAGATTACTGGACTGTTAAGCCCTGGTTTAGCAAGATCCCAAATTATGATTAAGGATTAATGACTCCAAAGGTGAATGTGATTGGAGATCAATGAACCCTTTTGGAAAATAGGAAGTGGATTGTAGTCGCTTATGTTATAAGCAGCGCTAAAACCCTGTATTCGAGTTCAATTGTGGGTTAACACCCAAATTGACTTAGAATAAAGGGAGGTTGTGTTTTGTGATAAATGGAATAATAAATGAGTTTGATGGTGATTCCAAGTGAATTGCCATAATTGGGGGCAAAACGGTAAAGTTACCGACTAGTTGATCGGTTACCGAGGAGGAAACTCATTGGTAGCTTCAAGATCAATGGTTAGGATTGATTTGTGTATTAGATCATGGGGCGGAATCATGTGTATGTGTGTGCATGTGAGCTCATGAAAATGAAGCAAGATCATGACACTTGGCACAAGGTGGACCATTGGATCTTGGTCAAGATTTCAAGTTTTCCCTCTCTCCTCTCTTCTCAAGTCGATTGTGTGTGTGTTGGGGAGCCAAATTCTGATCTCTTCTCTCTCTTCTCATGCTCCATTTTCGTCTAGCTTGGGAGGAGGAAAGAGAAATGGAAAAGGTGAGTTTTGGTTTGGTTCTTGTCTCCTTTAGCTTGAACTTCCTTCATTAAGAGTGTTCATAGTGATGAGAGCTTCATTGCTATGGTTGTAGATTTGGGAAAGAAGGTGTTTTGAGAGCTTGAGGAATTTAGAAAGATGAAGAATCAAGGATATGGCTTAGGAAAGAGGAGGAGGTGAGTGATATCTTTCTTTTGATCTATTATTTGTGATTTTTGGTTGAGTAATGTGATTTGTAGTAATTTCCCTGATTTGGTATATTTGTGGAATGATAGTGTTTTGTGATAAAAATGGTGTCAAATGATGTTTGGATGCCACTGGGTTTGATTTGGAATTTTAGAAGTTAAAGTGGTGAATTTGGGTTAAGTATGAAATTAGTGTGATTATAAGAGGAAAATGTCATTGTAGTGTGATTTCGGGTATTTTCAGGTTACCAATAGGTTCCTTATGGAATTTTAGGTGAGGTCCTATTGAGATCAGTTTTGGTCAGTTTGGTAAATCTGGGAATTTTCTATCATATGCTGTGATATGGGCATTCTGATAGCTACACTCAAGTAAGGTAAGATCATGCTCGAGTGCTGCGTGTGTTTTTCCCTTTTCTATTCGTGTTTTGCCTGGGTTCTCATGAGGAGGGCTTAAGTACACTTCCTGACTTGCGAGTGAGATATGATCCTACTCGAGTAAGCATGGGCATGCTCGAGTAAGGTTTTCCTTGGAAGTGATTAGTTCTCTCGGGCAAACACTCTTAGTGTTGCACTTTCTGGTGCTCGAGTGCATTTGAGGTTATCACTCGAGTATGGTTTTCTGTGCTCGAGTAATGGTGTGAATCCTTGGTTAGGGTGCTCTCGGGTCATCACTTCTTGGGCTTCACTCGATGGGACTCGGGTAAGCGTAAGTCCATCGCTCGAGTGCTTGGGTCAGTGCTCAAGTGAAGTAATCATTTTCTGTCTCTGGTAGTGTTTTCGGGCAAGCACTCGCTCGAGTGACCCGTCCTCACTCGGGAACGAGCCGTACATCACTCGAGTACGCCATCCTTCACTCGAGTGATGAAGTTAAAATGGGTTTGTGAGGTTTCAAAAGAGAACTTTGGTCAAGTTTCTCCCAACCCTTTAGGCTTGTGTTTAGGCTTTGGGTAGCCACCTAAAGGTCTTGTATGATAATCAACTTAAGTGTTTGAAAGTTAAGGAAATGGAAAAAAAGGATTAATCCTATGTCCTTGATTTTGGTTATAGGATTCGATGATCGCCCTGATCGTGAGCAGCCAGAGCTGGAGCTTACGTGGAAAGAGTGTAGGGAACATATCTCTGCTGCTTGTATTTGATATATGTGTTAATGTGTTGATGCATGTCTTAGCTTTGCGTGGTTATATATTATTTGAAGCTATGATTCAATTTATACTATGGCTATTAGTATGTTGTTTGAAGCATTGAGCTTATAAATTGTCATTGTGTTAGCATGAGTTATGTAATGCAGGCATGTCATGCATTAAACATTTATCGTACATGCATATTGATATTGTTGTCCTACTGAGATTCTCTAGAGTCTCACCCTCCCCCACCAACATTTTAGACAGGGAAGGTAGATCGAGGATGGAGCAAGCATCCAAGGGCAACAAGGACTCCTTTGGATTGTCATTCTAGTAGTTGGTTATAAACCTAGATAGGATATTTGTAATTGGGTATGTATATATATATATATGTGGATGAGGATTTAATTATGTGTATAAGAAAGATTTGTGTAATCCCCATATGAGGGCTTGTATGGGTGATTGTGCCCTGTAAAGCTTGAGTTAATAAATGGAATCCAGAATTTGCCAGAATTATTACATTGTGTACTCTGATATATTAAATGTGATTTATCTTCATGTGGTAATTGTATTCGGAAATGTGGATGTGAGACCAGGTATTAAATGATTTTGAAAGGTGTTTGTGAAAACCCCGTCTGATAGATGGGTTTATAAATGTTAATTTTTGTGATTATTGGTCTCTATTTCACTTTATTGCGTAATCCGAATATTAATTACGGCAGGGGGTTACATTTACCATTCCCAATTCTCTTCTAATATACAAAAATTGATCTTTTACAAGAGGTTTTGCGAAGATATCAGCTAGCTGAAGATGAGTTAGAATGAATATCACTTTGACATCTTTCTTTTGGACATGATCTCTGATGAAGTGATGTCTAACATCAATATGCTTGGTTCTGGAATGTTGAACAGGATTCTTTGCCAAGCTTATCATGCTAGTGTTGTCACAATATATTGGTGTCTCTTTCAAATAAATACCAAGATCCTGGAGTTGTTGCTTTAGCCATATGACTTGTACACAACAACTTGATACTGTAACATACTCAGCTTCCATTGATAAAAGAGACACTGTAATTTGTTTCTTGCTAAACCATGACACAAGTGAGCCTCCAAGAAACTGGCCTTATCCACTCGTACTCTTTCTGTCCGTCTTGTATCTTCCATGATCAGAGTCTGAGTATGCAACTAGATATTCACTTCTTCCTTTAGGATACCAAAGACCCAATTCTACCATGTCAGCAAGATATCGGAAGATATGTTTGATGGTTTCAGCATGTGACTCTTTTGGTGCTAATTGATATCTTGCACACATGCCCACACTAAATTGAATATCAGGCCTACTTGCAGTGAGATAGAGTAATGATCGAATCATTCGTCTATATTTTGTGATGTTGTAATCTTTTCCCTTAACATCCGCATCAAGCAATGTGGTTGAGCTCATAGGTGTGTCCATTCCATTTGCTTCATCCAATCCATACTTCTTCAATAGCTCTTTTAGATACTTCGTTTGAGATATGAAAATTCCATTCTTTCTTTGTTTGATTTGCAAACCGAGAAAGAAATTCAATTCTCCCATAATTGACATCTCAAACTCCCCCTGCATTAACTCAGAAAATTCTTTGCACATGCTTTCGTTAGTAGCACCGAAAACTATATCATAAACATATATTTGCACAATTAAGATATCATCACGTTTTCGTTTTGTAAAAAGTATTGTATCAACTTTTCCTTATACAAAACCTTGATCAATAAGAAATTTACTGAGCCTTTCGTACCATGCTCTAGGAGCTTGTTTTAAACCGTACAAAGCCTTTTTAAGTTTGAAAACTTAGTCAAGTTTGGTTACATCTTTGAAACCTGGTGGTTGGTCAACATATACTTCTTCCATGATGTAGCCATTTAGACATGCACTCTTTACATCCATTTGATAGAGTTTGAATCCTTTGATGCATGCAATGGCTAAAAGTACTCGTATAGCTTCCAATCTGGCCACTGGAGCATACGTTTCCTCATAATCAATTCCTTCTTCCTGATTATAGCCTTTGGCTACCAATCTTGCCTTGTTTCTTACAATAATTGCGGATTCATCAAGTTTGTTCTTTAATACCCATTTAGTGCCAATGATCGGATGATCCTTAGGTTGGGGTACCAAATCCCAAACTTGATTTCTTTCAAATTGGTTTAGTTCTTCTTGCATTGCTATAACCCAATCATTGTCTGATAGGGCTTCGTCAATGTTAGAAGGTTCAAACTCAGAAATGAATGTAGAAAAACTAACTTTATTGAAAATTCTATTTCTAGTTTTGACTCCTTCATTCACATCTCTTATGACTTGATATAGGGGATGACTTCTATTGTATTTCCAGGCTTTAGGTTGTTATAGTGACTAATCTTCCTCCTTGGTTTGATCAATTTCTAGAATAAGAGATTTAGAAATAGATTGACCATTTTCTTGATTTAAAACAACTTCCTACTTATCATCAATAGTTTTGTCAGAGGATTCAAATTCGTCAAATACAACATGAATTGATTCTTCAACAACACATGTTTTTTTATTGAAAATTCTGTATGCTATACTTTGGTTAGAATAGCCTAGGAAAATTCCTTCATCTGTTCTAGAATCAAATTTTTCTAAGTTATCTTTACCATTATTATGAATGAAACACTTACAACCGAAGATGTGTAAATGAGCAAGGTTTGATTTCCTTTCTTTGTATAGCTCGTATGGTATCTTTCCAAGTTTTGTTCTAATGTAGGCTCTATTTGAAATATAGCATGCTGTGCTCATTGCATCAGCCCAGAAAACTTGAGACACGTTCTTTTCATTCAGCATTGCTTTAGCCATTTCAGTGAGCAGTCTATTCTTACTTTCCACGAATCCGTTTTGTTGAGGTGTCCCTGGAGAAGAGAAATTGTGATCTATACCATTAGTATCACAATATTCTTCAAATGCTTGATTTTCAAATTCTCCACTATGATATGTCCTAATACCTGTAATGGACATACCTTTCTTATTTTGCACTTTCTTGGCAAAAACAATAAATTCTCCAAAGGTTTCATCCTTTGATGATAGAAAAATGGTCCATGTAAATCTAGAAAAATCATCAACAATGACCAATGAATATAGGTTGCTACCAAGACTCTTAACTCTTGTTGGTCCAACTAAATCCATGTGTAATAATTGAAGTGGTCTATTGGTTGATATCTTATTTTTCAATTTGAAAGAAGATTTAGTTTGTTTACTCTTTAGACATGCATCACAAATCAAATCATTTTTTAGATTTACTTTGAGTAATCAAATCACTAAATCCTTTTTAATTATCTTGCTTAGTTCGTGCATATTGACATGAGCTAGCCTCTTATGCCATAACCAACTTTCATCGGCATTACTCAAAAAACATTTTTCAGAATCATTTTTAATGATATCAAGAGTATAGCAGTTACCTGCCCTTTTTGCTCTAAGCTTTGCCTTGATATTTTTCTTATCAAGTTGTAAGTTTTTCTTGTTGACAATTAGACATTCCTCTGAATCAAATATTACCCAATTGTCTTTATCTACACTTTGACTTACACTCTGCAAATTATGACACAAGCCTTCAACGTAATATACATCTTTGACTTGTATTCCTTTGTCACTTTTGATTTCACCAATTCTTGCTATCTTTCACGATTGATTTCCTCCAAAATTTACTTTTCCACCTTCCTTAGGTTGCAATATGGTAAAACTTTTGAAATCACCGGTCATATGTCTAGAGCATCTATTGTCTATGTACCACTTGTTGTTTTTGGATGGTTTAAGACATATCTGCAATCAAATATGATTAAATATTAGGTACCCACATCTTTTTGGGTCCTTTTGGGTTAGTACAAAAAATTTTCGGAACATATGAACCTTTAGGTACCCATTTGTAAGTTCCTATATTTCCTTTCTTCCTATGAATGCATGATGAAGTATAATGACCTTTTCTATTACAATAATTACAGTGTTCAAAAGGGTTTGATGTATGCACAGAATGCTGAAAATAATTCAAGTATGATTTACCTCTATCTTTCTTTCTTCCTTACCTTTTGTCTGATTTTGGATCATATCCAATTCCAGATCGATCATTCAAAAATCGTTGAGCTTTTAAAATTACATTTAGTAGCATCTCACTTCCTTTAGTGAATTTTTCAAGAGATTTAGTAAGATCAATATTTTTCTTTTTTTAGAGAAGTACAGTTTTCACAATTCTTTTCAAAATTCTCTTTAAGTTCTACTTCAAGAGCTTTGTCTTTCTTTTTGAAAACAACTAGTTCTTAACTACTTTGATGAATTCAAAATTAAAGCATTATATTTGGAAAGTAATTCATCATAGGTAGGATCAAAATCAGTTACCTCTTCTTCTGTTTCTTCTTGAGCAACTAGACAGATATTGGCTACTTCCTTTTCATCACTTTCTTTGTCAGAAGAACTATCTCCCCATATGGCATATACAAAGGCTTTCTTCTTGTTGTAGAATTTTCCTTTTCTCTTTTCTTTATTCTTCTGAATTAGTTCTTGACATTCTGATTTGAAATGTCCTGGCTTTCCACATTCATAGCAGATGATGTGTTCTTTATTGCTTGTTCCTCCTTTCTGAAAGTTTTTGAATCCTTGGCCTTTCTTGTAAAACTTTCTGAATCGTTTTATGATTAAGCCCATTTTGTCATCGTCAAGCTCTTCATCTTCATCTTGTTCTTCTTCTTTTGCTTTCAGTGCTCGACCTCTTTTCTTCTTGTCACCAATATATCTACTTCTCGTTTAAACTTTAATTTACTTTCATATTCAGAAAGGCTTTCGAATAGAGAAGCAACCGATCACATTGATTCACCTTTTGCTTCCTCAATTGCAGTGACTTTTACCTCCCAATATCTAGAAAGAATATTTAGAATCTTTCGTACTTGGGTATGTTGATCATAGACTTTTCCAAGTGTTGCAAGTTGATTAACAAGGTGAGTATATCTAAGTTCAAATTCAGCTATCGACTCACCTGATTTCATTCAAAGTAAATCAAATTCAGTAACTAGAGTATTGATCCAGTTTTCTTTTATTCTCGAAGTTCCTTCGTGAGCTATTTCCAAGGCTTCCCACATTAATTTAGCTGTTCTAAGTGTGCAAATTCTGAAGTACTCATTTTGACTCAAGGCACTTTAAATCATCAGAATTGACTTGTTGTTGAGTGTGATGAGTTTCTTGTCTTTCTCATCATATTCTGCTGGTGTCTTGGGAATTCTCTGTGAATCTACAATCTTTTCAAGTTTATAGTTTCCACTCTCGATCACATCTCATAGCCCATATTTAGTAGCCATTACGAAGACTCTAAACTTTGCTTTCCAGAATAAGAAGTGTTCACCATTGAAACCCGGAGGTCTTGTGATAGAAGCTCCGTCGGAAAGAATTCCTTCACCCATGCTTGCCATTGGATCCTTCTTAGGCCATTAAACCTTAACAAGAAGACCTACTCTCTGATACCAAATGCTAGTGCAAGCATTTCACCCAAGAGAAGGGATGAATTGGGTGATACCAGAAAATTTTGTTGCGTATAAGTAAATTGACAGAATATTTAAAGCAGTTGAGAGCAAAGAGAAATATCACCGAAGTGTACACCAGGAGTTATACTGGTTCGGCCACAACCACTTTGACCTATGTCCAGTCCTCAAAGCGTCTCTGAGAGTTTCACTATATTCTCCAAGATTTAGTGGGTTCTTTGCACCTCAGTACACAGGAAGTTACTTTACCTGGACACTTTCTCCCCCTTACATGTTACAATAAAATCCCCAACTCAAGTTCCACAACCTTAAGTTGTCCCAATAACAAATATTGAGTTTGTAATGAAAAAATCTCTCACAGAGCAAATAATAATCACTGAAGTACAATGAATGAGTATAAGAAAACAAAGCATAAAGAGTATGTTGATTGATGTGTGATTGCTTTTTCTCAGTTGTTATTTACTGCTCTTTGAATGCTGCATATATATAGATGATTTGTAGTGTCCGTTAGAAGTAATTCAAACATGTCCATTAAAGTCATGCAGTAATGGTTGACCACTCTTCAAATTTGAAAAATATCCGTTTACGGTAGGTAGTGGTAGGTAAACGTTCAGACTTTTATTTGACTTTTCACTTCTGGTATGATCTCTTCATTGTTTCTTTGCAAATGTGCTTAGAATACTAGTACAATGAAGAGTTAATCATATAGATAATAAATCAATAATTATTCAATTAAAAAATGATTTCTGGACTTCATTACTCGAGTGGCTTCTCAAGTGATCATGTTTGTTACTCGAGTAGTCCCTCGAGTCAACCTATCTAAACCTATCCAAAATATGGCAGTAAGTAATTCAACATTTTACATAAGATATTACTCGGGTAAGACATGGAGTGAGATACATCACAAACCTTGGAAATACATGATTACTCGAGTGGTTACTCGAGTGGCTGTGTCTTCTCTTCACACATTACTTGGGTGCCGCCTCCAGTAAGCCTATTACTCGAGTGGTTACTCAAGTGGCCATGTCTTTTCTTCACATCTTACTTGAGTGACCCCTTGAGTGAATTCCAAATTCCTTTGCAGATTACTTTATTACTCACTCGAGTAAATGCATCAAATTCTTGGCCGAGAGTACTTGTTCTTGGTTTATCTGATTACTCTAGTGATCCCTCGAGTAATAGATCAAATTAGTCCGTAGATTACTAGAGTGCTCCCTCGGGTAATGCCTTTTCCTCACATGGTTACTCGAGTAGCTACTCGAGTAAAGTGTTGCATTTCTTGGTCGAGAGCTACTGGAAGATTTTTGACCTGGTTACTCGAGTGGCTACTCGAGTAATGCCTTTTCTCATGTGTTTCTCGAGTGGCTACTCGAGTAATGGTTCATATAACTTTACAGATTACTCAAGTGGCTACTCGAGTAACTTCCAAATTTTGGCAGTGCCTCCAAAAACATTTTCCTTCAACATTACTCGAGTGCCCACTTGAGTAACAGTATTCCTTACTCAAGTGGTTACTCGAGTAAACATAGACTTCTGCCAATGATGGTCTTTCTTTGCTCTTCCTCTTAGATCTTCTTCATTACTCCAGTGCTTACTTCAAGTATTGCTTTATCTGCCATTTATTTACTCTGTTCAAATTCATTTGTTATCATATCCTCTTATATCATTGGTCTAATCTTTGTTATAATCAAAACATATGGGATCTAACAATAACCACTACAAATTAAAAGACCTTTGAAGTTTTATAGCGGTTATTGTAAAAGACCACTACAATTTTTATGACCTCTGAAATTCCATAGTAGTTATAGCTTTATAACTGCTACAAATAGGCGAAGTTTTGAATTTTGTAGCAGTTTAATTAGTGAAACCGCTACAAATAACTGCCACACTATTGGTGTGTCTTGGTCACGCCATGTGGCGGGAACTTTGTAGCGGCTTTTATTATATAACCGCTATAATTGTTGGCGGGAAATGCGTGCCATATTTGTAGCATTTTTTTATTAACCACTATAAAATACATTGCCAATCTATCCGCCATTTGGCGCGTAGCTTGCCGTTACAAGTTTGTAGCGGTTTAGTTTATAACCGCTACAAATTTTACTATTTG
Organism: Inga oerstediana; assembly: GCA_963210345.1. Lineage (NCBI taxonomy): Eukaryota > Viridiplantae > Streptophyta > Magnoliopsida > Fabales > Fabaceae > Inga > Inga oerstediana. The sequence continues at coordinate 45,951,558 of OY723403.1, forward strand.
TAGCGGTGAATTATGACCGCTACAATTTCACCGCTACAAAATAACATTTTTTTGTAGTGTATACTAATGGCCATTGTATAATTAAAATAGAGATTCACTCATTCACATATGCTTCATACAATTCATCAAAGCAATTAATACATCAATGCACAAGCACACATAACAAGTTATATAAGTTAGGAAAGTTCCCTAACTTATGGCCTTAAGTACTTCTTTGGTTCCCTTTTCTTCCAACCATTATAGCTTCTTGAAAGTTCTTCCATTTCTTCTTCCTTGACATCTCATTGCCCTAGATACCCAATCACATAATTAGAGCCATGATAGCAAGTCATTGGAAGTGTATAATAATGTCTAAGAAGTTAGGAAGGGCTAAACAAGTTGACGTTTTTTGAAAAAAAATAAAATACTGGAATTGGAGTCTTGGCCGTAGCCAATAATTATTTGGTTGCAGCCAAAGGAGTTTAGAAGCATTTTGGCAGCGGCCAAGAATCCTTTGGTTGTGGCCAAGAACTGTCTTGTTTCTTGGCATAACTTCATAAAAATCATAACTAAATCTACAAATGTCAAAATAGAATGGTTCAAGGTTCTATGGAAAGCTCTTTAAGTTCTCTATACAGGAAAAATATGAACCACCACCATCTATAATAATAAAACTACAAAATTCCATAAATTCCCACACTATTATAAAATCAAGTCTAGAAACAAGGCACAATTTCAAAAATCCATAACTTTCAATCCACTGGTCCAAATTGCTTATAATTCCTATCCAATTAAAGCCCGAGATGTCTACTTTAATCCTGGAAAGTTCCATAATTTTTCGGCTAGGTTTGACCATTTAATATTTCATAACAAATAGACTGCCTCCAATAAACTTTAATCCAGTAATCAACAGTTTTGCAATTTCACTACCAAACTAGTCTAGTAATATTACTAATCCTCATAGATCATCATTTCCATGATTAAAATAGCATATAGCCTTAAAATCATAGCTTGGACAAAATCATAGGGCACCCTAAGAAATGCTCAAAGCTCAATAAAACTATAAATCAATCGGTTCAAATCAAAGCTTGTACGCACCTCTACTCGATTATACAATTGGTTCTTGATTTTGGCAGCACTTCCCTAAGTAGATGGCTCCAAACATATCTGATCATAAATCCAAAATCATAGAAAGAAAGCTCTCGTCCATTAGAGCAACGTTAGAGAAGACTCTGGAAGCTGGAAGGGTCGAATTGAAGGTGTAATCGACTCTGGAACTCAAGAATTTTCACTATTTACCTTCCTTCTCTCTTTTTTATATTTTCTCATGTTTTTCTCATTTTTCCCTCTATATTAGGGCAGCTGGATGAAATATGAGAGGAGAAAGGGAGCTTTGGATAGTTATCATCATTTAAACACAAATATTTAGCCCCCATATGCCAAGTGTCACATTCTTGTGGCTCCTTAAAAAACAAGTGGTTAATTAACAACTATGGTTGGTTTACTTGGGTTAAACTTTCCTACTCCCTGCCAACTATAAGCTCACAATTCCCAGGATTATTGTTTTTGGTCGCTACAATTGAAAATCGCCAGTATCACTGGGCTAACTTCAAAGATACGTAACTCTGTGTACAACTCCAAATGATCTATTTGACGTATCAAATTAAAGCTTGATAAGTCTACTTTCATAATAAAAAATATCATAGGAATTAGAAATCATTTGCCTATTTAAAAATGTCACACAACAAGACTGCAACATAGGAAAACTCACTGGAAGAGAATTCAAATGTTTACAATTTATGTTCTAACATACTCATATTGTGTGTGACCACCAATTGCCTTGTTTTATCATTTTATTCATTTAAATACCATAAAGCTATACGGAATATTAGGGAATACCATTATGCCCTCTTAGGACCCTTGCTTAACTGGGGATTAGTAATCTACTGAATCTAGGCTTATTCTCAAGCCTCTAATATCAAAATTTGGGATATTATAATTCTTTCTCCGTTCAATAAATTTATCCTCAAAATTTGAACATCGTATAGAATCATCTACACCTTGGGGAAACACTTTTATTACTCAATCTATCTCTTTTATGTGCAGGCTCATAAACCATACATCCATCATTATATTCTTAACACAAATCTCAGATAGTATTCAACATTTACATTCATCATAATAACATTCAACAATCAGTGTGTAACATAAACAATTGGCATATCAGATCGTACAGCCGATGTTCTTTACCCCCATTCCTTGGGTCACTACCTGACATAATTCTGAATACATCTGCCAGCCAAGGACACACTGGTCTACTAGGTCTTAGGGCCTCTAGACCATAGGTCCACTACAACATAACAGGCATATAGGATCTTATAGCCTAGGGAATCTGCCCCATACAATCTTGCACATTGAGTCATATTGCCTAGGGAATCCCTCTATGCTTACAAGCACTTTGGGACTTACTGCCTCGAGCCTCCGCTCGTCACCATTCTTAAATACATAACATTTTATCGGCCCAAGGACATACATGTCCCTCAGGTCTTATGGCCTCACACATTCATTTTATCATTTTTGGTGAATACACATCAAGACTAACGACCTCAAGGCGCATAGCCCATAAGGTATTTTGAATTCAATCTAGGCTCTACCTCTTGATGCTCAAACCCTTCATATACTCATATAATGCTCATAAAGCATGCTAAACAAACCATCTCATAACTTAACAATTACCAGCCTAAGGGCATATTTCCCACTAGGTCTTAGGGCGTTTTATAACATAATACTACCTACCTAAGGATATACTGCCCACTAGGTCTTAGGGCGTTTCATAACATTCGTAACATACTTTACATTCATAACAATTCCGTATATTCATGAAATGAATACACGTGATGGTAAATACATACACGCATAACCATTACATAAGATATGAGAGCAAGAGTTACTTTCCTTTACACCGTTGAGCATGTTCTTTCCTAATTCCCTTCTTCTCTCTTTCTTTCAACACATAGTATTGGAGCAACCTATTGTGATACATTGGGTCAAATAAAGCCTTTTAATAAACCCATCTGATATGGGACTCATTACAATGCACCACCTTTGAGAGTCAACGTCCCAGTAGCTCTATTTTATGGTTCAATGTCACAATGGCTCTACTCTACGATACTTTACTCGGCTCTTTACTCAGTACACTCTAACTGGTCAGCCCCTTCGTTCTTAAGACTTCGTAGGTAGCCCTTTCTGATAAAAACCCCCCTTAGGTATCTCTCTCCGGTTGGTCATCTCTGAATGGAAGTACCATTGTAATGGGAAACCCATATCTTATAAGGTCCCTCTTCTCCAGCAATTCTGTACTCTATTTTCCTTAATTTCACTATCTCATCTGAGGTCATTCTACATGGGCTTTCGATGTAGTTCTGGCTCTAGGCATAATTTTACTTCCCTTACTGGGGTAATTACCCATATCGTACAGGGCATTCATAAGCCACTAGTATAAATTTTATTATCTACCTTATCCATGAGACGACTTGAGACTTTTCTCAATCTGTCTATTACTTTGTTCCATAAGGGAACAAACTCTTAATTGTTCTTCTATTGGAAGATTTTGTAATCAAGATCTTTCTCTATGTTAGATCAGCAACTAGCAACCTTAAGAAAACCTTATACACATTTTTCACAGATTCAAGTACCTCAAAAAATTCGGGTCAATTCAAATGCCTAAAGAATCAATTCAATTATTATTTGATTCTTAAGTTACAATTTATTAGGCAATAACTCTCTGAATATTAAGCCAATCTTCTAAATTCATAATTGAATCTAGAACCTCAACATTACACAGATGAGAAATCACTGTCCTAAATTATACCCATTAGGCATGCTAAGATTAGGATCAATAGCGCCTGGTCTAACCTTCACGGTATTCAAGTAATATCCTCAAAACATTACTGAAGGTTCAACATTATCCATAAGTTCCCAAGGTTCAACTTTCATCATGAAATATAACCATAGTGTAACCTATTCACGTTTCAACCCAAGCACTATTTCAGCTTAAATCTGATTCAAACATATCCTTAACCTTCAATATCATAAGATCGGATCCTCTAGGATCAATATACGGTAAAATCATCACTCATCATGAATCACCGTATATCATACCTACATATATTTAACACCACAGTGTTACTAAGGGTCATTACCTAATATGGAAAAACCTCAAAACAATCATTATGCCTCAAGTTTCCATATCTTCATCAAATGAACTTTTTTGGGCAGTACTCACTACAACATAAATGGTTCAGATTAAATATCAATACTTACCTCATCAGCTCCATGCCTTTAATCATTCCTTATGTCATTTCAAAACTTATAATCAGAATTCTATACCATTAATTAAAAGACTTCAAATCCCCAAGGTACTTCCCAAGGGTTACCCTTCCCAGGATATCTCTTGCCTGAGCACGCTTAAACACAGAGTTATAATGGTATCCATGGCATTAGTGCTTGTATCGACCCATATATCTCCGGGCATTGGTATCCTACATATACCTCAATCCCAATATACCATGCTATCCTACCCAAAAATGCTAGATACTATCCCCACAGGGAAACATAAGTAGTACTAGCTTTTTGGTATAGACCCTCTATGTGTTCTATTAACACAAGAAAAAATCTAGGTCATACTTTAACACATTATCAGGAGCCCTAGAGTTAGCAACAGAATCTGAATCTTGAGCTTCCACTCTATCCTTAGGGTCTCACTGTCATTGTCTCCAGTAGAAGAATCCTCACTTAGGCTGAGCACCGCTAACATCCCTGTCAAGTGAAGCCACTTCCCCTGTATAGATCGTTGCCCCTTCCTTCAACAAGCTAATTAATAGATAGGGTTGGTCTATTTCCTTAGGTTCCTTGGCTATCTGTAACTCCTAGTTACAGTAGCACTAATAGGAATTCACTATACTATTCACATGAGTAGAGAATGTAACCTATAGTCAGAACCCTTTGCTCTGACTATACCTCTATCTCTAAGCAGATAATTCCATTGCCATAATCACTGCTCTAATACAAAAACTATAATGGCTTGTTCTCCTAACTGATTGGATGAGCTTGTACATAATAAGTCTGAACCACTTTCATCAAATTGATTTAAATTCCCAATCTCAAGACAGGATTTAAACTTGTAGTTGAGTGGGTTTTTCTTTATATTTCAAAATCTTATGGAAGCATCTTTTAGTTTTTTACAAATTTAGTATTACTCATTGATTCTTATCTTCATTTAATTCAATCAGAGTGATTCGCTACTCATTTCTATGCTTATTCTTAAATCATTCATTTACATATTTGTCAAGACTATTCAACTAGGAATGTTCATACAAGTATTGTCATACAGTGACAATTCACACATGACTAATTATCACATACTAATCTTCAATTTGCTTCTGCATTTTCTTCTTGCACATCTTTTTGCATTCCACTTCTGAGCTTACCTGCGTATATGGTTGGTGAGGGAGAGTGAGACTCTAGAGAATCCCAGTAGTGAACAATCTAACAAATGCATACAAGAAATGCTTTGTACATGACATGCTTGCTTACATAAACTCATGCCAACATAATGACAATATGCATGCTCAATGTTCAACACATTACACTAATGGCCATATTATAATTAAAACAGAGCTTCACTTATTCACATATGCTTCATACAATTCATCAAAGCAATTAACACATCAATGCACAAGCGCACATGACAAGTTATGCAAGTTAGGAAAGTTCCTTACCTTATGGCTTTAAGTCCTTCTTTGGTCCCCTTTTCTTCCAACCACTGTAGCTTCTTAGAAGTTCTTCCATTTCTTCTTACTTAACCTATCATGGCCATAGATACCCAATCATATAATTAGAGCCATGATAGCAAGTCATTGAAAGCGTATAACAATGTCAAAGAAGTTAGGAAGGGCTAAACAAATTGACATTTTTTTAGAAAAATATGAAATACTGGAATTGGGGTCTTGACCATAGCCAAGAATTATTTGCCTACCGCCAAAGGAGGTTAGAATCCTCTGGCTGGGGCCAAGAAAAGTTCAGAAACATTTTGGCTGCGGCCAAGGGTTGTCCTATTTCTTAGTTGAACTTCAAAAAATCATAACTAAATCTACAAAAATCAAAACAAAGTAGTTCAAAGTTCTATGGAAAGCACTTTAAGTCCTCTATACAGGAAAAATATGAATAACAACCATTTACATTAATAAAATTACAGAATTTCATAAATTCCCACATTGTTCCAGAATCAAGTCTAGAAACAGGGCACAACTTCAAAAATCCATAACATTCAATCCACTGGTCCAAATTGCTATATTACCTATCAAATCAAAACCTAGGATGTCTACTTTAATTCTAAAAAGTTTCATAACAATTGGACTAGATTTGTCCTTTCAAAATTTCAATACAAACAAACCGCCTTCCAGAAACTTCAATCCAACAATCAACAGTTTTGCAATTTCACTATCAAACTAGTCTAGTATCATTACTGATTCTTATAGATCATCATTTTCAAAATTAAAACAACATATATCCCTAAAATCATAGCTAGGATGGAATCATAGGGCAAACCAAGAAATGTTGAAAGCTAAACAAAACCACAAATAAATCAATTTTAATTAAAGCTTGTACGTACCTTTACTCGATTCTACAACCGATTCTTGATTTTGGCAGCACTTCCCCTAGGTAGATGGCTCCAAACACCTCTAATCAAGAATCCAAAACCATAGAAAAAAAGCTCTCGTCGAGTAGAGCAATATTGGAGAAGACTCTGGAAGCTAAAAGCACCAAATCGAAGGTGAAATCGGCTCTGGAACTCAGGATTGTTCATTATTCACCTTCCTTCTCTCTTCTTTCTCTTTTCTCATGTTTTTTCATTTTTCCCTCTATTTTAGGGCAGATGGATGCAATATGAGAGGAGAGAGGGAGCTTTGGATAATTATCATCGTTTAAACACAAATATTTAGCCCCTATGTGCCAAGTGTCACATTCTTGTGGCTCCTTGAAAAGCAGGTGGTTAATTAATCAACTATGGTTGGTTTACTTGAGTTAAACTTTCATACTCCTTACTTCAGCCAACATTTATCCCAATTAAAGGGAAAAATAAATGGCTGCTTACTTTATTGATCAAATGTTATTTCCATTTTCGCATAGCTAGAAAACTAGACAAAATTTTCATCAAACTTTGAAAATTCATATTTTTATTTATAGAGATTCAATCAGTGTGATTTCAAAGGATATGTGACCCTTCTTAAGTCTATTTTCAAGGAAAAATATAGCCTTTAGCCAATTGAAAGCTCACAATTCCCAGAATTATTGTTTTTGGATGCTACCACTGAAAATTGCCAGTATCACTAGGCTAACTTCAAAAATACATAACTCTTTGTGTATAGCTCCAAATGATCTATCAAATTAAAGCTTGATAAGTCTTTTTAATAATGAAAAATATCATAGGCATTAGACATCATTTGCCTATTTAAAAATGTCACACAACAAGATTGCTACACAAGGAAACTCAATGGTAGCAAATTCAAATGTTTACAATTTATGCTCTAACATACTCATGTTGTGTGTGACACCAATTGCCTTATTTTATCATTCTATTCCCTTAAATGCCATAAAGATATATGGAACATTAGGGGATATCATTATGCCTTCTTAGGACACTTGCTTAACCGGAGCCTAGCAGTCTACTGAATTCAGGCTTATTCTCAAGCCTATAATCCCAAAATTTGGGATATTATGTAACGCCCCAATTTTTGATTAAGGCCTAATGATAATTATTGAGTATAATTATCGGATTAAAGTGGAATAATTGTGTTTTAGTGGCAATATTAATTTATATGTCATAATTGATGGAAAATTTAAAGAATGGAATTATTGGTTTAAGTTGGTGATAATGGGAAATTAATTACTAACTAAGAGAAAAATGAGAAGTGGGATTAAATTGCTAATGGAAGGATTAGATAAGTTAAATGGTGACTAAGTGTGGGAGAGCCAATAGGAGAATGACATGTGTTAAGGTTGTGGGTGTGTGTGAAGGGGTAAAGTCGAAGTGAATATTTTAGTGTTTCTCTCTCCTCTCTTCCCTCTTTATGCGCTGGACAAGGTATAGGGAGGAGGGATTGGATAATCATTTCTCTTCTTCTCCACTCCTCTTCACTCTATCACTCTCATCTCTCTCTCTTCTCTCCTCATTTTCATCAGCCATTGAAGGCCAAAGGGAAGGAAGAAAAGCTTCAAAAAGGTAAGGGAAATGTCTCCAAATGCTCAAACTTCCTTCTCTAATATTGGTCCTTGAATGAAGAGCTTCATTGTGATGGTTGTAATGTGTTCATTGGTGTTAGTTTGTGACCTCAAGAGATTGTGAAAGTTGGAGAATTGAAAAGTCACTTTGAGAAAGTTAAAGAGGTAAGTGAAACCTATCTACCCATCTAAGTTTTGTGCCATTTGAGGTAGCTTTGAATTTCTGGGATTTATTGGCCATTTTTGAAAATGAGTGTCATTGGTCATTTGGCATGTTAAAGGTATAGAAATGGTATATTTGGAATGTGTATAGATAGATAGGATTGATTTGGAAAGAGATGAGTGAGATTGGAAAGTTTGGAAAGTTAGTGTTTAGTGTGGCCATGGACCAAAGCATGCTAATGTGTGGAAATTAGGTTGTTTAAATGGTTTTACTGGATTCCTTGAGTGTTTTAGTGTAAGGAATAGGCTTGATTGTTGATTTTGGAGCCATTGGTCACTTTGGTAGAAAATTGGAAATGCTACCATTGAAAGTCTATTCTGGGAAGTCTGTTTGTATTGGCTTTTTGAATGAACAAATGATTTCATAAAATTGTGAAACTTTCCAGTCTTAAAGTTAACGTCCCAAACTTCAAAATGGACATATATTTTGTGTCATTTCGTTTAGTATTCTGTAAGTTATGGTTGTCCAAAGTTTGGGATTGAAACTGAACTCTGTTTTGGGGTAATGATGCTTTTTGTGTAATTCTGGGATTTTTATGGTGATTTCCAGTATTGGTTCATATTTTTCCTATGAAGAGGACTAAAATAGCTTTCAATGGGCTTTGGGATCACCTCATTTCGATTTTTCTATAATTAGTTATGAATTTCTGAATTTTCCTTGGTTGCAGCACAAAAGTTTCTGTGCGTGTTTTGGCCGCAGCCAGAGGTTTTTTAGCTGCAGCCAACCCCCTATTTTCAGCACCTTGGGATTTTGAAAAGTGGTTTCCAACCCGGTGTTTCCCAATCCTTTAGGACCTTTATTAGAGCCAATTGTAGCTTCTTAAGGGTCATTATTGATAACCAAATCTAAGTGTTGAAGAGTCAATTGAGTATTGGAATAGAGAATAATGCTTCATCCTTAATTATGATTTTAGGATTTGATATCTGCCCGGAGCATAGAATGCCTGTGCCTGCTCAAGGAAGGAAAGACAAAGGTAGTAACACTTTATCCTATATCATGTGTATTACATTGCTTGTTTGCATTAGTCATCGATTACAGTGAAAGTGAAGGGGATGTGGCGAAAGCCCGGACTCGATTACAGTGAAAGTGAAGGGGATGTGGCGAAAGCCCGGACTCGAATATAGATAAAGTGAAGGGGGCGTGGTGTAAGCCCGACCTCGTATATAGTGAAGGGAACGTGGCGAAAGTCCGGTCTCGAATATTGATTGCTGCATTGTGATATATGTGACTTGCTTTGTATATATGCATCATATAAATAAACTGTTGCTACTGGGATTCTCTAGAATCTCATTCTTTCCAAATAACATTTTTAGACAGGGTAAGTGGATCGAGAAGCAAGCAAGTGGATAAGGGTGATTAGGGCTGCCAGCGGTAGTCTTAGTTAGATATTTTGGTTGTACAATGTAAATATATTTTATAGATCATAGTACTATAGTTTGTGTAATCCCCGGTATGGATTCTGAGATGGGCGATGATGCCCTGATCAATATTTTAGATTAAATGTTATTATCCCGGGTGAACATCGGGAATTGTGCTGATACTCTGATATTGTATATGTAACAGACCAAACAGGCCATTTGTTTTAATGAATGAAATGAATGGAGATCCAGTTGTACAGTTTCCGCAAAAAGTTTTTAATTGTTCTGGATTTCTCATTCGATTATTAAATGTGATTAAACACTAATCTCGGCCTGATTATCGAAGGGGGTTACATATTACACTCCTCTTTAATAGCAACCTTTTCTTGATTCCTTTCTTCATGCTTCCTTAAAGGGCTTGGGCACATAAATACCTCTCCTTAAAACCAAGCTTGAATTCTTGTTGAAGATCACATCTCCTCCAGTCTCTTCAATCTCCTTTGTCTCACTCTCAATCTCTCACTTCTCTCCACTCTCGCACCCTGTGTTGCTGGTTGCCGGTCATAAATAAGATTATTTTATTGTTTTCCTATCCACATAAGCTGAACTCAACTCTTTGACCACAGTGGCAAAACTTGAGCTCCAAATTCTGGAATTAGGTGCGGCCCAATTTCATCTTTTTAGGGTTGAGGGTAGTAAATTTTCTATTTTACCTCCTTTTTTATGTCAAAATATAATTACAATTTAAGCCCCAAAATTTACTTATTAATAATTTATAAGATTTGTTTTCCTTTAATTAGATTCTTTACCATATGAAATAATTTTCCTAAGATGTTTGGGCTGAAATTTATTCTCTAACTATTTTTCTTGAAATTTTTGCAAAAATAGGCCTATAAATTAAATTAGCTTTTAAATTCTTTTGGCAACTTTTGGTGTAGTAAATTTCATCATAAATTTTCTTAATCACAAAATAATATTACTTAATGTTTTATCAATATTTTTAGGCCCTTAAATAATTTTAATAAAAATAATTTTTCTAAAATCTTGCACCAAACCTTTGACCCTATAATTCATTTTTGAGGCAATTTAATTCTATCCTCATGAATACTTTAGAAGCTTATTTTCTATTTTTTACCTTTTCTCATAAAATCAATCATATGAAAAAATGAGATGTTACCCACATGCACACCTAGGTAGGGGCGTGGATGTAAGAGTGTATATGTAACATCCCTAAAATTAGTAAAGAGATAAATTTCCCAAAACGAAAATATAAAAGATGTTAAAATCAATTTTGGGATTTAAAGAACTATTTTTCTAAAAATTTGAGGAAAAATAGTTAGAGGTCATAATATGACTTGAGAATTTCAGGAAAATTATTTGATGACTTTATTAAGCTAATTAAGGAAGAAAATCCTTAAATATTATTAAGGATTAATTCATGTAGTTAAAAAATAAGCCAATACGAATTTAGAAATTAAGAAAAGTTAGTAACTTTACTATTCAGACTCGAAGATCGGAATTGAACTAAGGATAAGCCAAATTATGGAATCTAAAGAATTTAAGGAATCTTAAATTAGACAAAGGGAAAAAATTAAAGCCTAGTATGTGTGATTAATAGGATAAAAAAAACACTCATAGACACTCAGTTCTTTTGCTCTCAACACACACATATTCAACTTCAAATTAGATACCCATGGACCCCAAACCCCCATTTAATTCACTAAATAAAAGACTTCACTCACTCTTCATTTGCTTCAGTTTCATCCAGAGAGGTGGAAAGAGAAATAGAGAGAATAGATAGAGAGTGAGAGGCAAGAGAAACCGAAGGTGATTTCCCACCAGAGAAAAGGAAAAAGGAGGTGCTAAATGCCATATGCAAAGCCAGATTTGTATGTAGGTGAGTCTTCATCTATTTCCAAGTTTTTCCTATTGAATTGAGGTTGTTCTTGGCTATTTTGGGTGGTTAGAGTAAGAGAGAAGTTGCCAAAAAAAGTGTACTATCATATTGATAAGCTTAAACCAGTGCATGCATGTTGATCTTGAATGGATTTTTTGGGGTCCTTTAGTTTTGTCATCTTAACACCGAACACAGAACAAGAGAGTAGGAGTATGTAGGATCAAAATGACAGAGGTTTAGAGTCTAAAACCATGAGTGCATGTCAATTTCTTCACCTTACCTAGTCGCTGGAAAAACAGGGTGTTCTGCCGGAATGTTACAGAAGCTCAAATAGAGACCATAGGTACAGTTTTCTATGGTTTCTTTGAGGTCTTGAAAGTTTAGGGTGTGTAGTAGGCAATAGAATCAAGGAGAGCACAATTTGGAGTGAAAATGATAGATTTCTTGAATGATGAAATCAAACTGTCAAATCTGTGTTTTCCCAAAGAGTCAGTCTGTTACATGCTCTCTTTTGATCAGCCAAAACTTGTCCACTATTTATGAAATTTGTCAAGGAAATAGTACACATCTAAATCTTTAAAATGAGTCTTAAAAGCTTGAACCACCTCAGTTGAAATTTTCTAGCCTAAGATATGATTTTTCGAAATTACCTAGAAATGGAGGTAGATTTGGGTTTAATTCTAGAATTTCCAGCTTTAAGGAATTTGTGATTAGGAGGTAATTTGATGATTAGGGACATGTTTAAGAGACCAATTTAACCATATTGAGTACCTAAATCACAAGAGTGAGAAGGATATAGGATGTCCTAAATTAGGAACACTTTAGACATAAGCATAAAGAGTATTAAAGATAACCAATTCAAAATAAAGGACAAGAATTATGAGTGGGTCAAAAATAACATACTCTTTATTATGTTCATAAATTAGAATGAGTAATGACCCCCCCTCTTCATAAATTTTAAATTATAGGATATGATATTTGCTCAAGCCCCAAGAGGACACAAATTCACTACTACAAAATATAGATTTAGTGGCACTAATCTTATGGCATTTCTTCAAACAAGCGTTAGAGGAGACTTCTATTTTCTTTTAAAAAAATACATGTGGCAACTATGGCGCTTCTTGGTCAGGCACCATAGCTTCCTAACACGTTATATTTCGCTTGCCTGGGGAAGCATCATACAAGGGGTTATTTTTCTTAAAAAAATTAGACCCCTTGTATGGGGCGATTACCCAGACAAAGTGCCATAGCTGGTCTTATTTTTTATAAAAAATATAGGCCTTATATAGCGCTTGCCTAGTCAAGCATCATACAAAACCACCCTTAAAATTTTTAAGGCATCATACAAAGGTAGGCTTAGGGCTTCAAAATGTTGGAACTAAAGGCCTTCAAAGGAGCTTGATGATGAAGCACCATTGAAGGCATTTACTAATGCCTTCATTGAAGGCTATATTAGCCTTCAATGTCAAGCACCATTGAAGGCCTTGACTTTTTAATGCAGCTTCAAAGGCACTTGATGCTTAAGCTCCTTTAAAGGCTTTAGCTTCTTTTTTATTTATTTTTTAATTATTGAAAGCTAGGCAAGCGCCATAGCTTTCCTTCCCCGCTTTATTTTAAAAAAAATTGCCCAGCTCAACATATATTTTCTTCTTCGTATTGTCACGTATACATACAGATCCAGATGTGGAAGTTATCACTCTGTTGCCTAAGTCTCTCATGTTTGAAGAAATATGCATTCCAATACAATTGAAAAGCTTACACTAAAGCTTGTGGTAGCAGAAGTTATCGCTCTATTGTCTAAGTCTTTATGTTTGAAGAAATACGCAGTCCAATCTGATTGAAAAGCTTACTCCTAAGCTTGTGGTACTAGAGAAAATAAGTGCGATTGTGGTACCCTCTTCTCTAAGTACATATTGAATTCCCAAATCTCATAAGCTTTTTTCTTCTTATTGTCTCCTCCTACAGAAACTCCCTTGTAAGTGTTTTTTTCTTATCTTAATACAGAAGCTTTCATCGATTAGCACTATAGTTTCCTTTTTTATATCTTAAGTTTAAAATCTATCATGAAATTTAGCTTGTGGTTTTATGTGTACTTATAATTTTTTTTCCAAGCATTTGCTTGAAGTTACAACTCTCTCTCTTGTTAAACTTCCTATACATTGTAAGTTTTTAAATTGTTTAGCTTACAAATATAATTTTATTAGTAATTACTAGTTTAATATGCTCAATGTAGTTCTCTTTTTGTAGTTATTTCATTCTGATCTGGTTTGATTCTGTTCATTAGGAAAAGAAAAAATTACGTAAAATTATTTTTTTTTTTGAAAAAAAAATACTTTCTATGGCGCTTCTTTGGAGAAGCACCATAGGAAGCACTATAGGAAGTGTACACTTTTTATGGCACTTCCTTGAGGAAGCACTATTGGAAGTTATTTTTTTAAAAAAAAAGAAACAAGATATGGCATTTTCATAGATTTAAGAAGCGCCATAGCTTTCTTTTATGGCGCTAGAAGCTATAGCTTCTTAAACACCATAGTATTCTTAAAAATAAGCGCCGCTTATTGTATTTTTTGTAGTAGTTATTAAAGAAGGTAAAACCTAGGAAAGGAAGTCAGGTAGTAACTCTATCTCTCATATATTTTGTATTTTTTTGCATGTGTATGTTTACCAATGATTATATTCATTTTATGAATATATGGAATGATATTAGATTGTATGTTCCGAGGCTGTAAGTCCCGATGTGTGTAAGAGGCAAGCTTCACCCAAGAGGGGGTGAATTGGGTGATGTTATAAATTTTTCGCTTGATGTGGTGATATGAAAAATATAGTGGATAGAGTAGAGTTGAGAAGATTTGAACACAGAGAGTTATACTGGTTCGGCCTAACAACCAGGCCTACGTCCAGTCCTCAGAGATCAAGACCTACTGAGTTTTTCACTATACCTCCAAGATTCAATGGGCTCTCAGAATGCCACAAAACAACAATCATCCTTGAACGGACTACGAGCAGAAATATTCTCTCAACAAGAAACTTCTCTCCCCCTTACGACAAGTCTTACGTGCAGAAAAACAACCTATGACCCTTCTCACTTGCTTATGTATACAAGACTTATGAGCAGCAACGTTCTCTCCTGCTTACACCATTGTAAGTCTTACGAGCAGCAACGTTCTCTCCTGCTTGTATCTTATAAGGCTTATGAGTGGAAGACACAACAAGGAATTCTCTCAACTGCTTCTCTCGTAAGGAAAAACTACCCTCTCAAGGTCCCAATACCTTGAGATCACATAAACATAGAATTTGAATTGTATGAAGACTCTCTTACAGAGAAAATGAATAAACACTGAAGATCAATGTGTATACAGAGAAAATGATGAATAGCAGAGACTCGTGTATAAGCTTGTGAATTCTTGTGCTACGTTCTTGTTTACGTTCTCCTTGAATTTCTGTATATATAGTTGCTTCAGTTTTTGCCCGTTTGGAAAATCAATATTTGAGGAGCGGGACTTTTCCAACTGTAGGAGAACACGCGCATGTTTGAATATTGTTAATGCGGTAGGTGCGAACGTGTTTGTAATCATGTTGTCTGCCACAGTTTGACTTGCTCCGTAACAGCTGATTTCAAACGTTCATTTTCCTGTATCACACTTATAATACATTCAAAGTAATGTTAAACAATGATAATAAGTAATGATGATATGAATAAATAACAATAAACCATATTCGGAATGAACGTTGTGAGACTTGGCATTTTTGGTGTTCAAACAGGGCATCACTCGAGTATGAAAGGCTCACTTCGAGTGATTTCCTATTTTCCTTCATATGCTTCTGTTATCGAGTTGTGCTTGCATAGAATTTTAGAGAGACAGAATCTTTACTCGCGGGTGAAGAGGGGTCTCACTCGAGCACAACTTCCTCTGCTCGAGTGATCTTACCTTCTCCACTGGGAGTGTCTTCTCGGGTCATCACTCGCACACCATTTTGACAAGAGTGAGAATTTATACTCGCGGGTGATATGGTCCCTCACTCGAGCACACACACTCCTGCTCGAGTGAGATGCATATTCTCCAGGAATATGCTCTCAATACCATCACTCGCATCAGGAATTTAGAGGGATAAAATTATCACTTGCAGGTGATGTGGGCCCTCACTCGAGCACACAGACTCCTACTCGAGTGAGAAAAATATTCTCAAGAATTATACCTTTTAAACAAGCACTCGCATCAGATTTGGAGAGGGATAGAATTTTCACTCGCAAGCATTGATGTGTCACTCGAGCATATAAGGGTATGCTCGAGCACACTTGCACTTCTCTGCTTTCCATGACTCTCGGCCAAGCACTCGCAGTATCTTGCTCGAGCACAAAATGCTCATGCTCGAGCATTGATGTCTCTGCTCGAGTGAATGAAGGAAGCATACTATTACTTGCTCTCGGCCAAGCACTCGCAGACCCTCACTCACATGTGCTCGAGTGAGAATGACTTCTCTGCTCGAGTGCAAAGTCCATGCTCGAGCACTCCAGTGCAATTTCACAGCAGTTAAGAAGATCTATGCTCGAGTGTAAAAACCATGCTCGAGCACTCCAGTGCAATTTCACAGCAGTTATCAGAAAACTTCCTCTATGCATTTGGTAACTTTGTAAACTTTTCTTAATCTCCTAAAGACATGATTTACACATGATTGTCTTTTTGTTATCATCAAAACTTGGGATCTAACAATGTGCATTGTTGCATGGGGTATAACCCTAAGCTATAAAACCTGATATGTATTCAGAGTAAGGCTATAAGACCTGATGTGCCTAGGGCATGGGGTGTATCCCTAAGCTACAAGACTCGCTATGCAATATGTATTGCGATAGACTGTGTGTTCTAAGGTTGTAAGTCTTGATGTGACTAGGGCATGAGGTGTATCTTTAGGCTGTAAGCCTTGTTATATCAGCTATGTTGTATTGAACTGTGTATATTGTTATTAATGTTGTGCTGCATCTTGATTGCCGAATGATTAGTCATATGATGGTTTGTTTAGCATGCTTTATGAACTTGCATACATTATGATTGACTACTGTTACTACTGAGATTCTTACGAATCTCACCATTTCCATTAATGATATACAACGAAAGCAAGTACCTCAGGAGGCAAGGAGGTAGTGATCGCTAACAAATAAGAAGGTGGAGAAGAAGAGTTTATTTTATGTTGGTTATATTTATTCTAATTTAGATTAGATTTAGGTATTTTGGTAGCCTCATGTGGCTATGTGGGTTGTATATATACATATATACATAAACATAGTGAAGTTAGTACCAGTAGTTGTAGCAGTAGTAGTAATGGTAGCATAACATGTGTAGTGGGGCAGTCTTATTTGATTATTTATACATAACGAAATGGTAATTACATTAAGCACGATAATTGAACAGGATTGGGCAATTATATGTTAAGGGCCTATAGTTTAACCATCAATATACTAGGATAAGAGCAGAGAAACACTCTGATAATAATAAAGGGAGTTAAGGATTAATGAGTCATAATGAAGTTTGAGAACTACTATATTACTATTTTTGGAAGTTTTAAATTTTTCAGAAGAGCCCATTCAATTACAAGTTCAAACCCAGTGTTTGGGTTGGATTTTCAATTACTTTTAAAGCTATTTTTGTCCTAGGATTGAAACTTGGCTTAGTGGTTCAAATTCATTATATATAAAACTCATCTAATAAACATAAAAAATAGCGTGTGATACTTGGTGGTATTTGTCAAACCCACCTTTATTTAATGTATATGTACAAATTATTACTTAATTTCCTTGTATATATTAATAAAATACCGATATGCGTACTATCATCGTTATTGTACCCTCTGAAACCACTACTATCTAATAACTTTGATACCACGCTTGGGTATTGATACCCTTATCTTATGGCCTAATCTTTCTTTTATGTAGGTCAATATTACAAAATACATAAATATTCTGGGAAAATAACTAAGTATTCTGATACCACCTTATATTATCTTTACTAATATGCGAATATTTATATACATATATACTATATAGCCTGATAAGACAACTCAACTATCTTGCAACATATTGCATAAATATACAGATAGTCAAAAAAATAACTTCTTCATGTTTAGCTCCTTTCTTCACTGATCGGTACTTACCTCTTAGCCCTTTGTGCCACTTATCTTTGCTATGTAATGAATTTTTGGAAAGGAGTGAGGTTCGGAAGAATCTTAGTAGTAACAGGCATCCAATCATATAAAATGTAACTATACAAAGCATGCATTATAACCATCTCACATAATGAGCATTTCAGGAACATCTATCACATCAACATGCAGAACAACATACACATATCACATTACCACATCGCTTGGTTACAAACACAGGCATCCACCCATCTTGTACTTAGCTACTTCATGCGTCCACCTGACATGATCCGCATGCTCATAACACAACACATGGTAAAATGCAATATCCCAAATTTTGGGACCAAAAGCTTGAGATTAATCTGACTCAAGCAAACTACTAAGCCCCAATTAGTAAGATCTCAAGAATGTCTCAGAGACAGAATGACTTTTAGGAACTAATTTGGGAAAATAAAGTTTGGAATTTGGTTCCAAATAGTTAAAGGAAAATACCCAATTCCTTTATCTAAAGGCAAAAATGATATAAAGCCTAATTTGGATCCAAAGAGAAGAAGAATGGTGTCTTGGAAGAAAGAAAGAAGAGGAAATAAAATGAATAAAAGAATTAATGGCCAATTAGTTAATGTTGTCATGATCAAGGGCAAAAGAGACATTTTCCATTTGATCTTGAGGTTAAAATTATAAACCAAGATTTAAGGCTAGGATTTACTATTGTAAGAGTAATTATGAGAAGAGAAATTAGAAGACAAGAAAATTCACTAAGAAAACCATTGGATAAAGAAGAAGAGAGATAAAATGAATTAGCCAAGCAACCATTGGTTAATTAGCTTCTTTGTGTACAAGAAGCCATGAACCATTGGGTAAAGCATTTCCTCTTCTCTTTCTCTTTAATTTTGGTCATGCAAGCCAAAGGGAAGAGGAAATAATCTCTTTTATCCA
Organism: Inga oerstediana; assembly: GCA_963210345.1. Classification (NCBI taxonomy): domain Eukaryota; kingdom Viridiplantae; phylum Streptophyta; class Magnoliopsida; order Fabales; family Fabaceae; genus Inga; species Inga oerstediana. The sequence continues at coordinate 45,970,372 of OY723403.1, forward strand.
ACCAAAGCACATCTAGTTGTTTTAACCAAACCAAATTAGATGGAGGAACTAAAGGAATGGAGACATCATCATTTTTTTCTTCTTTCCTCTCTCCCATTTGGCCAAAACCATTAAAAGGCCAATAAGTGAATTAAAAACACTTCATTCACCCTCATTTCTACCCATTTAGACATCCAAGACAAAAAGGAAGAAAGAGAAAGTGAATCTAAAAATTCAAGAACAAGGTAAGATTTCTCTCTAGATTTTCACCTTCCTACTCACCTTTCTAGCAAAAAAATGTCTTCATAAACATTGTTCTTGTTGGTCTAAGCTTTATTTCTATGGTTTAGTTTTTCAAGAGAGGTGTTTTGAAGCATTTATCAAGATCAAAAGTTGATGAATCAAAGAAAAAAGCCTAAAAGAAGCAAGAGGTGAGTAAGGGCTTCCTTTTGAACCATATATTGTGTGATTTGGTGAAGCTTTGTGAAATGCATATTTTTGCAATAATTTTTAGTTATATGTTTATTGTTAGAGTTCATGGTGGTTTGGTCTTGTAAATGGTGTTAAATAAGCTTTAAAAATAAGAAATTAGAAATTTGGAACTTAAGAGCAGATATGCTAGATTTCATTTTCTAGAAGGCATTAATGTTGTGGCTTGTTTTTTATTTGTCAAACCTAGTCCAAATGCTATGAAATTTTATAAGATGAAATTAGACATGTTGAGCTTCATTATGATTGGAAGAATGTAATTTTTGCACAATTGGATTTAAAGTTATGATTTTTCAAAGTTGGACCCTATTTTTGGAACCAATTCTGGAACAATTAAGGTTTGACGAATTTCTAGAAATTTTGGTGGCTTTAGTTTCTAGTAAATGATATTTTATTTGAAAATGAACTTGATAAGGTTTACAATGTACTTGAAATCAGTCAATTTGAAGTTTTATATAATTAATTATGATTTTTGAAAATTGGGCATTGAACTTGGAAGTTGTTCTGTGGCAGACTGATGGTGACATGTTTTTGTTTGTCTAAATGAACTCCAATATCCATGAAATTTTCCTAAAATAAAGTATACCCAATAATATTTAATTTGATGGGTAATTTGTACTAATTGGATAAGTACACAAAACATTTTGATTATTGGAATTTGGGCATTAATTCTAGGCAGAATTTTGTGATTGAAGTGAATAATTAAGAATTCTGGAAATATGTGCATATAAAACTGGCAGTGTTAACTATTTTCCCCTTAAAGTGGACTTAAAAAGGATCACATATTGAGCCTTGAACCAACCCAATTGAAGTTTTGTAGAATTAGTTATGATGTTTCAAAATATAGTGAAAAATCTACCAACTTTATGCTTATGCGAATTTAAGACATAATGGCACAAATGTAGTAACTAGGAACTCCAAGGGTTAGGATTAAGCCCTTAAAGTTTTTGAAGGCCCATGTAGCACATTGGACATTTATTTGTCATGGCTCTAATAATATGACATTTATTTAGGGCCATGAGATGACAAAGAAGAGACAATGGAAGCAACTTCAGTGGTTGGAAGAAAAGGTACAAAAGGGGACTCGAAGACGAAAAGATAGTGAACTTACCCTACTTGCATGTGTTGATATGTATGCTTGTGTGTTGATGTGCATGATTGCTTTCTTGTCTATGTGTAACATAGTTGAATGATTGAAGCTCTATTTTCTATTGATATTACTGCTATATGTAAGAAATGTGAAGCATTAAGCATACAGGTATGTCATTATGTTAATATGAACATACATAAGGCAAGTATATCATGCACTAGCATTTATCTTACATGCATTGTTTAGTACTGTTTGCTACTAAGATTCTCCCATATCTCACCCTCCCTCAACCAACCATATAGGCACATGATCACGAAGAGGAGTGCAAGACGATCTGATGGGTGAAGAAGTTGCAAATAAGAATTGAAGATTATTATGTGCTAATCATCATGTATAAAATAACGTTAGAAGTGATTACCTGTATAATCTGCATGACGGATGAATTGTTTTGTAAGCACGAAATTGAACTAGACATGGGTAATCACACAGTACAAGCTCATTACTTAAGTAATATGAGGAATTGATAAGCTGAGAAAAACCTTAATAACAATGAATGGTAGAATTGAAAAGTTAAAGTGAATAGTAACCTCGTGAATAAATTAATTAATATGGTAATTATGGTTTTACAGAATGAATAGTACCCCAAGAATAATTATGAAGGTTTTTAGCTAGGAGCTTTATTTACTGATTCTCCTAGCTATAATAATAAAGATATCGCTTTTGATGTATAATTAAGGGGCATAAGTAACGGGTGTTACATAAAACAAACATGTAGAGCATTACATAGTATATGAAAAGAAGAGTTACTACATGTACGCCTTTCCGACAACTTGTCCTTATTTATCAATCTCTTAGTCAGCCCATGCAAATATTGAACCCAATAAGTTAGAATTCACAACGAATGTGTTATTACTTATTCCAAATTATTGATCTCTAATATTACTTAGTTAATTATCTTCTAAGTTTCCTACATTATGTCAAGTAGGTATCAAATGGAGTCTGCACTAGCTTCTAGTACATGTTTCAATCCTTTGAGATCAAGCTTATCACAATTTACCTTAGATACCTCAAATCCATAGGTTACCTCATTCTAGCAAATTTGTCACCCAGCTTTGAAAAATAACTTAATCTAGAAAATTTCAAATAGGGTGGTTTCAAGTCCTATGGAAAGAGCTTTAGGTCCTTTTTAAAATAAAAATACCACTCAGTGCTAATTACAGGGGTAACACCTCAAGAATCCTCCACCAATATTACTGTGTATTATATACATCAATTGAAAGCTTAGGATGTATACTATCATCCTATAGAATATCACAATTATTGGACAAGGTTTTACCATTCAAAAACAACCCACAAGCCGTCTGACTTGAATATGGTAGAATTAAATATTAACGCTTTAAGTTCCAAAATTAGGGTTTTCTAACCAATCATCCAAATATCAAAACCACAAGCTATTCGTACATAATTTTTCTCATAGAATTTATTTCCAACCTCAATTTTGCCAAAATCCAATGCCAACTATCAAACCCCTTAGCATTTTGCCAGAGTAATAAAGGCATAGTTCTACAAGCATACAGAAATAGTACAAATATACTGATAATTAAGTACTTATTTACAATACAGGAAAATCCCCATAGGGTTTGAAATATATATACAATCTTCCAAAACTAACAAAATAAACTAACGATAACCAACAGCTACACTTTTTTGATATGGAATCCTCAAACGCCAGTATTTACCTCTTTTCCCTTAGAGCCGCTAGCTTCTGCTAGAATATTTTTAAATATTGAAAAAGGGTAAGATTCAAACAAATGTCAGTAGTAACATACAATCAGTCATATAAAATGCGACAAATAAATATGCCAAGCACCATATAATGCAACAGAATAATAACACTGTAATAATAACAATCAGTATGTGAACGTATTCAAGGCCAACCACTGTTAGAACCCCTACTTGTCCGTACCTCAGCTGAGCTTAAGACCACAGATTGGGCAATGTACCTTCTTGGTACTGTGTATCATAACTGGGTCCCTTTTGGGCCATTGGGGTACTTGTGCTTTTCCCCCCAGATAGTATTTGTGCTTTTCCTGCACCAGTTAGATAATGTATGTGTATTATACATATCACAGAAGATGGCATACAAAAAACATATACAAGTTCACATAGTATATAAATGATAGAGTTACTACCTTAAATCCCTTTTTGGCTCACCAACTATTTTAAACCTTGTCCCCACTTGGGCAAACTATTCAGTCTAAAAATTCCAAATTTACAAGAATTGAGTTATTATTCATTCATGTATTATTCTAAACTCACTTTGTTGGTTATCTCCTAAAACTACAAAATGACCAAAATACCTCTAAGGACCCGGTCCAAGTCCCTTTATTCCCGGTCCGATTGTACTTTTTCAAAAATTATGATCCAAGGTATTCCTATACAATTTCACGTATATAATCCATTTTTGACCTTAAAATTGTCAAATTCTCTGCCAAAACATGATTTTTCCCTTTGCAATCTCTAACTTAGGTTTTCGGGATAATTTTATCATTTCACATTCTAATGCTTTTCACACTTCACACTTAGCATATACCCTATACAATTTTCCCTTCTAAACTCAAAGGAACAATCAAAATTGCAAAATTCTAGCTGCTATACCATGAACCAGGTCTGGCCAAAAGTTTCAAAGAAATTAGGGAAAATGATGTTTTCTTGATTTAACCCTTTAAACACCTTCCTTTCCACTCCTAATCATATGTTTAACCTCTTAAACACTTATTAATCAGGATTTTGTAGAAATTTGGTCAGCATAAGTCCTTAGGGTTTCATCATCCCATAACTACAAAAGCAATCAAACCAACCACAAATCAAGCCAATAACAACCACCACAACCACAAAAACTTCATAATCAACAAGATAATCAAAGTTCTTGAGATTACCTCTTGATTCCTCCTCTTTCTCTCTCTAGTCATCCCTCTCTCCTCCTCTTTCTCTTGAATTTTTTCTTGCTACATATGGTATTCATGAAGGAATAGAGATTAGAAGAGGTTTTACATGAAGTAGAAGGCAAGAACACTTGAACTTCCACCAACTTACCTTGGATTTGCCTTCTTGAACTCTCTTGTCTTTCCTCGTTCTTCAAACTTTTTCTTTCTCTTTCTCTCTTGTGTTGGACAAATATAGAGCTTAAGGAAGAGGATATGAAGCTTTTAAGATATCCTTTCCTCCTCCTTACTTTATTGTATTTTATTCTAATTGACACATGCCAATTTTTATTTGTCATAATCTTTTTCCATATGACTTTCCCTTGCTAGCTTAACATAATTGTTTCTCTTTCCTCTTGCCTAAAGAAAAGTGACAACATGAGGCTTCTTTTTTTTGCTACAAGTGAGACAACATGAGGCTTCTAAATAACTAAATAAGCTTCTTGAATTTCCTTTATCCATTGCCTTACAATTTACAAGATGACCATTTATTACAAACTCAACTTTTTGACATTTCAAACTTTCACCTTTTTGCTTGGTTTAGTTACTTCAACTTGGCGATTGTATTTCAATAATAATTTCCCTTTGCTTCTTGCCCAAAAGTGATGAAATGAAGGCCCTTGAAATAACCAAGTATGCTTCTTCAATTATCACAATTTACCTACAATTGTTGACTTTTCAACTCAATTTAGTTTCCCTTATCATATGTTTCTCAAACTTTAGTTTCCCTCTTGCTTTCACCTTTATGGATGTCCCAAGCCTGTGGAAAATGGAAAATATTGGCCTTTTGATTTTTATTAGCCAAATGACTAGTTTGCTCATACATTTTTAGTGATTTAAATCATAGCTTCTTCCTTTTCCTCTCTTTACGGCTAACTTTTACCCTTATTATTGGGCAAAAAATTGTACTCTTTTATTATCAAAGTTGGGCTTTAATAATAGGTTTTTTTCAAGACAAAAATTGGCTTTATGTCTTGTTTTAGCCCAATTTTCATGTAACCTCAATTTAAGGTATTTTTTTCATTCCAAATGCACCAAAATTCACCATTTTATTCTATTGAATGCCACAAATGCTTACAAGGCATATTGGTGAATAAAAATGGGGTGTTACACTAACCCCATAAACAAAGGCTGGCCGAATATGAACCCTAATTGGCCTAAGTTATGTTCTTGCAATTTCAACCTCAAGACATGTTATCTATCATCATAAAACCTTATCTAAGAACTTGAATCTTGATATTCCCATTAGATCCTGAAAGTTCTTCTTTCTTCAATCTCTTCTCTTCTTCCTTTTGATCATTCCTCATAATTCATTTGATAACTTCTTTCTTCAATATCTTCTTCTCCCTCCTGATCATTCTCCATATTCCAACTTGATATTTTCTTTCTTCTCTTGACTAATCTATAAGATATTTCTCATTAAATATAGTAGTTAGTCAAAGTATAAGATAGTATATTATGAAAACTTTTGTTCATAATATTTGGTGTTTATATTTGACATCATTAAACTAATAATATATAATATTCTCTCCCTTTTTTGTGATGAAAATTTTTTTATGAAAAATATGTACAAGTTTGAAACATATTTTTCTTTATGATAAATATGTATGAGTATGAAATCAAATTAAATACAACATTATTTTCTTGCCTCTTTCTCCCCCTATTCAACATCAACAAAATGTTTGAAGGATAAATACAAAATGCTCTTTAAAAAAGTTGATATGAAAACAAATTATGAATGACTATAGGTATATCTTTCCCAATCAAAAGGGATGTATCATCCTTCACTCTTAATGTGATGAAAATAAAAGAAGGTTTTTATGAAATAACTTTGAAATAAGTTGCATAGTTTTTCAAGAAAACTTTTATAATCAATACTAATAGATATCAAATATATGCAAAGTATTCTCAAAATATATAGAGAGAGGTTTTTGAAATGATCATTTAGATTCGGCAGCAAGTTGATATAGTGCTCCATGAAGCATGTTGCTTTATTCTCATGTTGTGTTAGATCCATAATGTTGTCCATACTTTCATGAGACAACTCTGATGAGTATTTATGTTGTCTCTAGGATTCTCTATTTGAATTGACATAGGTGATGTTGATGTGAAGGTTGTAGCCAATAAAGCTTCTCTTGATTGAGCATCAAAGCATCTTTCTTCAAATTTGATAATTTCTCCTTATATTAAGTTAAAGAATGATCTTGCACAAAACAAATTCTCCTGCCACAAATTTAAATCTTTCTTGCAAAGATAATGGTTAGTTCAATCAAGTATAAAAAGAGTCCTTTCTGTATGATATGTTAAAATTAAGATCATGAAAGGAAAATATGTAAGTAACTCATACTAAAAATTAATAATTGACAATGAATGCAAATGAGTGAGCTAAAAGGATTTTCTTTAAATAAAGAAGATGAGATTTTAAGATATAAGGACTTTTTTCAAATAAAGGAGATGAGATTTTAAGATATACACATAAGAATGTGAAGCTCCCCCTTAATGAATGCATGGCTTAAAAATCATTATGAGGAATAGAGTTAAGAGCTCTCATTGAATTGAAAAACCATTAGAAGCATTATAGAGATATTAAGTATGAGAGCCTAAAGATTTAGGGGAAAAATAAGTTTTGAAAATGACGATGCTATTAGGTTTTTTAACGACAAAAACCCAATATCACTTGAGTAGACACTTAAGTGATCATACTTGACCATCACTCGAGTTATGCTCTTTAAGAAGAATTCTAAGTTATGATATAATACCTTACTTAAGTAAGTCTCATAATCACTTGAATCATAGTCATTTGAAGTCTATTGATGTATCACTAGCTAGTCACTATCTGGTGATGTGATCAATATTGAAGGGCTCTAAAGAAGAGTGTGGAGAATCCTAATCAAAGGTAACATGAAACTAAGTACAGGAGGCAGGATCAAGCTTGGTGAACAAAAGGTTGCTTTGAGAAGTACTCTCAAGAGCAAGATTCAAGATAGCTAGGATGTCTGAAGGGGTAGGCTGAGAGGGTGGAATTTTAGAAGCCTTAAGATCTAAAGGTATAGTCTCTAGAGGCACCTTAGAAATAGGGATACCAAGTTGAACTCTGACTAAGGCTTCATATACATCCATCATCTTATTTTGTGCCTCTGGATGAGCTAACAACATCTAGAAGTTCTGATTCACCCCACATATATCCTCCTTACTTTATCATCCATAACCCCAATAAGCTTTTTATTGGTAGTGGTAATCTCAAGGTTGAACTTTTAAAGCTCAATTTGAATATATCTGTGAATGGTGGAACCAATAAGAGAATGTTTAAGAGATCAAGCTCTCACATATGCTCATTTGGTTCCAAATACCAAATTATTTTTGCCTTTAGAAATATTGAAATTAGACGAGGATAAGGAATATGAATGGATTTGTGTATCTATATCTATTGATATTAGAGAAAATGATTTCTCCAATTTTCCTCTCCTCCTTGATGATGATAGAGGCCATCATGTGATAATCCATCTCGATGAAGTAAGTAAAGTTATAGGCCTTATTCCTTATAGCTCTAGTATAGATATACCAAACAATTCTGTATAAATCAGACATAAAGGTAAAATTGAAGTTGAGAATCCCCATTGGCTTACTAAGCTTGATGATTGTGTACATCTCAGTTCATTGTACTCCTTGAAAGGTCTAGTGGAAGGCTTCTTGATACCTAGCCATTCATTGATCTTTTATGCTGAGAGATTGATCTTCTGACCTCTTATTCTAGCCTTTATCATTTCCTTAATGACAGTACCCTCTTTAGAACATGATTCTACTGGCTCCAAACCACAATAGAAATGTCTTACCACTTTGGGACAATAGGGGAGGTGTACAGATAGTCATGGCTCATAGCATTGGAAGTAAGGATACAAATATAACTTATGAGTATTCTTCAGTGTCTGTAAGTCTAGATAGACAACTAGATAGAAGGGCCTTTTGGTATAATCAATGTCATTTCTTTCCTTGCTCTTAGCTTTGAGATTCTTTGAATTAAACTCAGCTAAGGCCACTTAGAGGTCTCCCTCCTCTTTATTTTTCTTTGTTTGGATCACTGGCTAGTCACTCGATAGTGGTGGGGTGTCACTCAAATGATACAATAAATTTTACTTCTGCTCACACTGTAACACCTATCACTTGAGTGGTCACTCTAGTGAAATTAATCATCACTGGCAATCATCACTTGAGTGATGTGCTAATGAGGCCTATTCTGTTAACCTCTATTTTTGGATCCTAGAATAGAGCAATTGGTTGGTCCCTACAAAAGAAATTTCTAGATAATTTGGTACCCAACTTCTTTTGGGTCTACATAAATTAGACATAATACTACTTATGCTCTTATATAATTAAACCATATAATATTTGAGTAAAGAATGTATTGAACCAATAAAAACCAATAGTATAATTTTACCCAACTAATTAAATTGAAGTCATTGAAAATAAAGGGTAACAAACAAATAATACCAAGAATCATGATAAATATATGTTTTTCAATGATCAATGACAATTTGGAAATAACTTGATATTGAAAAGATGTCATTGATATGAACTCATGTAATATGTGTAAGTCAGATCAAAATGAACATAATGTCTATCCATAATGATAACCTTTTATGAAATAATAAATCATGAATGAGATTAGGTTTTTGAAGAAAAATAATGAAATATAAAAATTATTTCTATACTCAAATGTTTTTCAAATCAACATTATCAATTATGAATTGAGATTTTCAATGTATGAAGACTCATTTTTGAAACATGTTTACAATCAATGCTCATGCTAAAAAAAATGGAAGTCAACAATTAAGATAACATGTTAGACATAGAAGCTAACATTTTTTAGAATTTTCCCCTGAGCAAAAATTGTATAGATAATGAATTAGCCAAAAAGGCTTAGCTTGTTAGACATATATGAGCACAATGACTTTACTATTGACCAAGATGTTAGTTCAAGTCTTTCACCCAAAAATAAGGGGTGAATTGGGTAATATTAAAAATTTTAAAACTCAAATATAGACTTAATGAAGATAATAGAGTTAGAAGGATATCACCAAAGGGGGGTGAATTGGTTTGGTCCAATCCACTTGACCTATTTCCTGTCCTCAGAAACCTTTCTGAAAGTTCCACTATCGTCCCAAGATTCACTGGGCTCTTGGTGCCTCAATATAAGTAAGTTCCTCTTCAAAAGACACTCACTGCCCCTTACACTTTATAAACAATACCCACACTCAAGGCTCCACTAATTTGAGTAACTTAACCATAATAAATGATTCAATAAAAGCTCCCTCACTAAGAGTAAATGAATAATCATCGAAGTATAAAATCACATAAAAATAGAGCTCAAGACCTAGCAATGAATGTAACAGTAAATGCGTGTATAGTGTTAGTTGCTTTGTCTTCAATGCTCTTTAATTTATAATATGATGAAAGTTGATGATCGTTACTTATTTGAATATGGTCGTTGAGAGTGTATGAGGTCATTGCTTCTATATTTGAAAATAGCCATTACTGGTGAAGAGAATTTCAATTGGTTGAAGCTCAAAGCATTAAATACATCTGATACAAAAGTGATTTTTGCTAATCTTGTGTTAATTTTTGATTAAGCACCTGAAACATGTTCAAACATTGATCAAAGAAGATATAGAATCAATTAGAAGTAACAAGAACATGTTTAGAGAAGATTTGAATAAGTGTTAAGATTTCTGAAATGTTGTTTTGTTTGAGTGGCTATATCACTCGAGTAGTCACTAGAGTGATCATATTTGATCTTATTTCAAAAGAGAAAACATCACTAGCTGACTCACTATGGTGCAAAGAAAGTGATGCACTTTACTCATGTCACTCGAGTGATCTTTTTGTCAATATTTTTCAAAAATACTAAACATTGCTTGAGTCATTGTGGTGCTATACAAGTAATATCCAAATGTTAGGGTCACTCGAGTGATCACTTGAGTGATCTTTTTAAATATATTTTAGGAATCTTGATCACTTGGACAGATCGTTGTGGTGTAAAAAAAGTGATGTGAATTTAGATACATCACTCAAGTGGTCTTTTGAGTAATTAACTTTAAAATTCTTTTCAGAAAACTAATTACTGGCTAATTTCACTGTGGTGGACTAAAAGTGATAAGATTTAGATCATATCACATAAGTAGTTAATCGAGTGATCAACTTTAAAAATGTTTACAGAAATTCTGAGCACTAGATGACTTACTATGTTGAATTGAAAGTGATGCAATTTAGAAGAGATAACTCGAGTGGTCACTCCAGTGATCTTTTTGAAAATATTATTTTAGAAATAAGATCACTATCAGGATCACCATGGTGCAAAAGAAGTGATGACAAATTAAGGCATCACTCAATTGGTCACTCAAGTGATCATTTTAAAATAAACAGTGATCACTTCTAGTAGGTGTTGTAGTGAATAGCTTTTTTGAAAAATACATCACTTAATTGGTCACTCGAGTAATCAATTAGAAAACCTCATTATTAGCTTCTTCACTACCCGTGAGAGAAAAAGAGACAATTTTAATACAACACTTAAGTTATCACTTAAGTGATAAAGTGATTTTCACAGCAATTGACCACTATGTGTTTCAAAACATTTTTAAAATAGTGTTCCTTCTTCAAAACACTTCCCTAAGCTTTGTTATCATCATGTTTTTTGCCTTCAATCTTTATTATCATCAAAACATGGGATCTAACATTTTCCCCCGTTTTGATGATGACAAAATTAATTGAATTTTGAAGGTATTTGAAAGCCAATTTGTATGTAACATCCTAAAAATTTTAGAAGAGATGTATTAGGTCTATTTGAGGCCTGGGGATGTTATTTATAAATTAAATATCCTCAAAAGTAAATATTTGGTCAAAAGCTTATTTTAAGGCTATAATTTGAGGAAAGTTAATAAGAAAATAGCTCGTAAATATGTATAAAGGCCCAAAAAAAATTAAGGAAAATTTATTGCTAATTATTTTGGGAAATAAAGGTGTTTATGGAGGTTTTTATTACCCAAAAAGAGCTATAGATAATTGTAAAATTATTTTCATGAATTAGGGGCCTATTTGCTTAAGAAATACATGGAAAAATGGTTAAATGTAATCATTTGGTCTGAAAATTTTAGAAAAATTATTTTATGTCTGAGAGAAGCTAATTGATGATGGAAATACTATAATTTATTAAGGACTAATTTCTAGAAATTATTCCATGTATTAGTTTGTTAACCAAGGGATGAAATTGGAAATAAAAACTGATGAAAGGGCAAAATGAACTTTGTGGGCATATAATACCTATTAACCCTTTCCAATTCTCCTCATTCATTGATTAGAAATAGAGAATAGAGTTAAACGAAGATAGGCTAAATGAAGAAAAGCAGAAGATGGTGATGAACCAAAGGCATCAAAGGTGATAAATTTGCAAGTAAGAGTGAAGTTTACTGAAGGTAAGCACTCTGATTCTTCTCCTACCCTTCTTTCCTTCCATTTTGTCATGTTAAGGTGTGGATTAAGGACCTGGAAGTTGTGTGAGAGAGAAAGAATCAATAAGCAATCTATGGAAAGCATAGGTTGATAAAATGTTGCATTTGAGGACAGTTATGTGGCTTGCAAATATTGATTCTTTTTTCTTTTTTTTTGTGACGATAGAATTTAAGGCTTGCTATTTCAGTGAGAATAGATTTAGGTTCCATGATTTCAAGCCTTAAAGAGAGTACAAGTGTTTAATAGTATATGAAATTAATGTTATATGGTGGTGTAGGTGTGGAACTATTTTAAATCAAAGGTAGAGCTATTCAAAACATCCCTAAAGGCTTAATAGTTCATATGCTAAAATTGTTATTTAGATGTATGATGTTTGAAGCTCTAGAATTTGTATTTTTGTGGCTATAAACTGATTTAAAACACACTATTAGTGCTTCCATATTCTAAACAATGGTTTTAGAATATATAGATTATCCTTGGAGATACTAAAATGATTATTTAAGTATTGCTCTTTAATCTGGAATTTAATTTCAGGGGGTTTCTGTCCAAAATAATATATGTGAAAAAGGGGCATGTTGTTCATAAATACAATTTTAAGAGTATTTTGTTAGAAAAACCCCATTGTTTGAAGCTTTGAACTGCTAACTAAGTATCTTATATGATTAAAGCATACATAAAGACTCTAAAATATGGTAAAAACAATGTTCTTGAAGTTGAAAGAACTTTCATGGTGTTAACGGGGGGGAATGAATTGAATGAACAAGTTAAAGGACTAATGAGAATTTGGGAATGGGAGATGTTTATTATGCAATGGTAATGTCCTAATGTCTAAGTATTAATTTTCCCCTATAAATATATATATGCATTATAGGATTCGATATTTGCTATCAAAACAAAGGAGCAAGCAAAAGTAAAGGAGTTCAAATAAGAAGAGGTAACTGAAAAAAGAAGTAAAAGGAAGTGAAACTTACACTTATATAGTTTGTGCTTGGTTGATTGCATGTTTATTTGCCATATATGTCTTTGAACATGTAATATCCTTGCTTGAGTTTGTGCGATGGCCATGTGTATGTACTTGTAAGGTGTTGTTCTTGTTTGGCTATTTACATGCTTAGTTTATTATCATTGTACATTATATATTGAGTTAATGTTTTACTACTGAGATTCCCCCGAATCTCACTCCTTTCTCCGATGTACCAATAGTAGAAGCAAGTTCCTCAAAAGGAAAGAGCATGCTAGAGGAGGAGTTATGAAGGTGGAGACTCTAAGGAAGCTATAAGTTATTGTTGTTTTGTAAATTAATTACATTTGTGGCTTATTGTACATATGTGCGTGTGGTTAATTTAAATTATTAAAGTTTATTCTATTTTAAGGTATGAAATATAGTTATGCAAGGGCATGTATCTAACCTCCATAAGGAGGAGCATGTGAGCTAAGCACCAGCCTAAGGTAAGTATTATGGAATGATTATGGCCAAGATGCATGAGAATTTAGTTTGATAACTACCTAGCATTGATACTTGAGCCACAATTTTGTGACTTCTTAGAAACAAGGTAATTGATTGAATTAGGATATGAAATTTTACATTGATATAGTACACATTCAGAGCTTTAACATGATTGCTAGTTTGTAATTTTTGGATGTAAATCCCCAAAGATATGAGTTTTCAAAGTTCAGCCAGAAATATGGAAAAATCCCTACAAAATTACACTACCTAGATTTGAAAATGCTACTTTTTGGACAATGTGGAACCAAGCTTAACTGATATATTATTTTTCTATCACAGAATGCATCAAGAGCAAAAATTGGAGCTTTTAACTACTAATTTTAGAGCTCTATAAAATTAGTTATGAATTTTCAAAGTAACATAGTGAGTACCTTAGGTTTTATTTAAAGAATTTTTAAACTCTTAGTCTGTTTAAGGGTACTTTGGGATCACATGTAGTTCTTAAATAGGTAAAATACTCTGATGAGTAGCCCTAGTGTAAATCCCAAAAATTATGAAGAGGTTTAATTCCCCAAAAGTGGCTTAAATAATTTTAAAGTTAATTTTTAGGAATTACAAGTCTATTTTCCTAAAAATTAAAGGAAAAATAGTTAGAGGTTATGTTTTAGCTTATAAATTTTAGGGAAATTATTTTATGAGGTAAAGAAGCTAATTGAGGAAGAAAATCCTTATATGGTATTAAGGATTAATTCTTATTTAGTGTTTTCATCATATCAAGAAAAGGACCAAGTTTAAAACAAAGGCTTTTGGTAGGGGAAAAGTAATGGAAAGGTCAACAGGTAATAACTCTTTCTCTCATATATTTTGCAAATATTCTACATGTTTATTTGTGCCATCAATTATATTCGTTTCATGAATATATGGGTGTTTTGATTATTGGACTGTGTCCTAAGTCTATAAGTCCTTATGTGCATTCAGCGTGGTTATTGAACTGTGTGTCCTGAGGCTGTTAGTCCTGATGTCCATTCAGCGTGGTTATTGGACTGTACGTCCTGAGGCTATAACTCTCGGTGTGCATTTTGAGTGATTATGGAACTATATGTCCTTGGGCTATAAGACCTGGTGTGCAATCTATGTAAGTATTGAGCTATGTGTTTGATAAATCCTAAATTTTATATATTTTATCCCACCTTATTCATTTAATTTAGGGACTATTTTGGGCTAATTTGGATTTGTTAGATAATATTTAGATTATTAGCCAATTTTAAAAATAATATAAATCTGAATTGATTATGATATTACAAAGCTTAAATTGTTAATATTTCAATTGCTATCTTATGATTAGATAATCACTACTACAAAAAACATTTTTAATGTCCCTTTTTTAGGCCTTTTAACGTCTGAAAATAAGGGGACGTCTATGTGAGCGATGTAGTAAAAAATGGCAATAACGTCCGTAGATAAAAAAGGACGTCAAGTCTGGACTTTAGACGTCTCCACTTTAAAGTGGGGACGTCTAAAGGGGTTTTTTTAAAAAAAAATCGTTTATATTACAGATCTGAACTAAACAGTATTTAAAACCAAAAATCATATATCATCGTCAATGAAATTACAGATCTAGTATCTGAAATCCAAAATCTACACAATTAAAACTCCAAAGCTGAAATCTTATAGGCAGAAGATGAAAATAATAAGAGGAATTAGTTACAAAAAACTTATCTCCTTCTATTATTGAAATTTATTTTCTCGTAATAATGAATAGAGAAGAGCGACAGGGAGAGATGAACCTCGTTTTCTCAGCGGGAACGTGGTCTTGAAGCATGTTTCAGAGTTCTGATCTACAAGCCATAACAACACAAGTTAGAAGATAAAATAGAAGAGAAACTCAAAGAAAAAAGAGAAAGAAGATAAAATACAAAAGATGGTAAGAAAGCATAGCAAATCTGGCGGTGAAAAAAAAAGAGAGATGAACCTCGTTTTCTCAGCGGGAACGTGGTCTTGAAGCATGTTTCAGAGTTCTGATCTACAAGCCATAACAACACAACTTAGAAGATAAAATAGAAGGGAAACTCAAAGAAAAAAGAGAAAGAAGATAAAATACAAAAGATGGTAAGAAAGCATAGCAGATCTGGTGGTGAAAAAAAAAGAGAGAAAGGAAGAAACAAGAGTAAAAAGGGCATATAAAGAAGAAGAAGCAAGAATTAAAATGCGTAGTGGTAGTGGCTCTTCTTATGTTTACGGCAATGGGAAAAGAAAGATGAATGTAAAACTAATATAAAGCTGACAAATTAAGACTGTCAGAAAAAATTTGAATTGTTTTTTACGTCCCCAATTTAATTTAGGGACGCCTAAAGTTATCCTTTTTTTTTTACTTTAGACGTCCCCAATTCAATTAGGGACGTCTAAAGTATGTAAAATTACACTTTAGACATCCCTATATATATTGGGGACGTCTAAAGTTTTTTTAATTTTTTTTTTAATGAGGGACACCCTTTGGCGTCCCTCATATTTATGGGGACGCCAAAGGGCGTCCCTGTAACATATATATATATATATATATATATGTTAGATGGCGTCCCTAACATATATATATATATATATGTGTGTGTGTATGTGTTAGGGATGCCACTAACATACATATATATGTATGTTAGGGATGCCAAAATGGCGTCCCTAACATATATACGTTAGGGACGCCATTTTGGCATCCCGCAACAAGGACGCCCTTTGGCGTCCCCATACATATGAGGGACGCCAAAGGGTGTCCCTCACAAAAAAAATTTATAAAAAAACTTTAGACGTCCCCAATATATATAGGGACGTCTAAAGTGTAACTTTACATACTTTAGACGTCCCTAATTGAATTGGGGACGTCTAAAGTAAAAAAAAAAAAAAAATTTTTACTTTAGACGTCCCTAATTTAATTAAGGACGTCTAAAGTCTGTAAAGTCACATTTTAGACGTCCCTATTTGAATTAGGGACGTCTAAACCTATTCAGTTCTCACCCATAATTACAAAAATGCCACCGTTTTTATTTTTTACGTCCTTTTTTTAAAAAGGGACGTTTTTTAGGGACGTAAAATGTATATTCTGTAGTAGTGAATATTTTCAAATATATGATATATCACAATTTTATTTAATTCTTGCAGGGAAAGGAAAAGCAGATTAGAGGATCCTGCAATTTTTCTTAGAAACTAAAAGAGAATCTAACAGTAAAATTTGATTGGGCTTCTTAAATTTCAGTGGACTCAAAATTGGAATCCAAAAACTTTCTCTTCCTTCCAATAATTAAGCTAGCTCCTGCCACTATAAAATCACGGATGTAACCCCTTTTGTAATTATATCCGAAATACGTGATTAAAATGAAATAGAGACCAATAATAATCAAATAACATTTACTAATCCATCATATGACGAGGTTTTCACAAATACTTTTTGAAATCATTTATAAACTTGGTCTCATATTCACATTTTGAATACAATTACTACGCGAAGATAAATCACATTCATATAAATATCAGAGTGCACAACATAATTATCCAGGTAATCCCAGGTACATACCTTCGCTAAAGATACACAGGGCACAATTGCCCATTACAATTTTTCAAATGGGGATTACATAATCTCATCTCAAATTCATAACCATATATTCAACCGAATCATATACAGTCTTCAAAACTCATTGATAACCAACTACCAACTCTCATTTCGAAGGAGTCCTAGCCGCTCCATGCATGAGCCATTTGCCCTGTCTAAATTGTTGGTAGGGGAGGGTGAGATTTGAGAGAATCTCAATAGGAAACAAATACCATAATGCATGCATGATAGATGCTACGTGTATGACATGTTAGCTTTATCTAGATACATGCCCCATAATGACATTTTTGCATGCTCAATGTTTCATGTAACAAAACTATGGCCACAGCAAAATAGAACAGAGCTTCATTTATTCAAATATTCTCTACACAATCAAGTAAAGCAATCATATACATCACTACACAAGCAAAGATATCAAATACATGTAAGTAAGGTAAGTCCCCTACCTCCAGTCTTTTCACCTCGATTTGCATGGCAGCAACTCGGGGCTTCACATTCGATCCTACAATGTCAAATGTACTATTAAGACACTTCCATAGTGTTTCTGGGGGTGATATGAGGCTATATTGAAAATTTACTAAAATACCCTCAGGGACCCCGCCCGACTCGTCCCCGCCATACCCGGTCCGGCTATACTTTTCTTGAAATTTTGACATGGGCTATTCTGAGATATTTTCGCCCAAGGAATCCATTTCCAGACTCAGAATTATCAATGTCAATTTACAAATTTACCCTTGGCAACCCCACTTTAAGGGTTTCAGGGTCGTTTTCGTAATTATGCTTTTTCGGCCTTTTCTGAAAAAGTGACCAACTGTAACCCCACCTAATTTTTGCTCCTGAACTTAATGGAATCATCAAATTATTGAAAATCCATCTCTAACCCCTCTAAACTAACCTTGGCCAAAATTCTCAATTCCCCGAGAAAAATTGGGGTTTTTCAGTTTCGGCTCCGCAGATGTGTTTCTTTCTACTCCTAACCACTTTATTAACCATTACATTGGGTTAGAACTCCCATTTAGTATCAATTTGGGCAGCATAACACCTAGGCCAACCCATTTTCCAAATTTACAAACAAAGACAATCCGGTGAAATTTCACCAATTAAATCAACCACAGCAGCCAGAACAATCAAAGATTGAAGTTTCGGAAGTTACTCAAGCTCCCTCTGCCTTTTCCCTAAAATGGCTGAACCCTAACTCATTTTCAATCAGCAAAATTCTTGCTTCAACACCTTAAATTACATAGAGTAGAAGCTTAGGAGAAGTATTGCACCGGTTAGGAGCTAAATCATAGGATGAATCGCCTTACCTTGCAATTTCTTGCTCCTTTCTCTAGAAACCAAACCAGCTCCTCTCTCTCATGTTGCACGAAAAATGACGGAAAATAACTGAAGAAGATGAGGCAATATGTTTTAATTCCATGCTGATTTCATGTTTTATCTTGATGATATCATAATTCCCATTTTCGGATTTTCTGGTAGATTTTTTGCCCAAACTTTGAAAAATCATAACTAATTCTAGAAAAATCAAAATGAGGTGATCCTAAAGCCAAATGAAATCTACTTAAGTCCTCTATATAGGAAAAATATGGGCCATTACCCAAAATCACCACAAAATTCCGGCATTACATAAAACTCATCACTGCCCCAAAACAGAGTTCAATTTCCATCCGAAACTTTGGATAGTCATATCTCCTAGCTCACAAAATGAAATGGCACAAATTATATGTCCATTTTGAAGCTTCAGATGTGATATTTAAGACTGGAAAGTTTCAAAATTTTTACACACCATTTGGTCATTCAAAAGGTTCACAAAACCTAACTAACCAGAATAGAGTTTCACTGGATAGAATTTCAGATTTTGCATCTTTGCTTCCGATGGTTCCATTTTCATACCAAACATCATTCCCACATAAATTTTCACAAGAAATCCATTGGAAACACCAAATTAATCAAATTCACATCCCATTGACATGTTTTCACAACAATCTCAATATGTCAACACAATTCACATTTCAAAACCTAACATTGCAACTTTTCCATTCCAAAGTTCCAAACCAATTTCAATGACATCAAAACACACTATGACACCATTTCCAACACAATACCCCATTCAATTCTTCCCTATATTCTAAGTCAATTTGGATGTTAATCCAAAATTGAACTCAAATACAGGGTTTCGGCGCTGCTCACAACACACACGAATCACATTCGAGTGCCAAGTCACATCATATTCTCCAAAAGGGTTATTTATCGCTAACCACATCCACTTTTGAAGTCATTAACCCTTAATCATAATTTGGAATCTTGCTAAACCAGGGCTTAGCAATCCACTAATCTCAGGCTTATTCTTTAGCCTCAAGTTTCAAAATTCGGGGTATTACAACGGACACACAAAGACGAGAGGGATCTTCATTCCAAATTCTCCCTTGGAGCCGCAACCACACGCACAGTAGTGGTGTTGTCATTCATCACCTTCAATCAACATGGACCCCACCTTTAATTTCTATTGATCTATTCCACCCCCCTTTTCCATTCGTATAGAGTCATAGAGAAACAAGATCCATTCATTTATCGTACCTTCACAATTTATTTTTCCAATGGCCATGTCCTGCTGCTCGAGGTTTAGAGGAAGAATGATTTTCATGGCACCTTAAACTCTTTTGGGAGGCAACTTGGGAGAAGCATAGAGGAAGCTAGTGCCCAAAAGCTTACACTTAAAGACCACAAGGGAGTGTCTTTCTTTTTTATCTTTTTAATTCAAGACTTAAGATTATTTACTTTTAAATGATTTTGAGTTGTAATAATTGAGAACAATCTAGTTTTAGATTGTAGACATATCTCTTTTGGATTGGATTGATATTTTGGAATATTTTGTGCTTGAGACATTTGCTAGAGTTTTTGTTTGCAACCCTTTGAATTGTCGATTGAAATGAATTATTAATTAAGTTTTCATTATTAATTTAATGGTAAATTCAGGATTAACCTCTTGATTGTTTAATGTGGTTAGTTAATTATCTAGTTGTTCAATTGGACATTTGTAAACAAGATTTCCAAAATTATCTTGAAATTAATTGTGATTGGTTTTTACTGAATTTAATTAGCCACCACTTATTTCATTATGAGTTTTCTAGTGGAGTGAGTGTTATTGAACTACGGGTTTCCCAGGTTTCAATTAGGTGATTAAATTTATTAATTCCAATCTTTCATCAACCTCCCTTTGGTCTAATTAATTAATTTGGGCTAAGAAAGTTAATTCTATGTGAATCCTAAGTTGTCCCCTTCATCAACATAACTGAATTAAATCTTTTTTTGTTTGTCTTGCTTTTTAATAAATCTTTTGCTTAGGAATTTAATTCCTCTTTCATATAAAACCCCCAAATATTGCATTTACATTCATTTAGGTTAGTTTCATTCTCATATAGGTTTTAAAGTCATTTCCATTTTGAATTTTAGTTTAGGTCCATTCCATTGCATGTTTCATCACCTAAACTCAATTCTAGAGAAAACCCATAGATTGCTCTTTGGGAGAATGACCTAGGTTGCCATTATATTACATTAGTAGGTTGTCATAGTTATTAATTGATTGCTTTAGCGATAAAAGCTCACATCAATTTTGGCATTATTGCCAGGAAGCAATGGTTAGTCTCTAGATTTGAGTCAATCTTTAGGTGATTTCTTAGGTAATTGTTTATGTAATGACTTGATCCTGTTTGTTTAGAAAGATTATGTTAGAACCGGCTATCACTCAAGAGGGGGTTGAATTGGGTGTATGATAAAAACTTAAGAACTTTGGAAATATTTTCGCATCTTAACGAAAGCAGTAAGTATGAAGGTAATAAATTATAAATCAACAGTTATATTAAATAATATATACTGGAAATATAAGAGCTTAGGAAAGTGAATATGCAAATTGTGATTTATCCTAGTTCGGTCCAATCTGTGATGGCCTACGTCCAGTCCCCAAGCTCCTCCTGAGATTTTCAAATCCACATTCTTCTTGTTTAATTTGGGCACAAGAAAAGCCTTTATAATCCCACAAGTTTAGCCAGGTACTTGTGAAACCTTTTACAAATCTCTCACTGAAATACTCCCCCTTACGGAAAGTCTTACGAGCAGAGCAATCCCAAAGATCTTCCTCTCCTGCTTACTTGTGCAAGTCTTACGAGCAGCAATGTTCTCTCCTGCTTACACCCCTATAAGTCTTATGAGCAGCAACGTTCTCTACTGCTTACACCTCGTAAGTCTTACGAGCAAAATGTCTTACTGGCAATTCTCTCTACAGCTTCCCCTATAAGGAAATCAACCCTCTCAAGGTCTCTCTACCTTAAGATCAATTCAGAAATGCAGATGAAAGTGTTTACAGACTCTCTCACAGAGTAGATATAATACTCACTGAAGTACAATACAAAAAATCACTCTCTCAATGATAAGTAATATAGAAACTAGAAAATAAAGAGTGTTTGGGTAGAAGCAGAGAATTAATATTTCTATCATTTTTCTCGTAGTTGCTCGCTATCTCAGTTACCCATCGACTTTGAATGCTCTCTCATTTATAGTTGATGAAGATGATGAACGTTGTGAGCATTCGTCTATTGGAGTCCCATTTCTTCATTTTGACCGTTGAGCGCATTTGAATATCTAGCCGTTGCTCATTTTAGAGCAAAGCATCCTGTAGAGGAGCGAGATGTAAGCGTTTGGATATCTGACAATTTTTCATTATAAGCTGTACATCACGTTGTGGAGTGGTATAAAGATGTTTGAATATTCGACAGTCTTTCGTGGTGTGTCAGTTGCTTGTCGTGGTAGGTAGCCGTCATTCGGTGTGTAATGATGAAGTTCACCGTAATTGACTTTCTTATTTGAAACTTCAATTTGAACATTTAATATCCTGTTTCACACTTAAAATATATGTTAATTAACATTTAGAAACAATAACAGGTGAGAACAAAATGATTCAATAACATATAACCATATTCGGATTGTTTGTTGAGTGATGATATTTGCCATACGTGACCTCTATTCTTGAAGATGCAATCCAAATGTTTAATCTCTTGTTTCTCACTTGAAATATAAGTTAGTTAATATTTATGAATAATAACAAGTGAAAATATAATGAATGTATAACATTTAACCACGTTTGGATTGATGGCTATGAGAGTCTGAACTTTCTGCGTTGGTTCTGTCAGGACTTCACTCGAGGGTAAAGAAGCCCCACTCGAGTGCATGTATAATTTCACGTTCTGGCTTCCTCTCGGGCAAACACTCACTGCTCTTCACTCGTAGGACTCGAGTGTAATTCTGGACATCACTGGAGTGCAACCCATCCTGCTCGAGTGCGCTTCACGTTTCTTTAATCATATTTCTTCTCGAGTTAACACTTTCATGTTAACACTTGCATTACTTGAGTGCAATTCTGATCCTTACTTGAGTGTATTGTTTAATGCTTGAGTGTTGCTAAATTTCTCCACGCTTTAGCTGCTTTTAGACAACACTCGCAGACATTTTTCAAGAGTGCGTTTTTGGACTCGAGGGTGATGTGGGGCCACGTCAAACTCAATTTATTTATTTGATTCTAAATATGAAAAATGATGTATCATAAGAAAGCTCTTGTCATATGCATTCCAATGCAAGAAGAATCAACTCCAAACTCCTTGTATTCTGCAAGTTATGATCGAAAGAGTGTTTATCGCACTAGACTGCACAAGCGTCAACTTCCAGAAGGAATAGCTCCTAGAATATAAGTTCAAATTAGGAAAATTACCTATCCATGGAAAGCTCTTTGAGTCTAGTTTCATATGGAACTGGTTTGGTATCAATCTGATGTGTCGTTTTTGTGTTATACTCAAACTACCAAACCTGTCTTGAGAAGTGATGGTGATTTCACTGTCAACTTCCACAGATCATATATCCTTCATCTGAGCTTCTTTAAATATGATCTTGGTGTACATTTTTTGTGTTGTGAGTCTTCTTTCATATGCCACCAATTTCGAGTCAATCCTACGTGTGTTTTGAGAGATATAGCCAAAATACCGGACCTCTATCAAGCTGAATGTAAAACAGAGTAGAACAGAGTAGCCCTGACACTCGAGTGTGTTCATCCCGTGCTCGAGTACAACACCTCTGGCACTCGAGTGTTGAGCTCACACTCGAGTAAAACTCCTCTAGAAGTGCCATAACTCATATATAAGTCATCTTAGCTTCGTATTAACCTATTCTAACCATCATTTGATCATAGAAGCCTCCGGTATTATCATAGAAACCTCCAGTATCACTTCTAACAGCTTGAACCTTGATATTCTCACTAGATCTTGTAATTTCTTCTTTCTTCAAAATCTTTCTTCTTGATTTCCTTCTTGATGATCATTCTCCATAACCCAACAAGACAACCAACTTCTTTATTTTCTTGATTATCTTCAATCTTTGCTTGACTAATCTACAAGGTATACAATATTAAACATAATAATTAGTCAAAGTATTATATAAACTTTTTGCTCTTATCATTTGACATTTATATTTGACATCATTAAAACTAATCATATCTAACAGATTGCACTTGATCGTATTATGGCTTGGAATGCTTCACCTTATGGAAAGTTTTCAAGCACTTCTATGCATTATCATTATGACTATGATGTTGAGTAAATATATGATCCATATTCAAGTGCATATAATCCTGGATGGCATGATCACTCAAATCTTGGATATGTCAATCAAATTGTATGAAATCATGATGAGGACTCTAGGTTATATAACAAGATGGATGTTGTGATGAAAATCTTTTTGGACAAATTTAAAGAAGGGGAAATGGAGCGTAGACAACATATTCAAGCTCTACACACTCAAATTGAGGAGTTGTCACATGCAATTAACAATTTGCAGAGAGAAGAATTAGAAGTTCAAGGTGAATTTTCATATGGTAATTGTAACCCCCTTAATGATTAAGGCCGAGATTTAGTTCATAAACACGTAATTGATGTAGAATTAGAGACCTTAGATGATTTTGGGACTTAAATAAAATCAAACTTTCCAAAATCATGGCTTACAAAAACTTTTACAAAACCTGTTCATGACGGTCTCATATTCACATTTCAATACTAAATGGCCTGTACAGGTTGATTCCATTTACAAACATCAGAGTGCAAAGTAAATTCCCGACTCACTCGGGTTCTATTCATTTAATAAGGGTTTATACAAAGGCATAAAGCCCATAATTCATACCCTTTACTTGGGGATTACACAAACTACATCACAAATCCTAAAATATACATATACTTCCCACAAAATATCCAATAATATACAATGATAACCAATAACCAAAAAGGAACTTCTACACGGAGCTCTACCCACTCTTCGTCACCCGTTTGCCTTTTGATCCTTCAGCCCTGTCTAAAATTTTTAATTTTAGGAGAGTGAGATTCTAAAGAATCCCCGTAGTGTCAAATCAATCATATAATGTACAACAATAAGGCATGAAATCAAATCATTATCCATACAAGCAACTACAACGGTAGTTCAACGGCAATGGTTAGTATGACACATGTCATCCCTGACGATTACTCATGCTGAATTGCTCACACTGTATTGCATCACAACAATCCACATAATATAATTTACCACAGCTAGGATCTATATAAAGCATTTCAAAATGTAAGCCATACAGGCAAGATACACACAGCCCACGGCTAGTTTCACAAACACCGCCCCACGGGTCGGATTCACAAAGATCCAGTTTATTATGACGACAGTTCAATGGCCGACCTAGAGATGACCAACGTCAATCCCTATACTGCTCACACTGAAGTGCTCACGCCATAATGTACCTGGCACACATTTCACAAATTCAATGATAAATTATGCATACCAAAACATCATACACAATATGAGAGAAGAGTCACTACCTTGATCCTTCTGTGCGTGTCCTAGTACCGGTCTCTCCCGAGTAGGGCAAATGTCAAATCCTATATTCATAATTAGGGACGAAGAGTTATACTCTATTCCAAGACTTAATTCATTTCATAATACTTAATTGGTTATCATTATTGCTCTTTTAGAGTCATTAAATACCCCCAACAAAACTCTTAAAGGGTAGGAAGAACTATCCCAAAGATCCCCTTTTGGAAGCACAAAAACTGATTTTTCACTGCTGAACCTCGAGTGAAAATGGTCTCACTCGAGCACAAAAGCCCTTACTCGAGCATTGGTACGGATAGCACCTTAAGTGCTAGGAAGTGAGGACAAAAAGTGTTTGCCCGAGAGCACAAGAACTTTCAAAGAAAAGGATCACTCGAGTGAAGAAGACCTCACTCGAGTGAGAAACCTCAACACTTGCAGGTGAGGCAACACTCTTGCCTCTCACCCGAAAGTGCGACATGAGAACTGAAGGCCAGAAGAGAAAATATACACAGCACTCAAGCATGATCTTCCCTCACTTGAGTGATGTTCTTCCTTCACTCGAGCACACTCACTCTCACTCGAGCATGATTATCAGAAACCATAAAACGCAGAAGGTATGACAGCACTTCCAGAATTGTTACCAAGTGATCCAAATGAACCCAAATACCAAACCAAAGCTACTCCCACACAAAAACACCCAAGGAATCCAATGGAAACATCAAAATTAACAAAATCCTACTCCATTATCATGCTTTGGTTTGAATCAACATACATCATCAATTTTCCCAAAATCACTAAACTTAACATTTCAACCTCCAATCAATCATCTATCCTAAACTCATTCCAAGATACTATTCTCATGCCAAAAACATACCAAATGAATAGTGGCAAACATTTTCAGATTCAAGCCAAAATTTCTAGAAATTACAAACTACTTTAAATGACAATAAACATAGATAGAAAGATTGGTGTCACTCACCTTATCAACTTTCTCAAAAACACTCTTTGATTCCCAACAACTAGATTTTCGTGATTCTTAAAATCACCACCAATGGGCACACTATACACACCAAAATGAAGCTCTCACTCCAAGGATCAACACTAATGAAGTGAGTTTGAGCAAAGGAGATCATTTTCCTTACCTTTTCTCAAGCTTTATCTTTCCCTTTTCCTTCCACTATGACCGAATGAGAGAGAATGAGAGAGAGATGGAGTGAAGAAATGAAAATAATGATACTCCCTCCATGCCTTCAGCGAAAAGAGAGGAGAGGAAGAGATAGAAACCAAATAAAATACTCCCTCATTGACTTTTACACACATTCTCTCTTTACCCACTTTTGCCACATGTAAAATTGCTATTGGCTCACCCAAAATAAGTCACCAATTAGCTACTTTAATCCCTCCATTAGTCATTTTAATCACACATCTCATTTTCTCTTAGTTAGTAATTAATTTCTCCCTTAATTACCAACTCATGGCCAATAATTCCATTCTTCCAATTTTTTCACTAATTATGACATATTAATTAATATTGCCATAAAACACATAATAATTCCAATTAAATCCATAATTATCCATAATAATCATGATTAGCCCTTAACAAGAAATTGGGATATTACAGTAATATACTTTAACCTTCTAATGATTCATTTCCTTTTTCTTCTACCACTTCAAATGATGGGATAATTGGTACATTAGCTGAATATGCATGCACGATATTGATTCTAAATTGACTAGTTCCATTGATTTAAATAATGTTGAACCTTGTGATGCATGCATTAATCCTTATTCCTATGCCTCTATTCCTATTAATTGTATTGATTCTAATAGTGAGGTTGATGAAGAGATTATTGTTGAATCCCTTGACACTATTTATTTTAAAGATACCTTGCTTAACACTAATCGTGATGATGCTTTGAATGCTAAGAGTAATATCTTTATTCATTTTATTAATACTACTAATGATCTTGACATGACTATTGTTAATAGGGATTTTATTAAAGATAAGTATGATTTGGATATGCATTTAGATAGTAAGAGCATAATGCATCATGATGTTTCACATGTGGAATTTTTCTTGAGTGATGATATGAACAAGCATATTGAGACCATTTTAAGTGATTATTTGATTCATTCTTTAGAGAACTTGGCTCTTACTAAGGCTAGTCAAATTGATTTTGTGGGTTGTTCAAAGTATTTGGAAGTTCCAACACTTTCTATTGATCAATTTCTTTTGGGATTTTCCTTGATTCTTGATACATCCCATTTAATTGATTATATCCATGTGGAATGAGATATTGCTTGGTGCTATGATTTTACACAGGTATATGGTTTGATTCCTCCTATCCAGACACCCTATATACTTGAACTAAAGTATTACCTGAGAATCTTAAAGAGGGGGATATTTGCTGAACTTCGGAAGCGAACAACACTGGTACTTTCATGTAACCTACAACCAGAAAAAGTAGAGATGCCAATTATGCTACTTCATTCATATCTTCAAGCTTTTGATAGTCTGGTCGTATTCCTTCCTTATTCTTTTACTTGCAATGCTTGTTATTATTGGTTAGATCTATGTTTTGCATTGAGGGAAATGCATGATTTAAGTATAGGGGAGGGAATTTGTTCTTACTTTTGGTTTTTGTTGTTTGTTTTCAAAATGAGAAAATGAAAATTATTTGGTTTTTACTTTTGTTTTTTTCCTTGTTTTCAAGAAAAGAAAGAATTTTATTTTGAAAAAAAAAATTGCAAGTTTTAAGTAACTTTAGTATGATGCATTCTTGATTTGAAAAGTGATTGATCATGTTCTGAGTTAATAGACTAAGTGGCAATGAATTTGACTTAGGTGGATTTAGGCTAGTAATCATATAGACCTAGTGAGATTTTGAGCCTAATGCATTTTTCTCAGTGTGTACCCCCTATTTCTTTACTCGATCTAGAACTTGACTTGAATCTTATTTGAGGCCATATTTTATGCATGTGTATCATAAAGATAATAAAGGCATTCATTTCATTTTACTCAGATAAGCCAAAAAACCTACCCTTTTCATACATATATAATTTGTTTAGCCCTTTTGAGCCTATATTTTATATTTCTTTTTTCTCACCCCATAACAAAAAAATCATACCCTTTTGAATGTCCTAGAGTTGAAGAGTATTGCATTACATCTATTTTGAATGGAAGAACATGTAATGAATTAGGAATTGAGTCATTATGAAAAGTATGGTACATTATCTTGAAGGAAAAAAAAGAGAAGAAAAAAAAGGAAAAGGAAACAAAATGTTGAAAAAGAGCAAAAAGATTCCGCTCTGTTGGTTTAAGTTGTGCTTAGTAACTGGGCGTCTTCATCACCAATGTTGATCATCGCATCAAATGGCCAGTAAGAGCTATAAGCTTGCTAGTAGCATCTCGGTGCTAATTGAGTTATTAATGTTTGAGTAATTGAGCCTTTGTATCACCAATATAAAGGTTTGCGTCAAAAGAGCATATATATAACAGCCCAAGAAAGTTGAAAAAAACCAAAGAGAAAGAAAAAAATGGAAAAAAAAGAATAATGACCCAGTTCAAGTGTGGTTTGGTTTTTTTCATCTTATATTCTTCATTGCATAATTCTCTTCATCCTCTAAGATATTCAACTTTGTTTCCCAAACACCATATCCTTTCTTTCTTAACCTTAGGCCTATTACAACCTAATAAAAGTCCTTTTGATTTATGCTTGCATTTGCTTTGCTAGTAGTGGAGAACTTAGATCCTTGTCAAGCCTATGGAAAGAGTACTAGATAGGGTGGATTTGAGTGTAAACACAAGCATATACACTTTTGAGTGATGAGTGACATACATATTATCCTTGGTGAGGGATTTCTAGTTTAGATTCCCCTTTGTCAAATAAATTGCCATGATGTTTGTTTTCTTAATTCTTGAGAAGATCACTTGGACAAGAGAGATGTTGAAATGCTTTGTTTACTTTTTGCTTGTGATTGGAACATTGACTTTTGAGGCTTTTGTTTTGTTTTGTCTTTTTGTTCTCCCTTGGTCTTTATGTGTTTTATCGAGGAGTGCAAATGATAAGTGTGGGGGAATTGATAAATCCTAAATTTTATATATTTTATCCCACCTTATTCATTTAATTTCAGATTATTTTGGGCTAATTTGGATTTATTATATAATATTTGGATTATTAGCCAATTTTAGAAAATAATATAAATCTAAATTGATTATAATATTATTGAGCTTAAATTGTTAACATTCTGATTGCTATCTTATGATTAGATAATATTTTCAAATATATGATAGATCATGATTTTATTTTATTCTTGCAGGGTAAAGAAAAGCATATTAGAGGATCCTATAGTGCAAAATTTTTCTTAGAAACTAAAAGAGAAAATAATTGTGAAATTTGATTGGGCTTCTTAAATTTCAATAGACTCAAGTTTGGACTCCAAAAACTCTCTCTTCATTCCTTTAATTAAGCTAGCTCCTGCTACTATAAAATCACAGACACACAAAGATGAGAGGGATCTCCATTCTGAATTCTCCCTTGGAGTCGGAAGCACACGCACAATAGTGGTGTTGTCATTCATCACCTTCAATCAACACGGGCCCCACCTTCAATTGCTATTGATCTATTCCAGCCCTCTTTTCCATTCACATAGAGTCACAGACACACAAGATCCATTCATTTATCATACCTTCACAATTTCTTTTTCCAATGGTCGTGTCCTGCTGCTCGAGGTTTAGAGGAAGAATGATTTTCATGGCACCTTAAACTCTTTTGGGAGGCAACTTGGGAAAAGCATAGAGGAACCTAGAGCCCAAAAGCTTACACTTAAAGATCACAAGGGAGTGTCTTTATTTTTTATCTTTTTAATTCAAGACTTAAAATCATTTAGTTTGAAATGATCTTGAGTTGTAATAATTGAGAACAATCTAGTTTTAGATTGTAGACATATATATTTTGGAATATTTTGTGCTTAAGACATTTGCTAGAATTTTTGTTTGCAACCCTTTGAATTGTCAATTAAATTATTATTTAAGTTTTTATTATTCATTTAATGGTCAATTTAGGTTTAACCTCTTGATTGTTTAATTTGGTTAGTTAAATATCTAGCTGTTCAATTGGACATTTGTAAACAAGATTGCCAAAATTATCTTGAAATTAATCATGATTGGTTTTTAATGAATTAAATTAGCCACTACTTATTTCATTATAAGTTTTCTAGTGGAGTGAGTGTTATTGAGATTGCGGGTTTTACAGGTTTCAATTAGGTGATTAAATTTATTAATTCCAATCTTTTATCAACCTCCCTTTGGTCTAATTAATTAATTTGGGCTAAGAAAGTTAACTCCATGTGAATCTTAAGTTGTCCCCTTCATCATCATAACTAAATTAAATCTTTGTTTATTTGTCTTGCTTTTTAATAATTTGTTTAGGATTTTAATTCCTCTTTCTTATAAAACCCCTAAATATTGTATTTGCATTCATTTAGGTTAGTTTCATTCTTATATAGGTTTTAGAGTCATTTCCATTTTGAATTTTAGTTTAGGTCCATTCCATTGCATGTTTCATCACCTAAACTCAATTCTAAAGAAAACCCATAGATTGCTCCTTGAGAGAATGACCTAGGTTGCCACTATATTGCATTAGTAGGTTTTCCTAGTTATTAATTGATTGCATTAGCGACAAAAGCTCACATCAGTGTTCCCATGATGAATGATGATTGTGATGTATAGTGAATGCTGGATATGTTAAATGCTTATTGGATGGTTTGTTTTGCATGCTTCATGAACTTGCATATTTTATGATGGTCTGTTGTTATTACTGGAATTATTAGGAACCTCATCCCTTTTCTTAAAATGAAATATGGCATAGGCAAGCAGCTCAAAAGACAAAGGTATGGTTATCACTGATACCTGAGAAGGTGGTGAAGCTGGGATAGCTTTATTTTGGTAGTCATCTGTATAATCTTTTCTTTTATACTTAGGCTTTTGGTTAGCCTTATATGGCTACTATTTTTTGTATGTGTGTGTGTATATGAATGTAAATGTACATAGTAGTGGATCAGTATTATTATTATGCTTAATTAATGATACGATGAAGGGCACATGTATAAATCGAGTCTATAACTTAACAAATAATTAAGCATAAAGAAGAATGATAGATTAAATATGATAGCAAAAAAGAACTCAAATACTATCAAATCTAATTTAAGGAATGATTGGTTTTTTAATGAAGAGTTTGAACCACTGATTAAATTGTTTTATAAAGTTTTAAATTTTTCAAAAAAGTCCATTCATTTTACATGATCAAACCCTGTATTTAGGTTAAGTTTTCCAACTATTTTTGAAAGTGTTTTCTCCCCAGGACCAAACTTGGCTTAGTGGTTATCATTATTAAGTAACTCATTTGGCATAGTATAAAAGCAAGGTTTTACACATAGAGTAATGTGTTACATTGAAAACTTGTCAAAACTTATTGATACTCATTCATCAGCATTTTACCAATAATAACACAAAGTATCAGCAAATGAAAGCATATATTAGACTTTGCCAAATAATTACATTTCAAGTTCAACATGATAAGTTAAGTCAGAGACAACAAAATATGTAACTCTAAAATACATGGAAGTATTAGCACAGTACAAGCATAATATATGTCAAATCATACAAAATAAGAACATAATATATAAACTCCTGGACATAGAAGCATTTAAATGGCAGCATAATCACCCTAAGAACCAACCTCAGTACTCTCATCCTTATCATTGGTTTTAGATTCCTTCTCCCCCTTTTGGCATCATCAGAAAGTATGGTTGAGGTAGGGAGAGTAGGAGAGATAGGTCTAGATCTGAGAGGACCATTAGGGAATTTTTTATCTAACTCAGTAGATGAGGAAGGTGAATAAGAGGCCACAGACTGAAGATGAGCTATATCAAGAGATGTAGAGGCATTATCACTCATGTCACTGTCCTGATATGCAAAGGTGATGGAATAAGAGACATGTGTTGAGGCTGTGAGGTTTGTGTGAGCTCTTGAGGAGTCTCATGAACATCAATCTCCTCATCAACATGTGAGTCAAAATCATTAAGATTATTATGGTTATCAGAATTATCAAGTTGATAAGACTGAGAAGGTGAACGAGATTAGAGAATAGGATCATCATGGGGAATTTCACTAAAGGCTATATTGTCACACCCCGTATCACCACCACCCAGGTACACCCCTAGTGTGGTCCCCCCATCAGGTACACCCCTGATGGGCCGCAAGTAGACTCACAAGGATGTAATCCCACCCCTTGGGATTTTCTCTCATTTGCCCACGTCTCGAACCTTTACCCTGGGGGTAAGTATAAGAGTTTGGTGAGAGGTAGTACCATTAAGCTAGCTAGCCCACTTGTGGCCCATAGGGGGTGTACCTGGTGAGGGGACCACACGGGGGGTGTACCTGGGCGGTGGGAATACGGGGTGTGACAATAAAAAGGTGCCTTTTTATTGTCACATCCCCCGTAATCCCACTGCCCTATAGGCACGGTCCTCTACCATGGGTTCCCCCATGTGGCCGCAGGTAAAGGACTTACAAGGCTATATTCCCACCCTTTGGGATTTTCTCTTCCCTCCCCACGTCTTGAACCCTTACCCTGGGGGTAAGTATAAGAGTTTGGTAAGAGGTGGTACCATTGAGCTAGCTAGCTCAATGGTACCATGTCTCGCCAAACTCTTATTCTTAACCCCAGGTTGAGAGTTCAAGTCATGGGGAGGTGAAAGAAAATCCCAAGGGGTGGGATTATATCCTTCTGAGTCCTTCACCTACGGCTGCATGGGGGGAACCCATGGAGGAGGACCATACTTGTAGGGAGGTGGGATTACGGGGGATGTAACATATGTGATCAGAGGGAAGATGTTCAGAGCCAGAATAGGAATGTGGCTGATCAAGGATGATATCAATATGAGTTAAGGTGTAAGGATCATGCAGAGTGAAGAGGACATTGCCTTAAAAAGTGGTCTCAAGAGCAAGATCAAAGATAGGGACATTAATAGGCTAAGTGGAGAAGACAAAAGAAACTAGATTAAGTTAAAGGGATGCAATAAGACTAAGCACTAAGGCATTCAACTTCTCTCCGAAAGATCTCATAAGTCTTCTATACTCAAGTAATAGTTGTGTCTGAGCCTCTTGATAAGCAATCATGGTTTTTCAGTTCTTATTCACTACTTTACACATCAATCTCATCTTATCATTGATTTGTGTGAGGAACTCAGTATTTGTGTTTACCAAATTAACATGAAAGCCTTGTAGTACTTCCTTAAAGTACAACTAAATGGTAAAGCTTAAGAATAAAGGTGTAAGAGAGCCATCCTACGCTGAAGACTAAGTATCATTTAGTCTCAATGTTTTTGGCTCTTGTCTATTCATTTTCCTTGGAGTAGTGGCATGAGGGTGAATTAGAGGCAACTCTATGCCCAATTTCCCAATTTGATATATGCCAAATTGGGGTAGTTTGTCCAGTGGCTCATTAGGCTCCAAATACCAAATGCCATTTGCTTTAGAGAAATGTGAAATCAATTGAGGATATGGCGTTAGTGTACACTTAGAAGAAGTGTATCTGTAGTTCTTGATTTTTGAGAAAATGATTTCTCCTAAACTCCTCTCTTCTTTGCTCAAGATAGAAGCCATCATCCTATAGTCTATGTCAATGAAGTGAGTGAAGCCATTGAACTTATTCACCATGGCCCAAGAATATACATACCAGATAATTCTGTATAAATCACACATGATGCTAGGATTGAAGTTGGGAATGCTTAATATCTTCTGGTCTTAGAATCCTGTACATCTATGTGAATTCTCTTGGAGGTCCTTGAGTTGGCTTCTCTATTTCCAACCATACATTGATTTGAGAGGGTGATATAAAGAACTTTTTCCCTATAACTGTGGTTTCTAATTCATCTTCAACTACTGTGCCTCCCTCAATAAATTCTTCTAAAGCTCTAAGTAACAATAGAAGTAGCGAACAACTTTTGGACAATAAGGCATATGAATTTATAACCATGGCATGTAATGTCCAAAATAAGGAAATAAGTCCAACTTAAGTATTTCTAATAGCACTTGGAAATTAAGATATAGCATCTTACATAGTGGTCTCTTGGCAAAGTAGGTCTTGAATTTTTTTTGAATCATCAAGTGTTGTAGCAATGTACTCTAAAGGACCTATTAGGAGATCATCATTCTCTCCTTCTTCCTCTACCATAGGAGGAGTAACTGGAGTGGAAGGAATATTAGAAGGACTAATATTGTTCCTTGGAGCTCCTTGCCTCAGTTTCTTAGGTATTCTTGAGTCAGGTGCCTCATCAAGCATATTAACCATATTCTTATTGATCTTAGCATGACATTGAGCCTCTTATCTGTCCCTTTTGTTCTAAGAGGGAGTACCTATCTCAGAATCAGAATTGAGAGAAGTATGAGGAGCTTTAGACATGCCTTTTTCTATAGGACTAGTAGAAGCAAACTTTGACATTGATCATGTAGTTCTAGACTCCTTAATCACAATGCCTTTAGCCTTGGGTTGTTGTTCAAGTATAGCTGTAATACCTTGAATTTTGGGATTAGAGGCTTGGGAATAAGCCTAAATTAAGCGGACTGCTAAGCCCAGGTTTAGTAGATATCTCAAATCTATTTTCTAATATTCCTTATGTCTTTGGGGCATTAAAGAAAATAAAATGGTGAATTCTGAAGAAAGTGATTATCCTTTCAGTGAATTTCTTATGAGGCAGTGAGCTTGTTATGAGATTTTGGAAGACCAAATGATGAGAAACAATTATAAAATTTTACAGGGTGAAATTAGACATCCTAAGCTTTAATAAGATAGTTCATATGACTCAATTAGAGCTATATACAAAAATTTATCAATTTTTGAATTTATCTCGAAAAAATTTTGAATTTTCTAGAACAGCAAGTAAAGATTAAAATTCTAGGACTTTTGTACTTCTAACTAGTAAAAGGCTATATTTTTTCTTGAAACTAGACTCAATAAGGGTTCCATAGCCTTTGGAATCACTTCAATTTGATTTTTCTAGAATTGGTTATGATTTTTCAAAGTTTAGGCAGAAAATCTGCTAGAATTTTGTAAAAATCCAAAAATGGGAAAATATTTATTGGATAATTATTATATCTTTTAAAATCACATTTCATGATCCTCATTCTTCCATTTCTATCAGTTTTGCTACAACAAAAGAGAGAAAGTTTGAGAAATTCTAGAGAGAGAAGGAGAATAGAACGTGTAGGGTAGGTCGATTTCTTTGGTGAATTCGTACCTAACACGTATAACTCTTCTCCTAAGCTCTTCTTCTATGTTATTTAAGGTGTTTGGAGCTTGAATTTCAGTGTGGAGAGGACTTAGGGCTTCATCCTTATTAAGAAAAGCTAGAGGGACCTTAAGGTAACCTAGAAACTTCGAATATTGCTTGTTCTGGATGTTGTGTACAATTTAATCAGTGAAATTTTGCTGGATTGTCGTTTGCTTTAAATTTTAGAAATGTGTGTGCCTAGGGGTTATGTTGCTGAAAATGGGTCTAAATGGTAGTTGTAACCTAATGTAATAGTTAATAAAGTGGTTAGGAGTAGAAAGGAACATGTTTTCGGAGCTGAAACCGAAAAACCCCAATTTTCCCCTGAGTACTTGAGAATTTAAGCCAGGGCTATTAGAGAGCCTTAGAGTTGTATTTTCAATGATTTGATGGATCTATTGAGTTCAGGAGCAAAAATTAGGTGGGGTTACAGTTGGTAACTTTTTCAGAAAAGCCTGAAAAAATATAATTACGAAAACGCCCCTGAAACCTTGAAATAAGGGCTGTCAAGGGTATTTTTGTAATTTGACAATGAATTTGATAATTTTGAGTCCAGAAATGGATTCTTTGGGTGAAAATATGTAAAACTATCCCATATCAAAACTTCAGGAAAAGTACAGTCGAACCGGGTACAGCGGGGCCGGGCCGGGTCCCCGGGGGCATTTTGGTATATGATAGACTCATATAACCCCTAAAAACACTATGGAAGTGTCTAAATGGTATATTTGGAATTGTAGGACCAAGTGGAGAGCCGAGCTGTGACACATTTTACGAGACACATTTCAAGGCAGGAAAGGGTTAAGGTAGAGAAATTACCTCTCCTGCATGTATTTGATATTTGTGTTGGTATATTGATTCATGTTATTGCTTTGCTTGATTATGTGAAACATATATGAATGATTGAAGCTTTGTTTCAGTTTATACTGTGGCCATAGTTTTGTTGCATAAAATATTGAGCACGCAAATATGTCATTATGTAAACATAACTTATGTAATGCAAGCATGTCATGCATTAAGCACTTATCCTGCATGCATATTGGTACTGTTTTTCTATTGAGATTCTCTCGAATCTCACCCTCCATTACCAATAATTTAGATATGAGAAGATATAAGATACACTGAGAATAAAGAAAAGAACTGTACAAGGGGATTGCGGTGGTGAAACGAAGACGGGAAGATGTCTCTGTTTCACTTGGACGGGTTTAGACACCCTGGTAGCCCTGTGTGGCTACATTGATGGTAATTATTATGTACGAACCCCTAAGGGGAATTTTTGTAATTATGCACATATTATCAGTATATTTATGCTATTCCTGTGTTGCCCACTGAACCGCATATCATTTTCCACGAATACTCTGGTAAAAGTAAAATTAAGATAAGAGCATGGCAATAGCCTTTTCAAGAACCTTAGATCTTGGATGCTTTTTCAGCTTGGTCTTCTTTGCTTTTTTAGAAGGAGGAGGAGATAGAGTAGGATATGACTCCTCTTCTTCATTAACAGTAGTTTTTGTTTGAGCCATATGAAGAAAATGCCAAGAAAAATTAAAACTTCAAATTCCCAGGTTTTTGCCCTAATGACTATTGAGGAGATGATTTGAGGATTTGTGAAGTTTTAGGAAGAAATTATTGGTGAAATTTAAGGGGTTTTAGTCGAGTATGTGCTACAAATGATCTGTGAGAAGATTGGGGTATAGCACTTGGAGTAATTATGCTGAAAAAGGCATTGCTTTGAACTAAAAAGGTCTGGGCCTTGATATCACTCAAGCGATCACTCAAGTGATCATATTTTGCTATAACTCAAGTGGGCACTCGAGTGATGTTTCCTAGAAAAATAAATTGAGTTAGAGACACAATACCTCACTCTAATAATCTTGCAATTACTTGAGAGCATGTCCTAGTTGATGTAATTAATCAGCTTCTTCTATTGCAGGTTACTTGGATTTAATTTTGGCATTATCACTGGTGTGGTTTGCTTCATGATGATGATCACTCGAGTAGTCCCTTGAATAACGCTTGATTGTTCGTCTTCCTCTAGAATAAGTTATCACTCGAGTGGTCACTCGAGGGAATATATATATGATCAAGTACCCCTTTTTCTTTTCCTAATCTTAATAATTTTAATGCTATTTTTAGTAACAATAGTTTTCTTTCATTTACCAAGCAACTTCCCCTTCTTTGATATCCAAATTTCTTTATTGTGGCAATGCCTAAAATACAAAGCATCATCCTTATTGAAGAGTGCTTCAAGTGACAATCCTTGGAAAGGATCATCCTTATTGAATTAATCTCCTGCATCCTCATCTATTTTGTTTGATAACAAAACAATATACCATTTTTTATTAGTAGGATCAGGAACATAGAACACTTCATGGCAAGACACTGGAAGGCCAATATCACATGCATCTCTCAAGTAATTGGTACAGAATTCAGCCTCCTCTTCACAAATGTACTATTCAATATTGCAACCCTCTGGCTAGCTTCAGTTTTTCACATACCCTTTCAGGTTCTTCATCTTACACTTGACTGGGTAAATCCATCTCGTATAGACTAACCACACAGTTGAACCTCTTTATCCAAGTAAACAATTGGGTGCACCATTATTTCAAAGAAAGCTAGAAGGAAAAACATCTCCAGCTCACACAACGTACTCATGATTTGGATTTGTAGCCTCTACAATTTCTTGTGGTCAATCACCCTATTGCATAGTGACTTGAAAAAAAACATAGGTGTGATTGTAGCTCATACTTCATTAGGTAAAATACCTCATATTGCTATCGGAATAAAATTTTTCATCAACACATTGCTATCGGAATAAAATTTTCCATCAACACATGGCAATTGTGTGATTTAAGACCCTTCAACTTCAAGTCCTTTATTGACACAAGGTTGCTAATGTTTGACGAGTAACCCTCTAGCACTTTCACTGAGGTAAATAACTCTAAAAAATTCTTTTTTTCTTATTTAAATAGTGTGAATGCCACAGGTCAAGGAATGTATGAGATCCCCTCTCATCGGGTGCTAATTCCTGTCTTATTCTCATCTCAACCATGTCTAGTCTTACATTTATGTCATCCCAAGAATATGGAGTAACGTTCCAAAAAGACTCACACACATTTTTCTCAATGCACATGACATCAACAAAATGTCTAACATTAAGGGAACTCCAATATGGTAGATCGAATAAAATAAACCTATTCTTCCTCCCGCTTATCCCAACATATTTCTCAAATGGCTTCTCAAATTTACAATTCATATGTTTCCACTACTAGAAAAAGGCAGAGACAGTTTAAAAAGTATGACCGGTGGAATTTTTATAAATATTGATACAAATTAACACATTGTTATATGACACTGCCGACCATTTGGATTAGGCATGGTGAGTCTCTAGGAATGATAATGAGCTTGGGTATCAAAAACCCCCATTTTTATAATATTTTGATATAGTTGTGATTTTGTGGCCGATCATCATCATATAGCAGTATAATATTTGATGTAATAATTTTGACTTCATGCATGTATACTGCTACCTTTAGGAGATGATTAATGAAAAAGTTTCTATCTTTTATGTCAATCTTTTGATAGTTCTTGTTGATGATAATCTATTTTGTGTTATTAATTAATCTCTTATTGATGAAAATGTTTCAACCTTTAAGGCAAAAGTTCTTGTTTCTAAAATTTTACTTCTTTATTCTAAAAATTACATTCTAGATCAGTTGATTTGAAAAAAGGTGTTGTTATAAATTAAAAATATTTTTTACAAACTGACATCGATGTCTAGAAAAGGTTTCCCTAGTATATATACTCACTTTCTCACTCAATCTTCATCTCTTGCCTCACTTAGTCCTGCATGTGTGCTATTACTCTCTTCATCTCCTATGGCCACCATGATTTCTCTCTTCACTATTAGGGATGGCTTATTATTCCTCTCCATTGGGTTCTCCCTCTCTGTAGTCTTTATTTTGCTCATGTTCGGTAAAAATCATTGCTTTTTACAAACCCTCGAGAGATGTTTTGCTCTTGTGTTCAATTATTATTCTCTTTTGTTGTCTTTGCTTGCATAGAAGTTTCAATCATCTTTCATTGTCTTTCACCAAACCTTGATTGTCAAAAATATTTACTTTGCTCCTTAGTCAAAATGTGATGCACTCGTGAACATATGTTGTACATTACATGTGTAGTAATTATGTCATGTACAATAGATATTCATGAATTGCATAGCATTTAGAGCAAGGATCAAAGTTGGGTAGGAATAAGCGCCAAGCAGACCATATATTCATGAGTGTGAAGAGTTTATAAAGAGGCCAGTATTATTTAATTTGCTACTTGATCCAAATGCAATACAGTTCGTGAACATATGTAGTACATTATATTGCAGTAATTCTGTTATGTAGTACACATGCTCTTAGCTACATTGAAATTGTATACATAGCACAGAGGATCAAATAAACACAAGTAGAGGTTGCAGATACATGAAAGCCCTTCTTGTAAGACTTGGAAAAAAGTCTTCCTTCCACAGGTATAAATATGATATTCCTTTTATGCTTGTTGCCTTCTTGCATGTTCTTTGTGGTTGTTGTAGTTATAGAAACACTGATTCTCATGACATACCAATATGAAATTGTAATTATAAGAATCATACAATTTCATTAAACATGAACATATCTTAGTGCTTCTCATGATATAACACAAAATCAATATCATATAACATGTTATCATGTTTTGTTACATCTTTAGAAGCATCCAATTGATATGTCCATGTTTAATGAAATTATATCATTCTCATCATCATCATATTTATCTATTTACAGTGGATTTGTATTTAATTTTCTTATTACAAATTTATTATTTTTAATTACAAAAAGGAGTATGAAGAGCACTGTAAACACATGTGAAGAGCACCAAGTTGAGTGGCCTTTTGTAGCTATCACTTTTGCTTTTGTACATACTGAAGAGCATCAAATAATTTGATCTAATATGTAACTTATTGTAATTGAAATTAGGAGATCAGACGAATACAGTTTGCGATTATAGATATATGGAAGTCATTAGTGTAAGACTTGGAAAAGGAAAAAAAAGCCTTCCTTTGACAAGTAAATATATGATATTCCTTTTGTGCTTGTTGTCTTCTTATATTTATCTGTGCCATACATAAAAGTTTACATTTTTTTGCTGGTTGTATATTCTTTGGGTTGTTATAATTAGTGTATACAAACTTTTGTCCACGGAATTCATTATAGTTGGGATTGTGAAACTTGTGATTATGACAATAATGCACTTTCATTGTATCATTATCATAATGGCAAGTTTCATAAATCTAATCATTGTGAATTCCATGGACAAAATTTTGTGTATATGTATGTTAATTGAATCTTGTTTGCTATGCCTTTGTTCTTTTCAAGTTTTTTTTTGTTTGGATGCCCCCTCCTTGAAAGGGCTTGGATCATTATTGAGTATTGGGTGAAAATTTTGATTGTAATTTTAACCACGACGTATGGGTGCTATTGATGCCTAGTTCATATCATGGGCCATCCTTATAGTCTATTGCTGCAACCCTGGGATTGGGAGCTAAGTTTACTAACCTCAGGAATTTTAGCTCTTTTGAGAGTTCAGATAGAATATGGTTCTGGCCTACCTCTGTTTTAGGCAATAAAGGTGGAGTATCTTATTTAATGAAGCAGAGTCTAACATGGTTGATATACAAACTTGAAAATTCTATTTTGTATGGTTGAATTTGGCCATATGATGAGGTCTTAGTTAAGATGAAAATCAAAGTGAAGGCAAATAATAAGGACTTACCTGACTAGGTAAAGCTACTGGTGACGGGTTGATGATTAAAACGTCTAAATTAGAAAATGAAAAATGTAGATCTAGTGATCAATGATTAAAAACCTTTTTCCTTTTATGGTCTCCATTTTGATGTTCGAATATAATTACCTGTGCAGTTAATATACATTCATTCTTATCAGAGTGTATAACTAAATCCCCGGCAACTCCCGGGTTCTATACCTATATAATGTGATGGTTCATAAGTCTCCCCTCAGGGATTACACAACCAAAATCGAATATAGTATTCACATCTCAAAA
The DNA here is from genome assembly GCA_963210345.1 of Inga oerstediana. Classification (NCBI taxonomy): domain Eukaryota; kingdom Viridiplantae; phylum Streptophyta; class Magnoliopsida; order Fabales; family Fabaceae; genus Inga; species Inga oerstediana. Next base: position 46,011,774 of record OY723403.1, read on the forward strand.
TATACAGTAATCCCAAGTTCAAAAATAGATAACCAACATCTCCCCAATCAAATATACCCCTAAGGGTCCTAATTGCTCCGGGTTGGCCGCTTCTCCTTTGAGCCACACACCCTATCTGAAACATTAGTCATTGGAAAGAATGAGATTCGAGATAATCCCAGTAGTAACAAATCACTCACACAATGCATAAACACAAAGCATGTATATAAATCACAAACAGCAATAGCAGCAGCAATTCAAAGATACATGGCTTTCACCACAAACAACAGCACTCACAGCTGTATACAACAGCTCTCGCTGTAATCACATTCACGATAGCTTACGCTGTAATCACCACCACAATAGCTTTCGCTGAAATCATAATGACGATAGCTTGCGCTGTAAATGACAGCTATCAACAGCTGTAACCACAGCAGCATCAAAGATCATCACAAAACAGTGATACAACACACATACAGTGCATTACACATAGTATAAGAGAGAGAGTCACTACCTAATCCTTTCCTGACGTTTCTTGGCATTGTGGGCTCTCGAGGACCGTAAATATCGAATCCTGTAAACCAGGTTAGAAACAACCTGTCAACCTCTTTTCCAAGTTCTTAATTCTATAATACTTTAAGTTGGTTATCATTTAAACTCTTTAGGTGACTATTCTAGGTCTAAACATACGCCTAAAGGGTTGGGAGAAACTACCTTGAAGATCCTCCTTCTTGGAAGAATTTCTGACTTTGGGCTGGCTCACTCGAGTGAAAGGAGTCTCACTCGAGTGACACCCCCAATTGCACTCGAGCACCAGCGAGTGGAACACAGAAAGTGTTTGCCCGAGAGCAAACCTTGATATATCATACACTCTCACTCGAGCACAAGAGGCTGTACTCGAGCAATAACCTCAGGTGTACTCGAGTACCAGGAAGTGAGACCCAGCGAGTGACTACCCGAGAGTAACCACAAATTCCCAAGTCTTAAACTGATTCCCTCACTCGGGCATTCCCATGCTCACTCGAGTGAGATCATATCTTACTCGCAAGTCAGGAAGTGTGCTCGCGGTTTCTGCCTGAAGATTTAACCAAAATACCCAGAATTTCATATCGTGCTCGAGTGAGATCCTCCCTCACTCGAGTGATGTCTATCAGATGCCAAATCGCAGCAACTGATATGGTTTCCCAGAATTGACCAATTTGCTACCAATGGTCCTAAGACTTATACCACAACTCATTCTTACATATTTTAACATAAAGAACCCATTGGTAACCCAAAACAACCAAACTTCCACTCAAACAACACATTCTCATATCTAAACCACAAGATCACCAAAACCATAATTTGTCAAACTTCTTCTTTCCAAATCCAACCCAAAACCATTAACACCCGTACACTATTTGGCATCTATTCCATGACATTACATCACTTAATTCATATCTTTTAAAATCATAAGAAATCAGGGCAAAAATCTAGAATTTACAAAACCAAACCAATGGCCAAAACTATTATATCAAACTTCATCAAAAACTCACCTCTAAAGCTTGCTGAACTCAAAACTTTGATTCTTCCACTTTTAAATTCCCTCAAGTTTCCAGACACCATAAATCAAAAGTCTGAAAACATTGAAATAAAGCTCTTGACCATTAGAACAAAATCAATGAAGGTGGTTAGGCATATAGAGTCATTTACCTTTACAAATTTCAAACCCTTCCTTTCTCTTTCTTGCTTAGTTGGCCAGAAGTGGAGAGAATGGAGAGAGAAAGTGAGATATTGATGAAGAAGCAGATTTTCCTCTCTCTCCCATACACACAACTGACTCTAAGAGTAGGAGGGAAGAGAAATAGGTTGAATCTTTTACTTTAATCCCATGGTCCATAATTTGCCACTTGTCACCATCTCCTTTTCCCTACCATGATTTCACATGAACTTGCATGCATAGGATTTCCACCTCTTCTTCTTCCAATCCTAGCCATTGATCCTGATTACTAAGGAGTTTTCTCTTTGGTAACTGACCACTCATTCGGTAAATTTACCATTTTGCCCCTGATTATCTCAATACTCATTAAACCATTACTAAGCACCTCTACATCACATTGCACAACACATACTTCAAAAGTGCTTAATTATCATTAATTAAATTACTTTGAAGTTATTAATCCCTGATTATAATTCAGGATATTACAAAGTCCAACAAATATAACCTTCCAAGTGACAATCATCTAGCCAATGTTTTTCATCAACCAATTTAGAGTTATTAATCCTCACCTCGTCACTAGGATTTCTACCTAGTAGGTGGCCTCCTTATTATTGGTCTTTAGTTTTATTTCCTTCTCAACCAAGACCTCCCTATAAGATCATATTCACACATATAAAATCCAGTTCTCATACTTGTATATTAACCCTTGTTAAATATGATTAGTTTTGATGATATCAAATATGGATGTCAAATATTAACAGCAAATAGTTTGCATAATGCATTTATCTCCTACATTGACTAACTACTATATTTAATGATTACATTTCTTGTAGATTAGTCAAGAAAAGAAAGAAGATGTCAAGGTTAACTATGAAGAATGATCAAGATGAAGAATAAAAAGATTGAAGAAAGAAGAACTTTCATCATATCATAAAAAGAAGCTATTGAGTTGGAGTATTGAGAATAATCAAAAGGAAGAATGAAGATAGTTAAGAAAATAAAGAAGCTATCTAGTTGGGTTATGTAGATTGATCAAGAGGAAAAAGAAGAAAGAAGAGTAAACAAAGAAGAGCTTTCATCATATTAGTTAAAGAAAGGAAAAAACTATAAAGTTGGATTATGAAGAGGGATTACAAGGAAGAAAGAAGAACTTATCAAGGGATCACTCGAGTAGCATCTCCAGAGATGATCACTTGAGTAACCACTATGTTGTGCTATATTTTGGTTCAGTATGACTAGTTCGATATTTTGGACATATCTCTCAAACCACATATCTGATTGAGATGAAACATGTTTCATATGAAACTAGTTTCATATGAAACTAGACTCCAAATGCAACACATAAAAATCAAGATCAAGCTCAATAGATTTTAGATGCAAATGATATAAGTTTTGTAATTTGAAATTGGAATTTCTTAAGTTATTCTATAATAGGTTCAGTAATTTAGACATATCTCCTACACCAGAACTCTGATTGTGGTGAAACTTGTTATATATGAAACTACACTTAAAATAAGTTTCACAAAAGTCAATATCAAGCTTAAAGAGTCTTAGAGAAAAGAGATATGGATCTCACAAATTGATACTTGAAGTTCTTACAATGTTCCAAAACAAAAGTAATCCTTTAGATCATAACTTTCAACAGACAATAAGTTTTGGACTAAACTTGTTGTATACAAAACTAGACTCAAGAAGAATTTTAAGGACATCAAGATCATACTTAATCGAGGTCATCTGGAAGGGATATGAAATGTAGAATTGCACATTCATATAAAGATGTTGCTCTAAACCAGTTGCTATGAGTTTGATCACAACTTTCATAATACAATGAATTTTGAGCTGATTCTTTTTGCATTTGAACATAGACTTTAAGATCTTTCTGATGATAGGTCATTTGCCAGATTTAGATTCAAAATTTGTTTATCACTAGCAAAGATCACTCTAGTGATGAGAAAGTGATGCCTAAGATCACTACGGTGACCACTTAAGTGATGTGTAATATTTCAAAGAGAAGATCACTAAAGTGATGTGTTTAGATCACTACCACATCACCATGGTTATCATTCGTAGTAATGTTTTACCCATTTTTTAATCACCGTCTTGAATTTCATGATTTTATTCTAAACTCAAATAATCCTTGATTATATCATTCATAATCATTGCTAATCAAGTTTATATGAAGGTTATAGGTGATTAAACTTGGATCAAACTTTATTGGCCAAAAAGTAAATCTTGTCAGAACTTCCAACCGCTATATCCAATGGACATATTCAATAAATCTCAACAAGAAGAAAAGCTCAACAGTAAAATAGTTATCATCAACTATAAATATTGAAGCATTCAAATCTGATAAGAGACAGAGGCAGTGTATATATCATCAAAATGCCAAAACCCTAACTTCAACATTTCATCTCACATACTCTCTATTTCTATATGTTTTCATAATATACTTTGAAGAGAGACTATTTGTTCATGCTTCATTGATTATCATTATTCACTTCTGAGAGAGAAGATTCATGTAATCCTTTATCATTAAGGTGGTATCCTTACGGTGTCTAAGGTGGAGTAACTTGGTAGAAGAGTTGTAGTGGCTTCACAAGTGCTCATATCAAATTTGTGACTTTGTAGTGGTTCTCAAATACCTAGTTTAAACTTGAGAGAGATAGTGGATTAAAAATCTCTAAAGGAGCCTGAGGATTGTACGTAGGTCAGTGGATTGGACCGAACCAATTCAAATCGATGTTTGTATCTTCTCCTACCTTATCTCTTATAATTCCAGCAAAGTGATTTACATATTTTAGTATGCATTTGTGGTTTATCATTTTTGTACTTATTACTTTTATTGATATGAAAAAAGAATTTTAAAGTTTTTATCCGTCACCTAATTCACCCCCTCTTGGGTGTCAGTCGGTTTTAACAACTTTGTTATGCTCAGCTTCATTAAAAAAGAATCTTCTTCTTTGTCACTTGAGACTGGGGGAGCGCAAAAGCATGTTTCATATTTGAGGCCCAGAACAGTCAAAATGCATAAGTATGGTAACCTAGCAACCAATCCATGGGTAGTAGCATTCAACCTTAGGATGCTCAAAATATGAATCATGCGTTAACAATATGCAGATGATAGGCCTAACATTGCTTCCACTAAATCCAACACTCAAAAATCATATAACTCCCTTGGACGCAGGCAAAAGCAAGCAAAAAAAAAAAGTAAACCTTAAAAAAACAAATGTAATATTAAGATTCAATAATTATGTCATACTATAGGGCTTGGATTTATGGTTATTAATTATATTTATTTTTATATCAATTGCATTTACATGTTTAGGGCTATTTGTAGAGTTATATTACATAATATAGCTTTTAGATATAATAATATCTAACAGGACTTCTATAAAACAAAATAAAACGTACATTTTTTTTAAAAACCCCACTTTTTAAAGAGTGGGCATTTTGTTATTATAAATTGAAATTCCCAGTCTAAAGGATGGGCATTTTGTTATTATAAATGGAAACTTTTTAACTCCTATCGCTAAAACAACTAGTCTGAAAAGGTAACTTTTAAGAGCGGAAGTAGGTTTAGTCTTAATAAGGAAAAACTTTTTAAACCTGATGATACAAGACCGAACCTAATGTAGGACCCTGCCTTACATACCCTTTATCATTAATATTAATCAGAATACTTTAGCGTAATTCGGTAAGCAACACAGGAATAGCAGAAATATACTGATATATCGATACATTAGGCATGATTACATTATAGGTTTTCCTCACCGGGGTTCATACATAATACTTATAGACCTTGAAATAATAAAAGATCTTCAGATAACCAACATCTTCACTCAATCTTGACTGGTGCCTTCAATTGTCAGTGAATACCACTTCGCCCTCGAAGCCAACTACTGCCTCTGCAAACTTTATTCATTTATGGAAAGGGTGATATTCAAGAGAATATTAGTAGTAACATACAATTGATAATAGAAAATGCATTAATAAATATGCCAAGTACCACATACAACAATATTATAATAACACATAATTTAGTTCAGTCGAAAACGTTCAGAGCCAAGCACTATTGCAATCCCTACTTGTTCCGTACCTTAGCTAGGCTCGAGACCACCAATTGGGCATATTGGTGCACCCATAGGTAGTATTTATCGGTGTACCCATAGGCACTATAATGCGGTGTACCCGTAGGCACTATAATTCGGTGCACCCGTAGGTACTGTGTTAGGTGTACCCGTAGGCACTGTGTTCAGTGTACTCATAGGCATTATGTTCTGTGTACCCGTATATACTATATATCATACATATTATGGAAGATGGCATACCAAAACATATAAACATTCACATAATGTATGAAAGATAGAGTTGCTACCTGAAATAGCCCTTTCCTGCCTAATCGTCTAACTGTCTTCATCCGGCTCGACCACAACTGTCTGATCCTAAAATTCTAAGTTTTCAAAATTAGACTCCTCCAATTTACTTTTGTTGGTTATATTAGTCTAAAACTGTTAAATTAACAAAATGCCCCTAGGGGCCCATTCTAAGCCCCTTTTACCCAGTATGACTATACTTTTTCAGAAATTTTGACTCAGGCTATTCCGACACATTTTTGTGTGTAAAATCCAATTTTGACCTCATTTTTCTCAAAATCACCACCAAATGACAGATTTACCCTTGATAACCCCTACTTAGATTTTAGGGTTATTTTTGTTATTTCACTTTCTATGGTTTTTCTCACAACATAATCAACATCAACCCTACACAATTTTCCCTCCTGAACATAATGGAACAACCAGATTAATGAAATTCCAGCTCCTGCCCTTGTTTCCGGCACTGGTCAAAACTTGGATATTAAAAAGGGAAAATGTGATTTTGTGATCTAACCCTTAAAGCTTGCTTCTTTTCCCTCCTAACCACTTGTTTAACGTTTTACACAATTATTAGACATGATTTGAGGAAATTTGGGTAGCATAGTGCCTTAGGGTTTCAACATCCCAACATCAAAACCACAAATCATAACAAAAACCACAACAACAACAACAAAAACACACCAAAGGAATTGAAGTTCTTGAAGTTACCTCTTTATCCTTAAACTTTTTTCTTTCTAGGTGTCACTTTATCTCTCTTCAAACTTGAAGATTAGCTTGCTCCACATAGTTTTTATGGAGATCAAGAGTTTAAAAGATAAATTACACAAGTTAGGAAGCAAAATCACTTGAAATCACAAGGTTTACCTTTGATTCTTGCTTCCTTGAGCTCTCTTTCCCTATGTTCCTAAAGCCTCTCTCTATCTCTCTCTCAATTTGTGTGTTTAGGATGAAAATGAGAAGAGAAAGATGCAGATAAGAGATTAAAATATCTTCATCATCTTTCTTTAATATATGTTATTTTAATAAATTATGACATAAGCTCTTGTACTTAATCTTATACCTTGCTAACATGTGTCATAAGCCTTCCCATTCCATTTGAACTAATTTTACAATTTACACAATTGCCATTACATTTTTTTCCCCCAAATTGGCAATAATTGGCAATTCTGGAAGCTTTTCTGACCAAACTTTGAAAAATCATAACTTTATTTGTAGACATCAAATTGGAATAATTATAAATTATATGAAACACTTATTGAGTCTAATTTCAAGGAAAAATATATCCTTTAGCTAACTAGATGCTCATAATTCCAAGAAATCCGTTAAACCTTACCTGTTCCAGATTTGGTTCCAAAAACATGGTCTAATTTTGAAAAACCATATCTCTCAGTATATAAGTCTAAAAATTACCCATTACCTATCAAATTAAAGCTTAAGATTTCTACTTTCATCCTATAAAATTTCATAATTTTTGGACATCATTTGCCTATTTAAACTTGTCACACAACACGACTACTATATGAATTTCATCCTCGAAATTTACTACACATACATAACCATAAATTCCGGGTAATGCTTCCACATATGTTCTACTGACATTACTACCTGTAAGCAAAAGATGTTTAAACAGACTCAGATCTCTAAAATCCTTAATCAGTTTCCGCTCACGAATCACCAAGGCAGTCACCCACACGGTTCACGATTCAATGTGTTAGTAACAACATTAGCCTTTCCTGGGTGATATTTTATCTCTAGATTATAATATTTAACCAGGTCCATCCATCTGTGATTTCTCATATTCAGTTATTTCTAATCATATCAGTACTTTAAATCCTAGTGGTTGCAGTACAGTTCTACGGCACTACCATAGAGATAGTGTCTCCAAATTTTCAGTACCAACTCACTTGCTACTAACTCAAGATCATGCGTAGGATAATAATTAAATTTCAATGAGACTTTCATTCTCTAGTTGCAAAAGCCAATACATGGCCATACTTCATTAAAACACTTCCCAATCCATGCTTACCAGTATTAGTAAGGACAACGAAAGTCCACAGTGGATCTGTGATTATCAATATCGGAGCCGACGTTGATTTACATTTCAGCTTGGTAAATTTCCTTTCACAATTATGGTCCCACAGATAATGTTGAGTTTTCTTCTTCTTCTTTTTTGTTTAAGTTTGTCAAAGGCAAAGCTATTCTGGAGGAATTCAGTATGAATATTTGGTAAGACCCAAAAAACTGAGTATTTCAAAAATAGTCTCTGGCCTCTTCTAGTTTAGTGTTGCTTCCACCCTGTAAGATTCCACCGGGACTCCTTGCTGTGAGATTTCAGTATGTTCAATACTATTCTTTTTTTGATCTATTCCACGAGTAAACCAGTATATCATCCATAAAAACTACCATGTACCTTTACAATGGTAAACAAATTAAATCCACCATTGATTTATGCCCCTCGCCATGTATTATGCAATTCTGACAGACTTTGGCTGTGACAATTCTAACACCCGTGGGTGTAGACATAACCAGATCATATGGAAATTTATGCCAGTTCCTGGACTATTTCAACTTAAATCATTCTGGGCCATTTCAAATTTTCATGGAATCAAACTTAATAGCTGATTCCTGAGTTATGATTTACTTAGTAACCCTTCTACTCATACTTTTTATTACATCATTTGCCATCCCCCAATTGACTCATAGTACAGCCTCAAGTTAGTGGAATTGCAGGCAGATCAATTCTATCTCTTGTTTCATCAAAGAGCTATCACCTCAATCAATCTTTTAAGGGAATATTTTATGATCATAATCTTTCCCTATGCTACACTTAATAGCTAGTAAATTTTCAAAATCCCTTTCTACAAGGATTTGTATCCGTAAGAATCTTGTTCCTTTTGATTTCACGGATTATCACTAACCCAACACAATAATGAATATATCTGCCAGCCTAAGGACATACTGGTCCACTATGTCTTAGGGCCTCTGGACATACAGGTTCGCTATAACATATCTGGCATGTAGAATTTTACAACCTAGGGTCTCTAACCCAACTTTTCGGTTCATCAAGAAATCTAGAACCTTAACTTCACATAGATTGGAAATCATTTTTCTCAAGTATACCCAATAGGTTCGCTACAAATCAGAATCAATAGTGTCTATTCTAACCTCCACGGTATTTGGGTATTATCCTCAAAACATTACTGAAAGTTCAACATTATTCACAAGGTTCAAACTTCCATCATTGAACAAAACCATAGTGCAACAAATTCACATTCCAATCTAAGCATTATTTCAGCTTAGATCAAATTCAAGCCTATCCTTAACCTTCAGTATCATCAAATCAAATCCTCTATGATCAATATACAGTATAATCACCATTTATCATATAGTACTTCATATCATGTCTACATTCCTTTAACATCACGGTGTTACTAAAGATCATCACTTAGCATGGAAAAACCTCAAACATTTACTACACCTTAAGTTTTCCATCACCTTATCAAATGAACTTTTCTGCGCAGTAATTATTGCAACAAAAACAGTTTGAATTAAGATTAATACTTACATCACCATCATCTCCATGCTTCTAAACATCGTTTAAATCATCTAACTAAGATGATCATTAGTCATAAAGAAACCTTAGGCTTGATTAATCAAAATACTTTAGTGCAATTCGGTAGGCAATACAGGAATAGTGGAAATAAACTGATATACCATACATTAGGCTTGATTACATTACATGTTTTCCCTACTGGGGTTCATACATAATACTTATAGACCTTGAAATAATAAAAGATCTTCAGATAACCAACGTCTTTACTTAATCTTGACCAGTGCCTTTAACTGTCAGTGAACACTACTTTGCCCTTAAAGCAGACTACTACCACTACAAACTTTATTCATTTATGGAAAGGGTGAGATTCAAGAGAATCTCAGTAGTAACATATAATCGATAATAGAAAATGCAACCATAAATATGCCAGGTACCACATATAGTAATATTATAATAACATATAATTTAGTTTAGTTGGAAACGTTCAGAGCCAAATACTGTTGCAACCCTGACTTGTTCCATACCTCAGCTGGGCTCAAGACCACCAATTGAGCATATCGGTGTACCCATAGGCACTATTTATCAATGTACCTGTAGGCACTGCAATTCGGTGTGCCCGTAGGCACTGTAATTTGGAGTACCCATAGGCACTATGTTTGATGCACCCATAGGCACTATGTTCCTAAAGCTTCTCTATATATATATTTGTGTGTTTAGGATGAAAATAAGGAAAGAAAGATGAAGATAAGAGCTTAAAATATCTTTTTCATCTTTCTTTAATATATGTTATTTTAATAAATTATCATAAAGCTCTTGTACTTAATCTAATCCCATGCTAACATGTGTCGTAAGCCTTCCCATTCTATTTGAACTAATTTTGCTTCATCCCTTAGGCCTAAAAATGACACCTCTTTAAGCCTTCCACAATAAGTGTTTCATAGCCAATGGGAAGTTATGATTTTTGGCTATAAAGAAGGATGAAACTAATTTTCTTTTAATATTTTGGCAACAAATATCCACCAATAAAGGAAAAATATGGGCTTTTGCTTAATTCCACAATTCACACAATTGCCATTATATTTTTTTCCCAAAATCGTAATAGTTACAATTATGGCAGATTTTCTAATTAAACTTAAAAAAATCATAACTTTATTTGTAGACATCGAATTGGAGTGATTCCATAGGCTATGAAACATTTATTGAGTCTAATTTCAAGAAAAAATATATCCTTTAGCTAACTAGAAGCTCATAATTCCTAGAAATTTGTTAAACCTTACCTGTTCCAAATTTAGTTCCAGAAATAGGGTCTAATTTTGAAAAATCATATATCTTAGCATATAAGTCTAAAAATTATCCATTACCAATCAAATTAAAGCTTATGATGTCTACTTTGATCCTATAAAATTTCACAATTTTTGGACATCATTTCCCTATTTAAAAATGTCACACAACAAGACTGCTATATAGAGAAACTCACTGGTAGCAAACCTTAACTTGTAGAACCTATGTTCACACATAATAATGTTGTGTGTAATCACTAATTGCTTGGTTTTATCATTTTGTGTGCTCTTTAATTCACCATTTTATTTCATTAAATGCCATAAATAATTATAAGGCATATTGGTGAATAAAATCTAGGGTGTTATACCTAAACTAGATCTAAAAGGCCAATTTCCACCAATATTAAAATCCTTTTTTCTAATAGTGTTCATTTTTTCAAAAACCTTCTCACCAGCTAAAGGTTCAGGTGCCATCCTTTCACTAAATACCCATTGAAATATTTTCTCGTACAGCGATATCAATGACCCTTTTGTGACCATCTGTGATGTGCTATATAGGTATTCTTCACACCATGCTTCAACATTATCAACTTTGTACCCTCTTCACAAATCGGGCATCCAATTTGGCCTTTAATATTGTACTCTGACAAATTACTGTACGCAGGAAAGTCATTGATTGTGCCAAATAGTATGGCCTTCATATTGAATATTTCTTTCTCATGAGCATCATATACAACTTCCCCTTTGTCCTACAACTTCTTGAAATCTTCAATTAGTAGGGCAAGGTATACATATATGTGATTTCCCAGTTGCCTTGGTCCTTAGATTAGAATTAAAAATATCATATACTTTCGTTTCATTGAGAGCTATGGAGGGAGGTGTATAAACACCTTTGGCATTTCATTTAGATTATGTGTGTGTGTGTGTGTGTGATATATTATGAATACACACAAAATGAATTGAGTTTGTATATTTGAAAAGTAGGAAATTCTAAAAATTTAAAGAGTTACATATAATTTATTATTAAGGTGAACATACTGAAATTATAAACGAGTATGAATTTAAGTGGATTTATGGATTTCCTAGAGTAAATTTAAGGTTCTATAGTAGTTTTATATCAGGAATCTTAGAATGATTTTGCGATAATTCTTGAGCAGGTTTTAGTTATATATATTAATATTTTTGTATATGTGTGACCCTTGTAGACTCTTACTAAGAGCTCGTGTTGATAGTATTTGTTATTTGACTTCTTGTAAGCTATGACAGAATAGGTAACTTGGGCATTTTCCTTGTGTGTGCAAACCTTTGTTTGCAATTGATTGTATAAATATACAGGTAAAACTTCATTTGATTAAGTATGATACATGTATACAAATTGTTGAGATTATGAAACGATAAATGATATGGTTGTGTTGTTTTTATGAGTTACTTGCATCATGCTTGCTTCTCGGTGTTTTTAATGAAATCATGGTGCATGCTTGTGTCATAGTTCCAATATATTATGGAATATGGTGTACTCTATTCCTTTCAAACATGCTTGTGATGTATGTTAATGATTTAATGAGATACTTCAATTTTTTCAGAATCTTACCTTCTTATATATGACATATTAGATATGATTAGTTTTGATGATATCAAATATAGATGCAAAATATTAAAAGCCAAAAGTTTACATAATGCATTTATTTTATACTTTGACTAACTACTATGTTTAATGTGAAAAATATTGTAGATTAGTCAATGGAAGAAGATATCAAGTTAATTTGATGAGAATGATTAAGAGGAAGAAGAAGAAAGAAAGTGAATGAGAAAGTCAAGAAAAGGAAGAAGATATCAAATTGAATTGATGAGAATGATTAAGAAGAAGCAAGAGATTGAAGAAAGAAGAACTTGCAAGATCTAATGGGAATATCAAGAATCAAGCTCTTAGATTTGATATTAGAAGTCTCAATGATCAAATGGAGTTGGGATGACTCAATTCGAAGTTAAAATACTCAATATAGAAGTTTTTCTATGTTCACTTGGAGTGATTTGAAAATCACTTGGAGTGATAAGGCAGCACTAGAATGAAAACTTAATGCACTCAAGTGATCTTTAAAATCACTTAGAGTGATCTTCGAATCACTCAGAGTGATTTACAAAAATTATTAGATCACTTGGAGTGTTCTCAAAATCACTCGAGTGAATATTAAAATTGACAAATCACTTCCAGAAAAGTCCCACTGCACTTGAAGTGAATTCTTAGTGCACTAGAGTGAACTCCAGAATAACTTAAAGTGATTTCCAAAAATGTCAGATCACTTCCAGTGAATACACATTGCACTCGAGTGAACATCAGAATCACTAGAAGTGATTTCCAAAACAGCAAATCACTTCCAATTAATATCATAATCACTTGGTGTGATTACTAAAATTGACAAATCACTTCTAGTGAATTCTCAGTTCACTCGAGTGATGCAGGAAGTTGACAAATCACTTCTAGTGAAATCCCATTACACTTGGAGTAATGTTCAAAAGTGAGAGTCTTTGTTTTCATTCAGCATGAGCAAGGTTTAGTAATTTGATCATATCTCCCAAACCACGACTCAGAATAAGGTGAAACTGGTGGTATATGAAACTAGACTCCCAATGCCTTATTTAACACCAAGATCAAGTTAAAAGGAGCTTAGATGAAAGAGATATGAATTTTATAAAAATGACACTCAAATTACAGTCATATTTCAAAATAGGTTTGGTATTTTGAACATAATGCTTAAAATACATGTTGGATTGAGATAAAATCAATGGCGTATGAAACTAGACTTAAATACCTTTCGTTTGATAGGTTATGGGTCAAATTTAAAGTTATATTCAAAGAGTTATGCCCACTAAAATTTGACCTCTGTGAAGAAGTTTGAGAAGGTTTGATCAACGAGAGTGAAAATGAAATTGAGTTACAGTGATATGATAGATCACTCGAGTGATTAGGAAACTCTCTCAAGTGATATATGATAAGAAGCAAATCACTCAAATGATCAAATAAAATTCACTTGATTGATACACAGTAAAAGCCAGATTACTCGAGTGAAAGGCTAACCACTCGAGTGATGTATAATTCCAGAAAATAGAGCATGCAACGTAGCTTCTGAAAATCATTGGAATAATTGTGTAATTCATTCTTCTTTCTTCTAATCACTCTAGCACTTCATTGAATTAGTGTTTAAAGTATTTCTCCAGAAAAACAATGAGATCATATAAAGAAAAAAAAGAGCAACCTTACGGGAACGGAAAGTCCACCGAACATAACGGCTAGTATTTCAAAAATGAAGAGTGGTCAAAAAAAGCAATAGGACTCAACAAATAGGTTGAAATACTCACAATGGTCATATCCTACTCAACTATAAATACAAGAGATTCAAGTAAAGAATAACAAAGAAAACATGCTTATATCATGAGTTATCCACCTTGACCCAAACACTCTGTGTTATTCTCTAGTTTCCATATCATTTACCTTTGAGAGAGTTATTTGTTTTATACTTTAGTGTTTATCATATTTACTTCTGAGAGAGAAGATTGATTGTAATCCTTTATCATCAAAGTTGTATCCTTACGGTGTGTAAGGGGAAGTATCTCGGTGAGAGATTTGTAAAAGGCTTAATAAGTGCCCAACTAAACTTGTGAGTTTGTAAAGGCTTTTCTTGTTTCCAGATTAAACAAGAAGATAGTGGATTTGAAAATCTCAGGAGGAGCCTGGGAACTGGACGTAGGCCATCACAAATTGGACCGAACCAGGATAAATCACAGTTTGCATATTCTCTTCCCTAAGCTCTTATATTTTTAGCATATATTATTTAATCTAACTGTTGATTTATAATTCATTGTTTTCATACTTACTACTTTCACTAAGATGCTAAAAGATAATCAAAGTTCTTAAGTTTTTATCTTATACCCAATTCACCCCCTCTTGGATGTCAACCATTTCTAACATGACGATTATCATTTTTAACCATAAAGTATTCTTAAAAAATACAAATATTTAGGAATTATACTTTATGGTTAATTATTATAACTACTAGGTATTGGCTTTTGTGATATAAAGTTGTAAAGACAAATTGTTTAAAAGTGTTACATGACGGTTAGTTAGTAAGAACTATCATTTTTGTCAGTAAATACATTACGGTTACTAATTATCACTGTTATGTTTTTTATTTTTGTGAATTCTGCCTCTTAATATATGTGTGTGCATATTTAAATGTTAAGTTTTAGCATTATATATTCTTGTGCGAACTTTATCTCAACATACATGACAGTTATTCTTTGTGCTCATTATTTATTAAGCATCATATATGTAAGATTATGTAGTACTAATGATTATAAAGAAAATTAAATCATCTAGGAAATTAACTAGCAAATCACAATGATATAAGTGAAAGACATGTGGAAAGCTTTGGATTTAAAGATAACCTAAAAGAGAGCTTGCAATCTATCAAACTAACATTACAGTGACTTTCACTCCTATTTTAACTTCCTAGCTAGGCTCTATCTGGTTCTTGAATACCAAACAATATCTTACAATAATCTTTAATTGAATTTATTTTTATAATACATTTAATTTGTTCTGGTTCTACCATGACAAAGGAATACATTCTAAAATAAATAGGTGCTTATTGTCTCACTTAACCCCTAAGCCAAACCAAGACTATGGTTTGGTTTATTGGCTCAAGTAAAGAAAAGATTCTTCTATGCTCTCAATCAGTCTAGGTAAAAGGGCATAAGCCAAGCTAAAGTCAGTAGCAATCTGGTTCAAAGCCTATTTAGTTAGGCTTAGGGTCTGTTTAGGAATGCGGCTGGCTTGAAAAAAAGCCCAATTGGCTGCCAAAAGCTCCAAAGCCCAATTGACAGTGTTTGGGTTTACGTCTAATGAAGCTGGGATTATAAAAAAAGCAGGTTTTTTGAGAAGATACTGTGAGGTGCTTCTCGTGAGTAGAAGCTTGTCTATGGCAACCTTTGGGGGCAATTAATGCCATTCAAACTCCTCTTAGCTACTAAACTCTCCCGATAATCCTCTTAGTGACCATTGGGGGCAATCAATAACTCTTCTCAGCTGCTTAATAAAGCGTGCGTCGACTTGCTTCTTCTTTGTCTTGGATCTTGAACCCATTGTCAGTACTGTTGAGTGGAAGGGGTCATCGGACATGTCAAGTCGAGGTCGCCATCAGTGGGTGGATCTAAAGTTAAGAGATGATGCTTCTCGTATTGCTCTATTCTTTATCCTTGCATACAAGTCCCCCTTGAGAGGTTGTCGTTGTTTGTCCCTTGTGCAGCAAGCCGTCGGTTGTTGCTCCAATAGCTTGTCCTTTTTAAGTTGGCCAAATCTGACAGTTGATGTAGGCAACTATGATGGTGGATCTGGTGTGGTGGTTGGATCTCCTTCTCTATAATTTCCTCTGCTCTGCTCTACTTTTTTTCATGGCTTCCTCTTCTCTGCTTTGCTCTTTGGCTTGGTTCTAGACTGACTTGGTTTGAGGTGTCTTACTATCGAGAGTTTGCTTTTGTTCTCTTCTTCTGTGCCTCAATTCTCCAGGCCAGCAGCAATAAAACTTTGGGTAAAAAAATTTATTAGGTTTTTTTGTTAGAACTTTATTTGCTGAATCCAAAAGGTGCATTCATATGCTTCATTGATGGGAGGTGTATTTGTCTCTCATACATGCCTTCAAAGTTCTCTAGTTGCATTGTTATATCTTGTAAATTTATAGTTGTATGCTTCAATAAGCCCAGACACTTTCTTTTATCCCAATTTCTTATGAGCCCCCTCTTTTTTTGTTTGAGAGCTTGTTTAGTGAGAAGGATTTTTTGGGTTTACAAGCTTTGGCAGGGAGCTTCACAGGTACAAAAGCCTCTATGTTTTCCTCTAGTATCTTCTATTTGGATAATTGATGTATGATGGAAAAAACAAGCTTACAAGCTGCACTTGTCTTACCTAAAAAGAAGAAGAATGAGCTTATATTACCTATAATGCCCCAAAATATGATTAAGGGCTAGTGACTCTAAAAGTGAATGTAATTAATGTTAAACAAACACTTTTGGAGAATACAACGTGAATTATGGTCTGAATGAGCAGTGGTTAGTGCCTGAACCCTGTATTTAAGCTTAATTGTGTGACAAGGCTTAAAGTAAATCAAATGGGGGGAGGGTGCATGACATATAATAATAGGGTGATATAATATGTTAAGTGGTGATTCCATAGGCATTGCTATAATCAGGGGAAAAATGGGAAAAAGAAAAGTACCAGTCAATTAGTTAGTAACTGAAGAGGGAACTCATTAGTAACTTAAAGTTTAGATGGTATGACTAATTGTCAAGAGAATAAGAGAGCATAATCCCATGGATGGATGCACAAGGAAGAAGTTCTAAGATGTTGACACATGGCATCACATGAACTATTGATTAAATTCAAAGTTTCAAACTCTTTCCCTCTCTCCTCTCTCCTTAAGGTTGGCTAGGCATGGCTAAGAGGGATGAAAAATATGATTTCTTCATCTCATTTTCTCTATCTCTCCAGCAACCATTTTTGTCCAAGCCATAGAAGAGGAAAGAGAAAGAAATTCAAGCTTAAGGTGAGATTTTGACATTATAGTTGAGATCAAATACTTAAATCCTCTTCATCAATCTTGACCACCTTGATGAGAGCTTCATCTCTATGGTTTTAGATTTTCAAGATGAGGTGTGTTATGAATTTAAGAAAGGCTAGGTGCTGAAGAATCAAGGAACAAGCTTGAGGAAGTGATAGAGGTGAGCAAAGGCTACTCTTTGATATAAACATTGTGACCATTATTGAGACTATGAGTTTTTGGAATTTTCCCCTGATTTTTGTGTGATATAAGATTGTATGAATTACATGGTGTTTTAAGATGGAAAGGGGTGTCTTGTTTCATCCTTTGGACAATGAAACTAGTTTGGGGTTTTGAATATGAAGCTTGATGAAAGTAGGTTTGTGTTGAAATGTTGTGGTCAAAATAGAACATGTCAATGTAAAGGGAATTTGGCTATTTTGATATTTATATTGGATTCCTTGTGAAACAATTGTGTGGGAATGGCGTTAGTTGTGAAAATTTGGCCTTTGGAAGCACTTGGTGAAAAACTAGAAATTCTGGAAAATTAAGTTCAAATTCTGTGTAGGGGACCAACTTTTCATAGTTCTTTGAAATAGCAAATGGTGTCAAAATATTGTGAAATGTTCTAGTCTTGTAGTTCATATTGCAAGCTTTCCAATGATATAAATTTTGGGTCATTTTGATGTTTGTACAAGAAGTTATGGTCGTTTGAAAATCAGTCAGGAAACAGGCTAGTAGTTGGCCCTGGCCAGGGAGTCTTGGTCGTAGCCCAAAACCTTCTGATTAGTTCTTGGCCGTAGCCAATAGGGTCTTGGCCATGGCCCAAAACTTTCTAACCTGATTTTGGCTGCTACTAGTAGATCTTGGCCGCAACAAAAATCTTTCTGACCATCCATGGGCCGCAACTAGTGGATTGCTTGGCCACGGCCAAGCCCTTTAAAAACTACATTTTGAACTTTTGAAAGATTGTCTTTAGTCAAGTCTTTCCCAACCCTTTAGGCATTTGTTTGGGCTTCTAGTAGTCACCTAAAGGTCTCAAATGATAACCAACCCTAAGTGTTTTGGAGTTAAATATTAGAATAGAGAATAACTCTTCGTCCTTGAGATGTGAATATGAGACCGCCTCAAATAGGTCTTGGAAAAGTTTTCAAAAAAACCCACATTAACACAGGACCGTATCCTGTCTTGAAGTGGGACTTCCAATAAGTTTTAAATTTTCTGTTGGTTTCTAATTCAATATAACTACGCATTTCAAACTATAATTAATGCCTGTCAAGGTAGGGGTTATATTACCTTTATTTTCTTATTACTTTTTCCATGATTTGTTTTCCCTAGCTAACTCTCTATTCTCTATAGAAGCTAAAAAATAAATAAGGATTGAAATGTGATTTTGATATTAAGGAAAGAGAAGTGATGAGATTTAAAGTTCTCTGGTTTCTTTGATAGTATTGCCGCTTGCTTGACTAATAATAGTGGCTTTCCAATTTTCACACTGCCCTAGGAAGTGGAGACCAAAAAGGGAACTATAGTTGTAAAAAGAGGAATTTTGCTCCTTTTTGTTGGATTTTCTATTGAACATAGATGTGAAATAAGAGTGACCATAAGTTAACATTTGTAGCATGAAAACTCCCAAACATGTGTTCGAGGCCCTTCACTTACCCTTCTTTTATTTTTTTTTCCTCCTTCAACTTGTCTCTCCACCCAGTCATTCAACTGGTGAGAACAAAACTAATTCTTGGTTGGTTTCTCATAGCTATTGAATCAAGGGTAAGGTCATACAGGTTTGCTCTTGTTGGTTGAATTGTTATATGCATATCAAGGTCTCATTTTTCTTCTAATGTAATCTGATGTCATTTTGCAGTGTTGTATTAAATTAATTGTACAAGAATGGCACAACAGTAATAATGAAATATCATTCTTCCCTATGCTCATTTGTCCTAACAAAATGAGCATAGAAGAACAATTGGGCCATGCAATGTGAAACTTGTTATCAAAACATCAACTTTCAGCTTTATCAGAAAACTTATGTGGTTAGTTTCATTTCTAGGATGTATTGTTTAAGCAATTTTATTAATATATATTCTACAATTATATCTTAGAAATTTGAAAAGTTATCCATACTATAAGCAAAAGAAGTTCTTAAACATACCATCCTTTTAACTTTGATCTTATATATTGATAATATTTTGTGTAATATTGGTATGGGTTTAGAAGATGGAGATTGCACTTATGTGCTATTAACTACTTTTGAAGGCAATCTACAACATATAGGTTTACTAGATGGTCTCTAAATTGAAATAGTGATCGATATTAGAATGGCCAAAACTTTTCTATTGTAGGGTTGTTCAAGAGTGTTTTAATTAAGGATAAATTACGTTAGAGTTGGAAATTATAATTATTCTTTATTTATTTTTGTTTGGGATTTGTGTGTGTGTGATAGTAGGATTATGGTTTTCCTTTTTAGGATTTCCTTGCCATATTGCATTTTCAATGTTATCTTCTTGGCTCAATATAAAGTTCTCATTAATCAAGGCTAGAGTAGCCTATTTAATAATGCATTGCCATTTCCTATTGAATTTCATAACCAAACATTGTTCTCTCTCAATTATATAGTACTTTCACTATCTATTCTCTATGCCTCTGCGTATATGTGTGTATTATGCATTGCCCTTTCCTGTTGAAATTGTTGATGAATTTCACTTGGGACATTTGTTTTGTTTTTTCTGGTCAATTTTTGACATAGAAATATGAATAAGGATAAATGTAAAGCATCGTGGGATGTAAGTTCCACTATAATTTTCATCGAACTTTGCATTGAGACAATATACAAGAAAGAATGTCCAAGATCATCATTCATGAAGGATGGGTGGAAGAATATTTTCTCCAGGTTTAATGAAAAAACAGGAAAGTCGTATGACAATAAACAACTGAAAAATTGGTGGGACAGCTTGAAGAAAGAATGGAAGGTATGGGAGAAGTTGTTCTTAATAGAGACTGGTATATCTTTTGACTCTATAAGGCATGTAGTGATTGTAGAAGATGAGCGGTAGGAGAGGAAAATAAAGGTACAAAATGGTTTTTGTTATTATTATTATTATTATTATTTGTGATATACAAAATTGTTGTTGTTGTTGTTAAAGATAAGGCATTCATTTTGGTAACTTGTATACACACAGGAGAATGTAAACTACGCAAAGTATAGGTACAAAGGCCTCATGTTCACCAAAGAATTGGACATACTATTTAAGGATGTTATGGCATTGGGAACTAACATGTTCACACCATCTTCCACACAGCGGATGTCACTGGGTGATGACAACGATGACGTCTACCAACCCACTATGGACATTGAAGAAGGATCAAGAGATAGTGAGAAAGATCTTATAGGTCCTACTATTGGAGGAAATGTGGGACTAACAATTGATTTGGAAGGAATGACCTTGACAACAAACACTCTACCAACCACACCTTCTATTTTGGAAAGCAGTAGGAAGAGAAAGAGGGTTGAAGGGTCAGAGAAAGCATAAAAGAAAAAAATGCCAACCTCCAGGGTAATAGCATATGTGGTTGGTAAGATAGCCTCAACATCTCAGGATAGAGCATATGCCCTAAAAAAGATCTCCACACATGATGCACAAGTGAGTGACATTGTAGCTAAATTACTAAACATTCCTACAGTTGTTGAGGATGATGACATTTCTTTTTGATGTTGTAACATGATGATGCATCAGATTGGCCACGACATGTTTCTTGGAATGAAAGAAAATAAACCTACCTTGCTAAAGTGGTTGCGGCACCATGCTTACAACAACCCACATCTTCAGATTTCCCTTAACGAATAAACTCCATTTTATGTCACTTTTGGAAACCTGGTTATATGTAATTATGATGATATGCCTGACCTTATGTATGTTATGGTAGGACTTGCTTTTGTTAGACGATGCATCATCATCATCATCATCATCATCATTATTATTATTATTATTATGCCAATTGTGAATGTTACCAACTCCTGCTATATGATGTAAATTTACTTGCACATTTATAATTGTATTTGATTTCATACAATCTTGGCAATCACACTGATTACATCGTCTATGGCAAGTTTGAGTAGTGACGATATTTCAAAAGGAATGGAGGAAGTAGGATCGTCTCGTGCAGATAGAAGGTCCCAACTCATATCGCTTTTAGATGAAAAGATGATAGAGTATGAACATGTGGGTGTCTTGATGGCTCAATATCTCGTGTCTTATGTTTGCAAAGAGCCACACAGAACTAGTAAGCAAACAGGTGCAAAATAGGTGCTAGTGGCATTGGATGGCTATGATAGAGTTTGTCCTGAACATTCTAAGTGGAAAAACATGTCTTCTTTCTCTTATGCTCTAAATTGGTAGAACATCGGTTATAGAAGACTAGGAATATTGGAATTGAAGAAATGGTTGTCATGTTCTTATATACTGTTAGACATGCATAAGGAAATATAATCTCATAAGAATGATTTCAACATTCAGGAGAAACTGTCAGTAGGATCTTCCATATGGTTTTACATGCTTATGTGAATCTATTGATGGAAATTATCAAACTGCTTGATCCCGAGTTCAGTCATTGTCACTCAAAAATTTGCAACAATCGGCGATATTACTCATATTTCAAGGATGTAATAGGAGCAATTGATGGAACTCATATCAGGTGTGTGGTCAATCAGTCTGAGCAAGAGAAATATATCAGGAGAAAGGGACATCCAACACAAAATATCATGGCCGTATGTGATTGGGATATGTGCTTCACTTTTGTGTTGGCAAGGTGAGAGGGAACTGCACATGATGCTCATGTGTTCCAAACTGCTATCTCAACTCCATCTATAAATTTCCCCCATCCACCTTAAGGTATGTATTCATCACTTACACCTACATTGTGTGGTTGTTTTTTTCCCTCACATTTACTATAATTTTTCCATGTAAAAAGAAATTTGCATGTATTTATCAAGGAAATATTGTTTGGTCGATGCTCGCTATCCAAAACTAGTTAGATATCTTGGTCCGTATAGCATGAGTGTTATCACATTCCAGACTCTAGGCGACAACAAGGATTTGCAAATCCCAATGAGATGTTCAATTATTATCTTTCAAATTTTAGGACCACTATAAAAAAACATTTGGACCCTGGAACAATAGGTTTCAACTCTTGGGGCAAATAAAGTCATATAGCTTTGAAACACAAGTTCACATAGTTTGTGGAGCAATGGCTATACTTAATCCTATCCAGAGAAATTCCCAAACATATGTGGATTTTCAAGAAATTGAGCGAGGAAATATACATGGTGAAGATAATAATGATCTAATTGATGTAGCATCCACATCAACTATCCGTAGATTATCTTCAACGCAAATGAATCATGTTCATGACACAATCAGAGACTAACTTATTAAGGATAGATGATCTAATAATGATCCATTTTATGTATGCATTCTAATTTAAATATAAATTTATCCATTTTTAATTAAGTACTTTAGTGTATTTTTCTTTTTTTCAATAATAATTGAAATTTTTTATTTTATCAAATTTTATTTATATTTTTTCACTTCAATTATCACAATATATACAAATAACGTGTGTGTGTGTGTGTGTGTTATTCAAAAAGATTCATACCCTTTTGAGTCATTTTCCATTTAAATGGGCTTTTCAAACACTAATTCAAACAGGTTTAAGGTTAGAAAAAAAACTTCTACCACCGCCAATCCAAACACAAATCACATTTACAATATGACTTTTCCAAAAGTCAAATTGTAAAAATAGCTAATTCTCTACCGCTAGTCCAAGCAAGCACTAAAATGCTCCATTAGATGGCAGGCAAGGAAGCAAGCTCAAGCTAAGGTAGTGAGTGACCCGAGGGTAGAAAGGGTATGTATAATAGAAAGGCATGAACATTAGCAGTCTTTCAATCCTATTTAGGAAGATCCGCTCTTGCCTTAAAAAAGCCATTTCTAGTAGATTTGTCTGAAGAATCAAGAACAATGGAAAGCCAATTATTTCAGAGGTAATTTTAATAGATTTATAAATAAAGTAAAATTCATATTTACATTTAAATGAAAAAATTTAACTTTGAAAATCCTCCATTCAAAATCCAATTGAAATTCCCTTGATTTGCAGGGTGTAACACCCCAAATTTTATTCCCCAATATGCCTTGTAAACATTTATAGCATTTAATGAAATGAAAGGGTGAATTTTGGAGAATGTGATTATGCTGCCGGTGAAAATTTATTGGAAGACGGTGAGATTGTCATGTGACATTGAATGACAAAATGAAGTTCAAAAATTATAAAATTTTATAGGATGAAAGCAATCATCCTAAGCTTTAATTTGATAGTTCTTGGGAATTATTTGGAGCTGTACATAAAGAGTTATGAATTTTTGAATTTATCCCAGGGAAACTACCTATTTTCTAGGACAGTATCCAAAGATTTAAATTATAGGAATTGTGAGTCTCTAGTTGGCTAAATGCTATATTTTTTCTTGAAACGAGACTCATTAAGGGTTTTATAGCCTTTGGAATCACTCTAATTGAAGTTCTAAAAATAAAGTTATGATTTTTTTAAAGTTTGGGCAGAAAATCTGCCAGAATTGCCAATTATTCCGAAATGGAAAAAGTGTTATGGCAAATATTGTAATTATGAGATAAATAGAGAAAAACCAATTGGGCTAATTGAAGGACCCTCCTAGGCTTGAATATGGGCTGATTAGAGGGGAGGAATTAGTTGGAATCTAATGTCACATTAAGACACAAGTTACATGTAGATAAGCCTAAGTTCAATTATGCCACAAAAGTCAATATTTTTGGGGTTTTGGTAATTAAAATAATTAAGGAAAAAAGAAGATATTTTATGACAACTCCTCCCTTTATCTTTCATGCTTCATTTTCGTGCTCACCGAGAAGAATAGAGAAAGAAAGTGAGTTTATGGGTTTATAGAGAGAAGGAGGAGCAAAGTTGCAAGGTAAGCTTGATTCCTTTGGTGATTTAGCTCCAAACTTGTGTAATCCTTCCTGTAAGCTACCCTTTTACATGATTTAAGGTGTTCTTGAAGCAAATCTTTGGGGTTGGTGGTAGTTAGAGTTCAACCAAGAAGGGAAGAGCCAGAAGAAAGAAAGGTGACTTCCTAAACTTCAAATTATTGTTGTTGTTGTTGCTATGGTTGATTTAACCAGTGAATATGTGGTTGATTTCTGTGATTTATGAATTTGGGAGAATGTGAACCTTAACTGTTATGCTGCTCAAATTTAGTCTAAATCATGTTTGGAATGTAATTAAGTAGTTAATAAAGCAATTAGTAAAAGAAAGAAGTAAGTATTTGAGGTCAAAATCAAAAAAACCTCAATTTTTCTCGAAGAACCTTGAGTTTCAGCCAGGTCCAATTGGAAGGGTAAGAGCTAGATTTTTGATAATATGATGATTCCATTGTATTCAAGATGGAAAATTAGGTGGGGTTACTGTTGTCACTTTTCCATAAAATCCTTAAAAAGCATAATGACTAAAACGCCCCTGAAACCCTAAGTTAGGGGCTACTAAGGCATTTTCATCTTTTGGTAGTGAATTTGATAATTATGAGGCTAGAAATGGATTCCTTGGGCAAATATATGTCAAAATAGCCTGAGTCAAAATTTTAAGAAAAGTACGGTCGAACCAGGTATAGCAAGGCCCGGCGGGGTCCCTAGAAGCTTTTTGGTAATTTTTCAATATAAACTCATATAACCACCAGAAACACTACGGAGTGTCTAAAATATTACATGAATGAGTTTTAACCTAATTCTTGTACATTTGAAATTTTAGGACTGAGTTGAGAGCCGAGTCATTAGCACGAACTATAAAGTATGCTTTACGAGGTGAAAAAGGTTTAAGGTAGGAAACTTATCTTATTTTCATGTATTTGATATCTCTGCTTGTGTAGTGATGTGTGTGATTGCTTTACTTCATTGTGTGGAGTATATTTGAATAATGAAGCTCTGTTTCTGTTTATA
Organism: Inga oerstediana; assembly: GCA_963210345.1. Lineage (NCBI taxonomy): Eukaryota > Viridiplantae > Streptophyta > Magnoliopsida > Fabales > Fabaceae > Inga > Inga oerstediana. The sequence continues at coordinate 46,037,266 of OY723403.1, forward strand.
CTGTGGCCGTGGTTATGTTGCATAAAACATTAAGCATGCAGAAATGTCATTATGGGGCATGCATCTAGTTAAAGTTAACATGTCATGTACTAGTATATATCATACATGCATTATGGTACTGCTCTCCTACTGAGATTCTCTCGAATCTCACCCTCCCCTGCCAACAAATTAGACAAGTGAAAACAGGAAGTGTATTGAAAGCAGAGAAGAAAACTACACGAGAGGGTTGCAGTAGTGGAACGAAGACAGGAAGATGCCGCTGTTTCACTGGAACGGGTTTAGATAACCTAGTAGCCCCATAAGGTGACATCAATTGTAATTATCATGTACAATCCCTATGGGAAATTTCTATAATCATGCACATATTATCAGTATATTCATGCTATTCTTGTGTTTCCCCCTGAACTACGTATTGTTTTCCAGCAAATACTCTGAAAAAGCTGAAAATACAATAAGGGTATTACATTTTGGTATCAGAGCCTAAAGCGGTTCTTGCAGAGTATCGGTTCTGGCAATAGGATAGTACACTAATATGGTCTTGATTATATAATGATTAGACACATGCACGGACGGGGGTATTAAAGGAGTGAAACACCCTAGTCAGTTAACTAGCCTTTGAGGATCAGCGAATATCCGAAAGGAAGAAAGTAGTGCAATACTGGACGGAGAATGGTATAAGGACATTATGGAACTTAAGGAAGCAGGTATGGCAAAGCCAGTGACCAGATCATACACGGTATTTAGTCAGCCGAAGGCAGCTGGCATGATGTTTGAGACTAAAGTAGTCTCAAGGCACTGGTGGTCAGGAGCAGATAAAGCCGGTATCTGCGTTTTGGCAAGGGAACATAAAAGTTAAGCATGCTCAACCCAGGGAAATTTTAGGATAGGTGACCTCCTAGGAAGTCACATTTAAATATGGTGACATGTTTGGAAAGGGGCAAGCACATATTGTGTAGTAGTTCATAGGCTGCAAGTTGATGCAATCTTTCTCTGACAATTATAAACGTCTGTTATATGTTATTTTGGGAGCACCTGTGTACCCTAAACTTTGTGAAATGATAGGTATGCCCTTCTGTTTATGAGGAATCTATCTCTTTCTTGTTTCCAAGTAGTGAAACATAGAGATGATGAGATTAAGAGGTACCAGTGCTGAGCAGGGTCAAGAAGTTAAACCTGAATGAATGCAACCAATCATGGGCATGTTAGCAGAACGTCAAACAATGATCAATGATCATAGTAATCAGCTACAAGGGGTACAGCAAAAGCAGTACAAGGATCACGAAAGTTAGAAATCTAATATCATCCATAAAAGGCCAATGTAGTAACTTTATCCTTCATATGTAAATGTTTATATGCTTTATATATGCCATCTTCTATAATATATATGATACACAGTGCCTACGGGTACACTGATGAACAGTGCTTACAGGTACACTGATTAACAGTACCCACTGGTGCATTGATGAATAGTGCCTGTAGGGACACTAATTTGCCTAGTCAAGGACTGAGGTATGGAATGTGTAGGGGTTGCAACAATGGTTGGCTCTGAACACATTTCCGATTGAACTGAGTTATGTGTTAGTATAATATTTCATTTTATGGTGCAAGGCATATACATTATCGCATTCTCTATGAATGATCGTGTGTTACTACAAAGGTCAAGTGGGATCCAACTAAAGTGGAAGCAGTACTGAACTGAAAGGGGCCAAAAACTATCTCTGAAATACACAGTTTTCTGGGTTTTCTTGGATATTACAAAAGGTGCATGCTAAATTCTCTAGAATAGTTTAAAAACTCAACATTATCTGTGGGACCGTAACTGGTAGAAGGGATTCATTGAGCTGAGACAAAAATCAACGTTAGCACTAATATTGATAATCCCAGATCCACAATGGATCTTTGTTATCCTTGTTGATGCTAGTAGGCAGGATTGAAAAGTGTTTTAATACAACATGGCCATGTATTGGCTTATGCATCTAAAGAATGGGAGTCTCATGAAAAAAATTAATTATTATCTTACACGTAATCTTGAGTTAGTAGCAATTGTGTTGCACTAAAAATTTAGAGATGTACCATTGTGGTGGACTGTAGTGTTGTACTGTGACCACTAGGATTTGAAGTATTGGTATAATCATAAAGAACTGAATACGAGAAAGCGTTACCCAGAGTTTGTGGCTATGTATGTGTAGCAAATTTTGAGGATGAAATTTATTTAAGAGGGGGAGAACTGTAACACCCAAAATTTTATTCCCCAATATACCTTGTAAACATTTGTAGCATTTAATGAAATGGAAGCATGAATTTTGGAAAATGTGATTATGCTGGTAGTGAAAATTTCATCTAAAACGGTGTAATTGTCATGTGAAATTGAATGAACAACTGATATTCAAAAATTATTAAATTTTACAAGATAAAAGTAAACATTATAAGCTTTAATTTGATAGGTCATGGAAATTATTTGGAGTTGTACACAAGGAGTTATGAATTTTTGAAGTTAGCCTAAGGAAACTGGCTTTTTTCTGGGACAGCGTCCAGAGATTTAAATTCTGGGAATTGTGAACCTCTAGTTGGTTGAATGCTACATTTTTTCTTGAAACTAGACTCATTAAGGGTTCTATAGCCTTTGGAATCACTCCAATTGAAGTTCTACAAATAAAGTTATAATGTTTCAAAGTTTGGGCAAAAAATCTGCCAGAATTGCCAATTATTCTGAAAATGGCAAAAATGTTATGGCAAGTATTGTAATTATTAGATAAATGGAGAAAAGCCAATTGGGCTAATTGAACCCTCCTAGGCTTGAATATGAGCTGATTAAAGGGGAGGAATTAGTTGGAATCTAATGTCACATTAAGACACAAGTTACATGTAGGTAAGCTTAAGTTCAATTATGCCACAAAAGTCAATATTTTTGGGATTTTGGTAATTAAAATAATTAAGGGAAAAAGGAGATATTTTATGACAACTCCTCTCTTCATCTTTCATGCTTCATTTTCGTGCTCACCAAGAGGAATGGAGAGAGAAAGTGAGTTCATGGGTTTCTAGAGAGAAGGAGGAGCAAAGTTGCAAGGTAAGCTTGATTCCTTCGGTGATTTAGCTCCTAACTTGTGTAATACTTCCTCTAAGCTACTCTTTTACATGATTTAAGGTGTTCTTGAAGCAAATCTTTGAGGTTGGTGGGAGTTAGGGTTCAACCAAAAAGGTAAGAGCGAGAAGAAAGCAAAGGTGGCTTCCTAAACTTCAAATTATTGTTGTTGTCGTTGCTGTGGTTAATTTAATCGATGAATATGTGGTTGATTTCTATGATTTGTGAATTTGGGAGAATGATGAACCCTAACCATTATGCTGCCCAAATTTGGTCTAAATCATGTTTGGAATGTAATTAAGTAGTTAATAAAGAGATTAGTAATAGAAATGAGCAAGGATTTGATATCAGAATCGAAAAACCCCAATTTTTCTTGAAGAACCCTGAGTTTTGGCCAAGTCCAATTGGAGGGGTAGGAGCTAGACTTTTGATAATCTGATCATTCCATTATATTCAAGATGAAAAATTAGGTGGGATTACTGTTAATCACTTTTCCAGAAAAGCCCTAAAAAGCAAATGACCAAAACGCCCCTACAACCTTAAGTTAGGGGCTGCCAAGGGCATTTTCATCTTTTGGCAATGAATTTGATAATTTTGAGACCGGAAATGGATTCCTTGGGCAATAGTATGGCAAAATAGTCCAGAACAAAATTTCAGGAAAAGTACGGTCGAACCAAGTACAGTGAGCCGGGCTGGGTTCCCAAGGGCTTTTTGGTAATTTTCAATATAAACTTATATAACCACCAAAAACACTATGGAAGTGTCTAAACTAGTACATGAATGAGTTTTAACCTAATTCTTATACATTTGAAATTTTATGACGGAGTTGAGAGCCGAGTTATTGGCACAAACTTCGAAGTACGCTTTACAAGGTGAAAAAGGATTAAGGTAGGGAACTTACTTTATTTATATGTATTTGATATCTCTGCTTGTGTAGTGATGTGTGTGATTGCTTTACTTCATTGTGTAGAGCATATTTAAATAATGAAGCTCTGTTTCTGTTTATACTGTGGCCAGAGTTGTGTTGCAAGAAACATAGAGCATACAGAAATGTCATTATGGGGCATGCATCTAGTTAAAGGTAACATGTCATGCACATAGATCTATCATGCATGCATTATGGTACTGTTTTCCTATTGAAATTCTCTCGAATCTCACCCTTCCCTACCAATAAATTAGACAAGTGAAAATAGGAAGTATATTGAAAGCAGAGAAGTGAACTACACGAGAGGGTTGCAGTGGTGGAACGAAGACAGGAAGATGTCTCCATTTCACTGGAATGGGTTTAGATACCCTAGTAGCCCTATACAGTGACATCAATTGTAATTATCATGTCCAATTCCTATAGGGAATTTCTGTAATCATGCACATATTATCAGTATATTCATGTTATTCTTGTGTTGCCCACCGAACTACATATCGTTTTCCCGCAAATACTCTAAAAAACGTGAAAATAAGATAAGGGTATTACATAGGGATTTTAAAATTCTTTAGTACAAATAATTTAAATTTAAAATGGTGAACATTTATAATTTTTATATTTAGATCCAATATATATATATAACAAATAATTGTTTGGCTATATTTTAAAAAAATATAAAATTATAAATACATATACATCCATATATAATTTTTAAATATAATTTTTTTCTCGAAAAATATAGGCTATTTCACTTTAAAATATTAGAATAATTGGTACTCCCTCCGGTCCTAATTATAAGACAAAGTTAACTTTTTTAGAGAAATTAAGAAAGCTAATTAAATTACTTTAGAGTGTTTATATTTTTATTTTTTTCTTCAAACTAATTAGTTTGACTAATAAATTAATATATAATCTAGGGATATATAACATATGATATGATTAAGTAACTTATTTATCTTCCTTAATTCCTCCAAAAAAAGTTAACTTTGTCTTATAATTAGGACCAGAGATAATAATATATTTGCTTCGTTTATTTCTTATGATCATAATTCATGTTCAACTATGCATGGGGGGTGCGCATTAAAGTATCATCGTTTGGATGTATCATCCTTTCTAAGTTAATCCACCGAGCTTTAATATAAGATATTTATTTAATTTGATCATATTAAAGAAATTTGTTAAATTAGTTAATTTGACATGTATTTTCTTAAACACCATATTTATCTTCTTTAATTCTTTCATTCCCCCTCTTCCTTTATTATTGTTAAGGGGGTTGCAATAAAGAAAATAATTAATAGGAGTAAATAAAGAAAACATTAACATATATAAAAAATATATATTTTATATTTAATATCAAAATAAATTTTCTAAAAATGTCATATACTAAATACTCAAAACCGGAGGGGGAGTATTATCTTTTCGAATGAGCAATGGCAAGGAGCTGCCTAAACCAAAAAAAAAAAAAACCAAAGGAGCCTCTCTCTCTCTCTCTCTCTCTCTCTCTCTCTCTCTCTCTCTCTCTCTCTCTCTCTCTCTCTCTCTCTCTCTCTCTCTCTCTCTCTCTCTCTCTGTGTTACTAGCGAGCAAGCTCACTTTTTCGGTTGGGCATGGTGTGGTCAGGCCTGTAGCCCATCTTAGCTTAGCTTTCTCAGGTTTGGGCCTAAAAGGCCAACATTATTATATAACTCGATGTGATTTGGGTGTACATTTTTGGGCTCTGTTTCGCACATTGGACCCAAAGGACGATCCAACACGAAAAAGCGAAACCGACCCTGATTGGATCATGATTGTATTTGCAATCTTGGCCACAAATGAATTATATATGTACACTGTACCACACTTAGGAGGGTTTTGACCAGAACCATTTAGCTTCTGAAAGCACAAAATAAAAAATAAGGAGAATAGTATCTATCTATTCCTTCAATTTTTAATTTAATACCTATATATTTTCTTTTTTTATTAAATCTTTTAGAGTCTATTTGATTTGATGGGTGGGTAGCGGAGGGACTTTGCTCCCCTCCCCTCATTTAAAATTTGGAAACAACCAAAAATTTCCCTCCTCTTCCCTCAAAACCCCTCCCCCCAAATTGGGGGATTTAAAGGAGAAATGTGATATTTTGTCATATAAAAACAATTATACCTTTACTTATTTTTATTATTCTCAAACTGTTGCCCCCTCATTATTATAATATTTATAATTACTCTATTTTTATTAAAATTATTATTATCTATATTTTAAATTTTAGTTGTGATTATATTTTAATCTTAATAATTATATTTTATTAAACATTCTACTATGTATGAAAAAGCAAGATTAAATGAGGGTAAAGTTGTCCAAACAAAAATATTTTCCCTCCCCTCCCCTCCTCAACTAAATAAGGTAATATTAAAATTCCTCCCCTCCTCTCCCTTTCAATTAATTCAAACAAGTTAATATCAAAATGCCTCCTAACCCTTCATCTCCACTCCATTAAAATCTCTTACATTCCCTTCCTTTGTTGAACCAAACAGACCCTTAGTTATACCCTATTAGCACAATTACTTTCTGTATTAGGACTTACAATGCTAACATTCTAACAATACAAAATTGTAGGAGCCAACAATACTAAAAGAATTAAATCAAAAGATTTAGTAAGAAAAAAATACAGAGGTATGAAATTAAAAAATGGAGCAAAACTAGTTGTAGTTCAAAATTGGTTTTCCTTAAAAAAACAAAATGAGGTCACGTGGAAACCGGGTCCCTTTGTGGCGGCAAAAATAGCTGTATCCTCAGAAGGCAGGGGCCCATTGAAATTAAGAAATTAACTCGCTTTGTCAGGGAGGGAATCTTGTATTTCAGAATATGGGAAAGAATCGAAGGAATATTACATTTTACATTATGGCCTTTGTGGGTGCTTCTTTTTGTCTTTTTTTGTTACGTAAGGTGCTAGGCCCAAACTAGTCAGAAGTTCTCCGAGGGAAGCTGCGTCCCTCACGGTCATCACCCAAGATTCCTTCCAACCACGCTTGGTGGACTCCTTCACTCAGTTCTACAATCATGGAGTTTTAGACCAAGGTTATTAACTCTGGACCTGTCACTAAACCGGTCTAATTAATGAATTAAGGATCAGTGAATCAAATCGGAGTTAACTTGAGGTTGAATAGATAAGGAAATGAACTTGAATAATAATATTCACTACAAAAAAACACTGAATTTCCGACAGAATTTATAACCGAATTAGAGTTTCCGACAAAATTTCCAACGGAAATGATTTCTGACGGAATAGATTCTGTCGGCAATAATAGCGTCACAAACAAATTTTCGACGGAATTCAAATTTCGTCAAAAATTTCCAACTGAATTTCTGACGGAATTTATTTCCGACGGAATTGAGTTCCGTCCCAAATTCCCTCGCAATGTCTGATGGAACATTCCGTCAGAAAATTCCATCGCAACTTCCGACGGATTTCAATTCCGTCGGAAATGAGTATATTTTTTTTAATTTCTAAAATTAAATTTTTATAAACATTAATTAATAACTAATAAATAATTATTAACTAATATTTTATTTACTAATATTAATTAATAATTAATAAATTTTACTTTTAAATGACTATTTTACCCCTACAAGGATCAAAACCTATGATTGAAAATTAAAAATATTTTAGAAATTATAAAATCATAATAAAAATTAAATTAAAAATATTAATTAAGAAGAATAAATTTTATAAAAATAATTTTTTAAAATTAAATTAAATTTAAAAATATTAAATAATTAAAAATAATAATTTTTAAATTTTTCTACGGAATTTCCGACAGAATTCAAATTCCGTCTGAAATTGAGATCGAATTTGCGACGGAATTAAATTCCGTCGGAAATTCTCTCACAATTTCTGACGGAATCAAATTCCATTGGAAATTCCATTAAAAATTTCTGACAAAATTTTCCATATGAAATTCCGTGGCAAAGGTCAGAATTTTCGATAGAATATTTTCTGTGGCTAATTCAGTCACAAATTTTGCCACGGAAAAAATTTCATTGGAATTTCGACGGTTATCCAACAGAATTCAATTCTGTCAGAAATTTCATGTTTTTTTATAGTGATTTTTTAAAATAATTTTGGAATTTGATAATTTTTTAAGATCAAATGACAATATTTTTGAGTAATTCTTTTTATATTAGAAAGTAAACATCTCAAGCTTTTTATAGAATTCTGATTTATAATTTTTAAAAATATATAGAATTATATATGATTTTTTAAAATCACAAAAATCAGAATAAATATTGAACGGATCGGACCGAACCGATTATATGACCAATTCGACTGCTGCCGTCCGATCCGATTTTGATAACATGACTTTAGACTGAGTTCTGCCAATATATCAGCACACTTGTTTTCTTCTCAATAATCGTGTAGTACCCGAACCTGCCGGTCTTTCTTCAGCAATTCTCATATGTCCCATAAAAGTTTCTGACAGCCATGGTTCTGTCTAGATTGATAGCATCCATCACCTTTCAAGCAACGGCACAAAAGTAATCTTATTTCCCAGTTAGGGTTGTTATTTACTATTAATACCGCCTGCTATTGATATTTTTTTTTTTCCTACAAACGGTCAAGACGAAAGTTTGGAAGTAAAAATCTTATCTAGGTTACATGACCACCTAGCATATCCTCACGCATATATCCCATACACCCCGGATGTACCAGAGGTAGCACTACTAGACCACCAACTAACATTTAAAAAAGCCATCAGGGGATGGATTTGGTGTTAAACGTGGTGTTGAAGTTAAAATTTTAATAATGAGAATATGTAATATAAAAAAATAAAAAAAAATTAATTAAAATCTTTTAATCCCATTTCTTCAATTTTTTTAAATCCAACTCATAAAAATTTTTCTTCCACTCCTCTCCCCTCCAAATCCCTGGTAACAAACAGACCTTTCTTATATAAGTAAATGAATTCTGTTGTTTAACTTTTTTTGTCTGCTTCTTGTTGTGTTTGCAATTTCCTTTTATTTCCACCTTTATGTGTTTGCTATTTCTCAACCATTATCGTTCATAGATGTTTGTATGTTTCTAACTTGATTATAAGTATCTCAATAATAAAGGATATCTATATTATACCATAATTATCTTCACGATCATTATCTTAGAATTATAATTTGATTAAGGATTTATATTTAAATTTAAATTTTAAAAACATATTAAATTTGATGAGTTAACATATTAAAATTAATAAAATCATCATTTCAAATATATATATATATATATAAGGTTTTTTTTATCATATATAAGTGAGGTAAGGTTTTTTAATTTTGTGATTTGTAATTTAGAAAATAATAACTTTAATATCTAAATAATATACTAATGGCATATTTGTCAACATTTAATAACTCAACTCTCTTCCCCTCCTAACCATACAAAGGTCATATAACTTCCCCCTACCTCCTCCCACCTCCCTTTATTTAACCTCCTCTCCCCTCCCCTCCATTAAATCAAACAATGCCTAAATGGAAGACTTCATTCCATTTTGCCTCTAGAATTCATAACTTTTTTTTTTAAAGTTATTATTATGTGAAAGAAATTAAATTTTCATCTACCAGAATATTTTATAATGCAAAAGGGGTAGTTTGAATATTCTCAACACGTCATGAAGTCTAGGAAACTTCATCAAGATGAATATCTCATAATTTCTAACTTTTCTATACAATTATATGTTTGCTTGGACTCATTTCTCTAGCTACAGAAAATGGGTCGTTAATTGTAAGAAGCGATGGTTTGGATTACTTGGCCCTGGAGCACTTTGTATATATCACCACACAAAAAAAAAAAAAACACCTTATTCCAGACGAAATTTCCTATGGAACCTTTTCCGTGACAAATTCTGACTGAAATTCTGTTAGAAATTTTTCCAACCGAATTTTTCGTGGCAAATTTAGCCACAGAATTTCTGATGGATTTTTTCTGTGGTAAATTCTAACAGAAATTTTGACGAAAATTCCATCGGAAATTTTTGAAGACAAATTGGAAATTCCGGAAGGAAAATTCCATCAGAAAAATTAAAATTGTTTAATTTTTTTAAAAAATAATATTTATAAAATTAAAATATTAATTATTAAATAATTCTATTCAACCTTAATTATGAAAATTATATTATTATTTATTAATATTATATTTAAAATTTTCTACTAAAATAATATTTATGATATTATTATTATATTAGTTATTATTTTATTTTATTTAAAAATAATATATATGCTACTAATATTATATTTATAATTTTATATTAAAAATAATATTTATAATGTTAAATTATTATTTATTAAGTAATTTTAATTAAAAAAAATTTTAATTTAAATATATCAATATTTTTTTAAGTTTTTATTAAATTTTTCATTATTTTTAATAATATTATATTTAATTAATAATTAATTTTATATATATATAGTTAATTAATTAATTATATGTATGTATGTTTATATATATATATGATAATATTATATATGTAATAATATAACACGGGTTCATTTCGACGCAACTGACAAATACTCGCGCGCAAAGGCATTAGCAGCCTGAGCTCGTGGGTTCAAATGGGAGGAGAGGCACTTGGAGGAATTATGAGGTGCCGACTTGTGGCAGCACGAGGAGGAGACACGTGGCAGTCAGGGGAGAGGGATATATGGCACTCTAAGGCCAAACACATAGCATATGTAAATTAAAAAAATTTTGAGATTTTTTTTAAAAAATAATTTTCAAATTTTTTTTAAAAAAATTTACGACGGAAACTAATTCCATCAGAAATTCTCTGACAAAATTGCCTTCCTTCGGAATTTCTGACAGAATCCGTTCCGTCGCAAATTCCCGACAGAATTGAAATTTCGTCGCAAATTTGTTTGAAATGCATCTATTAGCAACGGAACAAATTCCGTCAAAAAAGCGGTCTGTCGGAAATTTCGTAGAAAAAGCTGATTCCGTGGCAAATTTTGTAGAAATTTCCGTCGGAAATTGGTTGTTTTTTTTTGTAGTATGGGTTTCATCCTAATGGAGCATTCATGTTTAGATGTTAACTCTGCTCAACATAATCCTTCTTCGAATAAGCAGTACGTTGCATGGAGGGGGTGACATATGGACCACCTAGATTTAATATTTTTCAAGTGATGATTATTAAATAAAAAATTCTTTTTTGTGGGCAAACAAATTATAGTTAAACTTGTTAGATATGATTAGTTTTGATGATGTCAAATATAGATGTGAAATGATAAGAGCAAAAAGTTTATATAATGTATTTCTTTGACTAACTATTATATTACATATTTTGTAAATTAGTCAAGGAAAGAATGAAGAAGATTGAATTAATGAAAATGAACAAGAGGAAGAAGAAGGAAGAAATTGAAGATAGTCAAGGAGATGCTTACTTTAGTTATGGAGAATTATTATCAAGAGGAAAACTAAGAAGAAAGATATTGAAGAATGAAGAACTTGGAAGATCTATCATGAATATCAAGATTCAAGTTGTTAGATGTGATATTGGAGGTTTCTATAATGATACCGGATGTTTCTATGATCAAATGATGGTTGGAATAGGTTAATACGAAGCTAAGATGACTTATATATGAGTTTTGGCACTTCTAGAGGTGTTATGCTCGAGCACGAGGTGTTTCACTCGAGCACAGGAAGAACACACTCAAGCACAGATGAATTCACTCGAGCACGGGGTGAATACTCTGTTCTACTCTGTTTTACGTTCAGCCTGAGCGAGGTCTGGTATTTTGATCATATTTCTCAAACCACACATCAGATTGACCCGAAACCGGTGGCATAAGAAAGAAGACTCACAACACGTACAATTGGCACCAGGATCACATTGAAAGAAGATCAAATGAAGGAGATATAATTCGTGGAAAATGAAACTGAAATCACCGTCACTTTTCGACACAGGTTCGGTATTTTGCACGTAACTTGCAAACTACACATCGGATTGAGACGAGACCAGTGCCAAATGAAAGTAGACTCAAAGAGCTTTCCATGGATAGGTAATTTGCCTAATTTGAACGTATATTCTAGGAGTTATGTCTTCAGGAAGTTGACGCTTGTGCAGACTAGCGAAATATACACTCTTTCGATCATAACTTGCAGAATACAAGGAGTTTGGAGCTGATTCTTGTTGCATTGGAATGCATTTGGCAAGACCTTTATTATGATACATCATTTGAATCAAATGAACAAAATTTTTCTTAAGTGGCCCCACATCACCCGCGAGTGTAAAAAATGACTCTCTGGAAAAGTTGTGCGAGTGATGTCCAGAAGCAGCTGAAACGTGAAAAAATTTGCATCACTCGAGCACTAGGATCCATGCTCGAGCATTGGATGATTTCTCACTCGAGCACATGCAAGTTTTGTCATGGAAGTGATAACCCGAGAAGAAGCTTGTACGTGAAAGCATGAAACGCACTCGAGCATGACTGGTTGTGCTTGAGTGATTCGAGAATTCACTCGAGCAGATGCGAGTGAAGTGCAGCGAGTGCTTGCTCGAGAGGAAGTCAAAATGTGAAATTATCAACTGCACTCGAGTGAGCCATATTGCACTCGAAGTGAGGTCCTGACAGAATGCAGAAATGAAACAGACTCTCACGGCCATTAATCCAAACGTGGTTAAATGTTATACAATCATTATGTTTTCACTTGTTATTGTTCCTAAACATTAACTAACATATATTTCAAGTGTAAAATAGGAGATTAAATATTTGGGTTGTATCTTCAAGAACAGAGGTCACGGCGAATATCTTCATTCAACGTGATGAGTCACAGAAGCCAGAAATTCAGCTTTTGACCAATGATCCAACATACCCATGACTAATACTTCATCATATTAGTGATTAAGTATTTTACAGTGTGAAATAGGAAATTTAACGGTGAGCTTACAGATTCAAATGAAAGAGTCAAGTATGGCGGGCGACATCATTACACACCGAGCATCAGCTACCTACCACGACAAAAGTTTGACCCACCATAAGAGATTGTCTGGAAACTCAAACGAATTCATCCCGCTCCACAACGTGATGTACAGCTCATAATGAGACATGCCGCTCCTCAACGTGACGCTCTGCTTTGCAACGAAAAGCTCATGGTAGCTCATTTTTCAAATATGCTTAACAGTCAAAATGACTCCAACAGACGAATGCTCACAACGGTCATCATCTTCATCAACTATAAATAAGAGAGCACTCAAAGTCGATGGGAGACAGAGAAAACAGAGCAACGACACCAACATGCGAATAACATGAATTCTCTGCTTCTACCCAAACACTCTCTGTTTTCCAGTTTCTGTATTACTTATCATTGAGAGAGTGATTATTTGTATTGTACTTCAGTGAGATTATATCCACTCTGTGAGAGAGTCTGTAAACACCTTCAACTATATTTCTGAGTTGATCTCAAGGTAGAGGGACCTTGAGAGGGTTGATTTTCTTACGGGGAAGCAGTAGAGAGAATTGCCGTAAGACATTCTGCTCGTAAGACTTACAAGGTGCAAGCAGTAGAGAACGTTGCTGCTCATAAGACTTACAGGGGTGTAAGCAGGAGAGAACATTGCTGCTCGTAAGATTTGCATGAGTAAGCAGGAGAGGAAGATCTTCGGGATTACTCTGCTCGTAAGACTCGCCGTAAGGGGGAGTATTTCAGTGAGAGATTTGTAATAGGTTTCACAAGTACCCGGCTAAACTTGTGGGATTGTAAAGGCTTTTCTTGTGCCCGGATTAAACAAGAAGATAGTGGATTTGAAAATCTCAGGAGGAGCCTGGGGACTAGACGTAGGCCATCACAGATTGGACCGAACCAGGATAAATCACAGTTTGCATATTCTCTTCCCTAAACTCTTATATTTCCAGCATATATTATTTAATCTAACTGTTGATTTATAAACTTCATACTTACCGCTTTCGTTAAGATACGAAAAGATTTCTAAAGTTCTTAAGTTTTTATTATACACCCAATTCACCCCCCCTCTTGGGTGATAGCCGGTTCTAACAAAACTATTATCTTTATTTTAGATTTTATACTCATTAAAACAATTTTTTTTAGAAAAACATAAATAAAAAATAAATAAATCTAGACTATCCGGATGTGATGGGTTGGGAATGATACCAAAACCAGTTCCAAGAGCAAAGAGGTCCTGAATCATCATATCTTTCATATGTTTCATAGAGGCATGTCTCAATGGCATAGTATTAAAACCCGAGCCGAACTAGTCCAGTTGATGCAAAAATTGGTGACCTGGTCACTTGTCCAATCTGAGTGAGTAGGGAAATCAGGGGAGCAGTGACCCAATGTAACTCGCCTAACCCGAGGGTAAATTGGATGGGTTAGGGGGTTGACATGGTTCACCTTTTGTCGGAAACAATTGCTCAAAAAACATATGAAATGCAAGAACTTCAAAGAAGTTTATTGAGAAAAAGAAGAAAAGAAGGGGAGTAAGAGAAAGAAAATATAAAAGGAGAAAACAAAATATAATGATAATATATAAAAATACTCCCCTCAAGTCCTTTTTATAAGATTCAAATTTTTAAATTGGTTTAGTCCTTTTCCTATATTGATTATATATAAATGTATTACTATAACATATACTATATATGTGTTTTTAGTAAGTACTTTTATGCATTTTATTTAAAATGTATTTTTAAATTATTACCAATCAGACCTCAAATTGACCCCCGGTCACTAATCCTTGAACCACTATCTCGGCCAGTGATACGATCCAGCAAGTTGTGCCTTCAAATTCAAGTGATCCTTTGCAAAATACCAAGTGGACCAATCACAAGAGCAAGAGCCAAACAAATTAAGGAAGTATTAAATGGGCTAGTGCAAGATACTTGGACAAAGCAAGTAGCAATTCGATCAAAGCTGGACAAAAATGTTGAAAACGTCACTAAGTTCATATGGGCTGCAAATGGAAATATTGATCAAGTTTTGGGCTTGCAAACTTGGATCTAAAGAGCTTGGACCTAGTACTACACATGGGAGGACTTATTTGGGCCTAAATAAGCACATTTTGAGCCTTAATTTGCTGACTACATTTTCTTGAAATTAGGTGTGCTAAAATCAACAAGTAGTTGGCAGATTTGACTTTTGGTTTCTTTAGCATGTTGTATTTGATTTTTCAACTTTCTTCTAGATTGTATTAGACTTTTGTGTTCATTGTATTAGACTTTTAGGTTTCCTAGCACATGGTTTTATAATTTGTATTTTTTGTTTTCAAAATTGCAATTATGGCAATTAGGTCATATTTTCCTATAAATACTTGGTGCTTCTTCATTTGTAGGACACACAATTCAAATTTGAATAATAAATGAAAGTTGCACTTCTGCACTTTGTTTTTTGAGAGTGAATTCTCTCTAGGGTTCTTTTTTGAACTAACAAATTTATCAAAGCTTGATCAACCTTGTGGCGTTTTCCAACTCTTCAGGTCCTTGTTCTTTTGTGTTCAAGGGTTCAAGTGGATCGTCGATCTGTGTTTAGCTTCCTTGAGGTGTGTATATTTCAGAATTGGTTGTAGGTTCGTGGGATCTTTCCTTGTGGGTTCGCACCAGCCAGTTCATTTATTGGTTCGGTTTTTAATACCATGTTCCAATAGTTGTTATTATATGAGGTTGCACTAGGATGCATTTTCTTGGTAATCAAAACTTGACATCATTAATGGAGGATCATGACTTGATGTGGCGCTTCCTCTCTAGCTTGTTTTCTCTTTATATGTAGTCTGTACTTTTACTTGTTTTAACTTGCTTCCTCTGATGCAAGATTTCCTTCTCATAAAAGGGGGCGAAAAGGAACTCCTTCCTTTCCCATTTATAGTTGACATTTTGATTCTCAAAGCAATCATGCAAAATAGGGCAGCAGATAGACGCGGAGTACTGGAAAACATGCATTAGAATTTCAGATACAGCATATATCACATTGTTCAAAGATATACAAGTAGAAGATTGGTTTGTTCTCTCTTGGGAATACCCAGCTGACCTGAAAATATAGTTTGCTCTCTCTTGGGAATCGTGCCACGCCTTGCCTAATGGGAGAACCTCATTACCGGAAAATGCCACCGGACAGGGCTAAGGATGAAAGTTTACCACTGGTTAATGCTAAGAAATCAAAAAAGGAGATTAAAGAGAATGCTATCATGAGTGACAATATGTTAGATGCTGATGGCTGCCATGATCATGGTGAGTCAGCGGAACAACACCCTCCAGCAGGCCAACCACTCACGTCCTATAAAGACTCACTTCTGGGTTGTAAGGGACAAGATTTCAATGGTACATCATATGGAAATGCAGTAATGGAAGATGACCCACTGCTATCGGATCTTTTGGAACAAGAATGGCAACTTCCAGAGCCCATCGAGGAGATTAAGAAGCTAATAGAAATCTATCCAGTCATGCCAGACACTATTGAAGACTTTAATGAGGGTTGTCGCCCATGGAACAATGCCCTCATTATCACCATACTGGGACTCAGAATTAACTTCTATAGACTCCGGGAACATCTTGGGCGAATATGGGGATTTAATGATTTCGAGCTTACTGATCTACCCAATAACTATTATGTGGTTAGATTCAATAACGATGAAAGCTGGGGGAGTAAATACAAGAAAGTCCTGTTTGAAGGACCATGGGTCATTGCTCAACACAGTATCATTGTTATAGGACCATGAGAATCGCCACATGGGTGAGAATACCCAATGTTCCTCTTCAGTACTATACTAGGAAATATATGTGGAGGTTAGGGAACATGATAGGTAAAACCTTGAAAGTAGACTTACGTTCTATTGCAACCACTGACGATGATCGGGTAAAGGTGGCCAGAGGAAGATTCGCCAGAATATGTGTTGAGATTGACTTGCAAAAGAAATTGGTCCCCAGGGTGATTTGTTCGTCGGCACTGTTCAATGTTAAGTATGAAGGATTGAAGGTGATTTGCTTCACATGCGGAAGATACGGCCACCGAAAGGAGAGCTGCCCCTAGACCCATGCCCCAACTGATTCCACTCCATCGCCTACGACACAAATACCGGTTGGGCCTCCAACTCGTGCTGCTAGTATGTCGCCAGAAAGTTCGTTACCGGCGGAAGAGGAGAAGTTTGGACCTTGGATGCTGGTCAAAGGGCAGAATAAGTCACGAATACCGAAACCTGACACAAACAAGGGCAGGTTAGCTGAAAATGGTGTAAATTTGAAATTGGGAAAGAAAGGGTATAGAAGTACATACCAGACGAGATTTGCAGCCTTAGTCGATTTGGAAGATAAAGGGGAAAAGGCGACGGGATCAAAGCAGAAAGTGGGAGCAGAGCATGTATCAGGATGCGATAGAGACAAATCAATCGTTCTGTACGAGGAACAAGGTGAATCACAGGATCGGATAGGGATAAACCAAAATGCCGCAGGGTATCATCGGGTGGAGGAGATTCATAGAATTGGTGATAGCAAAGTGGGCCAAGGTAAAAGCAACAAAAGGCCCACTAGTGGAGGAAGGGACACAATGACACAAAACCATAGAATGGGCTTTATGAAGAAAGATAATAAAGCCCAAACGTCCAAGAGTAGCACTGGGCCAAGAAGTAGTTCTCAACGGATTCATCACGTGGTAAGTGGGGGCCTAAACTCTAATGAGATCAAGGTGCTTGTTAAGCCCAAAGATTCAAACCTGAAGAGTGAACAGATTCAACACCCTGTGAATGAACTTGCACCCGTAGACAGTTCAGCGCCTCACCGGAGGAAGGGTCCGAACATGGAAAGCAGCTCACTGGTTACGGCAGGCTTATCCGAAACAGAGAAGAGTGAAGCTCAGGACGCAGAGGAAGAGAAGGAGTGTCGGCTTATGGTGAGGGAGGAAGAAATGTTGGGCTTGGGAAGAGTAGCGGGAGAGCCTCCAGACATGTAAGTCCTCTCCATATATAAACTCCTCTGTTTGATTTATTTTTTCTCCATGATTGTTGCTTCTTGGAATTGTCGTGGGGCGGGAGGTAAATCGTTTCCACGTACTATAAAAGAAATTGTGAGAAAGTATGATATAGACATTTTGGCTTTGTCGGAGTTGAGAATTAGTGGTGATAGAGCTGAACAGGTGATTCGACGTCTTGGCTTTACTAACTGGATTAGAGTTGAGGCAACAGGGTTTGTCGGAGGCATATGGGTATTGTGGAATGAATCTAAGGTTAGCCTTGATTATATTTAGTCTTCGACCCAATTTGTGCACTACAAGATTACAAATCCTATGTCAGGGGAAATATCGTACACTACTTTTGTTTATGGGGATACCATTGTTGCAAGACGTAGGCTGTTATGGGGTGATTTACAGGAGTTAAATCTGGATATTCAGGGACCATGGCTCATTCTAGGTGATTTTAATGCAGTAATGAATGAAACGGACAAAATAGGGGGGATCAGGCCAACACAACAATCAATGTTACAGTTCAAACAATGCATTAATCAATGCAACTTGATTGAGGTCCCAGTGGTTGGGGACTGGTTTACATGGGAAAAGGCAGGTGTCAAGGAAAGATTGGATTAGGTTTTTTGTAATATAGACTGGGAGCAGACTCATCATCTCTTCAAAGCCTTCCATTATTTACGATTCAAATCGGATCACCGTGTGATCGTAGTTTCAGACGGGGCCAGGAACCGGAGAGGCAGGACCCACTCGACATTTACCTATCAAGCAGCTTGGTCTCTTGAGACTGACTTTCCTGCAATTGTTCATGAGGCATGGGACGGGAAACATTGGTTAGAGGGACTGAAGGTTTTTACAGAAAATGCTACTAAGTGGAATACCGAGGTAGTGGGGAACATTCCTTGCAGGAAGAATGCCATTATAAGAAGACTTGAGGGCATCGACAGAGCGCGACGAAATAATCCCCAAAATGGTCTTTTCAGATTAGAGAAATCTTTATGGCTTGAATATGTGAAGTTAAGCAACCAGGAGGAACTTCTATGGTACCAAAAGGCAAGATGCAAATGGCTACAATTTGGAGATAAAAATTCAAAATTCTTTCATGCTTCAACGATCATGAGAAGGAAAAGGAATTGTATTGAAGCACTTCAGAATTCTAATGATGATTGGGTGTATGATCAGGAATCCTTGGGAAATATGGCATTTGGCTTCTTCAATCAATTATACACTAGAGACCCAAATGTAGTCCCACCGACTAATTGGCCTAGGGACTTTCCCCCACTTAGTGCTAGCCAAATTGCCGCACTCCAGAGGGAGGTGTCAGAGACTGAGATAAAGAATGCAGCTTTTGAGATGGGTGCTTTTAAGGCCCCCAGACCAGATGGTCTTCAGGCGCATCTATTTCACACTCAGTGGAATGTGGTTGGCCCTAAAATATGTGGTCTGGTTCATGAAATCTTTACAAACCCATCTATGCTATCTAGTATCAATCATACAATGATAACCTTGATTCCAAAGGTGGACCATCCAGAAAGGCTTGCGGATTTTCGTCCAATTTCTCTGTGTAATGTGAGCTACAAAGTAATTAGCAAAGTTTTAGCCCACCGTTTGAAGAATGTAATGGACCATTTGATCTTACCGAATCAATGTAGCTTCATTAAGGGGCGACAAGGTGCTGAAAATATTATCATAGCTCAAGAAGCTATCCATACGATGCACACCAAATGGAGGGGAAAGGGCTATGTAGCTGTGAAAGTCGATATGGAAAAAGCATTCGACCGCCTGGACTGGGGTTTTCTCCATTTTACTGTCTGCAGCTTGGGTTTATCAGAGGAGTATGTGAATTTAATTATGAGCTGTGTCACTTCTCCTACTATGAAAGTATCCTGGAATGGCTCCCCGTCCAAACCTTTCTCTCCTTCCAGGGGGGTAAGGCAAGGAGACCCCTTGAGCCCGTACCTGTTTATTCTGGCTATGGAACGTCTTAGCCAACTTATCCAACGAGAAGTGGAAGAAGGCAGATGGAAGCCCCTAAAGTTCTCTGCTAACGGGCTTTCAATATCTCATCTGTTCTTCGCAGATGACTTGGTCCTTTTATGTGAGGCCTCGCAAGAGCAAATGGAAGAAGTTAGAAGTATCATGAGCTACTTTTGTAGGGTCTCGGGTCACCAAGTAAATCTAAATAAATCAAAGATGTTTGTTTCCCGGAATGTTCATTCGAGTTGAGCAGTTGCATATAGCCAAGCTTTGGGAATATCTTTAACAGCAGACTTAGGCAAATACCTTGGCGTCCCTCTCTTACATCAAAGAGCTACTAAGATTACCTTCTCGCCGCTTATTCAAAAGGTTCAGAAAAACTAGCGGGATGGAAGGGAAAGTACCTTAGCTCAGCGGGGCGTACAGTTCTAATTAAATCAGTTCTCTCAGCTATCCCTGCATACCAGATGCAAACGTTGCTCATCCCTAAGGAGGTACTACAGGAGATTGAGAAAATCAGTAGAGATTTCTTCTGGTGTCAGAATACTGAAGAAAAGAAAATTCATTTACTTGCGTGGGATATCCTAAAATGAGAAAAGGACCATGGTGGACTTGGAATCAAGGACCTACATTGCCAAAATATGGCTTTCATCATGAAGCTTTGTTGGGGTCTATTAACTCGACCGAATGCTTTATGGGTTAAATGCTTAAAGGCGAAGTATGGGTGTGGCGATAGCAAATTTCCTACAGTGGGGAAAAAACATACTCAGTCTGCAGTGTGGCAGGCGATCCTCGCCGTATGGGATAAGTTCATGGTTGGAGTGCGAAGTAAACTGGGCACTGGATCCAATACGAATGCTTGGATGGAAAAATGGTTGCCTCTTGACAGGCCCCTTCTTGACTATGTTGACAGGAATCTCCACCTACTTGATCCCGAGGAGAAAGTCAACCAATTTCTCACACCAACAGGCTCCTGGGATGTGAGGAAATGGAGTCAGTTTCTCCCTAGCTAGGTCATTAAGAGGATACAACAGTTCCAACCCCTTCGAGGCTTATGTGAGGATGGTTTTTACTGGAATCTATCGGCTGATGGCAATTTTAGTGTAAGATCGGCTTACCGTCTGGTCCGTACGGGTCCGAATTGTACTCCTAACCCTGTTTGGCGTACGCTCTGGCGATGGGACATCCCAGTAAGGGCAAAGTTCTTTATGTGGCAAGTTTTCCATGAGAGAATTGCAACAAATTCCCTGAGAGCAAAATGTGTCCCTACTACATCCCCCTATTGTCCTTTTGGGTGTATGTGTGAGGAATCCATTATTCACACCTTGAGAGACTGTGAGATAGCAAGAAGAACATGGCTACTTTTAATTAACCCATTATATCTGTCTGTCTTCTTTAGTTGTAACTTGTAGGTATGGCTGAGATGGAATTCGAAGAATGACCCTGCATCACGCAGCCTTTCAAAGTGGCCGTGGAGCAGGACTTTTGGGCTCATATGTTGGATACTGTGGAAGAATCGGTGTAGGAAGGCCTTTGACGGTACTAGTGACCCGCCCAGAGTCTTAGTCAACCGGAGCATCTACCAACTCATGGAGGGAGTGGAGAATGGCAAATACAAACACTGCATCTTCCGAGTCCAAGATAGAACAAGCACTCACTGGTCCGTACCACCTACGGGTTTTGTTTGAGTAGATGTCGATGGCTCTATCTCGTCACAGCATCATGCCACAGTGGGAGGACTGATTCGTGATGAGAGAGGTGACTGGGTGGTGGGATTCCAGCAAACAATTGGGTATGCACCAGCCACTACTGCAGAGGTACTAGCCATTGGCGCGGGATTAAGGTTATGCAAGAGGATGAAGATCTCGAGGATCAAGTTATTCTCCGACTCGGTTGAGGCCATTCAGCTTCTTATGGCTGATTGTGGTTGCGATCATCCTCTTAAGGAAGAGATAGCTGAAATCAGATCTATTATCTTTTCTGATTGGGATTTGGAGATAATTCACATGAAGCGTGAAGCGTGAAGCTCTAAGAAGCGCTGATCGCCTCGCTCGTACTGCCCATGGAATGCAGTCGGAGTTTGTTCTGCTACAGGATCCACCCATATGGTGTTGGGACCAGATGAACCAAGATTTGATTGATGCAGGTTTGGGGCCTTCATCCCAGAACGTTTATAGTTTTCCTTTGAAGTGTAATCTACAAGCGTAATGCTTGCCCTCTCATTCAAAAAAAAAAAAAAAGAATTTCAGATACAGCTCAAACAACTCCAAACTTCTTTATTGTTGGGAAATTGTGTTGCAGTCTTATTGGCAAATCCCGTAAATACTTAAAAGGGCGAAGGTGCAAAAATACCCATCTACATATGTCACATGTGCGCCTGGCACCATTTACATTCCTTGGGTGCAAAAATACCCATGATCTTTACAAAAAGAAGCAAAAATACCAGCTCCGTCAATTGAGGCAAACGACCGTTAAGTTTTTTTTTGGGCCCCACTTTAATATTTTTTAATTAATTATTTTAAGGGCTAAGGTGCAAAATTACCTATCTACATATCCTTCGGGTGCAAAAATACCTATGATCATTAAAAAAGTGGACAAAAATGCCAGCTTCGTTAACGAAGGCAAACGACCGTTAATTTCTGATTTTGTGAGCCCACTTTAATCATTTTTAAATAATTATTTAAAAAACTCTCGCCCTCTCTCTCTCTCTTCCTGCACCCCTTTCCCTCTCACTCTCATTTCCCTCTCCCCGTCCAAACTAGAGCCCCACCTTCACATCGGTAATAACTCTCTCCGACCTCCCACATGGTCACCGCCTTTATACTACCCGCTCCCTCCAAATGCTCTTCCGTAGTTCATCATCGAAACTTTTCCTTTCATTAACGAAATTAGAAATTAACGAACATTTATCTTCATTAATGGTGATGGCATTTTGTCCCCTTTTTTAATGATCATAGGTAATAATTAAAAGCTATGATCATTAAAAAAGCGGACAAAATGATAATAGGTATTAACTAAAAGCAACATTTTGTCCACTTTTTTAATAATCATAGGTATTAATTAAAACCTTAAAATACCTCTCTACATTAAGCTTTTAATTATTACCTATAATCATTAAAAATGGGGACAAAATTCCAGCTCCATTACTGAAGGCAAACATTCATTAATTTCTGGCTTCGTTAATAAGGGGAAAAGTTTCGATGATGAACTATGAAAGGGCATTTGGAGGGAGCGGGTAGTATAAAGGCGGTGACCATGTGGGTGGCCTTAGAGAGTTATTGCCAGTGTGAAGGTGGGGCTCTAGTTTGGACGAGGAGAGAGAAAGGAGGGTGAGAGGGAAAGGGGTGCAAGAAGAGAGAGAGAGGGTGAGAGTTTTTTAAATAATTATTTAAAAATGATTAAAGTGGGCTCACAAAATCAGAAATTAACGGTCGTTTGCCTTCGTTAACAAAGTTGGCATTTTTGTCCACTTTTTTAATGATCATAGGTATTTTTGCACCTGAAAGATATGTAGATAGGTAATTTTGTACCTTAGCCCTTAAAATAATTAATTAAAAAATATTAAAGTGGGGCCCACAAAAAAAAAACTTAACGGTCGTTTGCCTCAATTGACGGAGCTGGTATTTTTGCCCCTTTTTGTAAAGATCATGGGTATTTTTACACCCAAAAAATGTAAATGGTGCCAGACACACATGTGACATATGTAGATGGGTATTTTTTCACCTTCGCCCTACTTAAAATAATAAAAATTTTTACGAAAAGAAATAGATCAGACCGACTCCGCGTGGTTCACGAGTGCACCAAAAAAATAAACAAAGCAAAAGAGAGAATACGGCTCAGAGTAGGCGTGTCAAAAATTTATTGGCTGCATATCGTAAAGTTATTCACTTTTTCAGTTATCACGTTCTTTAAAAACTATTGCGTTTAAAATTCTGAAGAACTCGAATAAAGATCAAAGAAAGCTCATCTTAGACTCTTCTTCTTCCCTAATAATATTATTAGAATTCTGAAGAACCCTAATAATATGGAGGTTGAAGGTGAGATCAACAACTTCATAGTTGTATGGTCTATAGCTACAGCATCTTTATGTTACTGTCACACAATTGGAAAGTTCCTTCCCAAAGGCAAACTCAGGCTCTTGTTCTTCATCCCTGTAATTCTCCTATTTCTCCTTCTGCCTCTCAGACTTACCTCCATTTTTCTCGGAGGCCCCTCTTCTTTCTTCCTCGCTTGGCTCTCAACTTTCAAGCTCGTTCTTTATGCTTTTGATAAAGGCCCTCTCTTTCCAACCCAACCTCTCTCATATTTCATCCCACTCGCTTGCCTCCCCATTAGGTTTCACCACAAAAACCCCAAAAATGATCAGATCCAAGAAAAGTCCCATAAGTCTCTGGTTTTTGCGATAAAGCTTCTGGTTTTGCTCACTTCTAAATCTGTGGTTGAAAATAAAGACCGTATGAATCCAAACCTGGTTATGTTTATGTATAGTATTTACATGTATATAGCTTTGGAGACTATTTTAAATTTTGTTTCAGTTTTGGCGAGAATATTTCTTGGGGTTGAGTTGGAACCAACGTTCGATGAGCCGTACATGTCCACCTCGCTGCAAGATTTCTGGGGAAGAAGATGGAATACGATGGTGAACTGTATTATGCACCCGACCGTGTACGATCCTGTCCTGAGCACGTGCAGCCACGTTATTGCGAGGAGGTGGGCCCCGTTGCCGGCCATAGTTGCGA
This sequence comes from Inga oerstediana, assembly GCA_963210345.1. NCBI lineage: Eukaryota > Viridiplantae > Streptophyta > Magnoliopsida > Fabales > Fabaceae > Inga > Inga oerstediana. The sequence continues at coordinate 46,061,899 of OY723403.1, forward strand.
CTTTCCTGGCGTCTGGGTTGATGCATGAGCTGATATTTTATTACATCAAGCGGGAGATTCGAACGTGGGAGGCATGGGAGCCCACTTGGGATGTGACATTGTTCTTCCTGCTTCATGGGGTTTGTTTGGCGGTTGAGGTTGCCGTGAAGAAGGCGGTCAGGGGGAGGTGGCAGTTGCCAGCGGCGGTGTCGGGGCTGATTGCGGCGGCTTTTGTGATGGGGACGGGGGTGTGGTTGTTTGTGCCGGCGCTTGATATATGTCGTGTGGATGTGAAGGCGTGGAGAGAGATTGCTGCTTTCATAGAGTTCCTCAAGAATGTTTATGGCTTCTTCTTAAGGTTTCCATCTTTTTCTACTACGAAATGCACCATTAGCTCATCAGATTTAGACCATCCAAATTTGATCTAAATGATTTTTATTTATTTGTCGTCTTTATTTTTAAAAAGTTGCTTTAATAAGTGTAGAATCTATAATAAAGATAGTCTTTTAACTATTTTTTTAAAAAAAATGATTTTTTATTTACAAATTGCCCATTAAAAAAGGTAAATTTGAATCATTCATATAAGATCTAGATGGTCCAGATTTGATTGGCTTAAGGTGCCCACATCAAAATAATGGACACCAAAACTAGTTTCGTCATGTTATATATGTAGCACAGCTGTACTGTTACAAAATATGGGTTCAATCACTGTACTGGGAAAAATATAGATAAATAGAAGGGAAAACTTAAGGTATCAAAAATCGGACCGGTTATTAAACCAGTTAAGACAATGATTTAAGGGTCAGTGGGTTAGACCGGGGTCAACCCAGGACCAGACCGGTGATAATTAAAATAATTTAATTTAACTTAAATGCATAAAAATATTTGTTTTTTAATCATGTTTTTTTTAATAAAAGTAATGTTTAAATATTCTATAATATAGAGGTATACAATGTTTTAAAAGCCGGACCGGATGTTGAGCCGGAGAGATCAGTGGGTCACGGTTCATCCGGTCAGACCGGTTGAAACGGTGGTCGAACCGGTAACATAATAAATAAAAACATTATATACATATATAATACTACAAATATAAGAAATAAATATTTAATTTTTACATAATATTAAAAGTAAATATAAATAAACTCACATGTAATAAGTAACAACATCTGTCTCAAATACAAAGTTGTAGCACAACAAAATTGTTCAAAATAACCCAATAAAAAAAATAAAACTCCAACAATATTTTTTAAACTAGTTTACAGTAATAAATTTAAATAAAATTAAAATGGTTAAAAATTGTAATCATAGCAATAACATATGTAAAATAAGTAAGAGAGAGAGAGATGGCATTAAAACAATTGAGTATTTCATGATATAGTTTAGAATATAAATGATATACTAATAAATTATAAAAGAAATAATTAAGAGTTTAAAACGTTGAATAATGATACTACAGTTTAATTATGACTCCTATGATTTTCAATAAATTTTATATATTATATACTTATACACACACACCTATTTTATTAAGAATTTGTGTAAATTTAATAATACCATTATATCACCGAAGAAATTAATTGAGAATACATTTGATGCACAGAATTTTCAAGATTAAAAGAGAAATATGTAGTAAGAATGTATGTACTACATGTAATTAATGTCACAACGTGGTATATATAATATTTTTTTGCCATAGTCACAACGTGGTATATAGCTAGCTAGACTTTAACAAAATAATTTAAAAAACTTGTGGAAAAATATATATGCCACATATGGCGTCTCCATCTCATTTTCCCATGCACACAAAAATATATAATAAAGGTCAAAAAAAATGCTGTTAAAACTTTTTAGCCAAGAAAACTCTGCTGCAAATCACATCAGGACATGTTTTTCAATGTATGAAAAGGTGGAAGATTTTAAAACACGCAAATTTAGTACACATGCTACAGTATACATGAATAAAATAATATTTTTCTTTCTTAATTGGAAACAGTTTTCTTCCTCCCCGTCACCTTCTTCTTCGACTCCGGCGACCACTGTGTATCTTTTTTTCAGCTTCTACATGAGCTTTAGGCCGGACGGTTACTTAAAGACCGCTCCGGCTCCCGGATTAACTCCGGCTCCCGGTCCAATGACGGATTTATACCGGCCCAAAACGGTTAAACATGAAAGACGGTTTCTATGCCTAACTCGGACCGCCTTCTTCTCCGAGCAGCGGTCAAACCGGCCGGACCGTCCGGTCCGGTCCGGTTTCATAAACACTGGAGGTATAGTATATATTATTAAATTACATTACTATAATAAAGTAATATATGGCTTCCCTCCTTCATATTATATAATATTTATGATTATATGGGCTTCTTTTGCCATATGTGCATGAAGGAGATTATAGATATGATACTTCGAAAAACGTAAAATGGTAGAAAGCCAACACTCCAAGCAAACACCATGCCCCTATCAGAAAAGAAGTCAGACATTTAATTTCCTTTGTAATTTGCATATCAACCGGTCACTTGAAGCCTTGAAATTAGCCTCAGCTTTTTTCGTCAGACTCTCTCTCTCTTTCTCTCTTAGCGAGGAGTCTTTAACTACAACCATGGAGTCCTCTCTTGAATCGTTTTTCCTCTCTTTTTTGAGTTCTTCCTACTTCACGGTAAGTTTTTTATGGCATCTCCTTCTTTATTATTTCCCTTCTTCTTCTTGAAATTTTCTCCTTCTTCTTCCCATAGTCTCTGTGCGTTCGAAGCTTGCAGTAAAGTAAAAAAGTTGACCCGGCTAACCCACCCAGCTCTACGGGTTGCTTGGGTTACTCCCGATTTATTCTGGGTTGACTGGGTTAAAGATCTGTCGAGTCTAGCCATCACCCGGACCGGACAAGTGGCTGGTCGTCGATTTCCGGTCTAACCCGGCCGGTCCGATCCGATTTTCAATACATTGGGAAAACTACAAATTAAATAAATTTCGAATAAAAAAATTAATTATTAATAGGTAACCTGAATTTGTTACTATTATAATAGTTCATATGGAGAACTTGTGCAAAAACACGTAGATTAAGTTGTAAATTTATAACTTTAGCTTGTTAATATGATAGGAAAATTTGTAAGAAAATTCTTAATTAAAGCCTAAACTATAGAACTGGGAAAAATAACATTATAAAATTACAAAAGTGGACAGGACATTGAGCTAGTCGAGTCAATAGTTTAATGGTCAATGAGTAATATCAGGGTCAACTTAAACCAGCTATAGTTAAAATAATATAATTTAATTAAAATATTTATATTTAACTATAAATATTCTTATTTAAATTTAAAATACTTTTTAGAAAGTGGAGTACACGAATTGACCGGTTATTGAGGGCAAAAGAGTCATAATAAAATTTTATACCCTGCTTAAAATGAGTTTTATTTTTAACTGAAATGCCAAAAATGGGTGTCTCCAGCTCCATTCAAACAAAAAGCTTTCAACTTGCCATTTTGGACTCCCAAAAAAAAAATCGAAAGTGAGTCCATCAAAGCTTTTAAATATCGTTGAATACTTGAATATGGTGTGTAGCTGTGTACTAATACCGACGCCCAAGGTAACATTTTATCTTAATTTATTTTAGGGTTGATATAGTGTGTGTTTGAAACATCGATTGAAAAAAATGAATTTTTCCAATTTGACTTTTTGTAATCATACTTTTTTTGTGAAAGTCAGATTGTATAATGTGATTTATATTTGGTTTGACGGTTGTATAAATAACTTTTGCAAAAGTAAAACTTGTTTGGATTGTCTTAAGCATAAGTGACTTTTGGGATAATGGTAAGAGAGAAATTAAATTTGAAATTTAAAAAAATTTATAAAAGTTAAAGTTGGGAAATTTGGGACTTAAGATTAACACAATTTGATGAAATAATATTATATAAGTAATTGGATAACATGTCCCTTACAATGTGGTCTCTAATTGAGTCACGAATATAATTCATTTGGGAGGAAGATCGCCTACCATAATTTGTGGTAGAAGGCTGTTCATCTATACTATTATTATCTTCATCAACTATATTCTGAGTTTCACCATACTGAAACACTACTTCTTCAATATCAGTTCTCCTAATAAAATTATGTAAGGCCATTGTTACACAAATAATGCGAACTTGTGTGTAACCCCCTTTCAATCAAGGCCATGATTAAGTTCATAAATACATAATTATGTGGAATTAGAGACCGTAATATGATTTGTGACTTATTAAAATTTCCTTTTTCCCAAAAAATGGTTTTCAAAAACTTTTCAAAAGACTACTTAACATGGTCTCATATTCACATTTTAATTATATAAATGGCCTATATAGTATGATTCCATTCATAAATATCAGAGTACAATGCAAATTCCTGATACACTCGGGTTCTATTGATCAGTAAAGGGTTTACAAGGCACAATGCCCATAAACAGTTTCCCATAACAAGGGGATTACACAAATACTATTCTAGCTATGATCCAAAATATACATGTAATTCCCAACAAAATATCCAATGATTTGTATATGATAACTAATTATCCAAAATAAAACTCTTAGTCCGGAGCTCTATCCTCCCTTCGTCACCTGCTTTTCTTTGGAACCACCGGCCTTGTCTGAAATTTTTTTTGGAAGAGTGAGATTCTAAAGAATCCCTGTAGTGTCAAATCACTCATAGTATGCACAACCATAAAGCATGAAAGCAATCATCGCACAACACATAGCAACTACAACGACAGTTACATCGATAAAGGCAGGTATGATGTGCATCATCCTTACGTTTGCTCATACTAAAGTGCTCACGCTGTATTGCACCACATCATGGTTCACAACAATATAATTCACCATAGTTGGGTATCATATAAAGCAGTTCACAACACGTCAAAGCCATACTGGTATATTCACAAATAAGGAATCCATGATTCCACAACACACCCTCGGCAATTACAACTACAGATACAACGGCAGGGGTAGGTGTGATAACCATCACCCTCTACGACTGCTCAAGTTGAACTGCTCACGTTGTAATGCCCTACGGCCGATAACACATACAACACAATGATAAATCATGCATACCAAGCATCATACACAACATGAGAAAAAAGTCACTACCTTGGTTTTTCCACACGTGCTCTAGTATTGGTTTCTCCCGAATAGGGCAAATGTCGAATCCTATAATTCATAATTAGGAATGAAGTGTTATTCTCTATTCTAATACTTAAATGACTTCACAACACTTAGATTGATTATCATTAATGTCCTTTAGGAAGCTACAATTGCCTTTAACAAAAGCCTTAAAGGGTTGGAACAGCTATCCCAAAGATCCCCTTTTAGAAGCACAAGTACTAGTTTTTCATTGTTGCACTCGAGTGAAGAAGACCTCACTTGAGTGATGATGGACTTGCACTCAAGTCCTAGAAGCAATACTCGAGTGATAGCTAAATGCCCACTTGAGTCTTACGAAGTAAGGTGCAGAGAGTGCTCACCTGAGAGAAGAAAGTAATGACAGAAACCAGAATTGATCACTGTACTCGAGCATAACTCAAATCACTCGAGTGATAGCCTAATGCTCCCCCGAGTCCCCCAAAGTGAGGTTCAAGAAGTACTCACTCGAGAGCACAAGAAACTTTCAAAAGAGAACATCACTCGAGCAGGGACCTTGGCACTCGAGTGATGGCTTAAAACCTACGGGTGCTAAGGCTAACTCTTGAAACTTGACCCTGAGTGATAACTCGAGATGTGAGTTCATAGTGTCAATACACCTTCACTCGAGTGAGACAAGGTTCACTTGAGTGATAACCCATAACACCCGCAAGTGAGATAAATACTCTTGCCTTTTGCACAGAAGTGCGATAAGAAATAGAAGGAAAAATGAGAATACAAGGCTACAATCAAGTGACGCCCTGGAGCACTCGAGTGAAGCTTATCAAAAGCTAAAAAAATGTAGCAGAGTTGAAAGCAACGCACTTCCCAAATTTTACCCAAGTGATTCCAATGATCCTATAAACCAAGGCTACTCCCACATGAATTTGCACAAGGAATCCAATGAAACCATCAAAACTATCAAATTCCTATTCCATTATCATACTTCGGTTTTAGGCAACATCCAACACCAAAATCCCAAAATCACCAAACTTAACATTTCAACCTCAAACCAATTCTATTTATTCAAAACATATACCAAAGCACCATTTCCATGACCATAGCATACCAAACTCTTTAAGACCCTAATTTTCAAAAATAAGACAAAAAATCCTAGAAATTCCAAGCTTCATCAAATGGTATGAGACATAGTTAGAATGATTCATTTCACTTACCTCAACAACTTTCTCAAAAATGTTTCTTGATTCACCAATGCTTAGATTTCCTTAAGGGTACAAACCAACACCAATGGACAATCTATAACCATCAAAATGAAGCCCTCAATCCAAGGAACAAGATTAATGAAGTGAGTTTTTGCATTTGAGGTCATTTACTCACCTTAATCTCAAGTTTTTCTTCCTTTTGCTTCTTCAACAATGGCGCCAAAAATGGAGAGAGAAAAATGAGAAAAAGAAGAGTGTAGGGAAGAAGGAGAAATGATCACTCTTCCCTTGCCATACCTCTCCAGTGAAAATGAGGTAAAGAGAGAGAAGAAAAATATTAAAATATTGCATTTGACTTCCCATGCACTCTTTTTTCACCTTCACTTGCTACTTGTCACAATTTCATTGGCTCTCATAAAGTAAGTAACCAATTAGTTACTCTAATCACTCCATTAGCCATTTGGTCACACATCTCATTTCCTCTTAGTTAGTAATTAATTCCTTCATTAATCATTGACTAATTAACCAACAATTCCATTCTTCCAATTTTTCCCTGATTTTGCCACATTTACCAAAATTACCACAAAACACATAATAATTCAATCTTTAATTCACAAATTATTCTCAATAATTATCATTAGCCCATAATCAAAATTTGGGGCATTATATTGTGTCTGGTAGCTATACTTGTGCATTTTTTGTAACAATTCAAATCAATTCTTCCACACTTGAAAAGTCCTTTATGTTAGTGCAAGCGTTTCACCCAAGAGGGGGGTGAATTGGGTGATACTAAAAATTTCGTTGCGTATAAGTAAATTAGCTGAATATTTAAAACAGTTGAGAGCAAAGAGAAAGATCACCGAAGTATACACTGAGAGTTATACTGGTTCGGCTACAACCATTTTGACCTACGTCTAGTCCTTAGAACGTCTCTGAGAGTTTCACTATATTCTCTAAGATTCAGTGGGTTCTTGGCACATCAGTACACAGCAAGTTCCTTTACCTAGACACTTGCTCCTCCATACACGTTGTAATCAAATCCCCAAATCAAGGTTCCACAATCTTAAGTTATCTTAATAACAAATATTGAGTTTGTAATGAAAACTTCTCTCACAGAGCAAATATATAATCATTGAAGTACAATGAATGAGTATAAGAAAACAAAGCACTAAGAGTTTGTTGATCAGTGTATTCTCCGTTCTTGTGTCTTGTTTTCTTTTCTTTGAATGCTCCATATATATAGATGATTTGTAATGTCCGTTGGAAGCAATTCAAACATGTCCGTTAGAGTCAAGTAGCAACGGTTGACTATTCTTCGAATTTGAAAACTATCCGTTTCCGGTAGGTAGTGGTAGGTGAACGTTCGGACTTTTATTTGACTTTTCACTTCTGGCATGATTTTTAATTGTTTCTCTGCAAATGTACTTAGAACACTAGTGCAATGAAGAGTTACTCATATAGAAAACAATTTAATAAACATTCGATGAAAAGTATAATTTCTGGACTGCCTTACTTGAGTGGCTACTCGAGTGATCATGTCTGTTACTCGAGTAGTCCCTCGAGTAACCCTATCAAAAATATGGCAGTGGGTAACTCAACATGTTTCATAAGATATTACTCGAGTAAGACATGGAGTGAAATAGATCACAAACCTTGGAAATACCTGATTACTTGAGTGGCTACTCGAGTGGTTATGTCTTTCCTTTACAAGGTACTCGGGTGATGACTCTGGTAATTTGATTACTCGAGTGGTTATGTGTTTTCTTCAAAAGTTACTCGAGTGCTCCCTCAAGTAGAGTTCAAATAAGTTTGCAGATTACTCGATTATTCTCTCAAGTAGTGTCATTCAAATCTTAGCTGAGAGTTTGCTTACTTGGTTACTCGAGTGATCCCTCGAGTAATGGATCAAATAACTCTACAGATTACTAGAGTGCTCCCTCGAGTAATGCCTTTTTCTCATATGGTTACTCAAGTGGCTACTCGAGTAAATTGTTGCATTTCTTGGCCGAGAGCTACTGGAAGATTTTTACCTTGGTTACTCGAGTGGCTACTCGAGTGATGCCTTTGCAAATCATGTTACTAGAATGGCTACTCGAGTAATGGTCTGTATAACTTTGTAGATTACTCGAGTGGTCCCTCGAGTATTATCTTCCAAATTTTGGCAGTGCCTCTCTGGATGAAATTCTCTGTGATTACTCGAGTGGCTACTCGAGTAAGCCTTCATAAAATTTATTTATTACTCCAGTACTTACTTCAAGTAATGCTTTGCCACTTTGTTCAAATTCACTTGTTTGTCATCAAATCCTTTCATATCATTGATCCAATCTTTGTTATCATCAAAACATATGGGATCTAATATTCTCCCCCTTTTTGATGATGACAAAACTTGGTGATTTTAAACAAAGTTTTTGGAATTGAGTTTTCAAGCATATGCTTCTCAAATACTTTTCATATGAAATCTTTTGTTCAATTTAAACTTGAAAACTTTTTTGAAATAGCTTATTAAAGAACTTTTCAAAGTTTTTGTTCTTATATTTACTTGTTTACCTTGCATGCACAATCGAAAACACATTAGTCCCAAAATGCAATATAATTTCAATGAAATGTCATAAAGAAACAAATTGCATAATGAAGAATTCAATACATAATCAAACTTAGAATAAAACTTAAAACAAAATGTTCAAAAGCAAAAAGCACCCTAAAACCCCATACACCCAAATCCTAATTCATCAACTCAGCCATTCATCACAAAATCACTCAGGCTTTTCTCCCCCTTTTTGTCTTCATCACAAAGGTGGAATCAATAATGAGGAGGAGTAGGTAGCCTGGCTGCTGAGATAGGAGTGATAGGAAATGCCAATGACTCATATGAACCATCTGAACTTGAAGGATCTGAAGATGATGGTTCATAGTCAGGAAGGTTCACTGGCCGTGTCTGAAGATCCTCTGGAGGATTCACCGGAGATAAAGGATAAGGAACCAGAGAAGTAATTTCTACTTCCTCTATAGCAACCGGTGAAGACTCAAGCACCTCCTCAGTGCGTGTAGGTGATACAATAGGAGTAGGTATGAGCTCTGGCTGAACAGGCTGAGGTGGATCATCAATGGTGATGTGGATAGGCTCGGATGTGTCAGGGTCAGGCATAGAGAACAACACATTGCTGGGTCCACTCTCAGAGGGTCTATGCTCAGTAGGTATAGAGGGTCTAGGTTCAGGAACAGGTATGGGCTCAGGAATACCAGAAGGACCAGGAGTAAAGGATCCAGATGCCATAGCATCAAGTCTGGCAACAATGGATCTCAGAAGCTCACCCTGGGCACGCTGTTCAGCTAGCAACTCTTCGTGCCTCTTATCCATCCTATCCAAAAGTTGTCCCATCTTCTGATTCATATGGGTTACCAACTTCGCATTGGTATTCGTAATTGGTATTCCTCCCTCTTCTTATTTCATTTGGCGCTGCCACCCTTGTTCACGTGGTCCCCTCCTTTCTTTTATGCACAACCTCCTAACCCTTCTTTTCCTTTCACATGGGCTTTCCTTCCTTGTTCCATTATTTGCTTTTTGGTTCAGCCCATCTCCCCAGTCAACAAATTTGTCTGCTTCTCTTTTTAGGTCCAGCCTTCTTTTTCTCTAATCATTCCCATTCGATCCAATAGCCTCCTATTCAATTGTTCATTCTACTCGGTCAACTCTTCATCTCCCAATTAAGCCGTCTCACCTCTCTTCTTTTTTCATATTCGGTTGACTCACCTTTTTTTCTGCAAACATTTTGGTCCAGCTGACTCGTTAATCATCAATTATTGATTTCGGTTCAACACTCTCATATCTTCTATTCACATCCGCCCCTTTATTCCCTTTTCTTCATTTTCCCCTTTCAGTCAACAATTTCAGCTGCATTTCTTTCCTTTCTTCACATCGGTCCAGCTTCTTTAAAATGGTTCAGACCTCCTCCTTCTTCAATTCAGCGGCCTCTTCCTTTTTAAGTTGCAATTCAGCCGCCACTCTCTAAAAAATAATGGTCCCTACATCCTTTTCTTTTGCTTCTTCAATTCTCTCTAGGTTAAAAGTGAGTTGTGCCATGTCATCACTTATAAAATTATATTCACAAAATAATATCTTTTGCTCATAATTAAAGAATAATGGGAATAACAAATATTAATTAAAAATATAACAATTTAACCACTATAATTCAAAAGCATCTGATCTATAAAGGGGAGGGGAAAGTGGTCCTTTCTAGTTGCTTCATTCAACTTTCTAAAGTCTATACAAACTCTCCAAGAGTTTTAGACTCTTGTTGGAATGAGTTCGTTCTTCTCATTTCGCACAACAGTTATTCCACTCTTTTTTGGAACAACTTGGACCGGACTGACCCACTCACTATCTGAAATAGGATATATGATCCCTGCACTCAAGAGTTTGGTGACCTCCTTCTTAACTACATCTAAGATGAGAGGGTTGAGTCTACGTTGAAGCTGTCTCACAAGTTTAGAACCCTCATTCAAAAGTATTTTGTGGGTGCATATAGTTGGGTTAATACCTGGAATGTCACCTAAAGTCCACCCTATTACCCTCTTGTGTTTCTTCAACACATGAAGTAAACTCAACTCCTCATATGTACTTAAGGAACTAGAGATAATGACAGGTAATTGATCATGTTCAGCAAGAAAAGCATACTTCAAGTTAGGGGGAAGGGGTTTTAAATCGAGTTCAGGGGGTTGCACAATTGAAGGTAAAAGTTCTTTCAACTCAAGTGCACCAAGAAACTTCCCTTTCTTATGAGAATCCCTAATAATTGTTGGATTGAAAGTATGCCCCCTTTGTTCAGATGTGGATTGAGATTGTGGCTCATTCACACAGCAACCTTGACTACCACCTACATCATTCAAAGAGTGAAATATATGAGAAGTAGCATCATGAAATGGTATGCAACATTATAGTAATTGATTAGAATTGAGTTTCTACCTTGTTGCAATCTTGACATGTGGTTGTCCATTATTTCCAAAATTTTAAGCAAAGAAATTTATGACTTTTGACCTGCTAAGTTCATCACCAAAAGGAGAATGTAAGTATTTCAATAATTGGAAAGAAGTGAGGTTACCCACACAATCATCCTTGAGGTTAGGAGAAGTCTGAAACTTGTAAGATGGAGGAATGTGAAGCTTAAACCCATGAATTGCAGTCGTGCTATTAATAGCACATTGATTTCTTTCCTCATCTTCAACAATGACTCCACTTATGTCCATAGGAGCAGATTCAGTGCTAATGGATGTTGCTTCACTTCCAAAAGTGGAATCCACTTCACTAACATTCTCAAATTCTGTAAAGCTACACAATAATTCTTTCCCAACACCATGATAACTATCAAATGAAGATATAGTACTACCAAGGTTAGAAAAATCAAAAATAAAAGGATTGGAAGTGGAAAGTGAGCTATCAATTGACATGCAATCAATACTACACACATCATCATCACAATCAATAGAGGGAGAAGAATTTGAACCAATGGTAGCACATATATCATCATAACAATCATTTTTCACACACAATGAGAAAGCAGACTCATCAATTGCCTCTTCTAAGGCCAAATCAATCACATTCAAGCCAAGAAGGGAGTAGTCCTCAAATGGGTGATTCATAGCTTCATAAACATTAAACCGAATGACATGATCACCTACTTCTATAGTTATGTACCCATCCTTCATGCTAATGATAGTATTAGCTGTGCGCATGAAAGGCCTACCCAAAATCAATGGTTCCTCAATTGAGACCTCAATAGACATGTCTAGGACATAAAAATTAGTAGGAAACACTAAGTCTTTGACCTTGACTAAGATGTCTTCTAATAAGCCATGAGGTTTCCTAGTGGTGCGATCAGCTAGTTGTAGGATGACACTAGTGGATTTGATGTTTGTGAGCCCAAGAGAGGTGTAAACAGAGTAGGGCATGACATTTATAGCGGCTCCTAGATCAAGAAGAGCATTACTAAAAGGCATGGTACCTATAGTGCATGGAACAGTGAATGAACCAGGGTCTTTACACTTAATTAGAAGATGAGGTTTAAATATAGCAGACATACTAGGACTCAACTGAACACACTCATTGGGTTTACACCTACGCTTTTGGGTACACAAATCTTTCAAGAATTTAGCACAAGCAGGAATTCCTTTCAACACATCAAGCAAAGGCAAATTAACTTCAATCTTACTGAAAATATCCATCATATCAAGAAATTTCTTTTCATTTGAAACCTTTTTGCTAAGCACATATGAATTAGGAAATGGAATTTCAGAGAGATTTACCTTTTTACCTTCCCCTTTGCTTGAAGAAGAAGAAGTTGAAGGGTCAAGTACCTTAGTATTTGTTGAAGTTGACACTCCTTGCTTGCAATCCATATTTGAATTTGGAGAAGAATGCCTTTGTAGAAGCTTCTGTTCAACCATACTCTCATATTTTAAAATAGCAAGGTGAGTGCTGTGATCAGAATCATCACTGCCATCAATATCTTCCACTTGTGGTTACAATGGAACCTCAACCTCTTCATTGTGCCTATCACTAGAATGCATTCCAGGTTTGAAACTCTCAACATTTTCTTTAAATCGGACTTGTTTACCTACTTGTTTACCTACTCCTCAAGGAGATAGCATGTACATCCTTAGGATTTATCACAGTGTTGGAAGGCAACCCTTGTCCACTTTTAGCTTGTTGCTCATTGAGGCTATCAGACATTTGAGTAACAAATGAAGTAAGGTTAACATTCTTAGAATCCAACAACTCCAACTTATTGAAGATTGTGTCAAACTTAGTCCCAATGTCAGAAAATTTAGAATTGGTTTGAGCTCTCTCTTCATCAAATCTTAAGGCTAAGTTACCTATTGAAGATGACACATTGTTCATACACTTGAGAAGTTGAGAGATGTCATCTTTAGTAGCATGGGATTCAGGTGAGCAACTACTGTTTGTTGGGGATTAGATTGGTTTGAAGGTCCTTGAGTTGGAGCTTGATTTGAAGAACTCCCTTGAAATTGATTCTGGTTCCTCCAACCAAAGTTGGAATGGGACCTCAAACCCTCATTGTATTATTAGAGTAGGGATTCCAAGGTCTTTGATTATGTCCTTGTCTCCCTTGAAAAACAGCCGAGACCTCCCCAAGTTGGTGTGGGCAATTAGGAGCAATATGCATGTGAGAGCTACATATGTCACAACTAGGAGCCACTAGAGCTTAAAAATGTGACCCATGAATGTTCGCATTGTTTAGATGGGCCATGAGCTTATTAAGGTCAGTTCTCATATTTGTCATTTGGGATGACAAATTATCATACTCCCTTGAAGATCTTGAAGCATGTGAGACCTCATGGACTTGTCTAGTATCCAACCCTTCAAATTGTTGATCATTACTAGCTATCTTCTCAATTAAAGCCCAAGCTTCTTCAAGTGTAAGCAATTGAATAGTGCCTCCAGAAGATGAATCCAAACTCTTCCTATCTTGAGGAAGCAACCCACTATGAAAATATTGCACCAATCGAGCTTCTGGGATTTGGTGATGTGGACACTTGGCTAGAAGTCCTTGAAATCGACACCAATACTCATAAAAAGATTCCTGGAGGCCTTGTTTAGCACCGAAGATTTCCTTGGTGAGAGATGTTATCTTTGAAAAAGGGAAGTATCTTTCCAAAAAGGCACTCTTCAAGGTGTCCCAAGAGGCTAAAGCATTAGAATTGTGGTGAGGTAGCATCAAGAACCACTCCTTAGCTTTGTTTTCCAGTGTGAAATGAAAGACTTTTCGGCACATCTTATCTAGATCAACTCCCATTGGTTTCATGGAGTTGCACACAATGTACATATTCCTCAAGTGCCTGTTAGGGTCTTTTGCAGGTAAACCATGAAATTTTGGTAAGTGACTCAACAAAGGACCTTTCAACTCAAAATTAATATTAAATTCAGGACAAGAGAGGAAAGGATCAATAATATCAGTAAAAGAGGTAAGATCTTTGATAGTTCTATGCTCCCCAATGGGTAGAGGTACGTCTTCTGGAGGGGGAACTGGATCCATGGCAAGATGGTGATCTACAATGAACGAAGAGCCAATATGAGAGGAATTATCACAAGTATGTGCAACAACTTCAGTGTCAACGACTTGTCTAAGCCCTACACTAGATGATTCAGCTTTCTTACCTTTCTTAAGTAACCTAATTGTCTTGTTAATATCTTTTCCTGAAGGCACAAGTTCAATTTTCTGAGATCTAGTCATGCACAGTAAGAAGACTCATATAGACACACAAATTATAGCAAAGTAATTGGTCAAATGGTCAATTGAAGAAGGGTTGTATACAGCAAAAATTAGCAACTTATAGGAAACAAAGTTAACTAATCCTTGACAACCAAAAGAGCTAACCACAACCAACAAAATTCAAGTGTCTATAGAGTAAGACCAGTTTCAACAATAACAAGACAAGTGCAACACAATGTGACAAGAGGCAAATAGGAGTTACAAGGTAAGACTTCACCTTTTAGGGGAACAAGTTGGTATAGCAATGAAGTAGTACCTCAAACCGCAAGTATATAAGTAGAGTCACTGGAAGCACAACTTACAGAATGTGATAGCTACCTGAAATCTCAAGTTGTAACCAATAAATTTCCAAGGATGAAGAATGCAAAGTTGCTCACCGCAAAACAATAATGAACCATATAATGGCTACTAAGAACATGACAGCAAAGCAACAAAATGCAAATTTTTTGTGTGTGTTTTTTTTAATTGCAAATGGAATGCAAAACAACTATGAAAATGAAAATTAACCTAAACCACTAACAAACGCCTCAACAACTAACAACTAACTAAGACAAACTAAAAAACACACTAGCAACCAAGAAAAATCAAAGAAAATCCTAAGGAAAAACTAAATCAAAAACTTAGAAAAATACCAAAAAAGAAAGAAAATTCAGAAAAGTATAGCAAACCTTCGAATTTGGCTAAACTCTAGCAGACCTAATAGCATTAGCTATTAGTCTTGATTAGAATACTGAAAAACGTTAACCTGTCAAATTTCAGAATTTTCTGGACACAAATATTTCAGTTCCAACAAGACAGTGTTAATCGAAAATCAGAATTTCCCCAAAATTCAAAGGAGTGCTACGCACTTCCTACCAAACTAAGACACACTATGACAACAGAAAAGAACACTTAACTACTTAAAATTTTGGCAATCATCTTCCCCAGCAACGGTGCCAATTTGATGAACCCATGTTGTGTGAGTTCACAAAATAAAACTAGATTTGAAAATTTAGCGTAGTAGCTCAACCTAGGTCGTTCTTGTGAGGAGATTAATTTCCAAGTTCCTAAGTAATAAAGTGATAAAAAACCTTAAAGTTGTGAGAAATCATTTTGAGAATTTGATTTTTAAACTAATGAAGTAATCTAAGCTAAAGCAATTTTTTTGTATTTTTCAGTTTTTAAAACAAAGTAGCAAAAGGAATTGAAATTAACACTAATAACAAGATAAATTCAATTAACTAATATAATGATGGAATGGGATTCCCTTGAGCTCAGGTTTTAGTCTTCCTTGCTTGCTAATAATATGAATTCCATAATGAGTCAAGAGGATGGAACTAAGAAACCACTAGCTCCATACTTGCAATAATCATTTAATTCATTCTACCGAAGCAATTAAATGAATATCACCAAATAATTCAGACTCAAGGAGATGAATAACTAACTTCCAATTCTAAATTGTAATTACCATTATAACAATTCAAAACATTCAGTTTAATCATTTAAATCCACTTAACCAAGTTGGAATAAACAATTCAACCTACTCCTAATATGAATAATACAAAGCTTAATTAATCAACTCCTAGCTCAACCACCAAGTTTATTCACTTGGCATAACAATCTAGATCATAATCACATACTTTATCAAGCCATACAATTATGAAATAGAAAGAGAGCTTAAGAAATTTCATTGAAGTTTAGAAGCTCAAACCATTACCCAACTCAAGGAAATCACCAAGACTTAGCTACTCATAGAGGAAAAAGATGAAGATGCAGCTTGAATAATAGAACAGGACTTAGCCATGGAAATGCTGCACATGAGTCTCTTTAAATTTTGCTTCTCCAAGTGTTGTCGAAGCCTTCCAGGGCGTCTCCCCTCTTTTTCTATTTTGCGTCACTGCAACCTTCCCCCTTTCCAGCTGCCATTCCTCCCTTTTCTTATTTCATTTGGCGCTGCCACCCTTGTTCATGTGGTCCCCTCCTTTCTTTTATGCACAGCCGCCTAACCCTTCTTTTCCTTTCACATCAGCTTTCCTTCCTTGTTTTATTATTTGCTTTTTGGTTCAGCCCATCTCCCCAGTCAATAAATTCGGTTACTTCTCTTTTTAGGTCCAGCCCTCTTTTTCTCTAATCATTCCCATTCGGTCCAATAGCGTCCTCTTCAATTGTTCATTCTACTCAGTCAACTCTTCATCTCCCAATTAAGCCGTCTCACCTCTCTTCCTTTTTCATATTCGGTTGACTCACCCTTTTTTTTCTGCAAATATTTCGGTCTAGTTGACTCGTTAATCATCAATTATTGATTTCGGTTCAACACTCTCATATCTTCTATTCACAGCCGCCCCCTTATTCCCTTTTCTTTATTTTCCCCTTTCGGTCAACAATTTCATCTGCATTTCTTTCCTTTCTTCACATCGGTCCAGCTTCTTTAAAATGGTTCAGACCTCCTCCTTCTTCAATTCAGCGGCCTCTTCCTTTTTATGTTGCAATTCAGCCGCCACTCTCTCAAAAACAATAGTCCCCACATCATTTTCTTTTGCTTCTTCAATTCTCTCTAGGTTAAAAGTGAGTTGTGCCATGTCATCACCTATAAAATTATATTCACAAAGGTAATATCTTTTGTTCATAATTATAGAATATTGGGAATAACAAATATTAATTAAAAATATAACAATTTAACCACTATAATTCCCAAATTATTCTTTCATTAAAATATCATATTAACAGTTGATTATACCCAAAATATTTAATTTAGTCCCATAAAAGCTCAAGATTAATTACTAAAAATATATAAATATTGAGCTCTATCAATCTCAATATTTAACTTTCCAATTTGATTCCTTCCCACTGGTGTTAACCTCTCAACGGGCTCCATATTCTCCAAGTACCAAGAATGGAACTTTGACAGATAGCCAGGGCATATAGGAATCAAGGTAAGGACTCAGATCAAATTTCAATACCTCTTGAAGCACCTTGTAGATAATGTAGTGCATCTTGCACACATTTCTTCTTGCAAAATGACTCAGATACTTCTGAGATACCTTAAGCTTGCTCAAGTTGAATCCCTTTGGAGGAAATGTGATTTCTTCATCCCTCTCTTCTGTTTGCTTTGAAGTTTGCCCTTTCTTTTTTTTCCTTATATTGGAAAGCTTTTTCAAGCATGCCTACCATGACTTTGGTAAGCTTCTCATTAACCTTAGGCTTTTTCAGAGGCTTAGGAGAAAAGGTGGGTATATCGGATGAATCAGAGGAAATAGGAGATGGTTCTTTTGTTGTTTTGCCTTTTCCAGGGGTGAACTCTTCTTGGATTGAGCTCTTGTGGCAATGGGCTCCTTAATCACAACCCCTTTCACCTTAGGCTTAGCTTGCGGCTTCGTCTTAGATTTTGGTTTGGGAGAAATTTTCTTCTTCTTGGTAGGAGGAGAGGAATGTGAATTAGAGGATTGATATGGTTTAGAAGACTCAGAAGGAGTACTAAGATTGGGAGATTTTGCCCTCACCAATGTGATTTTAGAAAATCGAATATTTTAGAGAAAAATAGAGACGAGTATCGTGAGTTTAGGCCAGATGATTCAGTGCAATCTGAGAGGTTTTTAAAGGTGTAAATCACTAGGTTTTGACGGTTATGGGAAGAGAAAAAGATTTTGAAAGTTTTTGTGAGAGCACTAGGAGAATCACTCGAGGAGATTTTGTGAGAAATGACCGAGTATCGAGTTGAAATAACCTAGGGCTCGACATCACTCGAGGGCTTACTCGAGTAATCATCAGCATCACTCGGGTAGCTACTCGAGTGATCATACAAAAAAGTTTAAAATACATCAAATTTGAGAGCGTTCCTGGCATGAATAATATTGTAATTATCCATGTATATTCCCTCTATTATTTGATGACTCTTTAAAACAGATTTGAACAGAAACTCAGCTGATTTGAAATTTGGACCCAGGTTCACTCGAGGCCTTACTTGAGTAATGTTGAAGTTCACTCGAGGCCTCCTCGGGTAAGCTGTCTCTTCACCTTCTGACAGTTCATTTCCAACCGTTGTGTCATTTTATTTGAAATTAACACTTCACTGGCACATTTCCAAGTTCATTACTCAAGTGGCTACTCGAGTAATGCATTCATTACTTCAAGTTGTCACTCCAGTAATGCTCATTACTTGAAGTTCTCACTCCAGTAATGTTGTCCTCTGTTAACCTCTGCTATTCATACTCCAAAACAGATTACTATAATCCTGCTAAACAAATTGCTAGAAACTCCGATGCTTAAGTTTGTAATCATCAAAACATCAATAAAAAATATCATCTAATATTTTGTAAACACTAAATAACTTACAATTCATTGGGATTTACCATTCCCAATTCTCGTCTAATATATAAAAATTGATCTTTTGCAAGAGGCTTTGTGAAGATATCAGCTAGTTGAAGATGAGTTGGAATGAATATTACATTAACATCTTTCTTTTTGACATGATCTTTGATGAAGTGATGTCTAACATCAATATGCTTGGTTCTAGAATATTGAACAAGATTCTTTGCCAAGCTTATCATGCTAGTGTTGTCACAGTATATTGGTGTTTCTTTCAAATAAATACCAAGATCCTGGAGTTGTTGTTTTAGCCATATTACTTGTGCACAACAACTTGATACTGCAACATACTCTGCCTCCGTTGACGAAAGAGACACTGTAGTTTATTTCTTGCTAAACCATGATACAAGTGAGCCTCCAAGAAACTGGCCTTATCCACTTGTACACTTTCTGTCCGTCTTGTATCCTCCATGATTAGAGTCTGAGTATACAACTAGATATTCACTTCTTCCTTTGGGATACCAGAGACCCAATTCTGGCGTGTCAGTAAGATATCAGAAGATTCGTTTGACGGTTTTAGCATGTGACTCTTTTGGTGCTAATTGATATCTTGCACACATAACTACACTGAATTGAATGTCAGGCCTGCTTGCAGTGAGATAGACTAATGATCCAATCATTCCTCTATATTTTGTGATGTTGTAATCCTTTCCCTTGACACCCGCATCAAGCAATGTAGTTGAGCTCATGGGTGTGTCCGTTCCATTTGCTTCATCTAATCCATACTTCTTTAATAGCTCTTTCAAATATTTCGTTTGATATATGAAAATCCCATTCTTTCTTTGTTTGATTTGCAAACTGAGAAAGAAATTTAATTCTCCCATCATTGACATCTCAAACTCCCCCTGCATTATCTTAGAAAATTCTTTGCACATAGTTTCGTTAGTAGCACCGAAAACTATATCATCAACATATATTTGCACAATTAATATATCATCATGTTTTCATTTTGTAAAAAGTATTGTATCAAATTTTCCTTGTACAAAACCTTAATCAATAAGAAATTTACTGAGCCTTTCGTACTATGCTCTAGGAGCTTGGTTTAAACCGTATAAAGCCTTTTTGAGTTTGAAAACGTGGTCAGGTTTGGCTACATCTTTAAAACCTGGAGGTTGATCTACATATACTTCTTCCATGATGTAGCCATTTAAAAATGCACTCTTTACATCCATTTGATAGAGTTTGAATCCTTTTATGCATGCAAAGGCTAAGAGTACTCGTATAGCTTCCAATCTAGCCACTGGAGCATACGTTTCCTCATAATCAATTCCTTCTTCCTGGTTATAGCCTTTGGCCACCAATCTTGCCTTGTTTTTGACAATAATTGCTGATTCATCAAGTTTTTTCTTGAATACCCATTTAGTGCCTATGATCAGATGATCCTTAGGTCGGGGTACCAAATCCCAAACTTGATTTCTTTCAAATTGGTTTAGTTCTTCTTGCATTGCTATAACCCAATCATTGTCTGATAGGGCTTCGTCAATGTTAGAAGGTTCAATATCAGAAATGAATGCAGAAAAACTAACTTCATTGAAAATTCTATTTCTAGTTTTGACTCCTTCATTCACATCTCCTATGACTTGATCTAGGGGAAGACTCCTATTGTATCTCTAGGCTTTAGGTTGTTTTAGTAAATGATCTTCTTCCTTGGTTTGATCAACTTCTGGAATAAGAGATTTAGAAATAGATTGACAATTTTCTTGATTTAAAACAACTTCTTGCTCATCATCAACGGTTTTGTCAGAGGATTCAAATTCATCAAATACAACGTGAATTGATTCTTCAACAACACATGTTCTTTTATTGAAAATTCTATATGCTTTACTTCGGTTAGAATAGCCTAGGAAAATTCCTTCATCTGTTCTAGAATCAAATTTTCCTAAGTTATCTTTACCATTGTTATGAATGAAACACTTACAACTGAAGATGTGTAAATGAGCAAGATTCGGCTTCCTTCCTTTGTATAGCTCGTATGGTGTCTTTCCAAGTTTTGTTCTAATGTAGGCTCTATTTGAAATATAGCATGTTGTGCTCATTTCATCGGCCCAAAAAACTTGAGACACGTTCTTTTCATTCAGCATTGCTCTAGCCATTTCAGTGAGTACTCTATTCTTACGTTTCATGACTCTATTTTGTTGTGGTGTCCTTGGAGCAGAGAAATTGTGATCAATGCCATTAGTATCACAATATTCTTCAAAGTCTTGATTTTCAAAGTCTCCACCATGATCTATCCTGATACTTGTAATAGACATACTTGTAATGGCAAAAACAATGAATTCTGTAAAGGTTTCATCCTTTGATGAAAGAAAAATAGTCCATGTAAATCTAGAGAAATCATCAACAATAACCAATGAATATAAGTTGCCACCAAGGCTTTTAACTCTTGTTGGACCAACTAAATCCATATGTATCAATTGAAGTGGTCGATTTGTTGTAATTTCATTTTTTTTATTTGAAATATGATTTAGTTTGTTTACCCTTTTGACATGCGTCACAAATCAAATCATTTTTAAAACTTACTTTGGGTAATCCAAGAACTAAATCCTTTTTGAGTAGTTTGCCTAGTTGATGCATGTTGACATGAGCTAGTCTCTTATGCCTAACCAACTTTCATCGGTATTACTCAGAAAACAATTTTTAGAGTTATTTCTATTGATATCAAGTGTATAGCAGTTACCTTTCTTTTTTGCTCTGAGTTTTGCCTTGATATTTTTCTTATCAAGTTATAAGTCTTTCTTGTTGACAATAAGACATTCCTCTGAATCAAATATTATCCAATTGTCTTTATCTATACTTTGACTTACGCTCAGCAAATTATGACACAAGCCTTCAACGTAATATACATCTTTGACTTATATTCCTTTGTCATTTTTAATTTCACCAATTCCTGCTATTTGTTTGGATTAATTTCCTCCAAATTTTATCTTTCCACCTTCCTTAGGTTGCAATGTGGTAAAACTTTCGAAATCACCGGTCATATGTCTAGAGCATCCACTGTCTATGTACCACTTGTTGTTTTTGGATGCTTTAAGACATATCTACAATCAAATACGATTAAGTCTTAGGTACCCACATCTTTTTGGGTCCTTTTGGGTTAGTACAAAATTTTTTCAGAACATATAAACCTTTAGGTACCCATTTGTAGGTTCTTATATTTCCTTTCTTCTTATGAATGCATGACGAAGTATAATGACCTTTTCTATTACAATAATTACAATGTGCAAAAGGATTTGATGTATGCACAGAATGCTGAAAATAATTCAAGTATGATTTACCTCCAGCTTTCTTTCTTCCTTTCCTTCTGTCTGATTTTGGATCATATCCAATCCCAGATCAATCATTCATCTTTTAAAATTACATTTAGCATTTCACTTCCTTTAGTGAATTTTTCAAGAGATTAAGTAAGATCAGTGTTTTTCTTTTTCAAAGAAGTACAGTTTTCACAATCCTTTTTAAAATTCTCTTTTAGTTCTATTTCAAGAACTTTGTTTTTCTTTTTGAAAAGAACTAGTTCTTTAACTACTTTGATGAATTCAGAATATAAAGCATTATATTCGGAAAGTAATTCATCATAGGTAGGATCAAAATCAGTTACCTCTTCTTCTATTTCCTCTTGAGCAACTAGACAGATATTGGCTACCTCCTCTTCATCGCTTTCTTCATCAGAAGAACTATCTCCCCATATGGTAGATACAAAGGCTTTCTTCTTGTTGTAGTATTTGCCTTTCTTCTTCTCTTTACTCTTCTGAATCAGTTCTTGACATTCTGATTTGAAATGTCCTGACTTTCCACATTCATAGCAAATGATGTGTTCTTTATTGCTTGTTCCTCCTTTCTGAAAGTTTTTGAATCCTTGCCCTTTCTTGTAAAACTTTCTGAATCATTTTATGATTAGACCCATTTCATTATCGTCAAGCTCTTCATCTTTATCTTGTTCTTCTTCTTTTGCTTTTAATGCTAGACCTCTTCTCTTCTTATCACCAATATCATCTAGTTCTTGTTTGAACTTTAACTTACTTTTATATTCAGAAAGACTTCTGAATAGAGAAGCAACTAATCGCATTGATTTACCTTTTGCTTTCTCAATTGCAGTGACTTTTGCCTACCAATCTTTAAAAAGAATATTTAAAATCTTTCGTACTTGGGTATGTTGATTATAGACTTTTCTAAGTACTGTAAGTTGATTAAAAAGGTGAGGATATCTAAGTTCAAATTCAGCTATCGACTCACATGATTTCATTCGAAGTAAATCAAACTCAGTAACCAGAGTATTGATCCGATTTTCTTTTATTCCCGACGTTCCTTCGTGAGCTATTTCCAAGGCTTCCCACATTTCTTTAGCTGTTGGGAGTATGCAGATTCCAAAGCACTCATTTTGACTCAAGGCACTTTAAATCATTAGAATTGCTTTGATGTTGCGTGTAATGAGTTTCTTGTCATTCTCATCACATTCTGCTGGTGTCTTGGAAACTCTTTGTGAATCTACAATCTTTTCAGGTTAGTAGTTTCCATTCTCAATCACATCCCATACCCCATATTCAGTAGCCATTACAAAGACTCTGAACTTTGCTTTCCAGAATGAAAAGTGTTCGCCATTGAAACCTGGAGGTCTTGTGATAGAAGCTCCGTCGGGAAGAATGCCTTCACCTATGCTTGTCATTGGATCCTTCTTAGGCTGTTAAACCTTAACAAGAAGACCTATGCTCTGATACCAAATGATAGTGCAACCGTTTCACCTAAGAGGGGGGTGAATTGGGTGATACCAGAAATTTCATTGTGTGTAAGTAAATTAACTGAATATTTAAAACAGTTGAGAGCAAAGAGAAACATCACCGAAGTATACACCGGGAGTTATACTGGTCTGGCCACAACCACTTTGACCTACGTCCAGTCCTCATAATGTCTCTGAGAGTTTCACTATATTCTCCAAGATTCAGTGGGTTCTTGGCACCTCAGTACACAACAAGTTCCTTCACCTGGACACTTGCTCCCCCTTACACGTTGTAATAAAATACCCAACTCAAGGTTCCACAATCTTAAGTTATCTCAATAAAAAATATTGAGTTTGTAATGAAAAACTCTCTCACAGAGCAAATATATAATCACTGAAGTACAATGAATGAGTATAAGAAAACAAAGCACTAAGAGTTTGTTGATCAGTGTATTCTCCGTTCTTGTGTCTTGTTTTCTTTTCTTTGAATGCTCCATATATATAGATGATTTGTAATGTCTGTTGGAAGTAATTCAAACATGTTCGTTAGAGTCGTGCAACAACGGTTGACTATTCTTCGAATTTGAAAACTATCCATTTGCGGTAGGTAGCGGTAAGTGAGCGTTCGGACTTTTAATAGACTTTTCACTTCTGGCATGATTTTTAATTGTTTCTCTACAAATGTACATAGAATACTAGTGCAATGAAGAGTTAATCATATAGAAAATAATTTAATAAACATTCAATAAAAAGTATAATTTCTGGACTGCCTTACATGAGTGGCTACTTGAGTATCATGTCTGTTACTCGAGTAGTCCCTCGAGTAACCCTATCAAAAATATGGTAGTGGGTAACTCAACATGTTTCATAAGATATTATTCGGGTAAGACATGGAGTGAAATAGATCACAAACCTTGGAAATACATGATTACTTGAGTGGCTACTCGAGTGGCCATGTCTTTTCTTCATAAGGAAGTTGGGTGCTGACTCTAGTAATCTGATTACTCGAGTTGTTATGTGTTTTTCTTAGAAGTTACTCGAGTACTCCCTCGAGTAGAGTTCAAATAAGTTTGCAGATTACTCAATTATTCTCTCGAGTAATGTCATTCAAATCTTGGCCGAGAGTTTGCTTACCTGGTTACTCGATTGATCCCTCGAGTAATGGATCAAATAACTCTGCAGATTACTAAAGTGCTCTCTCGAGTAATGCCTTGTTATCACATGGTTACTCGAGTAAATTATTGCATTTCTTGGCTGAGAGCTACTGGAAGATTGTTACCTTGGTTACTCGAGTGGTTACTCGAGTGATGCCTTTGCAAATCATGTTACTCAAGTGGCTACTCGACTATGGTCTATATAACTTTACAGATTACTCGAGTGGTCTCTCGAGTATTATCTTCCAAATTTTGGCAGTGCCTCTTTGGATGAAATTCTCTGTGATTACTCGAGTGGCTACTCGAGTAAGCCTTCACAAAATTTATTTATTACTTCAGTGCTTACTTTAAGTAATGCTTTTCCACTTTGTTCAAATTCATTTATTTGTCATCAAATCCTTTCATATCATTGATCCAATCTTTGTTATCATCAAAACATATGGGATCTAACACTTTCTATAGTTGACCTCAAACTAGAATGATAAAAAATAAGGTCTCGTTAGCATTTCTAAATACAGGTTGGCATCTAAATTCTGGCATATGATAACTAGCACTGGGAAATTACGGCATGTTTCACAACAGCATGTTGCACGAAGGCATATTCACAACGGTATATCCACACCGGCATGTTTCTCAATGGCGGGTTTCACAATGGCATGTTTCACAACTAGGGGTGGAATCAGGCTAGGCCAGGCCAGGCTTGTGCCTTAACAGGCCTGGCCTGTTAAGGCACAAAACGGCCTGAGCCTGGCCTGTGGCCTGTTACAGGCTTTTTATTAGGCCTAAGCCTGGCCTGTACACAGGCCTGGCCTGGCCTGTGGCCTGTTAAGAAGGCCTGGAATTTGTAAAAGATCCTAACAGGCCAAACAGGTCGACAGGCTGACAGGCCGACACCTAACAGGCCAAAACAGGCCGACACAAACAGGCCTAACACAGGCCTAGGACTATCAGATTTTTTTTTCCTTATAGAGAACACCATTGCATGAATCAAAAGGAGCAAATAACCAGAATCAAAAGTAGCAAATAAACAGAGCTTTGCTTTACATTTTATAATTCTATAATATACTAGTATTCCCTGCATACATAACTAACTAGCTAATTTGAAGCTAATGATTCTTCTTCTACACAGAGTTTGAAGCTAATTTGAAGCTAATTCTCACCTTCACATCAAATCTTCAAAATAATTTCTTCTTCTCCTTCAAAGGCCTTGAAAAAAATTAATGAAATATATAGTATTAGATCATAACACAATTTAACATGTACAAGAAGTAATATGATTTTAACAATGCAAAATTTATACCTTCTGTTGACTAGCTTGTTGACTTGAATCAGTTGGTACTTGTTGACAAACCTCAATAGCATTAGGAGGAATTGAACTAGATGACATTGTTTCACTCTCAAAGGGAGATGACATTCACTAGGACTAAAACATAAAACAACCAAAATTTCATAATTTAATTAACCAAATAGACATCAGCTTCTCAACGCATATCACAAACAAATAAGGAGAAGGAATTCTCATATAAATGCTTTAGCAAGATGTATACTTGTAAATGCAGAAGGAATTCTTGAAAAAACATTATTTTCAGGCGAAAAATCCATGGAAATATCATCTGAGCTCTACAAACAGTGGAGATTCAATGAACAAGGACTTCCTGCTGATCTACTCAAAAGGTAAATTGCACCTTCAATAACAAGAAAGACAAAAGCATTTCAACTGTGAGTATTAGACCTATGAAATTTTAGTTTTCAACTATATCAGTTAATCATCCAAGATAATAAGATCCTTATTAACTAACATTCAAGTTTATTATTTTTAGAGATTAACTTGTCACTAATTTTTCAAAACTAAAGCTAGAAGGTTCCAAAACTCACAGTAAATTGTTAGTCGTGCGACGGTGCGAGGCAGAGCTTCACGGAGGGGACTGGGTTACCGAGTCGTACGACGGTGCGAGGCAGAGCAGCTACCGGCGAGGCAGAGGGAACTGGGTCACCGAGTCGTGCGACGGTGCGAGGCAGAGTAGCGACCAGCGACAGCGAGGCAGCGAGGCAGAGCAGCGACAGCGAGGCAGAGTGCGACTGTGCGAGCGCCGACGGCAGCGACCAGCGAGGCAGAGCGGTGAGCCGATGAGACCGTGCGTGAGTCCGTGAGAGGCTGAGAGCTGAGAGCGCACAGACGGCACAGTGAACTGATGTAGGAATTAGGTTTAGACATTAGAGAAGGGGGGTGGGCGAGTGGCGCTGTGGGGGGGGTTTACTTAATTTTTTTTTTATTAACCTTACAGGCTCAGGCCGGCCTGACAGGCCTGTCACAAGGCCTTGGCCTGGCCTGTTAAGGAAAATAGGCCTCCTAAGAGGCCTTGGCCTGGCCTGATAGCCTGTCAGGCCAGGCCTGAACAGGCCTATAACAGGCCAGGCTGGAGGCCCCTGTCGGCCGGCCTGGCCTGTTTCCACCCCTATTCACAACTCAATGATAAGACATACATCCAATCTATCATACATAATATAAGAGAAAGGGTCACTACCTTGTTCTTTCAGCTCATGCTCTAGCACCGATTTATCATGTGCAGGACAAATGTCAAATCCTATAATTAAAATTACAGGCAACAGGTTATTACTTAATCCAATTCTTCTTTAATTCAAACACTTAAGTTGGTTATCATTAGGGACATTTAATCAAGTCAAATAAGGAGTTAAAGTGGTCAATTAGCCTAAAAGAACAATTTCTAACCTCAGAGTTCAACAATATTACATTATGCCATTATATCTTCAATTTTCACATAAGTGACCAAAACTGCCAAAATTTTTCATCAACTTTGAAAAATCATAACTAAATCTATAAAAATTGAAATGGGGTGATTCTAAAGGCTATGCGACCATTACTTAGTCTATTTTCAAGAAAAAATATCACCCACAAAAATCTAGATACTTAGCATTCCCAGAATTTTCATTTATTACACACTATCAGAATTCAACCCAATTTTCATGACCTAAATTCAAAAATTCATAACTCCCAGTGAACAAGTTGAAATGATTCAAATGGCCTATTAAATTAAAGCTTGATATGTCTAATATTTAGTTGGAAAGTTTCAGAATTTTTTTACATCATTTGATTATCCAAAAACACCACACAATCAGGGTATCTCGCTGGAATCCTGTTCGGTAGAAAATCCAGTTATGCATTTTGAGTTTCAGTGACCTAAAATTCATAACCCGAGGCTATGCCCATATCCTACTTTGGCATCAAAATGAATAAATTCTCACTCATTCCCCATATCTTACTTTGGCAGAAAAATCAACAAAATTCTAGAAATTACCAAACTCCCAAATTAAGCATCAAACTTGTGTCATATGGTTTCTAATCATCATAAAACACCAAATACATAACCAAAACACCATGACTTCTCCAAACCCTAACTTGGACAAAATCAGTGTAGAATTATATATGTCAAAATACTCATTCAACCTACACAACCAATAGCTCAAATTGAAGCCAATACTCACCTCTTGCTTCTCCTTAGCTCCTTTCTTTGGTTTTTCAGCTTTTGTTCTTGGATGATGGCATAAAACACCTCCTCTTGAAATTATAAAACTATAAAAATGAAGCTCTCATTAAGAGGAACAATGTTTATAAAGGACACTTGAGCCATAGATGAGGTTAAGGAGGTGAAAATCCAAGATGAAACCCTTACCTAAAACTTGTTTCTTCACTAGCTTTAGGTGTGCTTTAGCTGGCAAACCTGGAGAATAAGAGAAAGAATGAATAATAGTCAGTTTTTCCCTTCCCTTATCACTTAAAAACCTGACTGAAAAGTTGGACAAAAAGGAGAGGAAAATATGCAGTCCATATTTGTTCTGTCTTGGTGAAATCTTATGGTAATGTCCAATATGTAATTAGTCCAATTTGGTTTGCTTTTCTCTTTCCTACCTCTTCCTCACTTAGCTGGATTTTTCCTTAGATATTTGATGATGAATTAATTGCTTTAATCCATTCACTCTTCTTGCTTCTTCTTAGCTATAATTATTGACAAAGAGGGAGGGGTTTGTTTGACTTATATCTTCTTCTTCCTTTTGGTATGCCTTTGACCAACTTCCTTCTTCTTTCTTTGTCCCAACATACCAAATAAGCAAAAGGTGAGGGAGTATATTGATTAAATGCTTAACCTTTCTCTCTTAGTATTTTCTTGACCAAAATGAAGAAGAGAAAGAATGATAAAAGACTTAGCATGATATTTTTGACCAAGTCTTCATCTTTACTTGGTCATCTACTTGTTTCTCTTTCTTGCCTCATGTATGAAAATGGAGCATGAGAAAAGAGATGATAACCTCTTATAATATCTCCTTGAATTTAATGTGTAATGGCCATTTAAACTTGCATACAATTTTTGACTTTTCAACTCTTTATTTTACTTGGCTAGAATTACTTTCTCTTGTCTCTCTTTATTCATACCAAAATAGCTTCTTGGAACAGGATAATGAGCTCTCAAAAATATCCTCTTACACCTCCTTAATTAATATTATTTTAATTGCCACTTTAACACATGTTTACTTTGACTTTTCCTTCTCATTTTTATTTGGCCAATATTGCTTCATCTTTTGACATCTTTGGACCAAATATTTATTTTCCCTTTTTCTTCCCTTTTTGGACGACATGTTGGCTCTTGGGAGAGCTAATGAGCCTCTTGAAATATCATCATCCATTTCCTTGAACAATATAATTTAATTGCCAAAAATCACATGATTATTTGACTTTTATGTCATCTTTTCCAGGGGTATTTCTGTCATTAATCCTACCATCAATTCTGTACATTTAGTCCTTAATCATAGTTTGGGACATTACAGAAAACAAGCACGTCCAAAAGTTTTAAGATGTTATTAACATGATGCTTTACCAAAAAGCTTCTCAAATGGAGAAATGTCACCCAGCTGCTTGTTTGGGAGACGATTAAACAAGTAAATAGCAGTAGAGAAGGCTTCAACCCAGAGCTTAAATGGTAAAAATGCATTAGCTAGTAAAGTAAGACCAGTTTCAGTAATAGACTGATGCATCCTTTTAGCCAAGCCATTTTATTCATAAGTATATGGACAAAAAAAGCGATGAAGAATCCTATTAGCTTTTAGGAACTTCCTAATTTTCAAATATCCAGCTCCAGCATCAGTTTGAAAAGCTTTGATACTATATCCAAACTCAAGTTCAACCATCTTCTTCTACTCAATAAACACATCATAGATCTCTAATTTTAGAATGCAATAGATGAAACTATGTATAACAAGTGTATGCATCTGTAAAGTATACATAGTATTTGTAGCCATCAAAGGATGTATAGGAAGTAGGAACCCATATATCATAATGAATAAGCTCAAGTGAATGTTCATAATGTGTTTGAGACAAAGAGTAAGTTAGTTTGTGAGCCTAGCCCATACAACAACAAGCATTGCAAATTTGAATGGCAGATTATAGAGTTTGAGTACTTGAGAGACCACTGAGGCAATAGAATACCCCAAGTGATTATGCAATAATTGGAAGGTAGAAACAAATTTGGACACATGACTAGTAGTATTTGAAATAGACACAAACTCTGAAGTACAAGTAGATATATAAGCAAAGTTTAGGATGGTTGAACTCTGGAACTTGATGAAGAAGGTTTGATTGACGAAGAGATACCATAAAGATCCTAGAATGATGCTTTTTTAGATGACCACGATAGAAGACTTGATTAGTTTGCAAATCCTCAATCACATAAATATTGGAAAAGAACGTAATTAGTACATCATTATGAAGACATAGTTTAGGAATACTAATTAGATTTTTGGAGATTTGAGTTTTAAGAATATAATGAGAATTAGGAAGAACACAATTAGAAGAACTAGTACAATATACTAATAGACCCTTGCCATCACCAATAAAAATTTTATCTGTTAGATATGATTAATTTTGATGATGTCAAATATAGATGTCAAGTATTAAGAGCAAAAAGTTTGCATAATATACTTACCCTCTTCATTTACTAACTACTATATTTAATGTTAGATATCTTGTAGATTAGTAAAGCCAAGAAAGAAGAATATTGAAGATATTCAAAGAGATATCTAATTGGGTTATGCAGTCAAGAAGAATGATATTGAAGAAAGATGAATTTACAAGAACTAATGGGAATTTCAAGAAGAAAGATTAGTCAAGTAAAGAAAGAAGTTTGAAGATATTCAAGAAGATATCTAGTTGGGTTATGAAGAATGAACATCAAGTGGCAAAACAAAAAGAAAGAGATTAAAGAAAGATTGAAGAAAGAAGAACTTGGAAGATCACATGACATTGTCAAGATCCAAGCTATTAGAAGTGATACCAGAGGTTTCTATGGTCAAATAGAGCTTGGAATGGGTCAATACGAAGCTAAAATGACTTATACGGAAGTTATGCTACCTCCACAGCAGATTACTCGAGTAATCCCTCACTTGAGTAATCACCCAAAATTACTCTAGTGACCACTATAGTAATGAGAACTTTGATGTACTCTATTTTCATGCTACAGAATAGAGGTTTAGTATTTTGATGATATCTCTCTAACCACACGTCAGATTAAGCTGAAACTAGTGGCATATGAATCTATACTCCTAATACATCATTTTGACGAAATATCACATTCAAAGGTGTTCATATGGGAGAGATATCATCTTCGAAAGTGGATACTGAAATCGCCATCACTGTACAAGCAGTTTTGGTATTTTGGACATAACTCCCAAACTATACATTGGATTGTAATGAAACCAGTGCCATATGAAAGTATACTTAAATAGATTTCATAGATATATAATTTGTCAAATTTAAAGCTATATACTAAGAATTATACCTTCTGGAAGTTGCTGCTCATGATTTCAGAGATTGTCTAAGAATAGTAGATACTCTTTGGATCATAACTTTTTATATACAACGAGTTTGGAGGTGATTCTTATTGCATTGGAATGTAGACGATGAGAGATTTACTATGATATATTATTTTCCATGTTTTGAGTTAAAATGAAAACATTACTCGAGTAACATGCAAAGTTATTTGAAAAATTACTCGAGGGACCACTTAAGTAATGTGTGAGAAATTGTTCCAGAAAGCTCTCTATCAAAAATTGCATAAGATTACTTGAAGGAATTACTCGAGTAATCTGCAAAGCTATTTAAGACATTACTCGAGTAATCAGAGAAGAAATCATCCAGGAGCTGTTGGCCGAGAAATGTGTGACATTACTCGAGGGAGCACTCGAGTAACATGAAATGAAAAGAAAGTATTACTTGAGGGATCACTTGAATAATTAGGTAAGCAAAGGAGAAGTTACTCTCTGCTAGATTTTGAAGGAGATTACTTAAAGGATCACTCTAGTAATGACCCAGGCTTACTCCAGTGACCACTTGAGTAATGCTTCCTAGGAGAACAGAACAACGTACTGAAGCTTTTGAAAATCATGGGAATGATTATGAAACTCACTCTTCTTGTTTCCAATCACTCTAACACTTTATTATATTAATGTTTAATGCATTTCTCCAGGAATACAATGAAGAGATGATGCAAAGAGACAAACTTGACTTTACAGAAGCAGAGCGTTCACCAACCGCAACATCTAGGTTTTGAAAATCGAAGAACAGTCAAATGAAACTATGCCACTCTAACATATAGGTTGAAATCTTTCCAACGGCTATCTCAACTCATCTATAAATATAGGAACATTGAACGAAGAGAAATACCAACGAGAACACTATAACGCAAACATGCTTATATCATGAATCATCTACTTCGACCCAACTATTCTCTGTTATTATCTATTTTCTATATCATGTATATTGGAAAGGTAGTTGTATTGTACTTCAATAAGCATTATATCCACTCTGTGAGAGAGTTTGTAAATACTTTCAACTATATTTCTGAATTGATCTCAAGGTAGAGGGACCTTGAGTGGGTTGATTTCCTTACGGGGGAAGCTGTAGAGAGAATTTCCGGTAAGACTTTCTACTCGTAAGACTTACAAGGTACAAGTAGTAGAGAACCTTGCTGCTCATAAGACTTACAGAGGTGTAGGCAAAAAAGAACATTGCTACTCGTAAGACTTGCATGGGTAAGCAAGAGGGAAAGGTCTTCGGGATTGCTCTACTTGTAAGACTTGCCATAAGGGGGAGTATCATAGTGAGAGATTTGTTAAAGACTTCACAAGTGCCTGACTAAAACTTGTAGGTTTGTAAAGGCTTTTCTTGTGCTTGGATTAAACAAGAAGATAGTAGATTTGAAAATTTTAGGAGGAGCCTGGGGACTGAACGTACGCCATCACGCATTGGACCGAAGTAGGATAAATCATAGTTTGCATATTCTCTTCCCTAAGCTCTTATATTTCCAACATATATCATTTATCTAACTATTGATTTATGATTTATTAGTTTGATACTTACTATTTTCATAAGATACAAAAAGTTTTCCAAAGTTCTTAAATTTTTATCTTACACCCTATTCACCCCCTCTTGGGTGTCAGCCGGTTCTAACATTTGATATCAGAGTTGGACTCTTGTTTAAAGGACTTAACCATCTCAAGAGCTTATAATGGCTGATTTGGGGTGTTATATGCTTTCTGTAGGTTTTGACTATACAATTCCACCTATTTTGAAAGATATTGATTTTTGGTTTTGGAAAGCTAGAATGACATCTTTTATAAAATGCTTTGATTATGATATGTGGAATGTTTTTACAAATGTCTTTGATTTCAAACTAAGAAAGGTTGGACAGAAACAGAAAAGAAAATGTTTTCGTTGAATATTAGAGCAATGAAAATTTTGTATAGTGCTTTAACAGAAAAAGATTTTAAAAAATTAGATTTTGCTCTACTGCTAGAGATATTTGGGATACTCTTGATTTTATCTATACTTCTAACAAGTGTGTTGAAGGTGAAAGTATTGACAGTTCATTTGAAACTATACGCTGCATACCTGCAATTCATGAACAAGTAGAAGTTGACAATGAAGAAGGAGAAATCATAGAACACTTCCATGATCTTGTCAGCATAAAAGAACAAGAGGAAGATGATTTCCAAAAAGAGCTCATTACGGACGAATTTGATGGATCATCCTCTAGAGCTCAAGATGCACATATGGTAAACAATTCAAATTCTTCTAGAGTTATGTTAAAAAATGATTTTTAAAGTTTGCATAAAATTGTTTTTCAAGAAATTATTGATTCTATTGAGAAAAGCAAAAAGGTTTTCAATCATGCTAGAAATTCATGTGGGAAGAAAGAACTTAGGCAAACTGATCATTTGATACCGCATTTTCTTGATCAACACAATACTTGCATAAAATCTCACAAAGCATATCATCATATTATTTAAAATTATTGTGGTAAATCAGGTCATATTTCTCACACATGCTATGTTAGAAGAAATTCTAATGTGAGAAATAAATATGCTTGGGTTCTAAAAAGTCAATTAAAGTCCAATGCTAACAATCAAGGACCTAAAGTAAAGTGGGTACCAAAATGTCCATCTGGTGTTTCATGTGTGCAGATTGATTCTAGAATGAATTGACAAAAGGATATTACAAGAGTTCCTAATGTACCTAAATGGAGATTCACATCAATTAGGAGAACTCTCGGATCACCCTTGCTGGAACTATAAAGTTTAACCACAAAGAAAGGAGATGGAGAAAAGGAGTACGTTCCACCTCAAGAATGGACTACCATAGAGTACCGATCAACTATCTTGAGGAGAGCAAGAAAAGGAGGATCTCTCAAGCATCAAGTAAAAGACTCCTGGAGCCTACATATTTTGAGAGAAGGTTGCCAGCACCCAAAGCAAGATATTTAAAATATCAACATCATAGAAAGATGCAGTGGGTAAGCAAAAGCAATCCTCCAAGTATATAAGGCAAAGGAGGAAAATCAATAATATTCCACTAAAATCAAGCAAGCTATCACAAGGACAAAAAAATTACAGTGACATCTAATCCTTACTCTATATCTTTTTATATCTTGTGCTTATATGAACTAAATTAGGCAATGAATACTTGCTTATTATTGCATACCATTAGCAATCAATCATTTATGGTTTTCAAATTATTTTTAGATTGCTAAATAGACTGGAAGTGAAATTGTGCAAATATTTCTATGTATTTGAGTTTCAAAATGCACATTTCAAAAACATAATTAGATTCCAATTCATCTTGTTTATAAAAATGCATACACATTATTTGAAAATTATTCATATCTTGTTTGCATTTAAATCGGTTTCAAAATTGGAAGTTAATATTTATGTATACTAAAAGTCAGAAATGCTTCAAATCCATCCACTAGAGTTTTCCTCATCATTCACATATTATTTCTTGATTTTAAACGTGTTATTGCTTGAACTCTTCAACCATTATTTTCTAACAAATTAGACCTTATGTCTAACAAGTTAATTATCTATGAGTTTCAAGTGAATTTCCTAGAAAGGAATTCAATTTGTGAAACCCTTATGTCTAATGCACAAATCTTTGGTTGGCCATGTTATTCTAAGTATTATGAATGTTTATTAGTTCATTGAATCTTAATGCATTAACCATTATAGTGAAACAACTTACTAGGATAATATTCTAGTACTATAGTTATTTGGACTAATGAGTATGTGTTTAATCATTCATAATTCATTTGCACTCATTTGTTGCTCAAATACATGAACCATTGATATCATATATCTCTGAGTAACTAGTGTATTGTGTTTGAATCTTTGAGATGAATATTCCTATTCTTCAAGAAACAACTCTAAGAGTCAAGATTATCTCTTAGTCAGTAGCAAAGTCATTATATACATCCTTGAAGCTAAGCCTTTTTGGCTAATTCATTTTCCATATGACATTTGCTCTTGAGAAAATTCTCAAACATGTTAAACTCCAATGTCTAACATATTATCTTAGTTGTTCCCTAAAAGAGAAGCTTTCCAGTATCTGTATATTTAAACTGTTAACTTCCACCATTTTCAACTTGAACATTGATTATAAACATGTTTCAAAGATGAGTTTTGCATATATTCAAAATCTCTATTTCACAATGCATTGTTATGATTTGAAATTACATATGAGATTTGAAACAATTTGCATATCTCATTATCATTCTTGGAAAACTTGATTTCATTCATGATTTATCCTTTAATAAAATTTTGTCATTATGGATAGATTCTCTATTCTTTTGATCCTGAATTGCATGAAAATTTTATGAATGACATATTTTTTATAAAGTGTATTTACAAATTGTCATTGATCTTTGAAAATTATCATTCTTGGTATTATTTGCTCGTTACCCTTTATGATTCATTTGTTTGAATTTATTTAATTGGGTAAAATTATATTCTGGTCTTTGTTGATTATTATACTCTTGGCTCAAATATCATATGATTCAATTGTATAAGAGCATAAGCATTATAATGTCTAATATTGTATGGACCCAAGAGAAAGTTGGGTACCAAAGAGCATATACTTATACTTTTGCAGGAATTGATTAAAATGCTCTACTTTTAGATACAAAGATTAGAGGCTAACAGAGGAGGCATGATTGGTAGTATGAGCATAAGCTAAATCTATGGTATCAGTCAAGTAATCAATTGAGTGACACCCCATCGTTAGCAAGTAACTAGCTAGTGGTGTAGTCAGAGAAAGAGGAAGAGGAAGAAAATCTCTTAAGTGAACCTAGATGAGATTCATCTCAAAGCAACTCAAGGCCAAGAACAAGCCTAGCCAATATGAATCTTTGTTGCCTACCCACCTTCCTTATCATTCCAAGGTGATCAAACATTTTCACTATGATATAGAGCCAATAGAGATGTTCAAAGGAAGATGTTGAGATGCACAAAATCATCAAGCTTGAGCTATAGTGAACAAGGCTAATAACTTCACTCACTTCATCAAGAAGAATTATCACACAATGACCTCTATCATTAGCAAGAAGGAAAGGAACGCTAGAGAGATTGTCTTTTAAAGAACAAGAGGTACATATATACTTTTACAAGGCATACTCCAACGACATACCCTCATTTGGTATCTCTAGGCCAACAAGATATGGTACCTAGAGCCAAATGAGCCCCTTGTGAGTACTACTATGGTTAAGGAGCTAATTCAGCTGGAGTCTCTTTCATTGGATCAACCATTCAAATAGACTGAGCTTCACTGGATGTTACCAATTAGAAGTGTAATTGTGTATAAAAAAGAATTAAAATTCGTTTAGTCCAATTCTTAAGGGATTTCGGCCTAGTTTCAAAAAAAATCAACAATGGCCCAAAACGCTTCTGATCCAGATTATCTTCCCCATAGTTCGGATCCCTATTACCCGAATAGATATCTGAACCTAGACCCGATTTGATTGCTGCCAACTACTATCTCAAGTACCCTACCCGATTTCATGCTTGTTCGAAAACGAAAATCACATACATGTTTCAAAACCGAAAATGAAACAATTTCAAGATTCAATTTAAATGAAAATGAAAATCAGTGGAATTACAAGATCACATCTTTCTAAATAATTTCGTTTCGTATTAACCAAATCACATGCATATTTGAATGTTTCTTATAAACATAAGTACACATCCCATATATATCACATGTATAAGAATCATAAACTCAATTTAAGCGCATAATTGACCTGGCTCTGATACCACTGTTAGGATCAGCAGGCACAACGAAAGAATTTTACAATTTTACCGATCCTAATCAAGGATCTATCAACAGCATTTAAATCGATTTAGAAAGATTCGTACCTTTTCAACTTAGGGTTTTCACAGTCTCTAAGAGCCAACAGGTCAGGTCCGCTCCCTTTACCGGTATCCACACGAATGCTCTCCAACCGAGATTGCGTGCTAGCGTCTCTAATGTCTCCTAGGGTTTCCCTTGTGGCTCTCAATTCTCATGTGTATCTCAGTATATCTGCTCTATGAAGTTTATAACCTATTAGGGCTATTTTCAAATTTCAAAATTAATCATCATTAATTTAGAAATTAATTAACTATTAATTATCTTAACGAGCTAATTAAATAAATTCAGTTTAAATTAAATATATCCAACAGTTTTAATTTAACCTATTTATTTAATCTAAATAAAGAGCCATTAGATTTAAGTTATCTTCATAAATTAAATCTGACATACCATATCTCTATCATGTTAGTTATTAGATTTAATTTATCTTAAAAAATTAAATTTAAAACTAACACAATATAATAATATCATATAATATATATACATATATATATATATATGTACTTTGAAAATACATATCTATATAATATTATTAACGAATTTTTATATTACATATATATATATAATTCATCCACCCTAATTCAACATTATTTCGTGTTGGGCCATTCTTGTGTGCGACCTTGTAAGCCCATATGAAGTTAGCAGTGGGCCAATAACTATACTAACCCACAAGTCGCAAGGGGCCTCTAGCAAGACATCACGACTACCCAATTCATATGAGGATCGTTAACACGATGCAACCTGTCATACAACTATGTCACATCCCTTTTGTCACACAATATATCGGTCAACGATGAGGCATAGATAATGTCATCCTCTTATTCCTGACTATTACTTTCTCGATTCCTGAGTAGTCTGACAATAGAAATGGAAACTCCTTTCCATTGTAGTATGGCTATAAATTTCTCAGACTTACTCATCGAGGGGCCCAGTAATATCTCTCTACTAATGTGAGGGACAAATTCCATCTTGATCATTCATATTCCTCTGCTTGAAAAACCACCAAGCCCGATTGTAGCCTTTATCATCACCCGGTCAAAGGTGACTTTTGACTAGTTCAAACTTTACAACTCTCATGTAGGAATCCATGATAACCTCAGGTCAAAGGGCATTGTGACGTGGTTATACATGAGAAAACCTTATGACTTGATCCATGTAGCTTTCTCATAGTGGGTCGGTCCAGCACCTTGTACTCTTACAAGTGCCTAAGACTTTGATTCGTATCTCCATATCTTATCAAAGTCATACTGATCTTGTTTCATCTTTACTCCTGTATAGATGACCGACCAGGGACATTTTATGACAATCTTTATGAATTATCCAAGGATACAATTATCATAGTTAACATGCAAATAATATGATAACAGAATGGAAAAATTTTATTAAATTAATAATGTTCAAAGTACAATGATTGGCCCTTTGGGCACAATTTCCAACATGTGACACTTGGCAAGCTTATATGATGTCAGAGTAGGGGGAAAGTCAAATGGAATATTTTATAATTTCTCTTCCCTCTCTCTTCCTTCTTTTTTGGATGAGCAGGGTATGGCAAGGGAAGAGAAATTATTTCTTCTTCTTCCTCACACACTCTCATCTCTCTTGCACCATTGTTGAAGAAAAAGGGAAGAAGTAAAGCTTGAAAAAGGTAAGAAGAATGACCTCAAATGCCAAAACTCTTCTCTCTAATCTTGTTCCTTGGATTGAGAGCTTCGATTCTATAGTTCTAGATTGTCCATTGGAGTTTATTTGAGCACTCAAGAAAATCTAAGAGTTGGAAAACCAAGAAACTCCTTTGAGAAAGTTGTTAAGGTATGCAAAATGAACCTTTCACTCTAGGTTTTATGTCATTTGATGAATCTTAGAATTTTTGAAATTTTTGGCTTTAATTTCAAAAATTAGAGTCGTTGGGTATTTGGCATGTTGTTGTCATAGAAATAGTGCTTGGTATATGTTTGGAATAGATAAAAATGAGTTTGAGGTTGAAAAGTTAAGTTTGGTGATATTAGGATTTTTGTGTTGAATGTTGCCTAAAACCAAGCATGATAATAGAATAGGAATTTGGTAGTTTTGTTATTTCTATTGGATTCCTTGTGTAATCTTATGGGGGAGTAGCCTTGGTTGAGAATTTGGGATCATTGGAAACACTTGGGTAAATTTTGGATAGTGCTGTCATCTTTGCTACGTTTCTAGGTTCTGATATGGCTCACTTGAGTGATATGGGGTCTCACTCGAGTGAAGCAAGGTATCTTCATTTTCCTGTTAGTATTTCACCCGTACTTCCATGTTCAAAATCCAAAAGTGTTGTCTCACTTGCTAGTGTCATGGGTTATCACTCGAGTGAACCTTATCTCACTCGAGTAAAGGTGTATTTAACACCATGAGCTCGCGTCTCGGGTTGTCACTTGCAATCAAGTTTTAAGAGTAAGCCTTAGCACTTATAGGTGTTAAACCATCACTCGAGTACCAAGGTCCCTACTAGAGTAATGTTCCCTTTTGAAAGTTTCTTGTGCTCTTAAGTGAGCAATTCCTGAACCTTACTTTAGGGGACTCGGGTGAGCATTAGGCTATCACTCGAGTGATTTGAGTTATGCTCAAGTACAGTGATCAATTTTGCTTTCTGTCATTCCTTTCTGCTCTCGAGTGATCACTTCTGGTGCTTCACTTTCTAGGACTCGGGTGAGAGTGAGCATATCACTTGAGTATTGGCATCTATGCTCAAGTGCTTCGGGAATTTTTGGTTTTTTTCTGTGCTTACTATCAAGCACTCGCACGAGTGAGCTTAATGCTCGAGTGTAAAGTTCCTTATCACTCGAGTGAGGCCTTCTTCACTCGAGTGAAAGAGTGAAAAACCAGTACTTCTTCTAAAAGGGAATCTTTGTGATAGTTCTTCCAACCCTGTAGGGCTTTTGTTAGAGGCATTTGTAGCTTCCTAAAGAATATAAATGATAACCAATTTAAGTGATATGAAGTCATTTAAGTATTGGAATAGAGAATGACACTTCGTCCCTAATTTTGAATTATAGGATTTGACATTTGCCTTATTCGGGAGAGACCAGTACTAGAGCACGCACGAAAGGACCAAGGTAGTGACTTTTCTCTCATGTTGTGTATGATGCTTGGTATACATAACTTATCATTGTATTGTATGTGTTATCGGCCGTGGGGCATTACAGCATGAGTAGTTCAACATGAGCAGTCGTAAGGGGTGATGGTTATCACACCTACCCCTGCCGTTGTAATTACTGAGGCTGTGTTATGGAATTGTGAATCCCTGTTTGATTTTCCAGCCAGTATGGCTGTGTGTATGTGAAATATTTTATATGGTCCCAGCTATGGTAATATGTGATATGAACATGTGGTTGTGCAATACAGCGTGAGCACTTCTACGTGAGCAAACATAAGGGTGACACATGTCATACCTGCCCTTGCCGTTGTAACTATCGTTGTAGTTGCTATGTGTTGTGTGATGATTTGCTTTCAGTCTTTGTGGTTGTGCATACTATGAGTGATTTGACACAACAGGGATTCCTTAGAATCTCACTTTCCCAAAACAAATTTCAGACAGGGCTGGAGGTTCAAAAGAGAAGCAAGTGACGAAGGGTGGATAAAGCTCTAGGATAGAAGTTTTATTTTGGATAATTGGTTATCATGTACAAATTATTTGAATATTTTTTTGGGAATTACATGTATGTTTTAGATAATAAAATAGTATTTGTGTAATCCCCTAGTTAAGGAAAATGGATTATAGGCATTGGTGCCTTGTAAACCCTTTACAGATTAATAAAACCCGAGTGTGTCAGGAATTTGCATTGTACTATGATATTTATGAATGGAATCATATTGTACAAACCATTTGTGAATTTGAAGTGTGAATATAAGACCATTATTAAACAGGTTTAGAAAAGTATTTAAAAATCATGTTTTTAGGGAAATTTACTTTTATTAAGTTCTAAATCGTATTATGGTCTCTAATTCTACTAAATCACTTATTTACAAACTAAATCTCGGCTTAAGCGTGAAAGGGGTTACAAGAAGCTCATTAAGGTTGTGGATGAAGGAGTTATGAAGTTATGTACTATGGTGAATCAAAAATTCCAAATGTTGTTTACTAAATACTGGACCTTCAAGTAATCTGCAATTACTTCAAGTAATTTGCAATTACTCCCAGTAATTTTGAGGATCACTCCAAGTTAACACAAGAGGCGTAAAGGATGGGAGCTGGGACTTCAAGGATAGATGAGATACAACATTTTGCTAGAGCTGGTCTCCCTGGTCCTTCATTTTTTTTGGTCCATCAATCCAAGGCTATCTGAGAGAGGAGCTGCAACAAGCACACAAAGCTTGCTACGAACAATGCTGAGTTTATCACTTCTGTGAATGGCAAGATTAGACAACTCTGTGGTTTAATCAACCAAAACTTCAAGGTCTTATTCCAAACTCATCTTGATATACTAAATGCTCATAGAGACTACACTTCAAAATCCCTCAGTACTGATCACATCATCAAACAGTGATAAGCCAACGATGCGTCAATAGACTACAGAGGATTATGACTCGAGTAATTACGAGATTATTTGAGTGCGGTATTGTATTCTTACTTAATTAAAATTCTCTGAGTTACATCACTCGAGTAAGCACTCAAGTGATGGTCGAGTAGAATCGCTCAAGTGACTACTCAAGTGATATTAGGTTATATCTCTTAAAACCTTGAATTGCATCGTCATTTTCAAAACTTGATTTCCCTCCAAATCTTTGGATTTTCATACTTATTTTCTCTACAAAGTTTCTAATTTTTTTAAATCCTAGAAAGGTATTATTTATTCCTCATAATGATTTTTAAAACCATGCATTCATTAAGGGTGAGCTTCACATTCACATGTGTTTTATATCTTGAAAGCTCATCTTCTTTATTGGAAGAAAATCATTATAACATACTCATCTACATTCACTCTCAATTGATTAGTTTTGATGATGAGTTATTTATATATCTTCTTTTCATGATCTTAATTTGCATATATTTTATAAGAAATTTTTTATACTTGATTGCATTAACTATTCTCCTTGCGAGAATGTTTTTAACTATAGCAGGAGAATTTGATCTATGTAAGATCATTCCTCAACATACTACAAGAAGAATTTATCAACCTTGAGGAACGATGCTTTAATGTGTAAATAAGGGAAATATATTGGCTACAACATTCAAAGCAACGAATACATATGCCAATACAAATGAGCAATAAGCATGCGAAACATAAGCTCAACTCAGTAAGAGCATGCTGGAGACACCATGAATATACATCAAAGTTGTACAGCGAAAGTAGAGAGAATTGGACTCATGGATCTATCATTAGTTTTCTAAATCCAAACAAGTATTTCTAAACACTCTCTTTATATTTCAAGAATAGTTTTTATATCTTTGATTTTAATTTTCCTCGATTATGAAAGTTTTCTTGAAAACATGTCTAAATTGTTTCAAATTTATTTTCATGAAAATTTTTTTCATTTGCATTAAATTATAAATGAAATTATCTTCAAACTGGGGGGAGAGAAAAATGTTTTCTTGACACATTTATTTTGATTGACAAAGAGAAAGGCCTTTCTAATTCGGTTTTATATTTGCTTCTTTAAGATCTTTTCCTATTTATGCTTCAAACTTTTTGCTGATGTCAAATAGGGGAGAGAAAGGTAAGAAAAATATGTTGCTCTTACTTTGTTTTTATAACTCGTACATATTTTTCTTAAAGGATTTGCCATCATCAAAAAGGGGGAGAATATTAGATATGATTAGTTTTGATGATGTCAAGTATTAAGAGCAAAAAATTTGCATAATATACTTATCCTCTTCATTAACTAACTACTATATTTAATGTTGGATATCTTGTAGATTAGTCAAGCTAAGAAAGAAAAAGATTGAAGATATTCAAAGAGATATCTAATTAGGTTATGGAGTCAAGAAGAATGATATTGAAGAAAGAAGAATTTACAAAAAATAATGGGAATTTCAAGAAGAAAGATTAGTCAAGTACAGAAAGAAGAAGTTTGAAGATATTCAAGAAGATATCTAGTTGGGTTATGAAGAATGATCATCAATTCAAGAAGATATCTAGTTGGGTTATGAAGAATGAACATCAAGTGGCAAAACAAGAAGAAAAAGATTGAAGAAAGATTGAAGAAAGAAGAACTTGCAAGATCATATGAGAATATCAAGATCCAAGCTATTAGAAGTGATACCAGAGGTTTCTATGGTCAAATAGAGGTTGGAATGGGTCAATACGAAGCTAAAATGACTTCTACAAAAGTTATGCTACCTCCAGAGGTGATTACTCCAGTATTCCCTTGAGTAATATGCCACTGCCTCATTTTGGATTTGATTACTAGAGGGCTAACTCGAGTAATGACTCAGAATTACTCTAGTGACCACTAGAGTAATGAGAATTCTGATGTGCTCTGTTTTCATTCTGTAGAATAGAGGTTTGGTATTTTGATGATATCTCTATAACCACACGTCGGATTGACCTGAAACTAGTGGCATATGAATCTATACTCTCAATGCATCATTTTGACAAAATATCACATTCAAAGGAGTTTCGATGG
Source organism: Inga oerstediana (assembly GCA_963210345.1). Lineage (NCBI taxonomy): Eukaryota > Viridiplantae > Streptophyta > Magnoliopsida > Fabales > Fabaceae > Inga > Inga oerstediana. Next base: position 46,106,012 of record OY723403.1, read on the forward strand.
GAGACAAAGTGGATATGAAGTCACCGTCACTATACAAGGCAGCTTTGGTATTTTGGACATAACTCCCAAACTCCACATTGGATTGCCACGAACCTAGTGCCATATGAAAGTAAACTCAAAGAGATTTCTATGGATATATAATTTATCACATTTGATGCTATGTACTAAGAATTATACCTTCTTGAAGTTTCTACTCGTGAATTCAAAGATTGTCTAAGAACAGTATATACTCTTTGGATCGTAACTTTCTGTATACAATGAGTTTAGAGGTGATTCTTGTTGCATTGGAATATAGATGATGAGAGCTTTTTGATGATATATTATTTGCATGTTTTGAGTTAAAATGAAAATATTACTCGAAGGGACCACTAGAGTAATATGCAAAGTTATTTGAAACATTACTCGTAGGACCACTTGAGTAATATGCAAGAAATTGTTCTAGAAAGCTCTCTATCAAAAATTGTATAAGATTAGTTGAAGGGATCACTCGAGCAATTTGCAGAGTTATTTAAGACATTACTCGAGGAATCACTTGAGTAATCAGAGAAGAAATCATCCAGGAGCTCTCGGCCAAGAAATTAGTGACATTACTCGAGGGAGCACTCGAGTAACATGAAATGAAAAAGAAAGCATTACTCGAGGGATCACTCGAGTAATCAGGTAAGCAAAGGAGAAGTCACTATCAGCCAGATTTTAAAGGAAATCACTCGAGGGATCACTCGAGTAATGACCCAGGCTTACTCGAGTGACCACTCGACTAATGCTTCCTAGGAGAACAGAACAACATACTGAAGCTTTCAAAAATCATAGGAATGATTATGAAACCTACTCTTCTTGTTTCCATTAACTCTAACACTTCATTATATTAGTGTTTAATGCATTTCTCCAGGAATACAATAAAGAGATTATACGAAGAGACAAGAGTTGGCTTTACGGAAGCAGAATGTCCACCAACCGCAACGGCTAGTTTTTGAAAATAAAAGAATGGTCAAACGAAACTACACTACTCTAACGGATAGGTTAAAATGCTTCCAATGGCTATCTCAACTCATCTATAAATATGTGAACATTCAATGAAAGAGAAATACCAATGAGAACACTACAACGCAAACATACTTATATCATGAATCATCTACTTTGACCCAACTACTCTCTGTTATTATCTATTTTCTATATCATGTATATTGGAGAGAGTTATTTGTATTGTACTTCAGTGAGCATTATATCCACCCTGTGAGAGAGTTTGTAAATACTTTCAACTATATTTCTGAGTTGATCTCAGGGTAGAGGGACCTTGAGTGGGTTGATTTCCTTATAGGGAAAGCTGTAGAGAGAATTGCCGGTAAGACTTTTTACTCGTAACACTTACAAGGTGCAAGCAGTAGAGAACACTGTTACTCATAAGACTTACAGAGGTATAAGGAAGAGAGAACATTGCTGCTCGTAAGACTTACACTGGTTAGCAAGAGAGAAAGGTCTTCGGGATTGCTCTACTCGTAAGACTTGTCGTAAGAGAGAGTATCTTGGTGAGAGATTTGTTAAAGACTTCACAAGCACCCGACTAAAACTTGTAGGTTTGTAAAGGCTTTTCTTGTGCCCGGATTAAACAAGAAGATAGTGGATTTGAAAATCTCAGGAAGAGCCTGGGGACTGGATGTACGCCATCACGCATTAGACCGAACCAGGATAAAGTACAGTTTGTATATTCTCTTCCCTAAGCTCTTATATTTCCAGCATATATCATTTATCTAACTATTGATTTATGATTTATTAGTTTCATACTTACTTTTTTCATTAAGATATGAATAGTGTAATATCCTGGATTGTAATCTAGGATTAATAACTTCAAATGATGTGATTAATGTTAATTAAGCACTTTTGAAGTAGATATTGTGCATTGTGATAATCCGGGACAAAACGGTAAACTTACCGACCGACTGATTAGATACCATTGAGAACACTCCTTAGTAATTAAGATTAATGGCTAAGATTGAAAGACCAAGAGGTGGAATCTTGTGCATGTGAATCTATGTGAAATCATGGAAGGGAGAAGGAGATGGTGCCAAGTGTCAAACTAAGGACCCTTAGATTAAAGTCAAATATTCAAACCATTTTTCTCTTTCTTCTCTCCTCCTATACGGTTTATGTGTGTATGTGTGAGGAAAGGTGATCATCTTCATCAATATCTCTTCATCTCTCATCCTCCTCCATTTTTCGCTGCACAAGTTAAAGAAAGAGAAAAAAAAAACCTTGAGTTGAGGTAAGTGAACATCTCTATATGCTCAAATGTTCTCTATTAATGTTGTTCATGACGTTGAGGGCTATATTTCTATGGTTTCAGAATTTTGGTTGGTGAAGTTTGAGAAATTGTGAATTTTGGAAAGTTGAAGAAACAAGAAGTTAGCCTTAGAAGACATAAGAGGTGAGTAGTTGATGCACTTTGGTATGGTTGTTTTGATCATTGATTGAGTTTTGAGGACTTTGGAAATTTGCCCTGATTTTTGGTAAATTTCGAAAAGCATGATTTGGTTAGTGTTTAGTGTGGAAATTAGTGTCATAGAGTGTTTTTGTGCATATGGAATTGGCTTGGAATTTTGGGTTGGAAGGGATTGCAATGTGTGTGTTGATTGGAGATGTTAAGGTGATATGTGGTGATTGTGGTAGAACATGCCCAAGGATAGTGAATATGGTCATTTTGATGGCTCCAATGTGTTCCTTGAGCCAAATTGTGTGAAAATAGTATGTGATTTGAAATTAGGGACCATTGGAAACCAATTGGCAAAATCTGGAAAATCTGACCAAAGTAAGTCTGTTCTGGACAGTCAGATGGTGTGGACGTTTTGACTGGGCAAATGATGTTGGAAAATTATGAAACTTTCCAGTCTTAAATTTCACATCTCAAGCTTCAAAATGGACATAAATTTTGTGTCATTTTGCTTTTTGAGCTGGGAGTTTGAACTGTCAAAAGTTTGGCATCAAAACTGGACCCTGTTTTGGTACAATGTTAGGTTTTTGATAAATCTGGACTTTTGTGGTGATTTCTAGTTATGGCCAATATTTTTCCTTGAAAGAGGACTAAAGTAGCTTTCATTTGGATTTGGAATCACCTTATTTCGATTTTTCCTGAATTAGTTATGATTTTTGGAAGTTCAGCCAGAAACTGGATTTTCTTGGGCCGCGGCCCATGGATTCTGGGCCACAGCCCAAAGGTTTCTGAGCGTCTCTGGACAGTTTTGGGCCATGGCCCATGGATTTTGGGCCGCAGCCCAAATGTTTCTGGGCAGTTTTGGGCCGCAGCCCATGGATTTTGGGCTGCGGCCCACCCCCAAAAATATGTGTTTTGCACTTTTGAAAGGTGGTTTTGGGTATAGTCTTTCCCAACCCTTTAGGCATATGTTTAGACCTAAAATAGCCACCTAAAGAGTCTAAATGATAACCAACTTAAGTACTATGGAATTAAGAACTTGGGAAAAGATTGACGGGTTGTCCCTAACTTGGTTGACAGGATTCGATATTTGCCGTCCTCGTGAGCCCGCAGTGCCAAGAAACGTCGGGAAAGGATCAGGTAGTGACTCTCTCTCTTATACTATGTATAATGCTCTGTATGTGTGTGTGATCATGTTATGTGATGATTCTTCGATGCTGCTGCGATTACAGCTGGTGATAGCTGTCGTTTACAGCGCAAGCTGTCGTTTACAGCGTAAGCTGTCGTTATTGTGAATTACAGCATAAGCTGTCGTTATTGTGATTACAGCGTAAGCTGTCATGATTATTATTATTACAGCGAGAGCTGTCGTATTGTGCATACAGCCGTGAGTGCTGTCGTTTGTGGTGAAAACCATGTATATTTGAGATTGTTGCTGCTGTTGCTGGTTGTGATTTATATACATGCTTTGTGTTATGCATTGTGTGAGTGGTTTGTTACTACTGGGATTCGCTCGAATCTCATTCTTTCCTATGACTAACATTTTAGACAGGGCATGTGGCTCAAAGGAGAAGCGGCCAACCCGAAGCACTTAGGATCTTTAGGGATACTAAGGGTTTTTGAGATGTTGGTTATCTACTTTAAACTCGGGATTACTGTATATTTTGAATTAGGAATATTATATTCGATTTTGGTTGTGTAATCCCCTAGTGGATACTTGTAACCTCTAGAGTATATATGTATAATGTAGATAAACTGCACAGGTAATTATATTCAAATTTTGAAATGGAGACCAGGAACAGGAAGAGATTTTGAATGTTTTGTGAAAACCCTACTACAAAGTAGGAGATTGAAATGAGTTTAAGTTATCCGATGGTCTCTAATCTGAATTAAATGTGCATTATCGAATTATAATTACGTGATTAAAGGCAGGGTGTTACAAATAGTTTTCCAAAGTTCTTAAATTTTTATCTTATACCCAATTCACCCCCTCTTGGGTGTCAGTCGGTTCTAACATTATCAACAAACTTACTACTAGCCTTATTAGCGATGTTTTGCTCCAAAAAAGTAACATGATAGGTTGCTACCAAATCTAGATACCAACCAACATCTACAAGGCATTCAGTTGTAGCAACATAGGCACTCTGATCCTTCTTACATTTCTTATCACCTATTGAGAGGCCTTGGAAAGATTCACCAAAATGATTGTTGAATTTGTTTTTATTGATATTTGGGTAAATGTGCAAAAATACCTATCTACATATCCTGCATGTGTCTCTGGCACCATGTACAATCCATAGGTGCAAAAATACCTATTATCATTAAAAAAAGGAGATAAAAATGTTAGCTCTGTCAATTAAGGAAAATGTCCATTAATTTTTTGTTTGTGGGCCACACTCTAATTATTTTTAAATAATTATTTAACAAAACTTTCACCCTCTCTCTCTTCCAGCACCCCTCTCCCTCCCTAGCAAGGAGTGTCTCCACTAATTGTTTTCTCCACTTCACCTCCATTCAGTCAAAACACAACATTTTACTTGTGATACAAAATCAGGCTTGGCACCTACTTGTGATACAAAATCAGGCTTGGCACCTTCTCCCTCTTCTTCCTTCGTTACTTTACCCTCTTCTTCCTCTACAACATGCCAATACATTCTACAACTTCATGAAACCCATTTATTTTAGTTTGTCATGTTCCTCAAGAAGAGCAAAGAGTTCATCCTTTTGCCACCAAAAACATTGTTGGTTTTTATTACTTGTATTTACTGGTTGCACCTTCATTGGTTTTATATATCTATTTTTTCAATCTTTTTTTAGGGGACAATGAAACTTGATATGCGATGTTGAAAATGTCAGAGATGAATAACCACAAATCAGCCAAATGAAAGAGGTGAATGATGAGATCGGAAGGAGGACACCGTCGCAATAAGTGGATCAACATAAAGGAGGTTGGCTTGAGGGAAGTATAGGTTTCAAACCATCTTTGGTGTAATAGTTAGGGGAGAATCTCTAGGAGATAATCATTAGGTTTCCATGAAATTATGGAATGTGTTGTACTGGAAGAAGGAAAGGTCCTTACAGAAGAAGGATTGAGATAGAAGAAGAAAGTAAAAGGAAGAGAAAGAGAGAGGTTAGTCAAAAAAATAGAGAGAGAATGTGTTGAGATAGGTAGACTATAGAGAGTAAAGACTAGAATAAAGAGATCGGTTTATTTTACATTTAATATGTTGTGTTTTGACTAAGTGGAGGTGAAGTGGAGAGAATATTCAGCAGAGACACCCCTTGCCTCTCCCCCTTACCCTCCTCTCTCTTGCCCCTCCAAACCATTAGGCCACCAAGTAGCATGCATCCTCCAGCCCCAAGGCACAAAATCCTTTACTCATTAAAATCTTCTTCACAAGGCAATGCATATCTCCACTTCCACTAGAATCCACTCTCCTTCCAAAAGGTCGCTCTCGTCAACAACTTAATTTAGATGGCCATGAAGAGGCTTAAACATGAGTTCTACAAATTTTGTCCATCAATCGAGCCTTCTTAGACCCTAAATCACTCTCCATAGTCAATAGATGCTCCATCTCTATCAACTCCACTGTTTCCAATTTTGATGTTGAAGATGTTACTATGCCAAAGGAAAACATCCAAGCTACTGGTGATTCTATCTCTGATTTGGAACAGGTCTCTTCGCTTGCCACTATGGATCTTAGGTCTATAGCCAAGTGTATGATCTCTTGCATTTATGCTAAAGAATGTTTTCAAGTCTATAGAACCATTCAGAAATCCATCATCAATAAAGGCATTTATTATTTAAACTTGAATAAATTGAAGCCTTCCCATGTTCATAAGATGGACTGGCAAGGTCTTGATTTGAAAATCAACATGTAGTTGGAGGCTATGAAGGTTGCGATGAGAATGCTCTTTACCAAATAGAAATATGGTTGGAGTTTTTTTAAATAATTATTTTAAACTAATTAGTGTGGGATCACTATCCAGAAAATAATGGACATTTGCCTTGATTAATGAAGCTGACATTTTTCTCACCCTTTTTAATGATCATAGGTAGTTTTACACCCAAGAATTGCTAGACACACATCAAGATATATCTCTGATTTAGAACAGGCCTCTGCGCTTGACACCAAGGATCTTAGGTCTATAGCCGAGTGTATGATGATAGATACCCAAGCACCTTAGAGAACCACACCCCAAAAGCTAGCTATTGAGGTGGGAGAGCCAAGGCACTTAAGTACCCCATCAAGTGACCCATACTATTTGATGTGGGACTTTGGCAAACCATACTACCTTAGTCCCTATCAATACACCCTCCCCAAAAAATTGATGTCTTAGCAGCTCCACTCTTCAGTACTTCACTCTGCGCTTCACTCAGCCACTTGCTGCTCAACCCCTCTGGTCAAAACCTTTAGTAGGTAGCCCTCTCCGGTCCGCCAACTATCAGTTCCAATACCAAATGATAGGCACCCAAGCACCTTGGAGAACCACACCCCAAAAGCTAGCTGTTGAGGTGGGAGAGACAAGGCACTTAAGTACCCCATCAAATAGCCTATACTACTTGATTGGGACTTTGTCAGCCCATACAACCTTGGTCCCTATCATATGATCTCTTACAGTTGTGCTAAAGAATGTTTGCAGGTCTATAGAACCATTCAGAAATCCATTATCGATGAAGGCATTTATCAGTTGAACTTGGATAAATTGAAGCCTTCCCATGTTCATAAGATGGACTAGCAAGTTCTTGATTTGAAAATCAACATGTAGTTGGCGGCTATAAAGGTTGTGGTAAGGATGCTCTTCACTAGAGAGAGAGAGAGAGGGAGAAAGTTTTTTAAATAATTATTTAAAAATAATTAGTGTGGGCTCACAATCAAGAAATTAATGGGTGTTTTCCTTGATTAATGAAGCTGGCTTTTTGTCTCCCTTTTTAATGATCATAGGTATTTTTGCACCTAAGAATTGCCAAACAAACATGTAGGATATATCTCAGATTTGGAATACGTCTCTTCGCTTGATGTAATATCCCTAATTTGAGGACTATAGGCTTGAGAATGAGCATGAATTAAAGGGACTATTAAGCCCCAATTTAGCAAGAGTCCCAGAAAGGCATAAGAAATAGAATGGCTTGTAGAAACCGCACCTGGAATAGAATATGAATTTCGGTGTGAATTAGTTGAAAGAAAGTACCCGATTCCTTTAGGATGTGTCAGAATGACATAGAACCTGACTCGGATCCAAAGGAAAAGGGAAATGGTGTCTCAAAAGAAGAAACAGAGAAATGTAAAGAAAGAAAAAAATGAATCACACAAGAAATAATATTGCCATAATCAAGGGCAAAAGAGACAATTATCACTTGATCTTGAGGTCAAAATTAGAAGACAAGATGAAGGACTAGGATTTGCTCTTAAAAAGCAAGAGCAATTATAAGGGTTGAAAAGCAAATCACCTCCCTCCCCCTTAAGTACTAAAAGATGTCCAAAAGGGCAAAAGGGGAAAAAAAGGGGAGTTGGTCAAAGTTTCAATTCACTTTTACAAGAAGACTTTTGTCAAAGTAGAAACTTGCACCAATAGGCTTTTAAGCAACATTCTTCTTTCCTTTTTGAAGAGCAAATTCGGTCAAGCAAAGGAAATCAGGAAAGAGAAAAGATCAAATTAATTTAACGACACCTCACTTGGTTAATTAACCCTTTAACTTTTCAAGAAGCCATAACTTTGTAACACATGGCACCCTTTTGAACCAAGCATTTGGATATTTGTCTAATTATTCCGAACACTCCCTCACCCTATTAAATTTCGGCTAGCACAAGGAAAAGGAAGAAAAATAGAGAAAATGAAAAGGAAAAATAAAAAGGAAAGAGAAAGGATGAATAGTGAAAGTTTCAGAGCCAATTTCACCTCCAATTTGGTGTTTCCAGCTTCTAAAGTCTTCTCTAATGTTGTTTCTCTTAGTGAGAGCAACATTTCTATAGTTTTGGATTCTTGATCAGAGGTGTTTGGAGCTATCTACCTAGGGGATGTGCTGCCAAAATCAAGAACTGGTTGTAGAATCGAGTAGAGGTATGTATGAGCTCCAATTTGAATCGATTGTTTTGCTATTTTGTTAAACTTTAAGCATTTCTTGGGCTGCCTTATGATTTCATCCAAACTAGGATTTTAGGTATATATATTGTTTTAATCATGAAAATGATGATATATGAGGGTTAGTGATGATATTATATTAGTTTGATAGTGAAATTGTAAAATTGTTGATTATTGGGTTGAAGTTTCTGGAAGGCAGTTTGCCTATGGCGTGTTTTTAATTAGTCAAATGTTATCCAATGGCCATGAAACTTTCCAGAATAAAAGTAGACATGTTAAGCTTTAATTTGATATGTCATTTAGATCTGTATATTAAGAGTTATGAATTTTTTTTTAAGTTAGGCATTAAAATCTGGAATGATGTTGGTGGCAGTGTGCATTGAATTATGATTCTGGAATTGTAAGCATATAATTGGTAGTAGGGGGTATTTTCCCCTTAAAGTAGACTTAAAGAGGGTTACATAGAACTTTGAACCACTCTATTTGGAATTTTATAGATTATGATTTTTGGAAGTTGAGCCAAGAAATAGGGGAAATCTAGAAATCCAAATTTTGGCTGCTGCCAAGCACCTAAGTTGCTTCTTGGCCATGGTCAGAGGATTTTTGGGCTACAGCCTAAAAAATTCTGACCTCTTTTTGGATCTGGTCAAAGAATTATTAGCTGCGGACAAAACCCCCAATTCCAACATTTCATATTTTTCCAAAAGACATCAACTTGTTTAGCCTTTCCTAACTTCTTGGACATTAATATACACTTCCAATGACTTTCTTTCATGGCTCTAATGATGTGATTGGGTATCTAGGGCCATGAGAGGTCAAGGAAGAGGAAATTGAAGGCTTTTCAAGGAACTACAATGGTTGGAAGAAAAGGGAACAACAGAAGGACTTAAAGACATAAGATAGTGAAACTTTACTGACTTGCATTCACTTGATAAGTATGCTTATGTATTGATATGTTTACTAGCTTTGATGAATGGTATGAAGCATGCATGAATAATTGAAGCTCTGTTTTCACTTATGCTATGGCCATAGGTGTAATGTGTAGAGCATTGAGTATGCAAGTATGTCATTATGCTAGCATGAATTTATGTAAGTAAGCATGTCATGCATTAAGCTTGTATCTTGTATAGATAGTTAGCAAAGTTTACAACTAAGATTCCTTTGAATCTCACTCTCCCTCACCAATCATATAGGTAGGTAAGCTCAGAAGAGGAATGCAGGAAGATGTGCAAGAAGAAAATGCGATGGCAAATTGAAGATTAGTATGTGATAATTAGTTATGTGTAAATTATCACTATATGAGAATACTTGTATAAACATGGCTAGTTGAATAGTGTTGTGGAATATGTAATGAATGACTTAAGATTGAGCAGAGAAATGAACAGCAAATCACTCTGATTGAAAATTTAATGAAGATAAGAATCGATTAGTAATAACAAAGTTGCGAACCACTAGAATACGCTTCTGCATGATTTTGAAATTTGCAGAAAAACCCACTCAACTACAGGTTTGAATCCTGTCTTGAGGTTGGGAATCGAAAGAGTTTTGAAAAAGAATTAGTAGTTCGAATTCATTGCCTAAAACTCATCAGATCGATTACAGAAATAAGGTGTTACACTTGCCACCAAGGATCTTAGGTATATAGCCAAGTGTATGATCTCTTGTAGTTATGCCAAAGAATGTGTGCAGGTCTATAGAACCATTCAGAAATCCATTATCAATTAGGGCATTTATCAGTTGAACTTAGATAAATTGAAGCCTTCCCATGTTCATAAGATGGGCTGGCAGGTTCTTGATTTGAAAATCAACATGTGGTTGGCAGCTATAAAGGTTGCAGTGAGGATGCTCTTCACCAAAGAGAGAGAGGGTGAGAGTTTTTTAAATAATTATTTAAAAATAATTAGTGTGGGTTCACAATCCATAAATTAACGGACCTTTGCCTTGATTAATGAAGCTGGCATTCTTGTCTCCCTTTTTAATGATCATAGGTATTTTTGCACCCATGAATTGCCAGACACATATGCAAGATATATCTCTGACTTGGAACAGGTCTCTTCGCTTGCCACTAAGGATCTTAGGTCTATAGCCAAGTGTATGATCTCATGTAGTTATGCCAAAGAATGTTTGTAGGTCTATAGAACCATTCAAAAATCCATCATCAATTAGGGCATTTATTAGTTGAACTTGGACAAATTGAAGCCTTCCCATGTTCATAAGATGGACTGGCAGGTTATTGATTTGAAAATCAACATGTAGTTGGAGGCTATGAAGGTTGAGGTGAGGATGCTCTTCACTATAAAGAGAGGGTGAGAGTTTCTTTAAATAATTATTTAAAAATAATTAGTGTAGGCTCACAATCCAGAAATTAACGGACGTTTACCTTGATTAATGAAGCTGGCTTTTTTGTCTCCCTTTTTAATGATCATAGGTATTTTTGCTTCCAAGAATTGCCAGACACACATGCAGGATATATAGATGGGTATTTTTGCACCTTCGCCCTTGGCATTTTATAAATTATTGGCAGTTTTGCATATCTAATATACACATTTAGAGGAGAAAAAAGAGAAAGGGGTGAATAGCATGTTATATTGTAAGCAAAATTATTGACATTTTGATGCCCATTTGAAATATACTTTTTTTGGTCATAAATATAATCATATTTATCTATGTTTAGGAGATTAAGGAAACTAAGTAAATTACTTAATTATATATTAGCATAAGTAACATTATCTATCCAAAATTCTTCTGTTGATTGTTATATTATATATCAGTTTATAAGTAAGCAAAATGGTTTGGAAAAAATAATGAATGCAATTAGAAAAGTTCACTTCGAAACTATTTTTTATTTTAGGATTAGAGAGCGTATATTAATATGGTATAATGGTATAATTCAATAATAAATTTAAAAGTGCTAACTGTAAGTAGATATGTCAATTCAATAATATTTTGTCATTAAGAAACCTAAATGCCATTCTTCCAAAATCAAGCAGATATATCCATTCAATAATATTTTTTATAAAGAAACCCCAATGTCATTCTCCCTAAATCACCATGGCAGCCAGCTTTGCGTATTAGAGATAATGTGGGGCAGATTCCTTGGAAACGGTTTCATTAGGGTTTCTTCCATAAACAGAGACATTGATGTGTTAAAAGCCCAATAGGCTTTTAAACCAAAAATGTCAGCAAGTTTCATTTTCATTTCATAACTTAATCAGTTACATCGACACTAGAAGCGATGCTGTAATAATGAAAAAAAATTTGATATTTATAGAAAAATAACCCGATTATAAGTCTAATTATCAGCATAATAACATTATAACACCATACAGGGAAATATAGTGACTTTTTTGAGAGGATCAATCTTTTAAAAATAAAAAAATCTATTATGTTTTTTAATTTTTATTCAGGATTTTTCGTCAAGCTCAAAATCCATTCGATTTTCCAAAAGAAATTCCTGTCCCGGTCTAATTCCAAGTTTTAGCTCAATAACAGTTCAGTTCCTGTCTAACCTTGTTCAACCATAAAAATGATTTTTTAGTCCAAATTGAGCCACTAGTAAATTCGTTAACAATCGGTTAGGTACTTCAATCCGTGATTAACAAGGAAGCGTTCCACCAGCACCCAAGCCGAAGAAGTAATTGAATTAGATATTTTTGGAAAATTATGTTTTTATTGGTTGATGTCAAACTCTGACACGTCCACACACTTTACTCCCTACCCACCCCAAGAAACGTGAAAAAGCATGTTCCTGATGTAACAGAAGCCAGCTTTATTAAATTGTCTCTATCCATCACAATAAACGGGACCAAAAGCACAAAGATGTTAACCAATGATGAGGGCAAACCATCTTCTTGATTGCCCAGCAGCAACAGCAAATTCTCTCACCGAAGTGGAGAAAAAAAGAACAAACTGTCTTTAAGGGGGTGATGGAACAACTTTGCCACAGCAAGTCCCAAACCCAACTTTGTAACCGTTCCCCTGCAAACAAAGGAAGTTCAGATATTTTCATGGCCAATTTTGATAATCCCTAGAGCGATGTTAGACACTAGAATGACAAGATCATAAGCAGATGGACCATTATGTGTGATGCATCAAACATTTCAATACAAAGGGTGGCATCAAGTAGAATTTTGACACTGGATTCACAAAATAGTCCAAGAGATTTTGATTCAAATGGTGTACTTCCACTAGACACAAGTATCAAGAGATTTAATGCAAGTGGGCTTCAAATCCTACCCCACCCTTTTATCTATTCCTTGTGACTCCTTGTAACCGGAAAAATGTTTTATTATGAACTTCCCAGAATATCATTGTTAAAGTGTTAGTCAGGAGAACATTGTTGAGGATCCTAAGGTTCAAGATCATATCATGATTAGGTTGCGGAGGATCCTAAGACAAGATAGGATGACTTTTAAACTAAGAAAAATACAGAATTAAATTTGCTGCGAAGAGTGAAACAAATCCTCTGCAAGAGGAACTGCCAATAATCAAGTTCTTTCCCATAGAATACGCTAAGCAGTATTCAACAAATATAAATCAGCTCTCTAGGGTAAGCTGAGCAAAAGCAGTTGTAAATGAAATGTTTACAAGAATCTAGTCATAAGGGTAAGAGTTCTAAAGCAATAAAAAACATACTAGCAGTCAATTAGCTATAAGTTAACCTATCATAGTCTCTGTTTGCCCGAGAGGATGGTGCTGGTGCATGAGTTTAAAACTAAATCATGCATGAATTCAAGAGAGAAAAACAAAAAGAATGATTTAAGTATCTGATTGATTGTAACCTGGCAATATCCAGTAAATATGACTTCATCTCCATCTTCAAGGAATTTCCGAGTTGCTCCATTCAATGATAGTTCCTTTTGTCCATTCATGGTTAACTCAAGCAAGCATCCAAGGGAGTCAGGCTCCTATTGTGAAAAATGAGAAAATCAATTCAAAAATATATACCTACTGATCAGTAACGGATGATGAATAACTCTCCAAAAGTTAAAATAAAAGCATGGATCGAGTATTTAAACTAAGTCTTTTATAAAAAGAAAATAATCTTACAGGTCCACTAATTGTCCCAGTTCCAAGGAGATCCCCTGGCCTTAGGTTGCAGCCATTGACTGTATGGTGAGCAAGCTGCTGAGTCAGGGTCCAGTATCTGCACAACAACAGAGACAGGTAGAATATCAGTAAAATATGAACTTCATTATTGGCTATTAAGGATGAACAATTCAAAACAAGAGACATGTCCATGTTAGACACTCATACCAAACAGGATGCAATGTTTTATTTCACATGGATAATAGATATTGTACCCATGACATGGTGTCCATATCTGTCAATACAACCGTGCTTCTTAGGAAAAGGATAAGCAATGTCATAAGCAAGACAAAGTATGGATAGAGGAGATTTTGTGTTACGGTATCCAACACATTCCAGACTCTATATTACAATCAAATCACAATCAACCATCAAAATAGATTTCAAGACTAGTTAAAAATAACTAGAGAAACTCCTTACAAGTGCTTCAAATTACTCCGTGTCACCAATGATAAGTCGTCGTGCTCAGCTGGTTTAATTTGAACCTTGCAGCAAGAAAGAAGTTTTAATCATTCAGGAAAAAGAAAGAACATAAGATACTATCAATCGCGATTCTGGCATACAAAAGTAAAGAAGACTATTGAATGAATCTGTAAAAAGGTGCCAGCCATATCAGTATTACCTCCAATGAGATATCGTAGTTTTTGGATGCTTTTTCAGCCAAGTATGGCAGTGGAGGAGGATCCTGCTTTACAGGGATAGATCAGATAGAATGCCACAAAGTTTTTATTAAACTAAGATGCATGATGGCAAATTGCAAAATGACTACTCCCTCCGGTCCCTTAATATAAGACGTATTACCTAATTTGATTAGATTAAGGAAATTATTAAATTTAGTTAATATAACATGTATTTTCTAAAACACTCTAATCATCTTCCTTAATTCCCTCATTCCTTTTCCTCCTTAATTATTGTTGAGGGAGTATCAATAGGGGTAAATTAGGAAAAGTTTGACAAATAAAAAACAATGTCTTATATTTAAGATCAAGATTAACTCTCTAAATATGTTTTATATTAAGAATCGAATAATTATAATATTAGTCTTCAAAGAAGGGACCGAGATACCTGTTTTGGGGCATCAGTAGCAAAAGGTTCTAATGCTTCTAAGGTCACAATCCAAGGTGATATCGTGGTACCTGATCAATTAGGCATCAAAATGTAAGGCCACCTCTGAAATGAACAACTTAAACCTGATAGTTTCTCACTAGAGATGTAAAAAATGCAACTACCCATGTTCTAACTTTTACAGCATAACAAGAACAAGATCTAGCTTCTCCTATAGGGCTTAAAAATATGAAGCAAGTACTCTTAATTCCTTACCAAAATTCTTGCCGAGGAAAGGGCCAAGAGGAACGTACTCCCACGCTTGAATATCTCGAGCTGCCAAGACCAGTTCAATGAACATCACAAACAGAGGAGGAAGTTGAATCAAAATAAAATTTTGAATTGGATAATTACCACTCCAGTCATTCATCAGAACAAGTCCAAAGATATGGTCTGCAGCCTCATTAATATCCACAGGTTTTCCCAATTCATTTCCGGGTCCAACAACAGAAGCCTGTAAAATATTAGAATTTACCAGAAGAATGTGAACTTTGAGTTTCATTTTTCAAAAATGTACTTTTATATGTATTACTGAGTCAAATGGTCAATTATGCTCTGCATAGAGAAATAGCTAACCATTTCTAACTCAAAGTCCAGCTTTAATGATGGACCAAAATAAGGTGTAGAGCTACCAGCTGGAGGACCCTGACCTCTGAATAAGCAAACATGACATAAAATTGTCAGATTAGAAAGCATAGCAACTGAATTCATAGTAGTTAGGAGTTAGGACCATAACCTAGTAATGCCGATGTAGATGATTTCATTTCACTTATAATGCATCAGACAAAAGAATCTGCGTACTTATTTTCAACAATTACACATATCCATAAAGGGATGAATTAAAAAGGCTCTTGCATAAATGGAGAAAAGCTATGATTCAATATATCATAGGTTCATAACCAACAAGACTCAGAAACATTAGATTTGAAAGCCCCTTAAGCAACTGAACTCAAGAACAGCAACAGTTCATAGTCAGCAATAAACTGCTAACCTTGGCCGGACAATATCAGTCCCAGAAATAACAATGGAAGAAGCTCGTCCATGATAGGCAACAGGCAAGCGGAACCTATGACATAGGAGACACTTTTCAAGTCAATCCTGAAATTCACTCTATTTTTTTAGGTAATGATATTCACTCAAGGTTTGCTAAACCTTCTACATGAACACACCAATTTTCAAGAACAGGATTCTGCGGCCCACGAAATAAGATCCCACAATTTCTAGTATGATGAAGTGATGAAAAGAAGTCAGTATAGTCCCCGATGGCAACAGGAAGAAGCAATTCTACCCTGTTCTGCATATGTAGAGAAAACAACGTTAATTAGGAGGGAAACGACAATGCATTATCAGGTCAACCAATTAAAAAAACTATTGATGTGCAATACCATTGGCACGAGGCATTTCTGCTTCAAAGCTGTGTTGTCCCTCAAAGTTGGTTCATTAGCTGCATCAATTATCAAACAACAACAGTTTTACCAAAGAAATCTAATCAATCGCCAAAGTGTCATCCTGCGTAGTACAAATTGCACAGTTGTCCCGAAGAAAAGGGGCAGAAATGAAGCTCTCACAAAATTAAACTTCAAAATACACAGATGTTTAGTCATTTACAATTTCTTTGCTTATAATTTACTTAAGAGGTGAGCATTTATTAAGGAAGAGCATGAAGTCTGGTTCAACCTGATAATAGCTTTTGAAGTGTAGCACGAGCTTCCTTCCAAGCTGGCCGTCCCAGGGATACAAACTTATTCAGATTAGGCTGTAACCATTCAAAATAAAAGCAATCTGTATGAATGCTCGGAGAAAATCTATCAGGAAAACAAAAGATGACACTATCTTCGGAAACAGTGACAAATAATGTAGACAATTACTCAAAATGAAATGCCATGCTCAGAAATCATCTCTAATTGGCAATATCTAAGTCCAAAGCATGTGCTAATCTTAATAATTCGGTATTGACTTTCACTTCGCCCTATTTCTTAGGGAAAGAAAAACACCATGACAGCTCAATGAATCACGATGTCTATGACGAAACTTAGCAAAACAACCCGAACTAACAAAGGTTTCTGAGATCACCCAAAAACATCTTAGGATTTTAATTCATTGATCATCATCAAGATAGAAACTAACAAAAACACAAAATAGAGTGCGGATGAGGGACAGGAATGAGGAACCTGGAGGAAGCAATCGGAGTTGCTGAGGAGAGGACCGTCAAAATGACCGGCAGAGGCGAGCTCAGAGAGGTCCAAAACGTAGTCGCCGATGGCGGCTCCGGGTCGATGAGACGAACCGGGTTCGGGCTTGAAGACGCCATAGGGAAGGTTTTGTAGAGGGAAGTGAGAATCAGGGTGAACTTCCACAAAAGATCGCAGAGCCATTGACCAAAACGGCGTCGTAGACAGCGGTGGTGGTTGATGAGGAGGAGGAGGAGGAAGCAGAGACTGGGGTAGGAAGGGTGATCTGTGAAGTGGATTTATTACGAAATGGATATTTCTCTTCAGCGCTGTCGGCTCTTGACTCTGTCTTTGCATGCATAATTAATAAATTTTATTTATTTATTTTAATCTAGTTAATATAATGTCCTATAATAATTATTGATCGACCTAATTCTTTTCCTTTTGGTATTTGGTACAAATAATAGCCCTCTCTTAGCTAGCTTGCTCTGCATCTACTATGGTTGAGATCCAAATCATAGTCATTTTATTTGTTTAAATGACGAAAGTCATTACACTCCCGGTAATTTTAGTTGGCTTTATATATGAAATATTAATTTTTTCTACTTCGGAAATTCTGATAAATTCTTATACTAATTGTAAGAGATAGCTAATTGAGAGACTTCAGTTATCAATCTAATAATTCAATCTACTTTATCTCTTAAATTAATAAATTTTTTTTTCAAACCTACCCTTATTGATTATACATGTCAACAAAGAGTTTTGAATAGTTTCTATTGCAAATGACAAAAGGTACATTGTAGAAAAAACTCAACACATATTTAGAAAAATTAAGGTGCAAATTTGTCTCAAAAATATTCGCGGAGAAATAATATTACTTCATAAGTTTTTTTAAGTTTAATATCACCTCAAAAATTTCAAAACGTAATAATCTTACCCCACATACCGTTAAAAAACTAACATTGACTATTAAAAAATTAACGTTAGCCATTAACTTTTTAATGATAAAGGGTAACATTGTTCCATTTTTTTTACTTCATGGGTAACATTGAATCTTAAAAACCTTTCAGGTCAATATTATTCTCCAGTGAAAATTTTCGAGATAAATTTGTTCTTTACCCTATTTATAACAAACCATATTGAGTATATATATATATATAAAAGTAAGCATATTAATCTTTTTTTAAGCGAGCATATACATGTATATATAAGTGTGTGTCTTACTGATGATTTATATCGATTTTAATTTTTTTATGAAAAATATAGGTTTTAGCCGATGATGTAGCTATATTTAGCGGTCTGTTTAAACTTGATACCTCTGTTAATTAAATCATTGGGCCACCCAAGATATGATGTAATTAATGTATAAAGATATATATATATATATATATATATAGTTTGTTGCGAATGGGCAGATGAAATTGAGGCAATCAGATACGCCACCTACCCTCCACGAGGCGCCAGCGTCCGCTTCGATGAGGTAGGTGGTGATAGTACTGTATTTACTGGGAGAATCTCAGTTCAAGCCCATAGGACTAAATTTATTGCAATCAACCCCCATAATATTCTAAAAATTCACTGCACACCCAAAGACCAAAATGAAAATAAGTTGTATAGGCAAAAAGAAAATAATGCCCCTGACTTTATTTTTTTTTAAAGGATTGATCGTCATCAGAGCTTGGACTACCAATCACCGGTTAGAGCTGCCTTCGACGGTCGACCATTGAAGCTCCGGCCCCAACATGAGCTACGACCACCAGAAATTAATTTGTATTGTTCACTTAAAGATTTCACTTGTTCATAAAGAGTTGCACACTTACAAGTGAGACTTGTTGATCTGCGTTGTTCATTTGCAAGTGTCAAACTCCTCTTGAACAAGTGAAATAGGCAAATGAATAATACAAATTAATAAGTTAATAAGAAAACATAGGATCATGAATAAGTCATATTTGCAATTGTCCAGCTCTTCATGAATAAGTAAATTATACATATGAATAATACAAATTGAACCAGTTTCATCTACAAGTATTCTACTCCTTATAAACAAGCGGAACAAGCATCTGAACAACACATTAATTTTCGGTAGCCACTCCAGTCAGCTGGGTGCCGATGACGGGTCACCGGAGCTCCAGCAAAGATCAAACCTTTTTTTAAAAAAATAATAAAGTAAGGGGTATTATTGCATTTTTATCCACAAAGCTTATTTTCATTTTAGTCCTTAGTTGTGCGGTAAAATTTCAAAATATTATGGGGGTTGACTGAAACAAATTTGGTCCTGTGGGACTTAACTATAATTGTCCCATATTTATGACTCTTGTAGTAATTTAATATAAGACGTTTTTAATTGTTGGCAAAAAAATTGAAGACATTTTTAATTACTTCATAAAAATTTAATTTTTAGAATGTGTAACATCCTGGATTTTATTTTTAGAATTTAAAATTTTAAGACATTTTTTATTTTTAAAATTAACTTATCATGACAAAGACAGAAAAAACAACGGAACAAAGATACAAGAGAAGTGATCAAGATCAAGATTAGAAATAAAAATATTTTAATAATATATACAAGAGATGTGATCATAATATATTTTTCATCCTGCCTGATCAAGGTAGCATCAGTACATAGATTAAAAATATTTTACATAATAAAAAAAACCTTCAATCTTCCTTCTCATCGTTGGAGATAGAGTGTAAAATCATTTCCTTAAAATGATAAATAAATAAAGGTTTGATCAAATCATTTATCAAAACATTATCATGCACACAGTTGGACTTTGAACTTCACAAGGCTAAAAATAACTATTCACTTTCAAGCCCAAAGTTTTTAACTGAATAATAACCCATCATATATTAAAATATCCATATCAAACCAAATTGTTGATCCACAAGTTCAAAACAAGTCAAAAGGCCTATAGGCCACACAAAATCATCAAGAGCAATCAAAAGTATATAGTTAATACTTCAAAATAAATCAGAGTATGCAAGATGAGCTATAACATGGCAATATACAATAATCCAACATATACCAAAAAGATGGAAGCCCTACTGTTAACAGAAGTAGCTTAAGTTTGTGAAGTTTTCCTTAATGGACCCGCATGAGAACTATCACCTGGAAAAATGTTAAATTGACGAGGTGAGACAAAAGTCTCAACAATCAACAATCTATCTCATTGGGCATACAAGTAAGTGCCCGTGAGGTGTTAAAGGGGATAGTTATAAAATCATAGCATTATAAAAACAATGTCACATGGCTACATATTTGTATATAAATCAATTCACAATTTCATAAACCATTCTCATATTTATCACATAAATGCATAAAAATCAATATACAAGACTTTATTCTTTGTCCCCCTTATTTCATCTCCGCCTTATTTCATCTGACTGAATCTATAAGCTAGTACTCACCCATATGACTAATAGTTAAACTCAACAAGCTCACCGATCAAGTGATATGGACCGGCCAAAATCCACAGAGCACAAAATGGGACCATGGGTTCCCCCTCTACTACATTAGTGGGGTGTCAAGGCCCTGCTAAACACAAATGGGCCAAATCCAATGTACACCTGAAAGTTCATCATCTTATTTCCTCCTTTTGTATAAGAATTCACCCCCTTATCTCCTCCTTGAATAACCTTATGTCAAATCCACATCCACCATCCCCTCTCATATCAATAATACTCAAGAGATATAATGACAATGGATTATCACATATTATTAACAATTCACAATTATCAAAAGAATCTTTCCAATATCATAAATAAATAGCAATTCATATCATATAATATCACTAGCCATTTCTCAATAAAAATAAGTCCCACAAAACAATTTCATTAACAACATATTTTCAAAGTCCACATCACATACCAATAGCAAAATTTACAGTTCTATATAGTTAAAAATCATTCACAAACATCATACAAGTATGCACAATAAGAGGAAAGTGGTTACATCTCACCAAAGCAAATTATAACCACACTGCTCCTGATCCAAGAGCTCAAACACATGCCAAAATCAATTTACAACAATCAATTTACTATACATTAATAACTCTTTGAATTATTAGAATAATTAACTCGCTTAAATTAATTCTATAATTTTAAAGTTTTAAATTAATTACTCTAAGATTCCAATTTCCCACTAAAATCCCAATTATTTAATTTAACATTGCTTCAAATATTTTTATTAACTCAAACAACCTATTTTAGTCATTGATTATCATCAATTTCATTCCATTATATAAAATCCCAAATTTTAAGTTTAGGGCATAAAATAGCTAACTTATGAATCTTCACTTTAATAACAAAAATTTAAGCTGATTAAAACTTTAATAATACCTCCAATAATCCAAATAAATCATTTCACCCAAATTTAATCAGTTAAAAAGTTCAATATGAAATTATTTATAGGCAAATTATATAGAAAATTCATCATAAAATCTTATAACAATTAAATAACAAAAGTAAACTAATTAAAATAAACTATTAATTATCCTCTTCATTCCTATAGTCATATATTGAAAAAAAAAAAAATCAAAACTTGCCTAAAACCCTATCTCCAAAATATTCTCTAACTAACAGAAAATTACTATCATGAGAAAGAGAAAATTATTTAGAACAGTTTTCGATTAGATCTGATTTTGAGTACCTTATTGATCTCGAAAGTTTAAACCTAGGCTAAGAAACTGAAAATGGCGACCATGTGCTTTGCCTTACCTCCCGAAATAATAGTGAAGAAGGGATAGGTGGGGGTATTTATACTATTCCCTCCCTCCTATGGGAGCTAAAGGGGCTACATGAGCCCTTTAGCTACTATATATATAATATTATTTTAATCTTTTTTTTATATTTTTAATTAATTTTTTAATTTTTATTCTATTTTTTTTCAAAGTCTTCTTTTTTTTTTTACTTCCCATTACTATTTTTTATAATATTAACAATAACAATAATAATAAAATATTATTATTTTTACATATTTATTCCACTAATTTATTTTACTATCATAAATCATAATTTAAATAAAAACCTTTACTTCGATAATTACATGATATATTCATTTATCATGATTAATTCTTTCTTGATTGTAATTAAATCCTAATATAAAATTAGGATATTACATAGAGCTGGAAGAAAGGGAAGAGGAAGAGGTGGGGTCATCCAAAATATTATACTAAATGTAATTGGCATTGAATACAAGGTTGAGCTTGTTGTTGACAATGTGGAGCAACGCGAAGAGTCTTCCAAGGTGTCTGTCTATATGATCCACTCTCACATGGAGGTGCTGAAGAAGCTACTTCGTTGAAGGTGGCGGAGGAGGCGGTGGAGCTGGTTGTAGAGGAGAAGGAGGAAAAGAAAGACGAATAGAATTAGCCCTAACGCATACCATATTGATATTCTAGAGATGAGAGGAAGAGGACCTGAATCAAAAGACATGAAAGCAATGAGGAGTTTAAATAGACAAAACATATAAAGCTTACATTTATTGAAGTGGTCTCATGTTTTGAAGAGACGTGTAGTTGGGAAGTTTACCTTGGAAGCTGAAGAATATATAAAACATTTAAGACTAAGTATAAAGAAACAACGGTATCTTAAATGATATTTACACTGGATGTATAAGCATTCGATGTAAAAAGAATTTAAATTTTTAAATTTTCTTAATATTTAATACACATCGACACCGCTTTACATTACAACTGGTCTAGAAAATACTTCCTGAGGTATCTTTGGTAAGCCTTTTATGAAGGAGTGGTGCACCTAGATACTTCTTGAGTTGTGCCATCAAGCCTATACCCAACATTGACTAAGTTCACTGGCTTTATTAAAGTGGATGTTCTTGGAACAAAATATCTTAGATTTATTGTAATATCCCAATTTTTGATTAAGGGCTAATCATGATTATTGTGGATAATTATGAATTTAATTGGAATTATAATGTGTATTTGTGACAATATTAATTAATATGTCATAATTGGTGGAAATTGATAGAATGGAAATATTGGTCTTAAGTTGGTGATTAATGGGAAAAATTAATTGCTAACTAAGAAGAAATGAGAAGTGTAATTAAAATGACTAATGGAGGGATTAGATAAGCTAATTGGATGCTTATTGTATGTGAGCCAATGAGGAGTAGACACTTGGCAAGCTCACATGTATAGGGATAAGAGGGAAAAGTCAAATGTAATTTTAAAGTATTTTCTTCTCTTTCTTCCTCCCTCTTTTCGGTTGACATGGGTTAGTGAGGGGAGTATGATCATTTCCTCATCTCATCTCTCTCTTCTCCCTCTCTTCGTCAGCCATTGAAGACCAAAGGGAAGGAAGAAAAGTTTGAAAAGGTAAGGAAGACGATCTCAAATGATTAAACTTCATTTATTAATGTTGTTCCTTGCATTAAGAGCTTTATCTTGATGGTTGTAGTGTGTCTATTGGTATTGGTTTGTGATCCCAAAGGATTTTGAAAGTTGGAGAATCAACAAGTTGCTTTTAGAAAGTTGTTAAGGTAAGTTAAAGGAACCTATGTATCTAAATTATGTGCCATTTGGATTAGTTTTGAATTTTTGGGATTTATTGGCCATTTTAGAAAAATGATGATCATTGGTCATTTGGTATGTTATTGGTATGGAAATGGTATATTTGGAATGTATATGTATAGATAGGATTGATTGTAGAGTAAATGATTGAGTTTGGAAATATTGGAAAGTTAGTGTTTATTGTTACCCAAGACCAAAACATGATAATGGAGTAGGAATTTGGATATTCTGATGTTTTATTGGATTCCTTGAGTGATTTCATGTAGGGATAGCTTTGGTTGAGGTTTTAGGTTCATTGGTAGCTTGTGGTAGAAATTCTGGAAAACTGTCATTTTGTCTGCGTTTTCTAGTTCAAATAGAATTACTCGAGTGATGCGGGATTCACTCGAGTGAGGGATGAACATCACTCGGGTGAGGTTGAGTATTGCTTGAGTGCTGTGCGTATATTCTGTTTTCTCTTCAGTTTTTCTGTTGAGCTTTCTGGAAAATTCAAAAGTGTATGGTCTCCCTTACGAGTGCGGCGGGACATCACTCGAGTGATCCTCCTCATGCTCGAGTGACTGGTGTATTTGACACCAAGGCTTGCCTCTCGGGTTGTCACTCGTGGGCATGGTTTAAGAGTATGCCTTCTCACTCGCAGGTTTAGGGTATTCACTCGGGTGAGGTCCAGTGTGCTCGAGTGTTGTAGCCTCTGAAAAGTCCTTGTGCTCTCGGGTGTTCACTCACTATCCTTCGCTCTTTAGCACCTAAGTGCAGACCATACCATCACTTGAGTGAGGCCTTCTTCACTCGAGTATCCGTACAATCTCACTCGAGTGAGGTCATCTTCACTCGAGTGTTATAGTGAAAAATGTCAGTTTTGTGTTTCCAAAAGGGGATCTTTGGTATAATTCTTCCAACCCCTTAGGGCTATTGTTAGAGGTATTCTTGAGTACTAAAAGAGCAATAATGATAACCAATTAAGTATTAAGAAGTCATTGAGGATTAGAATAGAGAATTGACTCTTCATCCCTAATTATGAATATAGGATTTGACATTTGCCCTACTCGAGAGAGACCGGCGCTAGGACACGCACGGAAGGATCAAGGTAGTGACTTTTCTCTCATGTTGTGTATGATACTTAGTATGCATGTTTATCATTGTGAATGTGTTATCGGCCATAGGGCATTACAGAGTAAGCAGTTCAGCGTGAGCCGTCATAGGGGGCAATGCTCATGATACCTACCCTGACCGTTGTATCTGCCGCTGTAAGTGTCGAGGCTGTGTTACAGAATCATGGATTCCTATTTGAGATCCAGCCCGTGGGGTTGCGTGTTATGTTAAGTATCCAGCCCGTAGGTCTGTGTGTTGTGAAATATTTTATATAGATCACAGCTGTGGTGATATATGTGATATGTTCATGTGGATGTGCAATACAGCAAGCAGTTCAACGTGAGCTGTCGTAGGGGGTGATGCCCATGATACCTATCTCGACCGTTGCAACTGTTGATGTGATTACTATGTGTTGTGGATGATTTACTTTCATGCTTTGATGTTGTGTATATTAAGAGTGTTTTGTTACTACAGGGATTCTTTAGAATCTCACTCTCCTAAAAATATAAATTTTAAGACAAGGCTGAAGGATCCAAGGGAAAGCGGGTGACGAAGAGCGGGTAGAGCTCTGTGTTAGGAGTTTATTCTGGTTAATAGTTATCAATGTAAAAATTCATTGGATATCTTGTGGTAAATAGTTGTATATTTTAGAAGTATAGTGTAGATTTGTGTAATCCCCAAGTAAAGGGTATAAATTGTGGGCTTTGTGCATTTGTGTAAACCCTTATTTAATTAAATTGTCATCAAATAAAGGGTGGGAGATATGAGGTCCATTACCAGCCAACTTCAATGGCATCCATCTTTTAGCCATACATTCGGCCTTTATAAGCTGAGTAAATCTTTCCATGCATAGAATAAATATATACAGACTTAGAGGATCGCCCTGTCTAACTCCCCATATAGGATGAAAGAAGGCGTCTCCTCACCATTCCAGAGTACTTGCATAAAATAGTGAAAATACATGCCATAATGAGTTGGATGATATGGGTATCCAAACCTAGGCATAGTAAAGTATCTTGAACAAACTTCCAATCCAATTAATTATAGGCTTTTTCCATATCCACCTTAATAGCCATGAATCCCCTACACTTTCCCTTCTTACGCATAGTGTGTGTAGCCTCTTGTGCAATGATGATATTGTCGCAGTTCAATCAATTCGATATGAAGCTCATTGTTCTGACTAACCAACTTTCCCACCACCCTCTTAAAGCGTTCTACAATTAGTGTAGTGATAATCTTGAAGCTTACATTACACAACAAAATTAGTCGTAGATCCTTCAAGGTCTTAAGGTAATCAACTTTAGGTATAAGTACAACTCTGGTCTGATTGATGTCTTTTACTCTCTGGGGGTCCATGTGATTTAATTGAATCCTTGACTCAATTAACTTAATTTTATTTATTTATTTATTTATTTATTTATTTAAGAGTGCCTATAAAACCCCAAACACCCTCAAAAATCGTGCCTTTCATTCAAGGAGACATGGCTAGCATTTAACAACTAATCTATTAAATACAATCACTTGGACTTTCAGCAAATAATGAGTGCATATGAGAGCAACTTGAGGACAGTAGCATGCAATCTGTGGAATATTAGAGGGTACTACAATGAGGGAAGCTGGTGATCATGTAGTTAGGGTATTAAGAGTAAGGAAAGTGCAGTGTTGTGTGTAATGTGATGACTTTTATACATTGAACCTTCCACTTGAGTCAACAGAGATTATATGGGGTCTTTTGGATGAGGGTGAAGATACCCTCATGCTACACAATATATGGATATTACTTGGCATGGATGGCCAATATCGTTTTTCACTACCAATCGGAGATGGTGTGTCTTGGCCCTTCCTACTGACTCACGACGATGTTGCTTTTAATCGTGAAGATTGGGAGATTTGGTTAGTTAAGAGGCGCTTCGGCGGAGCCCTTAAGGGCATTATGGTTATGCCCTCATCCCTCCCACTATAAGGATGAGGATGAGGATGTTGCTAAGGATGAGAATGTGGAGTTTGCTAGTGCTGAGGATAAGGATGAAAAGAGGCGTCTACTGATAATGATGCCACTGGTGATGAAGAACCCTCCAGCGATGAAGAGTGAAGACTAGAGTTTTAATCTAATCATGTTTTTATAATTTGGTTTAGTGTTCTATCAGTGTGTGTTATCAATGTGTTAACAGCATATGTTTTTATGTTTTTGGTTTATTGTTCTGCTAGTATTTGTTATCAGTATGTTAACGGCAAAACAAAATATCAGTATTTTTTTTCCCTTATCCGTCATATCCTCTGTTAGTGTAATTATCAGTTATTATTAAGACTATGGATGGAAATAGCAAGGTACTAAAACTCGGACCGATCATTGAACCGGTCGGGGTACTGGGTTAAGGGTCAGTGGGTCAAACCGGGACCAAACCGGAGCTAAACCGGGACCAAACCGGTGAAAAATTGAAAATTTTAGACTTATAGTATGAAATTCTAAAGGAAATTTTTTTTTTTTTTTTTTAAATAAAAACCCCAACCCGGACCGGACCGGGAACCGGACCGGTTTTCCGGCCGGTTCGCCGGTTACCGGGCCGGACCGGCCGGTCCGGTCCGGGTTTCACAACATGGGGAAATAGACAAGGCTCATAACAGGGGCCTACGGCCTAGCCTACATAAAGCTTAGCCTAGCTTATTTAGTAAATAGGGCAACCTCAGGTTCAGGCCTATTACCAGGCATATTTAGATAAACAGCCATGTCTATTTTCATAAGGCCTAGCCTAGAAGCTTATAGACCTAGCCTAATTAACTTTTTTTAATTTTTACCATTATATAAGTATATAATATCATATAAATAATTTTATAAATTTACTAACTCAACCTTAATCCTAAGTTTTACATCCCATTGTCATTCACATACACTCAAACCTTGCATTCATATTAATCATTCACTCCTACCTCTCTTTTCTTCGATTGCTCGATATGGCAATGATAACAAATTCCCTCTCCCTTGATTTGTGTCGTCCACTAAAGCATAATACTTGCTATGAGTTTATTTTAATACTAAATGAAATAGTATAATCCTAGTAGGAGGAGTTTGTCCCCATTTACATGGAAAAATTAAAAGGTAAGATCCAGTTTTACCTACTGCTTGTTATGCTTAGTCGACGTTAGAAAATATCTTATTAGGAAGAACACGATTAGTTTTTCTTATTTCTAGTTGCTCAAACAACTATTCACTAGGCATTCTTTTCTTTTCCTTACTAAGCCCTTATATTACGAAGAGAATGGATGTTAGGATTTTAAGATATAATGTATAATTAAAAATAAGCATGAAAGGTTATATATAAATTTGGAAGAATAGGTTTTAAAGGCTATTTAAAGGCCTACATTTTAATTAGGCCTTTGAAAAGGTTTCAGGCTTTGTCAGGCTTTTTGAAGAGCCATGCTCAGGCCTTAAGAAAAACCTATATACAACCTCAGGCACAGGCACAAGCACAGGCTTTAAATCTCTATTGCAGGTCTAGGCCTATTTAGGTAAGGCCTAACCTATTTTCACCACTAATTAAGACTTAAGAGGTTGAGAATATATATTATTAGTGTTTCTAAGCCTCGTTGAAGACTTTTTTTAATTTGGCAAAATAATTATCTTTAATGTGGTATATTATCTTTGGCCAGATCTGGAATATATATATATATATATAAATCTTTTACCCTTCTTTTTTGTATAGTTAACTTAAGGTCTATTTGGTTCAAATCAGGGGAGGGGAGGCAAGGTCAGGGATTTTAATGGAGAGGAGAGGAGCGAAGAGAAGAGGAGAGATTTTAATATTATATCATTTGGATTAATTAGAAGAGAAGGGAGGGGAGAGGAAGGATTTTAATGTTACTTTGTTTGGTTTAAGAGGGGAGGGGAGGGAAAATATTTTATTTGGACAACTTTGCCCTTATTTTATTTAAACTATTTTAAAATTATCAAAATAGATTAAATATGCTTATGATGCATTGTTCTTGACTAAGCAGCTTTCCCATCACCCTCTTAAAGTATTCTGCAATTAGTTTGGTGATAATCTTGAAGCTCACATTACACAATGAAGTCAGTCATAGATCTTTCAAGGTCTCAGGAAATCAATTTTAGGTATAAGTACCTCTCTTGTTTAATTCATGTCTTTTAACACTAATGATTCTACTATAGTGGCAAAGAAGTAATTACATCAGCACTCATTAGCGGCAATAAATTATTATTATAACTCCACCGTTGATATGAAAATAGCATACATTGAAGGGGTATTTATAATCCAACAAATTGACTCTAAATAGAACTCTTAACTCCTAAGGATATTCTAAAAATATTAATTTAATTTAAAAATCCCAAAAGGATGGGGATAGATAATAATGTATATGATTAAAGGATAAATGAAAATATTGGGATATTTTAATTACTCATTAGAATAATCTAATTTATAAATGTACAAGGCTCAATGGATAATAAATATATTTTAAAATGGGGTAAATCAGACTATAGATGACAATATGATTATAGGATTCTAGAATCAGATCGTAAAAGACAATCTAATTTATGAAGATAATATTATGAACTTTTAAATTAAAATATTAATGACCTAATAATAATAAATAAATCCTAATATGTAATTAATGATTAAATGACACCTAAAACACTAGTTAATGACTATTAGCTCATATCCTTTTTAAAAAACAAAAAATACAAAATAAATAGAAAAAATGATAACTTAAACAAACTAAATGTACTCTAGTTGGACTGATCTTCAAGTAATAACCTTTTGACTAATCTCATGCAAAGCAATAGAATTGCTCTCTGAAAGAGACAAGCTTCACCCAATAGGGGGTGAATTGGGTGATGTGATAAATTTTTCGGTTAATACGGTGATATGACAATAACTATAGATAGAGTAGAGTTGAAAAGATTAGCACAAAGAGAGTTATACTGGTTCGGCCCAAAACCCAGGCCTACATCCAGTCCTTAGAGATCAAGACCTACTGAGATTTTCACTATTCTTCCAAGATTCAATGGGCTCTCGGAACGCCACAAAACAACAATAGTCCTTAAATGGACTACGAGCAGAAATATTCTAACACTTAGAAATTTCTCTACCCCTTACGACAAGTCTTATGTGCAAAAAAACAAACCTATGGCCTTTCTTTTGCTTACGTATACAATTCTTATGAGCAGCAATGGTCTCTCCTGCTTATACCTTGTAAGTCTTACGAGTAGCAACCTTCTCTATTGCTTGTACCTTGTAAGTCTTATGAGCAGAAAGTCCTACTAGGAATTCTCTCAACTACTTCTCTCGTAAGGATATCTACCCTCTCAAGGTCCCTGTACCTTGAGATCAAATGAAAATAGAATTTGAAGTGTATACAAACTCTCTCATAGAGCAAATATAATAAACACTGAAGTACAATATGAATACAGAGAAAATATGAATAACAGAGACTCGTGAATTTGCTTGTGTGAATTCTTGTTTTGAGTTCTTGTTTTTGATAGTCCCTGAAGCTCTGCATTTATAGTTAATTGATTTTGTCCTTTGAATAATAGTCGTTGTGGAGTGAAGCATTTTACTGCGGAACAACATGTGTACGTTTGAAATCTTTGAACAAGGTATAGTGGTAGGAACATGCTTGGTTGGTCATAAGATTCTGCCTGCTGTCATTTGACTTCATCTGTGCCTTTCTAATTCAAACAATCAACCTTTTATTTCACACTTGAAATATATGTTAAATGATGTTAAATAATAATAACAAGTGAAAATAGAATGAATAAATAATATTAAACCATGTTTGGATTGATCGATGTAAGTATGTTGTAACCCCCTGCCTTAATAACCTTAATTATGATTCAAAAATGTGTAATTTAAATGGATTAGAGATCATTGGATAACTAAAACTCATTCCAATCCCTTCCATACGATAGGGTTTTCACAAACTTTTTCAAAAAAATCCTTTCCCTATCCTGGTCTCTATTTCAAATTCAAATATAATTACCCTGTGCAGTTAAATCGCATTTATATATATCAGAGTGTATAACAAAAATCCCAAAACCCCCGGGTTTCATTCATTCACTAAGGGTTTACAGTTTCCTATATGGGGGATTACACAACTATATCCAAAATAGTATTTACATCCCAAATCAAAATGAATAACCAACAACCAAAATCAAATATCTCCAAGGATTCCTAACCACTCTTGGTTGTCCACTTCCCTGTGGAACCACCTACCCTATCTGTAGGTTTAACAATGGAAAGAATGAGATTCGAAAAAATCCCAGTAGTAACAAATCACTCATACAATATATAAACACAAAACATATAAGCAACCATCAATAGCAATAGCAGCAACACAATGATACATAGCTTTCACACAAACGACAGCACTCACGGCTGTATAAATAATTACAACAACTTACGCTGTATAACGATAACTTTCACTGTATAACAATAGCTTTCATTGTATAATGCTAGCTTGCGCTAGATAACGATAGCTATCACTAGCTGTATAGGCAGCAGCATTAGAAATAATCAAAAAAACAATGATATACATACATACAATACATTTACACATAGCATAAGAGAAGAGTAACTGCCTGGTTCTTTCCAAACGTGCTCTAGCACGGGTCGTTCACGATTAAGGAAAATGTTGAACCCTATAAATCAAAATCAAGAACGGCGGATTAATTCTCTACTCCAAATTCTTACTTTCCTCACACTTAAAGTCGGTTATCATTTGGTCTCTTTAGGTGGCTATTAGAAGCCCAAACATATGCCTAAAATGTAGGCAAAGATCATACCAAAAACCACCTTTCAAAAGTGAAAAATACTGATTTTTGGGCATTCGCTGCGGCCCAAAAATCTATTGGCCACGGGCAAAAATAGGTCAGAAACATTTGAGCCATGGCCTAGATTCGGCTGGCTGCGGCCAAGAAAATCCTGTTTCTTAGCTGAACTTCCAAAAATCATAACTAATTCTAGAAAATTTGAAATAAGGTGATTCTAAAGCTTAATGAAAGATATTTAAGTCCTCTTCATAAGAAAAATATGAACCATTACCATAAATCATCACAAAATTATATAATTACAAAAAATCTAACATTGCTCCAAAACAGAGTCCAGTTTCAACATCAAAATTTAGACAGTCATTACTCCAAGCACATAAAATAAAATGACATAAATTATATGTCCATTTTGAAGCTTGAATGTGAAATTTAAGATCAGAAAGTTTCAGAATTTTTAGACACCATTTGCCTATTCAAAACGTCCAGACAACTTGACTACCCTGTACAGAGTTTTAAGGAACAGAATTTTAGTTTTTGTGCAATTGCTTCCACTGGTTCCAAATTCACAACAAATACCATTCCCACACCAATTTCATAAGGAATCCATTGGAAACACCAAAATGACCAAATTCAACTCACCTTGACATGTTCCATAAGAAACACAACATATCACACAATAATCCAATTCAAAACTCACAATGCAAGAACTTTCCATTCAAGGTTCCAAACCAATTCTAATGGCACCAAAACACAATATGACACCTATTCCAATACCAAATCACCATGCAATCCACAAGACCCTAATAACATGAAAAATAGGGCCAAAATCCAAAAATTCCAAGTTCAACCAATAGCCACAATGAATATGTCAAAATGTGCCAAATTCTTACCTCTTCCTCTTTCGAAGACTAGTTTCTTGATTTCTCTTCTTTCAAAATTCTGAAACCATAGCAATAAAGCTCTCAACACCATGAACAAAATTAATGAAAGAAATTTGAGCTTCCAAAGTCATTTACAAGGCCAAAACCCTACCTTTGCTTTTCTCTTTCTTGCTTGGTTTTAAATAAAACGGAGGAGAGGAGAGAGATCAGATGATGATGAATGAAGCATATTTTTGGCATGGAAAGGGCCTATTAGGCTGACCTTGGAGAGGGAAGAGAGAGGGAAAGAGGGTTGAAAGTTTGACTTAATCCACTGGCTCACCTCTTGACACTTG
Source organism: Inga oerstediana (assembly GCA_963210345.1). Lineage (NCBI taxonomy): Eukaryota > Viridiplantae > Streptophyta > Magnoliopsida > Fabales > Fabaceae > Inga > Inga oerstediana. The sequence continues at coordinate 46,138,500 of OY723403.1, forward strand.
GCAAGATCTTGTTCTCTCTTCCATAAACTCACATAAGCATGCAAACATGTGATTCTAACCTTTTGACAAATGAATCATAACCATTGATCTTTAAGTTACCCATGAGTTGTTAGAAATTGTGCCCAAAGGGCCAATCATTGTACTTTGAACATTATTAATTTAATCAAATTTCTCCATTCTGTTATCATATTATTTGCATGTTAACTGTGATAATTGTATCCTTGGATAATTCGTAAAGATTGTCCTAAAATGTCTCTGGTCGGTCATCTATGCGGGAGCAAAGATGAAACAAGATCAGTATGACTTTGATAAGATATGGAGATACGAATCAAATTTTTAGGCACTTGTAAGAGTACAAGGTGCTGGACCGACCCACTATGAGAAAGCTACATGGATCAAGTCATAAGCTTTTCTCATGTATAACCACGTCACAATGCCCTTTGACCTGAGGTCATCATAGATTCCTACATGAGAGTTGCTAAGCTTTGAACTAGTCAAAAGTCACCTTTGACCAGGTGATGATAAAGGCTACAATCGAGCTTGGTGGTTTTTCATGCAGAGGAATATGAATGATCAAGATGGAATTTGTCCCTCACATTAGTAGAGAAATATTACTGGGCCCCTCGATAAGTAAGTCTGAGAAATGTATGGCCATGCTACAATGGAAAGGAGTTTCTATTTCTATTGTCAGATTACTCAAGAATCGAGAAAGTAATAGTCAGGAATAAAAGGATGACATTATCCATGCCTCATCCTTCACCGATATATCGTGTGACAAAAGGGACGTGGCATGATTGTATGACAGGTTGCATCATGTTAATGATCCTCATATGAATTGGGTAGTCATGATGTCTTGCTAGAGGCCGCTTGCGACTTGTAGGTTAATACAGTTATTGGCCCACTGCCAACTTCATATGGGCCTACAGGGTCGCACACAAGAATGGCCCAATATGAGATAATGTTTACTTAGGGTGGACGAATTTTATATTTATATATATATATATATGTATATATGTAATATAAAAATTCATTAATAATATTATATAGATATGTATTTTCGAAATACATATTATATATATGTATATATATTATATGATATTATTATATTGTGTTAGGTTTAAATTTAATTTATTAAGATAAATTAAATCTAATAACTAACATGATAGAGATATGGTATCTCAGATTTAATTTATGAAGATAAATTAAATCTAATGGCTCTTTATTTGGATTAAATAAATAGGTTAAATTAAAACTGTTGGACAGATTTAATTTAAACTGAATTTATTTAATTAGCTCATCAAGATAATTAATAGTTAATTAATTTTGAAATTAATAATGATTAATTTTGAAATTTGAAAAATAGCTCTCATAGGTTATAAACTTGATAGAGCAGATATATATAGATACACATGAGAATTGAGAGCCGCAAGTAAAACCCTAGGAGACATTAGAGGCGCTAGCATGCAGTCTCGGTTGGAGAGCATTCGTGTGGATACCGGTAGAGGGAGTGGACCTGACATGTTGGCTCCTAGAGATCGTGAAAACCCTGAATCAGAAAGGTATGAATCCTTCCAACTTGGTTTAAACACCATTGATAGATCCTTGATTAGGATCGGTAAAATTTTTAAAATTCTTCCGCTGTGCCTGCCGATCCTAACATGAGTTTCTTCTTCGGTAATTTACCAATTGGTCGATAACTTTCATTTTTACCTGTTTTGCCCTTGATTAAGGCAACCTCTACCAATTACCTCCGAACACATTTTTAGGGTTTATATCACTCAACCATGCGCCCTCCCTCTTATTTAACTCAATTTACATGTTAATCCACCATCAAAATTAGACATAGAGTTTAGGCGCTAATCATAACACATTCAAAGCGAATTTCACATCTTATTCTTCAAAAGTATTTAATTAACAATAATTACATTCACTTTTAAATTCATTAGCTCTTAATCCCAATTTTGGGTCATTACATCTATTGCGTTTTGGCTTCTGATAGAGTATCAATCGAGTGCACTGAAGCCTCACTCGAGTGCATCTTCATATTTCCTCTTCTTCTTCTGCTTTTGTGTTGTACTTCCTCATGATTTTGAGAGAGTGCATTTTTACACTTGCGAGTGATATGGGTCCTCACTCAGTACATATCCTCTCACTCGAGTACAGTTATATTTTGTACTATAAACCCACGTCTCTGGATAACACTCGCATCCCATCTTTTCAAGAGTGTGATTTTACACTTGCAGGTGATGTGGGGCCTCACTCGAGTACACTGATCCTCACTCGAGTGAACAGTATATTCTTATATAAGATACTCTTTCATTTTATCACTTGCATCAAGAATAGAAAGAGTTAGATTTCTCACTCGCGGGTGCTGAGATATCACTCAGGTGCAAGTACTCTCCACTTAAGTACACTTGTTCTTCCATGCTCTGGATGACTCTTGGGCAAACACTTTCTATGCTTTACTTGCTTGAACTTGAGTGCCGTTTTCACTTTGAGTTAATCTTGCTCTGGGTCAACACTTTTTGTATCACACTTTGTAGGGCTCGAGTAAACTTGAGACTATCACTCGAGTATTAAGTCCGTGCTCGAGTGCAATAATCATTTCCTGTCTCTGATATTGCTCATTGTTAAACACTTGCATGAGTGTGCCTTCATGCTTGAGTGCAAATAACTTCATCACCGAGTGCTAAGGCTATCACTCGAGTTGTCCTGGTATTTTTAGCAAAAGTCTGCTTCTGTCAAACACTTTCAGTTCAACACTCACTTGTGCTCGAGCGCAAAATTTCTTATCACTCGAGTGCATCAATTAAAATCACAGCAATGACCTCTGAACTTTGTGAGATGCATTTAGTAACATTTTCAACCATTGCAAAACATAAGTTTCCTACCGCAACACACAATGATCTTTTGTTATCATCAAAACTTAGAATTTAACATTCTCCCCCTTTTTGATAATGAAAAAACCTTTGTGATGGGTTTTAAAAAACTTGATTCAAGTGAAAATTTTTGAAAGCACTTTCAAAATTTCTAGATGCATATTCACTAAAGTTTAGACTTATTTTTCATATTTTTGCACTTAACCTCATAAGTTTCCTGTAATACTTCCAATGGACACTTAAAGCCAAGATAAGTCATAGTACCATAATATTTGAACAGAAAACTTAGAAAATCATGAAAATGACCATATATTGATTAAAGAACTTGCAGAGTACAATGGCAAGATGTAAGCAACATTAAGAAACATCTACCCATAAAACCCTAATACATCCAAATAAACTAGAAAAGTTCAAATATAGAAAAAAAACCTACCCCAATCAGAAAAACTACCCAATACTCCCCCTTAAACTAAAATACTCCTATATCATACCAGAGAAGCTCAAAACCATCACATATCTTTCTCCCCTATTTTGTCAGTAGCAGAAGGGGGCTTAGGAAAAGTAAGATCAAATGGTAGGGTATAAATCACCATGGCAGTGGATGGGTCAAATGACTCAAGCATAAAAGGTGGAGATGATGGCTGAGAAGCAGTGGCTGCAGGTGTTGAGGATGACAGCTGGTCATAAGTGACATCAATTTTTGAATAAGGGTCACTAAAAAGTACATGTGTCTGAAGCTGGGAAGGTGAAGCCGTAATAGAAGTATGTTAGATCCTAAGTTTTGATGATAATAAAAGTCAATTGTGTACAAATCATGTTTTTATAAGTTTAAAAAATGTTTACAAAGTTACCAAATGCATATAACAATGTTCTATAGTGTCTGCTGTCAAAATGAACTGGTGTGATCGAGCATGAGTCTAGTACTCGAGCATGGAACCCTTCTGTGCTCGAGCAAGTGCGAGTGATAGCCAGAAAGTGTTTGCCCGAAAAGCATGCTACTGTCATTTTTACTGATTCACTCGAGCACTGGAGACAGTACTTGAGCAGAGGAGCCTTTCTCATACGAGTGAGAGTCTGCGAGTGCTTGGCCAAGAGCAAGTTTTGTCATTCTCCCTTGATGCACTCGAGCAGAAAAATCAATGCTCGAGCATGAGTGTCCTGTACTCGAGCACTAGCGAGTGAAGGTATGCGAGTGCTTGGCCGAGAGTCATGAAGATCAGAAAAGCACAAGTATGCTCGAGCATACTTCATATGCTCGAGTGACACATCAGCACTCGCGAGTGAAACACCTATCCCTCTCAAATTTTGATGCAAGTGTTGGTATTAAGGGTATATTACTTGAGAATATTCTTCTCACTCGAGCAGGAGTATGTGTGCTCGAGTGAGGGCCCACATCACCTGCGAGTACAAAATCTTACTCTTGCTAAAATGATATGCGAGTGCTGTCCAAAGAAGAAACTCCTAGTGCAAAATGCAAGGCCACTCGAGCAGAAGAAGTTGTGCTTGAGTGAGGCCCCACATCACTCGCGAGTAAGAATTTTGTCTCTCTGAAATCCTATGCGAGCACAAACTTAAAACTGAAGATTAAGGAGTAAAATTGCAATATCACTTGAGTGAGCCCATCCATGCTCGAGTGATGCTCTGCCAGATCACCAAATTCACCAAGTCTCACAACGTTCAATCCGAATATGGTTTAATGTTATTTATTTATCTCATCATTACTTATTATCATTATTTAACATCATTTTGAATGTATTATAAGTGTGATACAGGAGGATGAACGTTTGAAATAAACTGACATAAAGAAAGTCAAACAACGGCAGACAACATCATTACAAGCATGCACGTACCTACCGCATTCAGAATATTCAAACATGCGCGTGTCATTCCACTGCAAGCCCCGCTCCTCAACGATGATTACTCAAACGGGAAAAAACTGAACATCTATAAATACAGAGATTCAGAGATCGTCAAGATGAACGAAGCACAAGAATTCACAAGCATATACACGAGTCTCTGCTATTCATAATTTTCTTTGTATACACATTGATCTTCAGTGTTCATTTATTTGCTCTGTAAGAGAGTCTTCATACAATTCAAATTCTATTTTCATTTGATCTCAAGGTATTGGGACCTTGAGAGGGTAGATTTCCTTACGAGAAAAGCAGTTGAGAGAATTCCTTAGTAAACCTTCCACTCATAAGACTTATAAGATACAAGCAGAAGAGAACGTTGCTGCTCGTAAGACTTACAGCGGTGTAAGCAGGAGAGAACGTTGCTGCTCATAAGTCTTGTATACATAAGCAAGTGGGAAAGGTCATAGGTTGTTTTTCTTCACGTAAGTCTTGTCGTAAGGGGGAGAGAAATTTCTTAGTGAGAGAATATTTCTGCTCGTAGTCCTTTCAAGGACAATTGTTGTTTTGTGGCGTTCTGAGAGCCCATTGAATCTTGGAGGAATAGTAAAAATCTCAATAGGTCTTGATCTCTGAGGACTGGACGTAGGCCTGGTTGTTAGGCCGAACCAGTATAACTCTCTGTGTTCTAATCTTCTTAACTCTACTCTATCTACTTTATTTTTCATATCACCACGTCAAGCAAAAAATTTATAACATCACCCAATTCACCCCCCTCTTGGGTGAAGCTTGCCTCTTTCAGAGTAGACTCTAGAGGCACCTTAGTAAAAGTAGTCGAAAGATGAGTACGCAAGTAGATCTTCATGTCATTAATTCTTCGAGACTACTCTTCTTGTGCCTTGAACATCATATCAAAATTGGCATTAGCCTTGTCCACCAATCTTGAGACTTGAGTTTCCAGCTTGTCTACTAATTTTTCGTATTTGCTCAACAATTCCTTTTTCAAGCCTGCCACCGCTTGATTGATCACTTTAGCCAGATAGCTTGGAAGTGATGCATTTAGAAAAGATGGAGGTAAAGTTGGTCTTTGTGCAGAAGATTGAGCCTCATCACCTCTCGAAGGAGTGGCTTCTCTCTAAGATGTAGCCCTGGTTTGGCTAATTGGAAGATTGATCCCCATATGTGTCAACTAAATCTTGCCAAACCTCAGAATGTGTACCCTCTCGGTTCCCTCTAAGTACCAAATTTTATTGTGGTTTAGGATGAGAGACATAAGTTGAGGGTATGGAATTGTGGTGGATTTTGATGAAGAAAATTTAAACCGTCTCATCTCATCAAAGATAAGCTCCCCATATTCCTTTGCTGACTAGCTAGGAAGGAGGCCAATAAATAGTAGTCTCTCTAGGCAAAATGGGTAAAGTTTTTGGATTTGTTAACAATGCTATGGGTGTATATGTAATGAAAGGCATGAATAGAGTCAGGCATATCAATAGGCTTAAAGTTAAGAGGTCCTATAGGGTCATTTGGCCTTAATTGCTGGAAGGCTTCATTAGTAGAGAGTATGGGTGGATTGAATGGAGGTGCAACATAGCCAAGTATATCATTTATGATAGTAGGAGATATCATAATGTGTTGATCTCTAACGGTGGTTGTAATACCCCGAATTTTGAGACTTGAGGCTAAAGAATAAGCCTGAGATTAGTGGATTGCTAAGCCCGGTTTAGGAAAATCCCAAATTGTGATTAAGAGATAATGACTCCAAAAGTGGATGTGGTTAGTGATAAATGAACCCTTTTGGAGAATATGATGTGAACAGTTGTTCGTATGCGTTGTGAGCAACGCTGAAACCCTGTATTTAAGTTCAATTATGGATTAACATCCAAATTGACTTAGAATAGAAGGAAGGCATGTTTTGCGATAAATGAAACGATATGAAGTGTTTTGTGGTGATTCAGTGGGAATTACCGTAATCAAGGGCAAAACGGTAAAGTTATCGACTAATTGATCGGTTACCGAAGAGGAAACTCATTGGTAACTTCAAGATCAATGGTTAGGATTGATTTTTGCAAGAGATCAAAAGGTGGAATCATGTGTGCATGTGCCTATGTGAGCTCATGGAGGATGTTGCAAGATGTTGACACTTGGCAACTTATAGACCCTTAGATCTTGGTCAACATTTCAAACACTTCCCTCTCTCTTTCATAGTCGGCCAACACATGAGGAAAAAGGGAAAAACTGATCTCTTCTTCATCTTCATCTCTCTCTCTCTTCTCATACTCCATTTTCGCCTAGCAAGGAGGAGGAAAGAGAAAAGAATAAGGTGAGATTTGACTTGTTTCTTGTCCTCTAATGCTTAAACACCTTTCTTTAATGTTGTTCATAGTGATGAGAGCTTCATCTCTATGGTTTTAGATTCTTGATTGGAGGTGTTTGATGGCTTGAGGAAATTTGGAAAGATGAAGAATCAAGGAATTGGTTTGGAAAAGAGGAAGAGGTGAGTATTTGGAGTTTTTTGATCTAAGTTTTGTGAATTGTGGATGAGTATTGTGAATTTTGGTTTTTGCCCTGATTTTGGTGGAATTGTGAAATGCATGAATTGTAATGTGTTTTGTGTTGAAAATGGTGTTTTGTTGTGTAATTTGGTCATTGGAATTGATTTGGGAACTTGAGATGGAAAGTTGTGCAATGTTAAGTTGAAATGTGATATTGTGACATGTTGCAATTCATTGTGAAACATGTCAATATAATGTGAATTTGGTTGTTTTGGTGTTTCCAATGGTTTTCTTGTGAAAATTTGTGTGGGAATGAGGTTTGGTATGAAAATGGGAACCATTGGAAGCAATTGTCAAAATCTGGAATTCTGTCTTTTGAATCTCTATTCTGGGTAGTCAGTTTGTGTGAGCGTTTTGAATGGGCAAATGATGTCTAAAAATTCTGAAACTTTCCAATCTTAAATTTCACATCTTAAGCTTTAAAATGGACATATAATTTGTGCCATTTCGTTTTGTGAACTGGGATTTATGTTTGTCCAAAGTTTGAGGTCGAAACTGGATTCTGTTTTGGAGCAATGTTGGATTTTGTGTAAATCTGGATTTGTGTGGTGATTTCCAGTAATGGCCAATATTTTTCCTGTGAAGAGAACTTGAATAGATTTCATTTGGCTTTGGGATCACCTCATTTCTATTTTTTTGGAATTAGTTATGAATTTCCTAAGTTGCCTTGGCTGCAGCAGAAAATCCTGGCTGCAGCGCAAAAGTTTTTGTGCACGTTTTGGCCGCAGCTAGAAATTCTTGGCTGCAGCCAAAAACCTTCTGTGCATGTTCTGGCTGCAGCCAGAGGGTTCTTGGCTGCAGCCAACCCCCAAAAATTAGCATTCTGGACTTTTAAAAGGTGATCTTTGGTCAAGTGTTTCCCAAGCCTTTAGGCATATGTTTGGGCTTTGATTAGCCACCTAAAGGTCATGAATGATAACCAACTTAAGTGTTTGAGAGTTAAGGAATTGGAAAAGGAATTAACCCTATGTCCTTGTTTGGTTATAGGATTTGGTGTTCGCCCTGATCGTGAGCAGCCGGAGCTGGAGCTTACGTGGAAAGAGTGTAGGGAACATATCTCTTCTGCTTGTATTTGATATATGTGTTAATGTGTTGATGCATGTCTTAGCTTTACATGGTTATGTGTTATTGAAGCTATGTTTCAATCTATGCTATGGCCATTAGTATATTGTTAGAAGCATTGAGCTTACAGATTTGTCATCATGATAGTTATGTGATGCAAGCATGTCATGCATTAAACATTTATCGTACATGCATATTGATATTGTTTTCCTACTGAGATTCTCTAGAATCTCACCCTCCCCTACTAACCTTTCAGACAGGGTAGTAGATCGATGATGGAGTAAGCAGACAAGGGCGATGAGGACTCCCTTCGAGTTAAAGATTCGGTAGTTTGTTATCATTATAGTAGGGGTGTGTATTTGTATAAATGGATGTGTTTACATGTGTGTTGATGAGGATTTGTTATGTCTATGAGAAAACTTTGTGTAATCCCCATATGAGGGCTTGTAGGGGCGAATATGCCCTATAAGGCTTTGAGTTAATATATGGAACCCGGGATTGCCGGGATTATTTTTGTGTACTCTGATTTGTTATGAATGTGATATTCCGTATAGTAATTGTATTTGAAAAGTGATTATGAGACCAAGTTTATAAATGATTTCGAAACGTAATTGTGAAAACCCCGTCATGTGATGGGTTAGTAAATGTTATTTGTTTATTATTGGTCTCTATTTCACTTTAATCGCTTATTTCGGATATAATTACGGCAGGGGGTTACAGTGGTAGACATTACCTCCTCTAACAACTCTCCATCCCTAGATTTTATGTTTTGGACTCTCAAGTTGCAATAAAAAGTTCTTACAATAGAAGGGGAATATAGAAGATGTATGTTCAACCAAGGATCATAATAACCAAGGACAGGTTAAAAATCCAGACTACAACTTTTCTTCAGATAATCCAAATCCACATAAACTATAGGGCAAAAACTTCTATGAGCAAACTCAGAATCATATACCTTCTGATCAAATGGCTTCAGTTCCTTAAAAGAAGGTACTCTGGAGCCTGTGAAATAGAAGGTACTCCTGAAGCAGCTGTACTGGTCTGGCCAACATGATGAGAACCCAAAGTACCGGCTTGGGAGGCAATCTTGCCTACCAAGGCATCGAGTTTCAATTTGTCTAATGCTTCCCTGAGGTGCACATTAAAGGAATCATCAAAGGAAAACTCTTAAAGTTCCCATATGGCAATAGTCTTTCCTCTTTCCTTTACTTCATTCGATTGAGAACAAGTAACTACAGGTTCTTTGAAAGCAACTCCCTTTTGTCTCTTTGGTTAAGGTTGAGTCTCCTTAGCCACCTTAGGCTTAGGATGAATCTTCTAGCCGAAGTTCTTTTCTTGGTGATTCTAGGCTTTGGAGGCGGTGTTGGAGTATAAGATAGAGATGGTGTTGGAGATGAAGTATGAGAAGATGCTACTATTGCAAATTCTGACTCACTAGCTTCTGAATGAGGAAGTGAAGGAGTTGGAGAGTTTTGGGAAACTTAAGGAATCTTTGTTTTAACCATTTTGAATGATTCAAAACTAGATAGAAGAAGTAACAGTACAGAAAAAACTTGAAGACAATTTTCAGAATTTTTCTTCTATTAGGACAAGAAAAAGGAAAATGATGAAAAATATGACCTTTTGTTGAAGATTTAAGGGTTTGCAATTGAAATTTGAATATATTTAAGGCATTTAATCGTTGGAAAATGATCGGAGATGAAGAGTTATGGCTGTTGAGTGAAGAGATGCTTATAGTGAGAAGAGGAAGTGCAACGGTCTGAGCTATCGTGTATATGATATAAGTCGCAATACTCGAATGACAGCCCTAGTGCTCGAGTGTTATTCATACAGCACTCAAGTGATACATTTTAGTGCTTGAGTGCCAAACAAGAAAAGTTCATAAAGTAAGTAAACATGTACCTGGTTTAAGCATGTAAAAGCGTGTAAGTGCTCAAGTGTTTTTGCTATACTTCATGTATGCTCTTATATTACTTGAGTGATATTCTTCCTCACTCGGGTGAGGTTTGACACTTTTGGTATGTTCGAGTGAGTGCCAAGAGTTCTTGCATACTCTGTTAATCCCTGTTTTACATAGCTAGAAGCAGAGTATATGATATAGTTCCATACTCGAGAATTCATCTCTAACTCAAGTGCTAAAGTGCCTTGCACTCGAGTGAGCCATCCAACACTCGAGTGACTGTCCTGTAAAAACATTTTCTATATACTCTGATGCCTAAATCAGTATGATTATCATCAAAACTTATATTAAACATAATAATTAACAAGAAAAACTTACAACTTATTAGGATTAACCATTCCCAATTCTCTTCGTATATATAAGAATTGATCTTTAGCTATCAACTTTGTGAATATGTAAGTAAGTTGAAGATACATTGGTATGAATTCTACTTTGACATCCTTCTTTTATATATGATCTCAAATAAAGTGATGTCGGATATCTATGTGCTTGGTCCTTGAATGTTGTACAGGATTCTTGGCCAAACTAATAGTGCTAGTGTTGTCACAGTAAATTGGTATCTCCTTTAAGTATATCCCTAAATCTTGAAGTTGTTGCTTCAACCATAGTACTTGAGAACAACAGCTTGCTGAAGCTATATATTTAGCTTCAGTGGAAGATAATGAAACTGTGTTCTGTTTCTTACTGAACCATGATACCAGAGAGCCTCCAAGGAATTGATATTGTCCATTGGTACTTTTCCTGTCAGTTTTATATACTCCATGATCTGAGTCTGAATAGGCCATCAAATATTCGTTTCCTCTTTTTGGATACCATAGGCCAAGTTTTGCAGTGTCTCCTAGGTATTTGAAGATTCTTTTCATAGTCTCTATGTAACCCCTGCCTTAATTACAGTAATTATAATTCAAAAGTGCGTAATTAAATGGTTTGGAGACCGTCGGATAATTTAAAACTCATTTTAAACTCACACCCTGTGGCAGGGTTTTCACAAATTTTTTCAAAACTTCATCCCTATCCTGGTCTCAAGTTCAAATATCAAATATAATTACCAGTAGAGTTAAATCACATTTATACATATCAGAGTGTATAGCCAAATTCCCAGCAACTCCTGGGTTTCATACATGTATAAACTAAGGGTTATAAGTTCCAACTAGGGGATTACATTATCAAAATCAAACATAATATTTACATCCTAAAAACAATTTACTGTAATCCCTTTCCAAAAGAGATAACCAACAATCCAAAATAACATCCCTACAAAGCCCTAACAACTCCTGGTCGTTCACTTCTCCTTTGAGCCACTTACCCTATCTGGAATGTTACTCAATGGAAAAAATGAAATTCAAAAGAATCCCAATAGTAACAAATCACTCATATAATATATAAACATATAGCATGTAAGCAACCATTAACAACAGCATCAACAGCAACACAATGTCCCATGGCTTTCATCACAACGACAGCACTCATGGCTGTATACATAATCATGACAGCTTTCACTGTATAATGCCAACTCACGCTAGATAACGACAGCTTTCGCTGTATAACGCCAGCTTATGTTGGATAATGACAGCTATCACCAGTTGTATAGGCAGCAGCATGAGATATCATCACAAAACAATGATACACACACATATAATACATTTACACATAGCATAAGAGAAGAGTCACTACTTTGTTCTTTCCTAACATACGCCGGCATAGGTTGCTTGCGATTAGGACAAATGTCAAACCTTATAAACCAAAGTCAAGGACGACAAGTTATTGTCTATTCCAAATTCTCACCTTCAGAACACTTAAAGTTGATTATCACTTGGACTCTTTAGGTGGCTACTAGAAGCCTAGACATATGCCAAAAGGGTTGGGAAGTACTATCTCAAAGACCACCTTTTAGTGTGCGTCGTAAAACATGTCATTTTTGGCTTCCGACTTGGTCCTAAAATTTTAAATGTTCAGGAAATAGGTCATAACCTATCCAAGTATCATTTTAGACTCTTCCATAGTGTTTCTTGTGATTACATTAGCCTATGGTGAAAATTTACCAAAATGCCCCCGGACCCCGACCTGGCCCCGCCGTACCCGGTCCGGTTGTACTTTTCCTGAAATTTTGACACAGGCTATTCTAACATATTTTCATCTAAGGAATCCATTTTTAGACTCAAAATTATAAAATTCATTGTCAAATTATGAAAATACCCTTGACAGCCCGCTTTAGGGTTTTAGGGTTTTAGGGGCATTTTCGTAATTATGCTTTTTCGGCCTTTTCCGAAAAGGTGACCAACTGTAACCCTACCTAATTTATGCTCCTAAACCCAATGGAACCATAAAATCATTGAAAATCCAACTCTAAGACCCATTTCTAGAGCTGGCTGAAATTTATGAGTTCTCTGGGAAAAATCAGGGTTCTGCGATTTCGGTTGCGTAAACACGTTCCTTTCTACTCCTAACCACTTTATTGACTATTCCATTAGGTCACAACTAATATTTAGTACAAATTTGGGCAGCATAACAGCCCCCACAACCCATTTTCCATTTTTACGCACAAAGACAATCTGGCGAAATTTCACCAATTAAATTATCCACAGTAGCCAGAATAGTCAATATACAAGAGTTTGGAAGTTACCTCAAGCTCCCAATAGCTTTCCCTTGACTCGGCTGAACCCTACCTATTTCTAACACCAAAAGGGAAGCTTCCAAACCTTAAAGAACATAAAGGAGTAGCTTTGGATCGGAGTTATACGCGTTAGGAACTAGATCGTCAAAGAAATCGGCTTACCTTGCAAGTTCTCTTCTTCTTCTCTCTCTATTTCAGTTGTTGTGTGCGTCTGATATGGCTGAAGGAAGGTGAAGGATAATTTTTTATATCATATATTATATGATATTTAATTATTAAATTAATTTCCAACAATTTCGGATTTTTCAGAAATTCTAGCAGATTTCTGCCCAAACTTTGAAAAATCATAACTAATTCTAGAAAAATTGAAATGGAATGATTCCAAAGCCTATAGAACCCTTATTGAGTCTAGGTTTAAGGAAAAATATAGACTTTTTCTAGCTGGAATCACAAAATTCCCATAATTTTAATCTTTGCCTAATTTCCAGAAAATAATCAATTTCACTGGGAAAATTTTAAAAATTCATAAATCTTAGCTCACAAATCAAAATGACACAAATTATTTGTCCGTTCTGAATCTTGACATGTGAAATTTAAGACTGGAAATTTTAAGAATTTTTAGACAACATTTGCCGATTCAAAATGTCCATACAAACCGACTGCCCTGCACAGAATTACACTTGACAGTTTTTCAAATTTTTAACCAATGTGTCCAATGGCTCCAAAATCAACAATCAAACCTATTCCCACACAATTTTTCACAAGGAAACCATTGGAATCACTAAAACCATCAAATTCCCATCACACATTCTCCAAAAGTGTTTATTTGACAATAATTACGTCAACTTTTGAAATAATTAGCCCTTAATCACTTTTTGGGATATTACACTCTGCATGTGATACCTTAGGAGCAGATTGATACCTTGCACACATTCCAACACTGAATTGTATGTATGGTCTGCTTGCTGTTAGATAGAGTAATGAACCAATCATTCCTCTAAATTTGTGATGTTGAAGTCAGGACCTTTTACGTTAGCATCCAACAATTTTATAGAACTCATTGGAGTATCAGCTCCATTAGCATTGTCCATTCCATACTTCTTCAATAATTCTTTCAAATATTTTGCTTGAGATACAAATATCCCATTATTGTTTTGCTTGATTTGAAGTCCAAGAAAGAAGTTTAATTCTCCCATCATGGACATTTCAAACTCTCCCTGCATAAGCTTGAAAAATTCTTGATAAAGAGATTCGTTAGTATCACTGGAAATTATATCATCAACATAATTTTGAACAATTAGAAGATCATTTTTGTTATGTTTGATGAAAAGAGATGTATATACTTTTCCTCTAACAAAGTGTTGATCAAGAAGAAATTTGCTTAGCCCTTCATACCAAGCTCTGGGTGCTTGTTTTAAACCATATAAAGCTTTCTTAAGTTTGAAAACATGATCAGGCTTTGTTTCATTTTCAAAACCAGGAGGTTGTTTTCTACATATAATTCCTCCATAATATAACCATTTAGAAAAGCACTTTTTACATCCATTTGATAAAGTTTAAAACCTTTAATACAAGCAAAGGCTAAGAGTACTCGTATTGCTTCCAATCTTACCACTAGCTATGTTTCCTCATAATCAATACCTTCTTCTTGATTATAACCTTTTGCAACCAATCTTGCCTTGTTTCTCACAATGATTGCTGATTCATCAAGTTTGTTTTTGAAAACCCATTTTGTTCCTATAACCGAGTGATCTTTAGGTCGAGGCACCAAATCCCAAACTTGATTCCTTTGAAATTGATTTAATTCTTCTTGCATAGCAATCACCCAATCATTGTTAGATGATGCTTCTTCAATATTAGAAGGTTCAATCTCAGAAATAAAAGTAGAAAAAGTTACCTCATTAAGAATTCTATTTCTGGTTTTGACACCTTCATGAATATCTCTAATTACTTGATCAATTGGATGATCTTTAATATGTCTCCATGCTTTTGGTTGTGCATGATCATCGACACCTTCTTTATTTTGAAAATAATTTGTTTCAAAATCATTCTGATTTGAAATATTTTTATTTTTCTTTATCAAACTCATTTCTACTTTATCAAAATGCTTTATCTGAGAATCAAGTTCATCAAACACAACATGAATGGACTCTTCAACAGTAAGTGTTCTTTTATTAGAGACTCTATATGCTTTACTTCTATT
The DNA here is from genome assembly GCA_963210345.1 of Inga oerstediana. Taxonomy (NCBI): domain Eukaryota; kingdom Viridiplantae; phylum Streptophyta; class Magnoliopsida; order Fabales; family Fabaceae; genus Inga; species Inga oerstediana. The sequence continues at coordinate 46,153,623 of OY723403.1, forward strand.
AAAATATCCTAGAAATAAACCTTCATTAGACTTTGAATCAAATTTACCCAAGTTTTTGTTACCATTGTTGTGAATGAAGCACTTACATCCAATGATGTATAGATGAGCAAGATTTGGCTTTCTTCCTTTATAGAGTTCATATGATATCTTTCCAAGTGACTTGTAAATATATGCTCGATTTGAAATATAGCATGTAGTACTCATTGCATCCGCCCAGAATACTTGTGATATTTCTTTTTCATTGAGTATTACCCTTGCCATTTTTGTGATGACTCTGTTCTTCCTTTCTACTACTCCATTCTGCTGAGGCATTCTAGGTGCAGAGAAATTGTGATATATTCCCTCGTTGTTGCAGAAATCTTCAAAGAGTTGATTATCAAATTCCCCTGCATGATCTATGTTGACAAAGACAATAGAAATACCTTTCTCATTTTGGACCTTCTTAGCAAACATAATAAATTCGACAAACGTTTCATCTTTTGAAGTAATAAATATAGTCCATGTAAATCTTGTAAAATCATCAACAATTACTAAAATATATAGATTTCCTCCAACATTTTTTACTCTCGCTGGACCCACCAAATCCATATGAAGTAATTGTAAAGGCTTAGAAGTAGAAATCTCATACTTTGTTTTGAATGAAGATTTAGTTTGTTTGCTTTTTTTACATGCCTCACAAATCATGTCGTCTTTGAGTTTAAGTTTGGGAAGACTAACAACTAAATCTTTTCTAATCAGTTTGTCAAGTTGGTTCATATTAACATGAGCTAAACACTTATGCCATAACCAACTTTCCTCTTATTTACTAAAAAAATAATTTTCAGAAAAATTTGAATTTAAATTAATAGTATAACAATTACCGTCCCTTTGAGCTCAGATCTTTGCCTTGATGGATTCTTTGTTAAGCGGTAGATCCTTCTTGTTTACTATCAAGCATTCTTCTGAATCAAATATCGCCCAATTATCTTTGTCAGTGCTTTGACTCACACTCAGGAGGTTGTGGCATAATCCTTCAATGTAATATACATCATTGATTTGAACTCCATCAAATTTTCCCACTTCACCAATTCTTGGGTCCTTTGTGATTAGTATGCATTACTTTTGGCACATGCGTCCCTTTTAGAACCCATTTGTACGTACTAATAACATGTCCTTTTCTAAAATAACATGATGAAGTATAATGTCCTTTCCTATTAAAGTAACTACATGATGCAAATGGATTTGATATATGCACAGAATTCTTAAAATATTTGAGATAAATCCTACTACCATTTTTCTTATTTCCTCTGTTTTATCCTGATTAGATTTATATCCAATTCCAGATTTATTAAAGGAAACTTTTTGAGATTTTAGAATAACTTTAAGAGTTTCACTTCCTTTAGTAAATCTTTCCATAGTTTTTGTTAAATCACTTATTTTCTTATCTTTTTCTTCACATAATGCACATGATGATATGACAGTATTTTCTAACTCTTTTACTTTCTTCTTATGACTAACCATTTCTTTAGCTACCTTGACGAATTCAGTATGCAATGTATTATATTCAGATAATAACTCATCATAAGTAGGTTTAGAGTCACTTACCTCAGAATCTGATTCTTCTTCTTTTCTACCAAGCATAGATTTGCAACTTCGTCGTTGTCACTTTCTACATCCGACAAGCTATCACCCCATAGAGATGATATGTATGCTTTCTTCTTCTACTTATTCTTGTCATTGTTTTTGGAGCATTCAGATTTGATGTGTCCAGGCTTTCTACATTTGTAGCATACTATCCGTCGCTCCTTGTTTTCTTTCTTGCTTGGTCCACCTTAATAATTCTTGAAATTCTTTTGGCCTCTTCTATAGAACTTCTTGAATTTTCTCACAATCATTTCCATATCATCATCATTAGGGACATCTTCATTTTCTAAAGACTCATCTTCCTTGATGGCTTTAAGTGCAACTCCTCTTTTCTTTTTATCATCGAACTCTTCTAGTTCCTTCTTGAACCTTAACTTTCCTTCATACTCATAAAGGCTACCAAATTGTGCAGCTACGAATCTCATTGACTCTTTGACCAAAAAAAAAATCTCATTGACTCTCTTTTAGCTCCTTCGATAGCAGTTACCTTTGTTTCCCATTCTTTTGTAAGAATGTTAAGGATCTTTCTTATCTGGGAATTTTGGTCAAATGATTTCCCAAGTGCCGATAGTTGATTAACAAGATGAGTATATCTAAGTTCGAATTCTGAGATTCTTTCTCCAAGTTTCATACAAAATAGATCATACTCTGTAATTAAAGTATTGACTCTATTTTCTTTGATTCTAGATATGCCTTCATGAGTGATCTCAAGAGCATCCCACATATCTTTGGCTATTGGTAGTATTCAGATTCGAAAATATTCCTTTTGACTGAGGCACTCTGTATCATTAAAATAGCTTTGTTGTTTAACGTTACTAACCTCTTGTTATCTTCATCAAACTCCTTTAGGCTCTTTTTAATGACTATATCTTCGATTTTCTTCAGTAGAACATAGTCACCATCTTGTATCACATTCCATAGACCGTATTCGTTAGCTATCACAAATACTTTGAACTTAGCTTTCCAGAATGAAAAATGTTCTCCAGCAAAACCAGGAGGTCAAGTGATAGAAGCTCCATCTGGAAGGATGTTCTCACCCATTGTTGCTATTTACCATATCATTCTCACGCTATTAGGCTCTTCAGAGAAGACCTAGCTCTAATACCAAATAAAAGAGGCAAGCTTCACCCAAGAAGGGGTGAATTAGGTGATATGATAAAATTTTTGGTTGATGCGGTGATATGACAATAACTGTAGATTGAGTAAAGTTGAGAAGATTAGCATAGAGAAAGTTATACTGGTTCGGCCCAAAACCCAGGCCTACATCCAATCCTCAGATATCAAGACCTACTGAGATTTTTACTATTCTTCCAAGATTCAATGGCTCTCAGAGCACCAAAAAACAACAATCTTCCGTAAAAGGACTACGAGCAAAAATATTCTAACACTTAGAAATTTCTCTCCCCCTTACGACAAGTCTTATGTACAGAACAACAAACATATGACCTTTCTCTCTTGCTTAGGTATACAAATCTTATGAGCAGTAATGTTTTCTCCTGCTTACACCTCTATAAGTCTTACGAGCAGCAACGTTATCTACTACTTGTACCTTGTAAGTTTTATGAGCAGAAAGTCCTACTAGGAATTCTCTTAACTACTTCTCTTGTAAGGATATCTACCCTCTTAAGGTCCTTGTACCTTGAGATCAAGTGAAAATAGAATTTGAAGTGTATACAGACTCTCTCACAGAGCAAATATAATAAACACTAAAGTACAATATGAATACAGATAAAATATGAATAATAGAGACTCATGAATTTGCTTGTGTGAATTCTTGTTCTGAGTTCTTGTTTTTATAGTCCCTGAAGCTCTGCATTTATAGTCAGTTGATTTTGTCCGTTGAATAATAGTCGTTATGGAATAAAGCATTTTACTGTGGAACAACATGCGTACGTTTGAAATCTTTGAACAAGATATAGTGGTAGGTACGTGCTTGGATGGTCATAATGATTCTGTCTATCGTTGTTTGATTTCCTCTATGCCTTTCTAATTCAAATGATCAACCTCCTGTTTTACACTTGAAATATATGTTAAATGATGTTAAATAATATTAAGTGAAAATGGAATGAATAAATAATATTAAACCATGTTCGGATTGATCACTATAAGTCTGTTGCATTTTGGCTTCTGATAGAGTATCACTCAAGTGTACTGAGGCCTTACTCAAGTGTATCTTCATATTTCCTCTCTGCTTCTGCTTTTGTGTTGCACTTCCTTGTGATTTTGAGAGAGTGCATTTTCACACTTACGAGTGATGTGGGTCCTCACTCGAGTACATATCCTCTCACTCGAGTACACTTGTATTTTGTATTATGAGCCTACGTCTGTGGATAACACTCACATCCCATTTTTTCAAGAGTGTGATTTTGCACTTGCAAGTAATGTAGGGCCTCACTCGAGTACATTGATTCTCACTCGAGTGAACAGTATATTCTTGTATAAGATACTCTTTCATTTCAACACTTGCATCAGGAATGGAGAGTTAGATTTCTCCCTCGCGAGTACTGAGGTATCACTCGGGTGTAAGTACTCTCCACTCGGGTACACTTGCTCTTCCATGCTTTGGCTGACTTTTGGGCAAATGCTTTCTATGCTTCACTTGCTTGAACTTGAGTGCCGTTTTCACTTTGAGTTATTTTGCACTCGGGTAAACACTTCCTGTATCACACTTTAAAGGGCTCGAGTGAACTTGAGACTATCACTCGAGTATTGAGTCCGTGCTCGAGTGCAATAATCATTTCTTGTCTCTGATATTGCTCATTGTCAAACACTTGCATGAGTGTGCCTTCATGCTTGAGTGCAAATAACTTCATCACTCTATTGCTGAGGCTATCACTCGAGTTATTCTGGTATTTTCAGCAAAAGGCTGCTTCTATCAAACACTTTCAGTTCAACACTCACTTGTGCTAGAGTACAAAATTGCTTATCACTCGAGTACTAGCTCCATCACTCAAGTGTATCAGTTAAAAACACAGTAGTGACCCCTGAACTTTATGAGATGCATTTGGTAACATTTCCAACCATTGCAAAACATAAGTTTCTTACCACAACACATAATGATCTTTTGTTATCATCAAAACTTGAAATCTAACACCCTCAAGTTTACATTAACCTTACCCTATGTAATATCCTAAATTTTGGGCCTAAGACTTTGAGTATAAGCTTATATCAGGCATACGACTAAGTCCAATTCAGGAAGAGTCCCAAGAATGATGAGAGATAGAAAGAATCTCAAGGACTATGTGATCTGGCCTTAATAGGCAGAGGGCCTAGTATGCATAGCTAGTAGGATTAAAGTGTTAGTGCAAATGTGCACAGGACACATATGGTGCCATTGGGTTGGTAAAAAGATGCAACATAGTTATGTCATGGGGGTATGGTACTTATTGGTTGAGCAAAATATGCTGGTGTAGGCGTGCACATGACATTTTCAGGGTAGACATGTGTACCTTGTAAACCCCAACCTTGGTAGCCATTAATATGGTTCAAAAATGTATCATTAAGTTAAATTGTAGACCAACGGATAATTTAAAACTCATTAAAGATTCCAACTTCAAGATAGGATTTGGCCCTGTGATAAAGTGGGTTTTCAAAAACTTTTCCAATGTCTGTTTAATACGATTTCACAACCACTTTTCAAATATATTTGGTCTGTGCAGTTTGGTTCCATTCGTCAATATCAGAGTGTATAACAAAATTCCCAATTCCTCTTGGGTTTCCTTTATTCAAAAAGGATTTACAGGGCATATTTGACCGTTTCAATTCCTATATCGGGGATTACATACAACCTCACATGTTTATAACATATACAATTTACACAATTATCCCAAAAGTATGACAACTAACACTAAAGCTCAAAACTCCTAGATGGGAGCACTATCCGCCCTTCATCACTTGTTTCTCTTTAGACCGCTTGCCCTGGCTGTAGGTTAGTCATTGGAAAGAGTGAGATTCATATGATCTCAGTAGTAACAATTCACTCAAAAGATATATAATAACAAAGCATGTAAGCGAATCACAAAATAGCATCACAATAGCATCCATAACAGCAATCACATTCATGATTTTTGTCACATCACGACAGATTTATGGCTGTATACACAATATAACAACATTCGCTGTAATCACAATAATGATAGCTTTCACTGTATTCATAATAACGACAACTATCACAGCTGTATTTGCAGTAACATTTGCATTCATCACAATTCAATGATAAACACAACCATACAATGCATTATACATAATATAAGAGAAAGAGTCACAACCTTGTTCTTTCTGTTCCTGCGAGGGCACTGATTTCTCATGCTCAGGGCAGATATGAAGTCCTATAAATCATAATTAAGGATGACGAGTTATTCCCTATTCCAATTCTTAATTCCAAAGCACTTAAAGTTGGTTATCATTTGAGACCCTTAAGCCTTTTAGCCGTTGTAACCCCCTCCGTAATTATATCCGAAATACAACATTAAAGTGAAATAGAGACCAATAATAATCAAAATTCATTTACATTCCCCATCCTTAAGATAGGGTTTTCACAAATACATTTCACAAACACTTTAACCTGTCTCACATTCACATTTCGAATACAATTACATTGCGAAGATAATTAACATTCATGATATATCAGAGTGCACAATAACAATCCCGGCAATTCCGGGTTCATATCTTCACTAAAGGTTCATGGGCACATACGCCCTTTACAATTCCTCAGTGGGGATTACACAAATTTCATTCCCAATACATATCCAAATACACCTCCATAACATATACAACCATATATCCATTCTAATAAATACAACTCTAAGTACATTCAAATCAACTACCATTATCCCAAATGGCAACGATAACCACTACCAAGTCCAAAGGCCCATAAGGGATTCTCGCCGCCCCTAGTCGCTTGCTCCTTCCTCGAGCCACTTGTCCTGTCTAAAATGTTGGTAGGAGAGGGTGAGATTCTAGAGAATCCTAGTAGGAAACAGATACCAATATGCATGTAAGATAAGTGTTTAATGCATGACATGCTTGCATCACAATAACTCATGTTCACATAATGATATATCCGCATGCTCAATGTTTCAACAACATACTCATGGCCATAGCATAAATAGAAACAGAGCTTCAATCATTCATATATATTTCACATAATCAAGCAAAGCAATAACATGCATCAATACACAAACACAAATATCAATACATGCAGGAGAGGTAAGTTCCCTACACTTATTCTTTCCACGTATGCTCCAGCGTCGGCTACTCACGATCCAAGCGGATATCAAATCATGATCAGGGTAAATACCCAACCCTATAACCAAATCAAGAACATATGGTCATTCTCTTTTCCAAATTCTCACTTTCATAACACTTAGATTTGGTTATCATAATTGACCCTTAAGAGGCCACAAATGCCTCTAATCAAAGCCCTAAAAGGTTGGGAAACAAAAGGTTGAAGGTCACTTTTCGAAAACACCAGATGCTGGAACACAGGGGTAGGCTGCGGCCCGCCCTTCCTTGGGCTGTGGCCCAAATATGGTCAGAAGGTCATGGGCTGCGGCCCACCACTCATGGGCCGCGGCCCGAAACAGGTCAGAAAGGTTTGGGCCGCGGCCAAGCAATTTCCTGACTCTTGGCTGAACTTCGAAAAACCATAACTAATTGTAGAAAAATCGAAACGGAGTGATTCCAAACCCAAATGAAAGGTATATGAGTCCTCTTTCAAGGATAAATATAGCCCATCACTGGAAATCACTACACAAATACAGAATCACCAAAAACTACACACTACTCCAAAACAGAGTTCTGTTCCAATCCCAAACTTTGGACAACCATATCTCACAGGATACTCAACGAAATGACACAAAATATATGTCCATTTTGAAGCTTGGGATGTGAATTTTAAGACTGGAAATTTTCAGAATTTTCCAATACCATTTGGTCATTTAAAACGCTCATACAAAATTACTGCACAAAACAGAGCTTAAACCAAACAGATTTCCAATTTTCTACCAAAGTGTTCAATAACTCCAAAATTAATAACCAAGCTTATTCCCACACAAAATCACTCAAGGAACACAATGGTAACCTCAAAATGACCAAAATCACAACCCATTTATATGCCCTGTTTTGACCAAAGCACAAAACCAACACAAAAAGTGCCAAACTTCACATTTAAGCTTCAATGCAATTCTATCAGTTCAAAACACTAAACAAGGCACCATTTCCATAACAACAACATACCATACTCCCCAAGACCCTAAATCACGAAAATTAGGGCTAAATTCCAGAAATTCAAGGCCTAACCAATGGCCACAAATCTTATATGAGAAGGAAGCTTTCACTCACCTCAACAACTTTCCCAAAGGCACTTCATGATTCTCCCAAGTCCCTAATTTCGTGATTTCTCAAATCACCACCAATGGAGAAACTACAACCATAGGATGAAAGCTCTTAGCTCAAGGAACAATATTAATGAAGAGCATTTTGCATTTGAGGCCATTTGCTTACCTCAAAATCCAGCTTTTCCTTTCTCTTTCTTGGCCAACAATGGCTGCGCAAGAGAGAGAACGTGAGAGAGAGAGAAGGAAGAGAGATGAATGATGAGGAAGATGAAAGAAAACATAATCATACTCCCTCCCATCAGTTTTCCAGCGCCAAGTGAGGGAAGAGAGGAGAGAGAAAACAATTAAAAATTCCCTTTGACTTTTCTCCCAATCCCTTCACATGTACACTTGCCAAGTGTCCACTCCTCATTGGCTCTCACACAATAAGCACCCATTAGCTTCTCTAATCTCTCCATTAGCCATTTTAATTTCACATCTCATGCCCTCTTAATTAGTAATTAATCTCTTCCATTAATCACTAATTTAGAGCCATTCTTTTAATTTCCCAACAATTATGGCATATTAATTAAAATTGCCATACAACACATAATTATTCCACTTTAATTCGATAATTATCCTCAATAATTACCATTAGCCTTTAATCGAAAATTGGGGTGTTACAGCCGTGGCCAAGAGCTAGTCAGACACTTTTTGGCTATGGCTATGAACCACTGGCCACTGCCAAGAAGTGACATGTTTCTTGGCTGATTTCCAATGACCATAACTTTTAGCACACATATCGAAATGACACAAACTTTATATCATTTTAAAGCTTACAATGTCTACTACAAAACTGGAAAGTTTCACAACTTTTTGACAACATTTGCTATTTCCAACATCATGCAATGTAGCTCCCCTGCACAGGATTCCCACTTAATAAAATTTCCAGTTTTCAGCCTAAGTTTCCAACGGTTCCAAAATTCTCATCCAAGACTACTCCCACACAGTTTTTCACATAAACTCCAATGGAAACATCAAAACAACCAAATTCTCACTCCTGTATGTTCTATTTCGGGAAACATTTCAACACAAAACTCATAATTGCCAACATTTCACACTCAAGACTCTAAACAAATTCCATTGTCCAAAACACAACATAAGACACCATTCCAAAAATCAAAGCATCATGAACTCTCTAAAACCCTAATTACACAAAAAAAATAGGGCAAAAATCCAAAAATCAAAGGTCTCAACCAATGATCACAACAGCTATACCAAAAGGTTGCTTTTGCTCACCTCTTTCACTATCTCTCGCTTGTTCTTCAATTCTCCAATCACTAGCTTTTCTTGAATACTCCAAACACCTCCTATAGACAATCTAAAAACATAGGATTAAAGCTCTTGTCAAGATGAACAAGATTAAAGAAGAGGTTTTTGGCATTTACGGTCATTCAAAAGGTCAAAAAGCAAGAAGAATATCTTGATTTCTTCTTTCTCTTTCCTCCTCCTTCTTGGAAAAAAATAAGAGCTGAAGAGAGAGTGTGTGTGTATGTGTGTATAAATGATGAATGATCAGCTTTTTGCACTCCCTCCATGCCCCTAGCCAACTTAAGGAGAGAGGGAAGAGAAAATGAGTTAAAACTTTGACTTCTATCCAATGGTCCAAGTGATGCCAAGTGTCCTCATCTTGTAGCTTCTAACAAATGCATGCAACCATGTGATTATTCCTTCTAATTTCATTAACCATTTAGTGTCACCTCTTGATCTTTTAGTTGATAATAAATTCCCTTATTCTTGTTTTGCTCTTGACTATGGCAATTTCTATAGAATTACCACTTAACACATTATATAAACCCATTAACTCAAGCCATGTGCCCTCCCCTTTCTTTTAATTCCATTTAGGCTTTAACACCATAATTGAACTTAAATATCGGGTTTAGGCATTATCTACTACTAATACGAGTCATTTGGTAATGATTCATATTCTATTCTCTGAAAGCGTTTGTCTAACATTAATTACATTCACTTTTGGAGTCATGAGCCCTTATACATAATTTGGGGCATTTCATACCCTGCGTTTTTAGAATGGATGCCGATGTGTGGTGCTGGGTAGGGACTATACACATATACTCTAACCTGCCATGATTTGGCGGGTCTCAATATACATGAAGCAATTTCGATTAAGTTCTGAGTAAAATCCCAAGTAGACACCGATAAACTAACTTTATTAAAGTAGTTTTAATAAAGTAAGTCATGATTGCTAATGATGACACAACTTTTGTGTTAGCACCACAAGAAATTGACAAGTGTCCCCCTTATCATGACACAGTACAAGATCACTTTTGTGTTGGATGAATGAGAAGGTGACAAGTGTCCCTTATGATGGCACTTACTTTTTGCCTTTTGTGTTGGCATCTCTTGGACACGCCACCTAGCACCTAAGTCCAAGGAATCCACCGATCTCCGGTTTAATCACGTACTTAACTTCCCGAACACCGAACTCAAAAGTCTGAGGAAATTGTTAGGCCTCCCCTTCCCTTGACACATGCAAGGACACCTAAAGAAAGCGGAAAGAGAAAAGATGTGTCAAGGACACATGTCAATTTATGATCTAATCCTTTGGCACATGGCACAACAAGATGCAATCAAAGGCAAGATTAAATCTCATCCCTCCCTTATCCTTCAAAGTGGACGTCTAACATGGGAAAGGGAGGAGAAAATAGAGAAAAAGTAAGGAAAAAAGAAAGAAGAGAGAAGGTGGATGAATAGTTAAATTTCTTGAGCTTTGGAGCTGATTCTTACTCTAAATCGTCATTATCGTCCGATAAGTCCCTCAGGAAACTTCTTCTACTCACTGTAAGCTTTAATTCTATGGCCTCATATTTCTCATCTGAGGTGTTTTGTGTCATTTAGTTAGTCGAAGTGCCACAAGAATATAGAACCGGTTATAGCAATGCGAAGAAGTAAGCATAGGCTTCACTTTGAACTGATTAAGTTGTGATTTTGTCGAGTTTTTTAGGATTGTTGGAAGGCCTAAAATTTTGGCCAAGAGTTGTTTTTGAGGTTATAAATGGATTGTCCATGAAAAATGGTGTGGGAATAGCCCTTGGTTATAATCTTGAATGAGTTGGAATGAAAAACTAAAAGTTTGGATTTTTGTATAAGTGCTGCCAGATTTCGTTTTTCTGGAGGCAGTCTGCTTGTGATGAGTTTATGAATGATTAAATCATGTCCAATGGCCATTAAGCTTTTCAAGATTAAAGTAGATATTTAGGGCTTTAATTTGATAGGTATTATGTGTCATTTAGGTGTGTAGATTGTGAGATATGAATTTTTGAAGCTAGGCATTAAATCTGGAACATTTTCTGGACTAGTTGTGTTGTTCGATAATTCTGGGAAATTTAGCCCTATTATTGGCAGTGGCTAATATTTTTCCCTTAAAGAAGACTTAATGAGGGTTACATTTAACTTTGAACCACTGCAATTGGATTTTTCTAGAATTAGTTATGATTTTTCAAAGTTAAGAGGAAAATCTGCCAACTTTATAGAATAGTGTGAAAATAAGAAAGTAAGGGTAATTGAAAATTAATTTTAACTTCAATGGTTAAGTAAAGCCCACAAAATGTTCACATTAAAGTTAAACAATCAAAATGTTTTGAGTTATTAAAATTGGGACAAGTATAGGCTTAAATATAAGAGACATGTCCTAATGGCTAAAGTAGTCCATTAGACATTCAATTGTCATGGCTATAATAATGTGGTTATATATATCTAGGGCCATGAGGTGACGAAGAAGAAGCAACTGTAATGGTTGGAAGAAAAGGTACAGGAGGAGGACACAAAGACCAAAGATAGTGAACTTACTTACTTGCGTATATGTGATGTTTATGCTGGGCATTGATTTGCTATATTACTTTACTTGATTATGTGAAGCATGTATAAATGAATGAAGCTCTATTTCTGTTTTTGTTGTGGCCATAAGTATGTTGCACGAAATATTGAGCATGCAGAATATCATTATATAAACATGAGCATATGTAAGGCATGCATATCATACACTAGCATTCATCTTACAAGCATTGTTTGTAATGTTTGCTACTGAGATTAATCTCACCCTCCCCTACCAACCATATAAGCAGTTGAGCACAGAAGAAGTACAGGACACTGCTCCAGGAAAGAAGTTGCAATGTAAAAGAGAAGAATTATTTACGCACTAGTCCATTATATAAATTAATATATTTGCAATGGATAACTATATAACCCGCATGACGAATGAATTAATTATCCAAGCGCGATAATTGAATTAGAAGTAGATAATCGCACGATACGAACCCATTAGTTAAGAAACTTTCGTACATAAAAATGAGCAAAGAATCAGTCTGAGTAAGATAATAAAGAGAATTAAGGAAAGATGAGTCGCAATGAGTAGGGAACCACGGTGAATAATCTTCAAAAAATTTTGATTTATTCAGAAAACCCCCTTAAAGTGCATGTTCGAATCATGTTTTTGGAGTTGGAATTTGAAATTATTTACCCAGAAATATCACTTAGTAGTTTAGATTCACTAAGAAAGACTCATTAGAACGATAATATAACTAGGGTGTTACACCCTAAGTTGGTGTAATATGGATTCATGTTTATGAATCATGGGTTGCCGTTTTTACCCTATGGATATTGCTCAAGCCTTAAGGTCTATTTAGCATGAGGGATTTGGAGGAAAGGGGAGGGGAAAGAAAATTTTTATGAGCTCAAATTAAAAAATATAAGTGAAATGGGGTTTTAAAATTTTAATGAAGATAAGATGCAAAATAAAAAAGTAAGGAAAATTAATTAAAAAAATTTCAACTCCACTTCCCCAATTTTTTAAAATCCAAGTCAAAAAATTTTTCCCTACCCTCCCTTGCCCTCCAAATCACTCATACCAAACATCCCTGTTTGGTTTGGAGTTTTTCTAGGTTAGGTGAGAATTGAAGATTAAAAAACCTTATTTGGTTGGAAGGAGGTGAGATGAGGGGAGGTGAAAATTTTTTGTCTTGTAGTGCTCCCTCCCCATCTTTCTCAAACCTCCAAATTTAGGGGTTTTCTTATATGAGAGAAAATTTATGACTCATTTTAACTAAATTACCCATAATAATTTTTTGTTATTCCACATCTATCCCTATAATATAAAATCCTTTTTTGCTCACAGAGGTACTCGCTGTTCTTCTCTTCTTTTTAGCCTTCTCTTAATCATTCTCTTGTGTTCTCATTGTTATTTCAAATAATTCCTTTTGTTCTTTCCAATTTAGTTATAAGAAATAATTGCATATCATTAATGCATGTGGGAATCAGAACTAATGAGCAATTTAACTGAGAATTTAGATTAAGCTTCATGAAGAACGAGCATTTCCTCCCCCACGCGTTGCGTGGGGAGCATTATTTTCAACATACATTATCTATAATTAAAGAATTTAACTTTCCACATGTTTAACATTCGTTGATATTTTTGACGTCATGGATACTACACCATGATCAAACTACAAAACCTCACAAATTTACCAACATCTGGAACATACATTTAAGATGTGGTCTTCCATGGCACACACTCCCAAATGATATGGTCTATACTTGAGTGAGCCTACTGTAGCTAGATATAGAGCTTTCAAATGTCCATTGCAATTTTTTGTCTGAGCTAATGAGTAGCTTTCACATTTGAAGTCCACATGGACATAATTATGTTCAAGGTAATAGAATCTTGGCTAAATTACACTGAACTTTCTGGCTAAATCATCAGGTTCCTCTCCCACATTTAATTTCTGTTAAAAATAAGTTTACTTATGCAGTAAATATTTAATCATACTTGTTGAGCATCATAAGACTTGCATTGAAATAGCAAACAAACAAATAATGATACACACCTCAAAGGCCAATAAGATACAATTAACGAAAAAATGGGTAGTACAAAAACATCAACTTTAAAATTAATGTATAGGCAGGGTGAAGCCATAATGCTGCCCTCATATTTTCGACCCCCAACAACCCTTATAGCAGTGACAAAGTTAGTCAGCACAGCCACCCTGCAAGTGTATCCAAGTCTTGATATAATCAGCATCCAAGAAAAAATAAAATATCATTCTTAGAATACAAAGAAAAAAAATCAAATGAAGATGTTACCTTCAACTGGTTATTGGTTGCATTGAGCACCCTTGATGACACTTCTCAGTATCGGATAAAATAGTAAAGCTGAAATGGACAGATTTCAACAACAGATATTAACCAACAACCAATAACCAAGGGGTACGAACATAAACCAGTATCTAAATTGTCTATGTTAACTTTATATTTCAGTAATATTAACTTATCTATGTTGACTATTTTCATGCAGCTGTCTAATGTGGTCAGTTTACTTCATACCTCATTTTATTTTTTTAATATTCTCACAAAAGGGCATATCCATTGTTTTGTTCAATACCATAAACATGCTAACTTGCAGCGTCCACTTCCAAAATGTGGCTACTGTCATGACCATTTTCGTGCAACTCTGGGGCCTTCTGATGTTTATTTGTTTCTCCCAAGCTACTTTCTACACCATTGCTTTATTTTATCTTCTTCCATTGGTTATCTGCCAATGCAACTAAAGATAATGTGTTTCATCTTTGGGGTTCCTGTTTGACTGTACATAGGAAAGGCTGGCCCCACCTCTTTTTTGTCTACTACATTTGTCTCTTTACATTACATTGTTTTGTCTCCTTACAATAAATTCTTACAGCATATTTATGGTAAGCCTATTACTCCCTCTTATAAAGCAGCTTATTTGTCTGGCTTTATCTATGTTAACTTTAATTGTATGATCAAGAAGTTATACCAGTTATGATAGTTGTTGATTTCTGATGTTGAGTCCTTTTTTTGGTGCCATAATGGTGAAAGTTATCTAACATCTATTATCCATCGTGTAAGAAAAAAATTAGTTTACTCCCAATCCTTAAATAATTAACAAACGATCATTAGAATTGTAACTCAAATGATTTGTTATTGAAGTAGGTCCATGTAACTCAAATTTTAGTTTCTCCAAAAAAATGGCTGCATAAAGAAATAAATCATAGCTAATGGGTAAATAAATCATCCAGTTACATGGAGTCACTTCCAACTTGACGTTAATTAATTCAAGGAAAATCTCAACCATCTGTCAAGATATTACAAAAAAAAAAAAAACAATAGTATAATCACATGTAAAAAACAGCAATTAGAACTTTGTAAATTAAGTGCATCAATGGAAGGGAAAGTGGCTTTGCAGCCACAAAGTTAGTTAACAATGGCCTTAAAATCTAAGAGTCAATTAACTGGGATTCAAATTGAAGCTAGCAGATATTGTTGCCAAACCTGAAATTCAAACTCAAATTTACACGGAGCCCCATGAGTAAAAAATTCCAGTCAATGGACTCGAACGCCTGAAACAAAAAAGTGTAACAGCAGGCAAGAAGATTACAAAACACCTTAACAGCTTTTATAATGAAAGGACAAAAGGATGAAATCAGAATAATAAAAGCTGCAGGATTTATATTTCATTTTATCAGAACCAACATCTGCAATCCCTTAAAAAGAAGAGTGTAAGTGCAGACCAAAAAGTTATATACAAAAAAAATATTTTCTATTCATGACGAGAAAAGACAAAATATTTTGTACATATCACATTGACTTCAATTGGACAAAAGTGACAACACAAGGAATACCACCTTTTAATGTTCAAATAGATGTCTTAGCCTACTTCTTTTACAGTAAATCATACCTGCTAGGTAATCCTAGTCACAACATATGGTATAAGGCTTTTGTTTAAGCTATCATACCCACCTTTCAAAAAGGACAAGAAAAGTATGAGTGAATATGAAAAGTGACTTGTCAAAATCCAATTGCTTTTCATAAGGGGACAAAATATTATGCCTCAGCGTTGAATCCTCCTGAAGTTCCTTCTTGATATCAGATAAAGGACAACATTCTTGGACCACATTTAAAAGAAGGATATTAACCAACAGATAAAAGCATAACCCACAGAACATAAAAGTTGTTATTCATGATGCCCAATGCAACATACAAAACTCATAACACAATGCAGTAACTATATATCAGCCTTAAAAGACAGCTTGACTTTGCTTACTTCTTATGCACTGGGAAGGCAGCTGGGGTTTGTGAGTGATGATGAAGAAGATCCCAGCTAGCCTTTAATTAGTCCAACCTACTAATAGTTTAAGTTTACTGATTGTCTACAAATGTTTAAATTTTAGTCCAACATAATATTATCTTGCATGTCCACCTCTAACTATATTACTTCATATTCTATGTAATTCCTCTACTTTGTCATTGAAGAAACTAAATTAACTTAAGTTTTATTGGTTCTATTGTGCGCTGATTAAATATTGGCCTCTGATGCCAATATATAACACATTTTCCTATTGTATTTTAGTATGTTGTTAATGCTATATTTAAAAGGACCCCAAGATGAAAGATCTTTCTAAATTAACTTAAGTTATTTTTTTCAGAGGGCTTGGAATTGTTTGTGGTCATGTTATTTTCATCAGGCCTGGTATTTAAGGACAAGATGTTCTTTTTACATTGCAGCTAGCAGGGAAACATGGAGATATTTGATTAGATGGTACCAAAAGCAGTGAAACAATGAAGAAAATACACATTATGATCAGGTATGAATCATGGCATAACCTGAAGCAAACCAGATTTAAGTACAAGGTCCATACAAGTTGAAAAGAAAACCTACAAAAACTTGAAAAACGACAACATGGCAGTCAACTACATATTCCCTCCTTTCTCCGGTAACTTCATGGAAATTTGGATAAAAGAACATCATCAAACCCCATTAAGAAATACAAGTACTCATTAAGAAATACAAGTACTTAATTACATAATGATGATAAGTAAGAATTGAAAAAATCATAGAATATTTGGGATAAAAAAATATTATCTTCAACAAAATTCAATTTCCTATATGGGATGGAAAAAAGATCAATGTAACAAATCCACAATTGATAAAATCAGCCTTCACGTCAACAACAACACACCAGAAAAGTGAGAACAGAGAATTAATAAGGCACATGAGTACGGAGTAACTAAAATTGAAGTAAAAAGGATCTGATAAAGAGAAAGACATAGCTGCAATGTACAAAAATGTGAACACTCCTATAACACTTGGATATGAAGAAGATGTTTAGGCTCAAGTTCTTCATGAATGGTTTAACTGCGAAAAGGTGACAAGGGAGCTAATAACATGCAACAGCAGGAAATGAGTTGCCAAAATTGTGGGTAGCCTGGTGCTACACGTTTTAGTAGTTCAAAATATACAAAAGACAAAATATTCTTTATGCATTACCTCCATTTGTATGCCCTTACATCTCCAATAAAGAGACTTCAAGGCTTGTGTGGTCTTTTGTGGGAATATGCATTACCTCCAATTGTGGGAAGATGCAACAACATATTTCTTTTAATTTGAATAAGTAGGCCTGGTTCTGGGCTAGAAATTAACTGATACAAATTGGTATTTGTAATATCGCGGAAAACAACCGAACTGAAAGGAAAAATTAATAAGCAGTCAGCTGAATTAAACATGAGGAAGACATATAGGTGGATTAACTGAATTAAACAGAAAAAATTAGTGAGGATTTGCATGCACAATAACAAAATTACCAAGTGACGTTTTTTTAGCCCTTTGAATAAGTCAAGGCAATAAGGGACAAAACATGGGATTTACAATAGGGAAGGCGCAAGGCCTATGTCGAGCACTAATAGAACAGGCCACTAAGTTAATAAAAAGAGATACTAACAAAATTCAAACCGAAGGGATTGCAAACTATATATTGCATATCAACCAATTCAAACAATAGACCTTATGCTTGAAAATCTATAAACAATAATGATAGGCATGCAGTTGTATACAGAAGTAGAAGAAGATAAATAAGATAGGATCGTCTTCGTTGTTCGTGTGCGGAAGGAAAACGGAGCAGAGGCTGTTTACATCGCTATCTTTCTACCAATTTTTTCTGAGATGATTTCAGTTCAAGGTCAATCTGCCCAAACCATCACACAACATTAGATGCAGTCTGAGTAGATGGGGGAAGTTATAAACAGAGTAGAGACATTACGACATATAGCTAGACATGACACATCGCATAAGAGAAAAGCACCAACGCTGATTTGATGGAAGTACTCACAGCATCCATAGAGGGAAGAGAATAACAAAGCGACTCCAGAATGGCTGGAGAACATATTTAGCGAGGTAGGAATGATCTACACCACTATATTTGTATCTATGCAGAGTTGCTACACCATGAGTGCCAATATAACCCATTATCTCAGACAAATCTTGAACTTTTTCCCCTTCAAAGACCAACTAAGCCTCTGCACGAATAACTATGTGAATATGCTTGATATCAAAACCAAGAAACTTACTAAATTAAAGTGTATGCTAAAAACAAATTGAACTAATCAACTTAGTTAAGAGATGAAGATGAATTGATTTATATGAAAAAAAACGGCAAGCACTCTGATTCACGCTGAACGTGCACAATTCTCAAACTAAAGAAGATTGGACCAAACCAAATCAAACTATTGCAGAACTTTCAAAACGAATAAATGTGCGAATATGCTTGATATCAGAACCAAGAAACTTACTGAAAATTAAAGTGTATGCTAAAAACAAATTGAACTAATCAACTAAGTTAAGAGATGAAGATGAATTGATTTATATAAAAAAAAAAGCGGCAAGCACTCTGATTCGCGCTGAACGTGCACAATTCTCAAACTAAAGAAGATTGGACCAAACCAAATCAAACTATAACAGATCTAGAGGTAGAAAGAACCAATATTTATGGGAAAAAAATAAGAAATGAGACACGTGCAGATCAGGAAAGCAAATAAGAATCTGCAAATCTAACCGAATTAAAGAAGGAGAGGGAAAACAGAAACAAAAAAGTCTCAAACCTCTTTAAACCGTAGAGGGCGGTGCAGGCTCAGCGAAAAGGACAGAATCGGAACCCTGCAATACTGGAGTTTGTAATGAAAACAAAGGGCCCTGAGAAAACAGCAACCTCATACATTCAATGAAAACAGAGCCCACAAAGTCATTCAGCCGGATTCCTCTCTATCCCTCTCTCTTTGCCCCACATACAAAGAAGACAAAGACCTCATACAACCTAGGTGACTCAAAAAGAGGAAAAGGGAAATCTAAATAAGGTTCTTGAATGGGTTTACAACTAAAAAGATTACCTTAAATCCGTCACAAACTCCCCATCATCAACTTCGCAGCCTCGTCTTTGCTTCTCCACCGGTTGCTTCTCTGCCAGTGTCATCACCAGATCTGCCGATCGAAAGGCCATTTTAGGGCAAAGTGAGGGAATGAAGAAAAGGGGGCGAAGGCTAGGCGGAGAGAGCGAGACTGATACAGAATGCTCGAGAAGGAAGAAAGCTCGAGAAGAATGCTCGATGCAGAGAAGGAAAAAAGCTCGAGACATAAATATAAATGGAGAGAGAGAGAGAGGAAGGAAATAAAAAAGAGATTCGGTGATATATTATTCAGGATCTCGAGGCATTGATGTGAGGAGATCTGGAGAAATCTGAGCCGTAAATTTCTTATGAACAGTAACTTGGTGGAACAGTATTTATATATATATTGATCTATTAATAAATAAATTGAGAAATAATTATTTTATTAAAAAAAATTGTAAAAGAAGAAGAAAAATATATAGATAAAGAGAAGAGGGTATATTTGTCAACTTATAATTAACTCCCCTCACTTACCATTTTGAACCAAATAATAAACCAAACCTCATCTCCCCTTATCTTGAATTAAATAAAGCTTATATTTTCCCTAACTTAACTTTAATAAACATCATCTAACCTCATTTCTATTGAACCAAACATACCGTAAGCAATATATTTGGCTCTTTTATTACTCTCGATGTATCGGGTTTAGAGCTACAAGGTGGATTTAGAATCAGGGTTGCTTTATCAAGCGATTTAGCGTTCTTATTGGGCTTTAGTGTGAATGTATGTCTTTGTTTTGCTTTTAATAGGTTGGGCCTCGCTATTGTTTTGGGCTTATTTTCTGATGTGAGGACGAATTTTGTGTCTATCAGTTAACTTTGTTTGATGTACAAATTGTCCTATTATATATTAAAAAAAAAAAAAAAAAAAAAAGCAAGTCATCGTAGAAAACAACTAAAGCCCTGTGCATTGGAAAAAACCCACACAAGTCATGGCTGTAAGGACAATGTTATTTTCCTTATAATTTATATATAGATTAAAGAGTAATTAGGACCACTTTTTTGTGTATCATTTTACTTTGATTGATTAATAAATTGTCGTTATATATAAAAAAAACAAAGATAAGTTATAGTAGTAAATAACTAAAGCCCTGTGCATTGTAAAAAACCCACACAAGTCATGGCTGTAAGGACAAAGTTATTTTCCTTATAATTTATATATACATTAAATTAAAGAGTAACTAACTTGGCTTATTTACACAAATCCATTATGCTAGGGAACATTGTACCCCAAAAAAAAAGGTTTTAAACAACAAAAATACTCATATTTCCTACCAAACAAAGCTATAAATTATTTGACTTCTTTCTTGTTATCAATTTATTTTAAATTTCTTGTTGAGCAATTGATAAGCGACTTTTTTTTTATGATCATTGCGGAGAGATGTCTTCCTGCACATACATACTTCAAGGAAAAAAATAAAGAAAAAAAAATAAATCCATATCAAAGACATAATAATAATATGATATATCTCATATTTGTGGATGTACAGTCACTTTGGGGCAAGCCCGTCGCCTTAATTTTTGACATTAAAATAGGAATCTTTTGGACTTTAAAAGCTTAAAGGTTAAACCGAACAAAAAATGTCTCATTATTTTTTGTAGTGTTGATGCTTTAGCTTTTTTATTTTATCCTGTTCAATAATAATTGTTATCATAAACATTATATTATATATAAACATTACATATTATATATACACGTGCGTAGATATGTATAGTTTGGTTTAGCAGTGGTCCTAGAAATAATGAACATAAAATGAATCAGAAAAGCAAGAATATTTCTTTTGTTCAAGAAAATACCAAATCTGGCATGAATTTCAAATTTTATGTCACATCTTTCAAGCTATAAAGTTGAAACCATTTTTTTCATTTTTATGACGTGATATTTGTTAAACTTATGGGCGGTGCGTTGGAATATTGAACCAACAACCGAGTTTTAACTTGTTAAGAGAAAAAAACTGAAACAATAAAAATAATAAATATAACGCTACACAAGGATGCCACGTATAGATTTTTTTTTACCTTTGAGATCCGTATAAATTATAAAATTAAGAAGTTTCCAAAAAAAAACAAAAAGTATAATATAGATAAGTAATACTATTGTTTGGAATTTAATTTTAGTTTTTGAAATATTGCAATTCTAATAATGACCGTCGCCACAAATAGTAAGTGTTGATGCTTTAGCCTTTTTTCTGTCCAATAATAATTGTTATGAACTTATCATAAACATTATACACCCCGTACAGAGACTAAAATGTTTAGAATATTTGAACTGATTTTTATATTTATTGAATTGATTTATTAATTACAAAGACAAACAATTATAAATATACGTATAGTTATTGCATTGTATTCAATTATTCAATATGCAAATTGATGCTTATCGTATGTTTTAATGCTAACTATACTACTATAGTGGCAAAGAAGTGATTTCATCAGCACTCAATAATAGCAATTACATAAATCTCCAAACAGTAATAAACCTGAAGTTTAGCAGTTTCCCAATAACAAGAAGAGACCAAAATCCTCTCGTCCTCTTAAGTCTAACTAGAAGTTTATACAAACCCCACATATAATCAGAATAACTTTACTCTCAGGCTCGAATGGAGCTGTTCTTCTAGAAGCAGCTATCGTATCAAGACGTAAAATAAAGAGGCTTTATTGGCAAAAAAAAAAAAGAAAGACGCTTTATTGATCAAATCAATAAGCGAAGCCCATAGTGACATAAAGCATCAGAGCCATCAACATCAGAAGAGAGCTCGTACCGTAATGGGCTGATCCAGAAGGTGAAGAGGGCGCATCAGCTACGGCTCTTTTTGGAACCGTAGAGGTGGTGGTGGGTGCTGGGGGACTCTCGAAGGCCCTTGGAAGAACGTCCACATGGAGCTTCAACCCGTTCTTGCAGTTCTTGATAACAGTGCTTGCGAAGTACTTGATCCCTTCCTTTTCAAGCGGAATGGTGTGTAAACCGTCCGTGTACATCTTGATAGGGTTTGTAATATTGCATGACTCATATTCTTCCTTGCCTTGCAGCTCAGCTACTAAACCCTGCGCCACAGAGTAGGTGAACCCTGCCCATTTGGCAGTCACCCACGGGTCCAGGAAACGAGATCCTCGGGTTAACATTCGTCAATGATATATTCAACAGAAAAACATTATCAGGTACATATTAGTTTTTTTCCTAACTTTAATGTTCTTTATCCCAAAAAGAAAAAAACAATGGGCATCTCATTGGAGAATCTCCAATGGAGATAAAGGAGTTATGATTTTTATTCATTTAATTTAATTTTGGTGAAGGCAATATTAGTTTTTTTTTATTATTTTGCTTTTTAACTTTTCTGTTTATTTTCTTTATATAATAAAGAAAAATAAGGTTTCAACGAGCAAGACTCAACATAGAGACATTGTCCGCCAATGATGTTTCACACTTTCCAAGGAAGGGGATGTAGGGAATAGTATAGCTGGGAAAACCGGCTACGTCTGCCATGCAAGGTTGGCCTGTCACGAGCTCGAGTCTAAACGAGCCAGCCCGTTTAAGCCTGACTCCAAAAAAGGGGGCCTCATTTATGAGGTTCGGCCCGTTTAACAAAAGCCTGCGCCCTTTTGTTGCTTTTTCAAATTTTAAGTTTTTGAAGACTAAAATACTTAATTTAAAAAAAAAATATTTATCAAATCTAACTTAAAACATCAATAATTATCCATGTCTAACTTATAATATATCATTTTATAATATATAATTAAGTAATTTATTTAGTTTAATCTTTTTAAAAAGATAAGTGGGTCTTACATTTAAGATAGGGAGTATTCTAATTCTAAAACTCTAAAATTTGAAAATGGTAGCTGTGGGTTAATAATATCATTGAAACAAGCCAATAACGATGAAGATAGTTTTTCTATACAACCAAACACAAAATTGAAAAGTGGCGATATATATATATATATATATATCTCTCTCTCTAGTTTTTCTATACAACCAAACACAAAATTGAAAAGTGGCGATATATTGCGCTCTCTCTCTCTCTCTCTCATAGTTTTTCTATACAACCAAACACAAAATTGAAAAGTGGTGATATATTGCTCTCTCTCTCTCTCTCTCTCTCTCTATGAAGATAGTTTTTCTATACAACCAAACACAAAATTGAAAAGTGGCGATATATTGCTCTCTCTCTCTCTCTCTCTCTCTCTGATTTGCAAAATACCAGGAGTCAACTGCCACCAAAAAGCTTGTAAGAATGAAAGCTAGTGAGAGACAGAGTGCTAATCCCGTTCATTCGAACACCACCGAAAATACTGGAACTACATCCGACGGAGCAGAAGAAAACTCTAAAGAAGACGACGATTTGTTGGGAAGAAATATAAAGAAAATGGACACAGGAATGGAGACCGAGAAGAAAAGAAGCATTGATGTGGAGAGAACACAAAACCATGATGAATCGATGGAGGACATATCTGACTAGAAAACACAACAAAAACAGAGTATGAAACAAGCCATTAAGAGCCAAATTTCCTACAAAGCTAAACTCTTGGGGGAGGTGGACAAAAAGTCTAGATAAGAGTTTTGATGAACAAATGATGGAATGGCTTTAAGAAGAGGAAGAAATTTCTCCAGAGTTAATAGAAGAACAGAGAGAGAAACTAGGATCTATTCCTTCGCTGAATATACCAAATGAGAAATTAAAAGAGTTATGTAGGCCATGGAAAGACGCCTTTATCATAACTATTCCGGGAAGGAGAACTAACTTATATATGATGAAGGACAAAGTCAGGAGGCTTCTTCGATAAGATAATTTTGAGCTAATTGACCTGCCAAACAATTATTTTGTGTTCAGAACAGTGGAGAAAGCTTTGTGTTCGAAACTACTATTTGATGGTCCTTGGCTAATCCAAGGTCATTACCTAGCGGTTCAACGTTGGAGTCCAAACTTCAATCCCTACTGTAACAAAGTGAGAAAAGTTGCTATGTGGATAAGGGTTCCTACCCTTCCGATGCATATTTATTAAGAGGACTGCATGTTTGAGATAGGGAATTTAATAGGCAAAACTCTTAAAGTTGATATGAATACTCTAGCTAATCAAGAAAATAACAAGCAGACTGTGGAAAGGGGAAATATGCTAGAGTTAGTGTTGAGGTTGATCTCAACAAAAAGCTGCAATCAAGATTTATTCTTAGAAAACGAGTTTACACAGTGGAGTATGAATGTCTCAATGCAATATGCTTTAGATGTGGGTTGTATGGACACACAATGGAAACATGCTCAATCCAGTCACCGGTGACACAAGCGTTGAAGACGTCGGAAAAAGCACAGGCTAAGGAAGAAGGAAAAGAGCTCACCGTGAAACACCCTGTAGTCTCCGTACCGGGCATATTAGTTGATGATAAATACAGATCTTGGATGCAAGTGAAATCTTCAATCAGATCACACCCCCAGAATACCGTTTCAGACAGAAGTCAACAGGCCAGAACGGCTAGTTCAGCTTGGAAAAATGGGGAAGAGGCTAACCGAAGTTCTGGATTGAGGTTTGCTATCTTGCAAGGGCTAGATTCACCTGTCATATCAAAGGATCCACCAAAATTAAATAAGAAGAATAAGGGGCTTGAGGTTCAGTGGAGGAAGAAAAAATGTCAGAACCTAGCTACATCTGGCGGCGATAGAAGAAAGACAAAGAAAATGGAAAATTTAATTTCCATTTTCGAGGCAGGGAGCAGCAGTGGCGTGACTTATGCAGAAATGGAGAGAGAAGAGAAAGGAAGAAGGAGATGACTGATCGGATGTGTGAGGACGTCTTGGGGCCAACGGTTTTGAGGAAGGAAGAGGTGAATAATGTTTTAGTGCAAGGGGAAGGTGGGCCAAACCAAGCCCAAACATTGGTGATCTCAAGACAAGAGATAAAGCAAAGGAAGGGGCCTTTTTGGGAGAAGCTGAAATGCCGAAAAAACTCAAATAGGGATGGGCCAAAAAATGCTTCTCCACAACAAAAAAGAAAACAAATAGGGAGCAGCCACACGTTGGTTTTTGGTTCTACAACAAACAATGGGCCTATTCAATTGGATCTATCTAGTCAAAATATATATAATAAAACCATTCCCATAGAACCAGAGCGCATAAATTCTCCTCCATGCAAAGAAGCATCTGCAAATTATAATGGTAGTATACAACAAAGTGAGAATTTCTTGTTGCATTCTGCGAAACCACCATATCAAATATTAACACAGGAAGCACCAAACGTCATCTATAGTGAGGAGGTTGAAATGGGGGTTGAGGGTAAAGCACCTATTGACGTGGGCGAGAGTGCTCTTGTTGATGTGGAAATAATGCAAATATCTGAACTAGATCAGTAGCAGTATTATTCCAGGTAAGTTTTCTTATCTTAAAATTTTTTTATGGATTCTATAAATATATTATCTTGGAACTGCCGGGGTGTAGCTTCTAAAACTTTTCCTGGTAGAATTAGAAATGTGCTTAAGGATAATGATGTTAAAATTATGATTCTTATGGAAACTCGAGTTAGCGGTGTGAAGGCTAATAGGATTATTAAGAGGCAGGGGTTTAATACTTGGCTTCGGTTGGAAGCTACTGGATTTGTTAGAGGCATTTGGCTATTATGGAATATAGAGGATCTTTCTATTCATTATATTTTTTCTTCAACCCAAGCCATTCATGCAAAAGTTATGATCACTAAAGACTCTAAGGAGTTTATGATTTCTTGTGTTTATGCTAAACCAAATCATAGTCTCCGTCAAACTCTATGGAATGATTTGATTGATTTGAGTGGCTTGGTCAATATGTCATGGATTGTCATAGGGGATTTCAATGCTTACTTGTATAGTGACAATAAATAAATGTGATGGTTCTGAGTTGAATGTTAGATCCATGAGGAAGTTCCAAGATTGTATCTCTAACTACCAACTATTTGAAACTGAAACTATTGGAGATAGATTCACCTGGGAACGAGGTTTGCTTAAAGAAACAATTGATTGGGCTTTATGAACTCAGAATGGAATAGCTCTTATCCGCTCACTAAGGCTCATCATTTGCCCAAATTTGGTTCTGACCATCAGCCAATCTTGTTAAAATCTTGTCCTTCAAATTACCGATGACCTAAATCCATTTTCAGATGCCAAGCTCCCTAGTTTTTAGAAGAAGGTTTTTGTGATATGGTTGAGAATGCTTGGAGTGGGGATCACTAGTATGAGAAAGTTGATAACTTTACCAACAAGGCGGGGGAACGGAATAAAAGAAGAGTGGGTAATCTTAATGAAAGGAAACAGAAGACTCTTCAAAGAATTGGACGTATTGAGAGAGCCAAGGCCAAGCGAGATAACCAATATTTGATCAAAACTGAAAAAGAGTTATGAAAAGAGTATAACAAACTACTGACTCAGGAAGAATTGTTATGGTACTAGAAAACGAGATGTAAATGGTTGAAGTGGGGGGAACGTAATAGTAAATTCTTCCATACTGCAACAATTGTTAGGAGACGCCGAAACAGGATTGAGGGTTTGAAAAAAAGTAACGATGAATGGACTTTGGACCAAGAGAAACTCAAAAACCTTGCTGTTGATTACTATAAAGACCTGTTTCAATGTGGACTCCAAAATTTCAACAGCATTGTTACCCAAACCAGATTTAAAAGCATGAGTGATACTGAATTGACTAAGATAAATGCAGCAGTATCTCAAGAAGAGATTAAAAGAGCTATATTCGATATTAGGGCTTTCAAGGCTTCGAGGCTAGATGGTATTCAAGTGATCTTTTGTCAAGAATACTGGCCAATAGTTGGGAAGTATATTGTTGACTTAGTGACTGATATATTCCAAGAACTAGGCCGGATTAGAGACATCAATAATACAAATATTGTGCTTATCCCGAAATTGGATAATCCAGAGACCATTACAGACTTCAGGGCTATTTCGCTGTGTAATGTAAGCTATAAAATAATTACCAAGATTCTTAGTTGTCGTCTCTGGGAGGTAATGGGGAAAATTGTCAGGCAGCATCAATATAGCTTCATTGTAGGTCACCAGAGCAATGATGATATAATTATTACTCAAGAATTCATTCATTCAATGAGGGTGAAGACCGAAAAGA
Source organism: Inga oerstediana (assembly GCA_963210345.1). Classification (NCBI taxonomy): domain Eukaryota; kingdom Viridiplantae; phylum Streptophyta; class Magnoliopsida; order Fabales; family Fabaceae; genus Inga; species Inga oerstediana. The sequence continues at coordinate 46,180,956 of OY723403.1, forward strand.
AAAATTGGATGGCGGTAAAGGTGGATCTTGAGAAGGCATATGACCGTATGGAATGGTCATTCATACATGATACGCTTCAAGCTGTCGGCATAGAAGGAAAAATCTGTGATCTTATTATGGCTTGTATCTCAAGCCCATCTTTTCAGGTGTTGTAGAGTTGGGAAACTACTAATACTTTCATTCTTCTCGTGGAGTCAGACAGGGGGACCTCATTTCCCTATATATCTTCACTCTATGCATGGAGCGTTTAAGTCATATTATTTAGGATGCAATCAATGCTGGCTTATGGAAATCAATTCGTCTTAATAGAGGAAGTCCTCCTATTTCTCACATCTTTGCAGATGATCTAATTTTATTTAGAGAGGCATCAGAGAACCAGATTGATCAAATGTTGTGTTATCGTCAGAAATTTTGTGAAGTGTCAGGATAGAAAGTTAACAGAAGGAAGACTAGAGTTTGCTTCTCTAAAAATGTCCATTTGAATATGGCCTATAGGCTTAGCAGAGCTATGGGAGTTCCTTTAACAGGTGATTTGGGTAAATACCTCGGTATCCCTTTAATTCATAAGAGGGTCTCTAAGGTTATTTTTAACCTCATTCTTGAGAAGACGCAAAAGAGATTAACATGCTAGAAAAGAGGATGTTTGAATATAGTAGGGATAATTACTCTTATTAAATCAGTTCTATATGCTCTCCCAGCTTATCATATGTAGACCATGTTGCTCCCAAAAGGAATTCTAAAGGATCTTGAAAGGAAGAGCAGAAGCTTTTTATGGGATGAGAAGGAGGATCAGAGGAAGATGCATCTTATCTCATGGGATTAGATTAAGAAAGATAAGAACAAAGGTGGGCTAAGCATTTGGGATATGTGCAAACAAAATGAAGCTTTTATTATGAAGTTGTGCTAGCATCTTCTTACTAATAAGGATTTTTTATGGACGAGTGTGCTTAGGAGAAAATACAAATGGGATCAAATGAATAAATGAATAGACCGAGACCTCGGCAGAATGCGTCTTATACTTGGAGAAGAGTTTGCCCTGTTTGGGAAAAATTCCAGGAAGGGGTGAAGATTAAAGTCGGTAATGGTGCGTTAGCCTTGTTCAAGTATGATAACTAGTCGGAATTAAATAGACCATTGATAGATCGTTTCCATGGTTCGGAGGCCTTTATGGACATCAATGAGAACATTCAAGACTACGTCAATCTAGGGGGAGTGGGACATAAGAAAGTTAAGCAGGTAGTTCCAGTGGCCTATTATCGAGCAAATTACGAGCGCTCATCCACCTGTAAGGAGGGAGGAGAGGATAGATATTTTTGGAAACCTGCTGTTGATGGCTGTTTTTCTGTTAGTTCTACATATCGTTTTTGTTTTGCAGGTTACCAGAATTAGAATCAATCTTTTTGGAGGTTGCTGTGGAGATGGGCAGTACCTAAAAAGATTAAGTCTTTTATGTGGCTTACGGCTCAAGGGAAGGTCCATACGGCGAAGCTGCGGGAACAAAGGGGCTTGATGGAATATGTAGGATGCTCTTTTGGATACAATGCTGAGGAGGACCTGATGCACTTATTAAGAAATTTTGTTAAGGCAAGGGAGAGGTGGATTTCCTTAATTAATCCTATTATGTGGGATAAATTCTCTACCCTACAAGGAATGGAGTGGATACAATGGAATCTCATAAACGAAGCGGGGCGAAATTTCACTAGTAAAGTTAGCTAGCCAATTTTGTTCGAGTATGTTTGCTGGGATATCTGGGTAGCTCGTTGTTTGAAGCTATTTGGGAATGAACAAGAGATGGCCTACCATAATGGTCACTCTAGTTTATTTAGAGCTGTTTGGGATATGGACTTAACCGACAATTGTCGCTTCTATAATTGTAATACTATCGAGGAAGGAGTCGGTATGAGGGGAAGACCTAGGTTTGCTACTTTGGAGACAGATGGCTCGGTTCTAGAATCAGGCATGACGGGCTACGCTGGAGCTATCAAACACGAAGATGGAAGCTGGATTTGTGGATATATCAGTCAGCTTATTCAAGTGCCTTCTGTGGTGGCCAAGATCATTACAATTATACAAGGGCTTCAGATCTGCTGGAGCAAGAATTTAAAGAATATCATTGTTTTCAAAGATTGTCTGGAGGCCCTGAACTTATTTACAAGAGGCTCCCATAGGGACCACCTGTTCAAGGAAGTGATTGAAGATACGAGACTTTGGATATCGAAAGACTGACAGGTTCTACTTACATATGTGTCTAGGGAGGTTAATACTCTTACCGATTATTTGGTGGGTTAGCTCATAGTAGTACTCATAATTTTATTACCCTTGATCACCCACCACCTTCTTTTCCGGAGGAGGTTGTTGATCATGGTTGATTGTATTTTGGTGTTCCTCTAGCAAACGTGTTTCGGTGTAACCTTTTCATAGGTTAATGTACTATAGTTTTCATTCAAAAAAAAAAAAAAAAAAGTGGCGATATAAGTAAAAAAAAAACAAAATAGCAAAATGTCGATTCCGAATTAATTCGATAGAGACTCCACAAACAATGGACCATCAGAGATATGGAGTGCTAAATTCTTGTTTTCTGAAGATTATGAACAAAAATTGAACGATAAAACCATCGTAGTGAATCCCCGCAGTTCACATCCCGAGGCCAAAAATTAGACAAAGAGGATGATGTTTTTTTATTTCAGTGAATCAAGGCTACCAAAAGACTATGCGTAGTAAAGCCTGAAAATCAGTAGGAGTTGAATCGAAGAATCTGTTTATAACAAATAACAGAAGCGAATGATAGATGAATAGATAACTAAAGTGGATTTACTAAATTCTCACTTTCATCCGTCGATAACGAAAAAAACATGTGGTACTAAGGCCTGAAGACAACCAGTGGTTGAATTGAAAAATCTCCTTATAACATGACAAAGAAGAAATTAAGAGAATCGATGAATAGATAATTACAGTAGATTTTCGAAATTCTCACTTTAATCTGTTGATTAAAAAAATATATGTTCTAAGGAAGCCTGAAAATCAGTAATAGTTAAATTGAAGAATCTCCTTATAACATATAGCAAAGTAGAAGAAAAGAATCGACGAATAGATAAATATAGCAGATTTACGAAATTTATATGTACTGCAGAAGCCTGAAAATCAGTAACAGTTAAACTGAAGAATCTCCTTATAACAAATAGCACAGTAGAAGAAAAGAATCGATGAATAGATAACTAAAGTAAATATTCGAAATCCTCACTCTAATTTGTGGATTAAAAAGAAACGAAGCACTCACAGATTTCGTCGCCGACTCTGAATGTTTTGCCGGAAGACCAGGAGGCGATGTTGGAAGACGGATCCCAGCCACGGTCACCTCCAACGACATGGCGAACCTGAGCTCCGACCGGTTTGCCACCGAGGCTCACCGTCGCTGAGATAATAGCCAGAACAACGATTATAATGCCTTGTAGCCTAGCCATTTTCAGCTTCTCGACCTTGCAACGCCACAAAGGCTAAACGAAGGATCTCGATCTCTCTCTCTCTCTCTCTGCTCTCGTAGTGCCTGGGTGTCTGACGACTGAGCAGAGGGGAGTGCGACTGTGCGAGGGAAGAAAAAGGCGATTTTATTTGGTACCGTGTGGCACATTCGTCATTTGAAAACTTTACAGATATTAACTGACCGGTAGGTGATTATGGCTCCCTCCTTCACGCGCCTCTCGTTTGGCTTTAACTGTACTTCTCGCCTCTGTATTACCAATTTTACTGTAATGCCCTTAAGATCGCGTTTCATACCTGGAATTCCAGAGGAAACAAGAAGTGGAACGGAAGTAGTTTAAATAAGGTATGTATAATTTTTGTAATTTTAAATTTATCCTTATTTTAATTTTGATTTATTAAATTTTAAATCATATATTTTAATTCTTTAAATTTTATTTTATTTAAAATATTAGTCCTAATAACTTAATAAAAACATGATTTATTTTATCCCTAGAGTTTAAAGGGATTAAAACTGATGATTTAAAATTTAAAAGACCAAAATAAAAATAAAAATAAAAATAAATGTGGTACTCTACGCGGCGCACTGCCCTAAATGTAAGAAAAGTGAAAAAGCTGTGTTTTGGTTTTAATTTATCGATTTTAAGTTTATAATTTTTTTTAAATGTTCCTATTAATTACATATATTATTGAAGTTTTCATGGGATTAATACTATTTAATGCAAATTATTAAAAGGTTGCTGAATGAAAATGTACATATTTTTATAAATAATTAATTTAACTAATTTTCATTTATGTAAATTAACAATCTAACTCATATATTTAGACTTAGAGGGTTTATCTTATATAAAAAAAGGACTTGAAGAAAAAGTAAATTCGGATCTTCTAGATTTTCTTAAAACAATTTAAATGGTTTAGATTAAGATTGAGTAGACATTGGTCATGTAACCTAGGGCATAAAAACTCCAAGTAAACGACTAATGGACCCCCTTTAAGTTGTAACATCAAAACCTATGGTGTTTGCGGCATTAGATAAAAAAATTAAATTGAGCCATTTGAATTTAGGAACATTTTATTATTATATTTTTAATAAATTTTATTTTAATAAATATAGAGTTAAAAATAAATGTAATTTTCTGTCACTGTGCACATAGTGAATTTATTATTTAAAAATTATTAATTAAAAACTTTAAATAGATAAAATTAAATTTGAATGGGTCATTCCTTCTCACTTTTGACAGCAATGAATAATGACTAGACTTAACTGAATTGAGCATGAAATTGAATATGCAGCAGGAAAATATTTGGTACTATAAAGGATGAACATTCCTTCCCTACGCCATCTCCAAACAAACCACTACATCAATTTCTTAAAAGAATCTGACCGTGCTGACTGCTCCATGTGAAAAGCATTATGGAATTCCGAAATTGCCCATATTTAGTTGAAGCAACTTCTTTTTTTTTTTTTTTCAGTAAAATGCATTGACTAGCCATCTATTTTACCTAAATCACACAAACATCTCATCTATTTTTAAAATGTATATAGACATTTCTTAAAATTAAAATACATATTACAGAAATCTCCCTTATATATTTAAAATTTCATTTTCACTTACCCAACTATTAGTTGATTGTTAAGTTTGACTATTAAACATTTACTTTAACCAAAATAGCCTCTTTTAAAAAAATGAATAAACATTTATGTTTACCTATAAATAATTTTTATACAAAAAGAATAATTCTAATACATATATGTTCACAAATTCCAAAATATTATAAAATTTAAAATTTTAAAACTTTTTATCATATTTAATTTATTGAAACTTATTTATTTAGTATTCTTTTAAATGACTAAAAACATATTTCTTTCTTTATTTTCTTACCATGACACTATGATTGAAATCATATTTGAAAGTAGGGGTGTTCTCGAGACGGGATAGGATTAGGAAATCTCATTCCCGATTTCGATCTAAAAAAGGGTTCAAGAATAATTTCCATTCCCGAACCCAAAAATGTTGGAAAGGGAAATTTTTTGGATCGGGATAAGGAATTTCCCTATTTTGGATTTTCTTTTTTTTTTAAAAAATCCCCTACATTGAATTTTTAGTTGTGTTTCCTTTCATCTAATACAAATATATAATTTATCTAATATTATATTGTACCAAATTAGTCCAATATATGCTTAAAGTTGTCGATGCAGTTGCAAATAGTACAAAGACAAGAACAAAAAATTAGAATTATTTAATAAATAATAAATGAAATTAGCAAAATAAACTAAAATAATAGAATTACCTTGAGGGTATTAAGGATTTTCACATTTTATTTTACATTTGGTCTTGTTTTCTTAAATATTTTTAAAAATGTATATATACATACATATATATATATATAATCAAGATTAGGAAGTCTCATTCCCGATCCCGAATTTTTCTCGTCCCGAAATTTTCGGGATGGGAAAATCCTGCCCCGATTTGCTCGGGATTAGGACAGGAAAATGTTATACACCCCTATTTAAAAAGGCATATTTTTTTACCATATGTTATTAATAATATAAATTTGAGATATTATATAACTTATATTTATTTAGAATTTTTATTTTTTCAATACATTTCTTGCAAAACATTTATCAACATGTTTACTTAAGTATTCATCTATTAAAAGAATTAATCACAATTTTAATTAAGTTTCCTATATCTGCATTAATTTAATTAATTAATTTTTAATCTCAATATGAAAAAAAAATTCAACAGATAATTATTTGCAAAAGTAAAAACAAATTAAGAAAAAGAAAAAACTCTTGAATTACTTAAAAATTTTTAGCAAAAACTAGAGAATTAGTAATGATCAAGGGTGAATTAGTAAATAAGATTTATTTTAATATTAATTTAAATTTAAAAATAAAAACCTTTAACGGAGTTAATAGTTTAGACTAAAATGTATGCTTTCAAAATAGAAAGGAGATCCGTGTAATTAAGGCAAAATATAAGGAAGGTTAGAAAATTTTACTCTAGTTTTTTTTTTTTTTGGTACTCTATGATTTTTATCAGCGGTATTTGAGTCTTGTAATCATTTATTTGATAATCTATACTTTTATTTTCTTTTTATCATTCCAAATACCATTTTAAAAAATTATTTTCATTTTTATTACATATGTGGCCAAACTTTTTCTTACCAAACATTTCTTTTAAAACAAATATGCCTATTTTTCTCCCATTCCCAATCTTTGTTTTAAACCAACCATCCAGGGTTTACTCACTTCTATTATTCATTCAAGCTTCTCTGTTTCTTGCCATGTTTTGGTGATCTTTTAAATTTATTTTGGGAAAAAGATATATAAATATCATTTTAACTTTCAAAATTCAAAAAAGTCTATTAATACATGCAAATGACAGAAAGAGGATGAGGGTGGGAATCTAGATTTTTCATGTTTGGGAGAAAAGACTAAAAAGCCTCATTACTCAATCATTTTACATATATTTTCAATACTTATTGATTTTATCAAAACCATTACTCTTTTAATAAATCTCATTATTCAATTGGTCACAACCTAAAACTCTTTATCAATCATTTTACATATATTGTCAGTACTTACAGATTTTATCAAAATCATTACTCTTTTAATTAATTTTATTACTCAATTAGTCATAACCCAAAACTCTTTGTCAATCTTTTTATACATATTGTCAGTACTTACAGATTTTGTTAAAACCATTATCTTTTTAATCAATTTCATTATTCAATTCGTCATAACCCAAAACTCTTTGTCAATCCTTTTAGACATATTATTAGTATTTACTGATTTTATCAAAACTATTACTTTTTAATCAATTTCATTACTCAATTCATTACAACCCAAAACTCTTTGTCAATCTCTTTATAAGATGGGTCAATACCTAAGACAGAATCGTTAATGGTTATACAAAAGAAAGCCAAACTTTAGTTTCATTGAACATTGCATGATTAACCCCAATTTCAATGAGTTTGACGACTAAATTGACGACATTTAACAAAAATTAAAATGCCCATGACAGTAATTACACTTTCCATGACAGCAATAAAAAGAGAAAAAATAAATAATAATCAGATGAAAAGGAGCCTGAAATCTCACTAGGTTGGCACCAGATTTAAAAAAAAAAAAATTCCAAACTTGCTAATATATTCTTCAACCGTCAAAGGGGAAAGCAAGGAGCAAATTCGATTACAGAGAATTTGATTTTTTTAATTAGAAGCAAACAATGACAGCCTACTCTTCCTGTTTCTTTGATCGGAGTGGGAAGAGGTTGGCTCTATAATTTGAGAGAGACACAGCGTAGAGAGAGAATGGAGTCAAGATGGAAAGGAGTGGAGGTATCTCCGAGAGGCGTGCTAGAGATGACGGGGGAGTAAGATCAGGTGGCAGCAGATGCAACTGATGTTTAAGGGTGCTTTTGTTCAACGGAAATGAGGTTAGGTGAGGTTCACTAAAATTAAGTTAGAGGATGTATGAGGTTTGTTTGGTTTAGGAAGAGGGGAAATGAGGTTTGGTTTCTTGTTTTATTCAGGAGGGTAGGTGAGGGGAGCTAATTATAAATGGATAAATATACCATTTTCTTTTTATCTATATATTTTCTTCCTTCTTTTATAATTTATTTATTAAAGGGAAAATCCTATTTAAATACCATTTAAAATAGCAAAACCCATAAAAGCCTTTTATAACATCTAAAAGACAGAAAAGTAATCTGGGATGTTTCAGGGATATTGAAGTTTAATGCTAAAGACTCAAATGTCCTTTTTAACTTTTAATCAAACACATCAACTTTAGATTCCTCAGCAATGAAATCTCGGTCTGTCTGTTTCCTATAAGGGTTATCGTCTTCGGCGGCATTGCAGGGGAAAAAGTGGGGCAACGGCGGCGACATCCTCGAAGCGTCAATCGTGAGTGGAAGCAGTCGCATAGTCATATGCCGGTTCCCACCGGCCAAAGAATATCTTGAACATCATTAGTGGTTAGTAATAGATATATAGATTTTTCGTGTTGGTTATTTTTTTTCTTCTTCTAACATCTAAAGTATAGTCTCTGTGATTTTGCTGACCTATAGAGTAGTTCTTGTTGAAATTTGTAATCGAAACCGTGTTATATCCTATATTTGTACTTTTAGCTGTCATTTGTGTTACATTCGATATATTGTAGCTTGTTTGTTCAAGTCTTTGTAGTAAGGAGTAAAATCATTCAGTTTTGTATTGTAAGAGTAGTGCTTCCTCGTTAGTTGTTGTCATGAAGAATCTGTTGTTTTGTAACTTCTATTACTGCACTTGTCATTCCCATTACTACTCTTGTTAATGGTGACAACTTATTGTAATTAAATTATACATGAAGGAACACCTTCTTTTGAGTTTATGAATTATATGCATTGGATGTACTTTGAATGAGTAATGTCAAGTTGCTATTTAATACATTATGAATTGTTGCTGTCAACATGACTCTGGTGTTTTGTCAATTCCATTACAGACTTTGTCAACACCATTACTATTTTTGTGAATCCCAAAACGGATTCTGTCAAAAGCAGCAGTAATGAAATTCATATGCCTTAAATTTTCAGTGAAATAGAAGGGCTTTTTGGCTTTTTAATTATCATAAAAGAGTATAAAGAGTAAGTAGTTGTCCATTAAATAATCTTGTTCATAATTTATTGTTTTTAATCGATATAGTAATTTATCATGGCTGGCTTGGGAATTTTATTTTTTATTGCACACTCTGCTTTCTTTACATGCTTGGTCATATTGGGAAATAATTTGGTAGCAATCAAGGTTATCTAAACTCTTAAAATTTTCAGTCCTATTGTTAGATTTTGTAAAAAAGAATGATTGTGTATGTCCATGAAATCCTCATATTTATAAAGACTATCGAAGTCTCTGGCAATTGACTCAGTTGAATTTGAATATGCATAGATAATATAGGTGAGCTTTAAGTTTTCTTTAGTTTTATTAGATATGTTCTTAAAAGGGGAGTCATTGATTTGCTTCATGCAAAACAGTGCCCTAGTGAAGGATTTTCAATGTTTTGCCTTTGAAACATGATTACCACTAAATTGAATGGCATATTATAGTCACATGCATTCTAACCTCTTGCTATATGTGACTCGGAGTAAGATTTGAAATGCTCCACGAGTTTCACTGAATTGTTATGATCTACCCTAGTGGAATTTATTTGTACAAATGAGACTCCTTTAGTTATATATTGTACAGAACAATATGTATTATCTTCTATGAGTGGTTTCTCTAAAAGGGCTATTGTCCACAATAATATACATTTGGATTGTTAAATTCAGAGTTTGGCCCCTTAAATGAAATAGCCTGAGTTGTAAGAGATTGCTTCATTTCAATTGAATTAAACTATGACGTTATTTTGCAGCTGCAAGTTATTGTGGTGGGTGGATGGTTAACCATGAAATGAATAGCAAGAGGGAGGATGCATTGAGACTGATGACTTCATAAATGACCCAGACCAAAAGGATATGACTGACATAATTCTGTTCTTAATGTAACTTTTTTGTCTTCCTCAAACAATTATTTTTTTAGAATTCACTACTGTTGTAAAGAGATTAACATCTGTTGTCTAACTTAGTAACCAAGCACTGCATTTTGAGGTGACATAGTAAAGTTGTTATTTTGGTCATTGATCTTGCATACTGATTCATAGTAGTGACCTTTTGTGATGTACTATTACTGTGTATGTAAATTTATTAAAACTATAGTCTCTTTTTTTCCAACAGTATGCTATTATGCACTTTTGTTGTACAAGAAGCACATACACATTTCTTTAACTTTCTAGGCTGAACCACATACATGTATTTATAAAAGTTTGTATCATTACAGTTAATACTTCCAACTTGAGAAATGGTCATTTAAGTATTGTTCTTAAATCTGGAAAATTTCTAGATTAAAAAGGCTTACTGTCTAAAGGAGTTTTGTTTGATTTGGATATGAAAATATGGCTAGAGATGTTTGAATGTTAAAACATATTGGTTATATGAATGTTATTTAGTGTATGGTGATAAAACTGAATTAAATTTTAATGTGAGAATTCAAAAGGAATGTACAGTTTAATGCTTCTAAATATTAGCTAAGCATTTGAGATTGTTGAAGCATATTTAAACATTCCAATAAGATGGCTTTCAAAATTGTAAAAAAATCCAATTTTCATATTGAAGATGTAGAAGCACAACAGAGGAAGAGGATGCTGACAAGTTCAATAATGGAAATGACAAGTCTTTTAATGGTTTTGACAAGAATGATAATGAGATTGACAAGTTAGCTTAATCAAATTTGTCATTGGGTGGAAGTGTTGGTCCAAAAAGGGAGGACGCTGACAAGTTCAATAATGGAAATAACAAAGTTAGTAATGGTTTTGACGAGAATGGTAATAGGCTAACTTGTCAATCCCATTATCATTCTCGTCAAAACCATATTAAAAGACTTGTCATTTCCATTATTGAACTTGTCAGCGTCCTCCCTTTTTGAGCCAACACTTCCACCCAATGACAAAGTTGGTTAGGCTAACTTGTCAATCTCATTACCATTCTCGTCAAAATCATTACTAACTTTGTCATTTCCATTATTGAACTTGTAGTGTTCTCCTCTTTTGGGCCAACACTTTCACTCACAAAGTTGGTTAGAGTTAGTTGTCAATCCCATTACCATTCTTGTCAAAACCATTACTAACGTTATCATTCTCATTATTGAACTTGTCAGCATCCTTCCATTTTGGGGAACACTTCCACACTTAATGTTTGGAGATAATAAGTTGTCATTCCCATTATCCTTGTTGTCAAACCCATTAAAAACTTTGTTAATCACATTACTGAATTTGTCAGCGTCCCCCCTTCTGGGCAAACACTTCCACACTTAATGTTTGAAAATATTAAAGTGTCATTCCCATTACCCTTGTTGTCAAACCCATTAAAAAAATTATTAATCACATTACTTAATTTGTCAGTGTCCCCCCCTTCTGGGCAAATACTTCCACACAATGTTTGGAAATATTAAGTTGTCATTCTCATTACCATTATCGCTAAAATCATTAAAAACCTTGTCATTCTCATTCCCATGACAGCAACTTATAGACGAAGTATCAAATGGCAAACTGACATTACTCATTCCACGTACATCCAATCCATACAAGTTATGAACATAAAATAAGGTGTTTCTTCATGTATGCTTTAATTACAATAAACTATCACCATTAACAACAGTTGTAATAGGAATGACAAGTGCAGCAATGGAATTCACAAAACACCAGAACCTTCATGACATCAACTACAATATACATTAGAAAATGTCAAGTTAACATTACGATTTCACATGCTGAAATTCAAGCACGCTATTCTAGAGGGAGCCACATTGTACTGATCTCTCTCTCTCTCACACAGTATTAAGTTTCAGTTCATCTTCTTCTCTGCGTCTAGGCAAGATGGGAAGAAAGATCTAAGACGGCGAAGCACCTATGCCACCGATAGAGGGAAGACAGCTCAAAGAAGGAGACCAGAGCAGAGAGAGACAGATCGGGATCCCAAACATCCAATCACTCATCACATCGACGTCGGCGGCAAGAAAAGAGAATGGCAACCACTATGATTAAGGAAGAAGATCAAACATTCATCGATTTAAGGACAACTTCCACCCATGCTTGCTGATTTGCGGATGATGATGGTGGCCAGGGGTTCGGTTTTTGCCTGTGAGGAATCTATGTGTGTGAGTAAATGAGTGTAGAGGGTATTTTGGTCTTTAGCCTTAAACTTCAATATCCTTGAAACATCCCAAATCACTTTTCTGTCTTTTAGATGTTATAAAAGGCTTTTGTGGGTTTTGCTATTTCCAATGGTATTTAAATGGGATTTTCCCTTTATTAAATTATTAATAGAATTCTAACTCAGTCATTATGAAAAATAGAAGTAGCATAAACAAGATTACAAAATCTTTACCTGGTGAAGAACATCAATTTTTTGTAATGCAGCTCATTTCCCATTGTTACCATATTTAACTTCATTGTGAGATAGTAAAATCAAGATCATTATATCATGTTATGTTTCACTTCTTCTCTTGAATTCTTATGAGAGCAGCCATCTTTTACATAATAATTAGAGTCGTTTAAAAGATACTATTGGAAATGATCATTAAGACTGAAGGAAAGCCAATAAATGGAACTAAATCTTACCCAATTAAGAAGTACCGGCTCCAAAAAGAAAGAAGAAATGTTGCCACAAATACATGATATTATTTCCTAAAAAAGCAATATATAACCATGTTCCTCATAGCATTACACAAGTAACCAAAAAAAAAAAAAAAAGGAAACTAGTAAAAAATTAAACTAAATCGAAATAATGAAGGTAGAAAGTGGAAAGTAGTAAACAAAAAACGATCCTCCCAGAGCAAATACCCAAGGGGGAAACCAAGTAAGGGAAGAATAGGAACTCAGCAAGCATAGTAAGAACCTTCAAACTAAAACCATCAGTTTCCCCTATCACTTATTCAATGAACAAGCAACAAAATACTGAAGTCCAACTTCATCCAAAAGGAAACAAGACCAAAACCAAAGAAATCTAGGGGCATTTTTGAAAGTTTTTTCTGGTTTCAGTTCTCTCTTGTAGTTCTAATTCCTATAGCAAATGTACATATATAGCATTTTTGAATGAATTAATTCCCATTTCACTCAAAAAAAAAAAGAGAGAGAACAGAATAACAGGAGGCCAAAAAGACGTGAAGAATAGTGAGTACCTCTGAGAAAAAAAGGGTTTTATATTATAGGGATAGATGTGGAATAATAAAATATTATTATGGGCAATTTGGTCAAAATGAGTCATAAAATTTCTTTCACCTAGAAAAACTCCTAAATTTGGAGGTTTGAGAAAGGAGGAGAGGGAGTACTACAAGATAAAAAATTTTCACCTCCCCTCACCTCACTTCCCTCCAACCAAACAAGATTTTTTAGTCTTTAAACCTCATCTAACCTAAGAAAACCCCCAACCAAACACACCTAAGAGGTTGCCGGCAATGGGGCGGACAGTTCACCTATGAGGAAAAAGGTATATCTATCAGCAGCAGGGTGGGGAGAGAATGATGGATGGAGTGCTTTCTTTTTTAAAAAATAAGTTTTTCATGAGTAGTTTGATAATATTGAAATCTCATATTCTTACGATCTCACCATTCCATCTTTTTATATGTTCATATGAACTTTTCAGAATTTTAAATTTTAAATGGTATTTTATAGGCATTCTCCCATTTATTTTTCCTTTTTTGTCGAGAACTATACTAGCTCCCATATTTTTTATAAGATACAAATAACTCAATCATGTAGATAAAAATTAATTAAAATTGGTTAAAGAATATAAATATGTAAAAATAGAACTTATTTTTTTTTAAAAAAAATACTCTTATTTATGGAGAGAAATAGAGGGAGTGGATAATTAACGTAGTAAGACTAACCAATATTAATAGTAAATGGATTTATTTTGATTCTAAATATAAAATCTTAATTTATTTTATTCTTTAAAATTATATTTTTTTAATAAATTATTCATATTCATTGCATATATTAATGTGGTTTCTATCGAAAAATAGTTCCAATGGAGTAAATAATTCAATAGAGTGTGGTAGACAAATTAACATATGTTTTTGTCAAATAACTAACTAAAATAATATGTTTAATCTCTAAATTAATTATCTAGATGTTACATTAAAGAATGAAGGAACTACTAAAATTTTAAAAGACTATTAGTCTCTTATAAATAGAAAACATTAATAAACCATTTTAGCCAATAAAAGATCTAGAAAACCTTTTATGCATATAAAAGGCTGAAAAGAGTACAAAACATTAATAAGCCAATATTAGCCAAGTAGCAAACCCCTTAGTTTTTTTTTTGAAGTAGCACCCTACTGGATACGGGCCGGATCAAAGCCGAATGTTGAGGCACATAGGCCTCATGCTTTAACAACTGCACCAGCGTACTTGTCATTGGCAGTAATAATTAATTTCACATCCGAGGGGGGTTGGAAGCGAAACTTCCTATTCAACGGACAGAACTCATGCTTGGACATTTTTGTAAGTTAATAAATATAAAATCACTTTAAACTTATTTTTTTAATAGAAAAAAAATTTATGAGATGTTTAAAACTTTAAATAATTCTAAAGTCCCTAGAGGCCTGCTGGTGAGTAATTTAAAATGTATAAATACCAAATTGCCCTCTTTATAAAAAATTTAGGAAGGAAGGACAGTTTGTCCTGATTGCTGGAAGAACAATGGTTTGCTGAATGGGTTTGTCAATAGTGGAATTGGGGACTCCAATGAGCGAACCCCAGAAAAGTTGGGCTTTTGAATCAGGTTAGCTTTTCTCCTCTATTTTTTTCTCCTTTACCCTTCTGATCACCGTTTATTATAACTTTATCAGTTTCAATATAGTATTTTATTAAAGGGAAAATTCCAAAAAAATACTTAGGAAAATGGGAAAGGATGATTCAGTGTTCTGAAATTGGGAAAGGATGAGTTAGTTCGCTGTTAGACGGGAGGAGGAATCTAGTATTTTGAAATCTCGATGAAAAGATGAAAATGCCCTTTAGCCCTTCCTCTCTCCATACTCGGAATAACAATACCGGATTCTGCATTAACAATACCAAAATCCCACAAAGAGTCCGTACTTCCATGCGCTTCACCTTCGTTCTAATAACAACACCTTCATTCTACATTAACAACACATTCATTCTACATTAACAACTCCACTTTCTTCTTTCACAATTAATAAGTTTAGGGCCGATAACAACACCTCTCTCTTTATTAACAACACCGTATTCTACATTAACAACTCTACTTTCTTCTTTCACAATTAACAAGTTTTAGGGCCAATAACAACACCTCTCTCTTTATTAACAACATTATATTCTACATTAACAACTCCACTTTCTTCTTTCACAGTTAACAAGTTTCAGGGCCAATAACA
Source organism: Inga oerstediana (assembly GCA_963210345.1). Lineage (NCBI taxonomy): Eukaryota > Viridiplantae > Streptophyta > Magnoliopsida > Fabales > Fabaceae > Inga > Inga oerstediana. The sequence goes on from OY723403.1 coordinate 46,196,403, forward strand.
CTCATTTTTCTTTATTAACACCATCATATTCTACAATAACAACTCCACTTTCTTCCTTCACAGTTAACAATTTTCAGAGCCAATAACAACTACTTTCTCTTTATTAACAACACTGTATTCTACATTAACAATTCAACTTTCTTCCTGTGGGTGGGACGCAACTGTCAGTGTCATTTTTTCGTCGTCGGGCAAATGGGAGTAGGTGACTCTCTTGGGAGCATGTGGATAGGCGTTTTTGGTGGTGGAAGGAGATGATTGGAGATTAGCACCGATTGCTGGGAGGGAGGTGTTGGGTGGTGGTCAGATCTGGAATCGATCGGCAGCCATAGGTGAGATCTCGTTCAAAGAGGATCGACAGGGCTATAATCATAAGGTTGCAACAGATCTTCGGTGGGTTCCTCAAGGAGATTTGAATCGGTTGTATGATCTCAAACTGAGATGGCCGAGATCTGTGATGAGGTGTTGTTAATGTAGAATATAGTGTTGTTAATAAAGAGAGAGGTTATGTTATTGGCCCTAAACTTGTTAATTGTAAAAGAAAAAATAGAGTTATTAATATAGAATACGGTGTTATTAAGAAAAAGAGAGGTGTTGTTATTAGCCCAAAACTTGTTAATTGAGAAAGAAGAAAGTAGAGTTGTTATTAGAATGAAGGTGAAGCACATAGAAATAAGAACTCTTTGTGGGATTTTGGTGTTATTAATGTAGATTACAGTATTGTTAATTAAGAGACTGGTGTTGTTATTTCGAAGTAGAGAGAGGAGGGCTAAATGGCATTTTCATCTTTTCGCCGAGATTTCAAAATTATAGATTCCTCCTCCCATTTGCAACTAACTGACTCATCCATTCCCAATTTCTTAGCACTGAATCGTCCTTTTCCATTTTTCAAAGTATTTTTTTTGGAATTTTCCATTATTAAACTATTATTATAAAATATAAATAAATTTAAATAGTAAAATTTAATCTAATAAGCTATTAAAATTGTTACTTTTTTCACTTAAGTTGTGTGTTACTCATATTAAATTTTAAGAGTTTAAATTTATTTATATATTTTCATGTAATATTATAAAATATTTTGATAAAATATTAAACCTAGACCGCTAAAATTATAACCAATGATAATGATATGAGTAAAAAAGAGGAAAAACATAGAAAAGCAAAGGAAAGAAGTCAAACACTTTGGACTTATGTTGGGTTCGTTAACTTTTAATAGTAATAAAAAAAGGGTGAAGGTTTAATTTAGCAATCAACAATTGCGTTAGGAGTATTCATAAGACTTATCTATTGTCGAGTGCAAAAGTAGCAATAAACTATTTTTTTAGGAGCAGATTTAGCAACACCGTTAAATCTTCTTAACTGCCGTTACTTTTTGAAATGTGGGTCCCAACAGGCTTCTCCCTCTGTATTATTTTAATATTTTTTTAATGGGAAAATATCACTTAGACCATATAGAAAAAATTTCAATTAAGTTAATGTCCAAAAGATTCTGAAATCTCACTGCAAAACTTAATTTATTTTTACTGACAGAGCTTAATTTCATTTTAAACGAAGGGGTGCAGTGATATTTCAGAATCTTTTGGGGGTTATCTGAAATGAAATTTTTTCCATGTGGCCTAAGTGATATTTTCCTATTAAAAAAATATTAAAATAATACAGAGCCAGAAGCCTGTTGGGACCCATATTTCAAAAAGTAACGGCAGTTAAGTGTTTTTTAACGGCGTTGCTAAATCTGCTCCCAAAAAATAGTTTATTGCTATTTTTGCACTAGACAATAGATAAGTCTTATGGATGCTCCTAGCGCAATTGTTGATTGCTAAATTTTCACCTTCACCCTAAAAAATATTGGGTTCATTTTTTGGTACACAACTAAGGACAAGGACTTGTGGAGATATCAAATTTAATTGATTGAAACTTTAAAGGAGATTGAAAACATTACAGAGAATGTAGTGGAGGAAAAACAAAGAGTCGATCATGTCGAGGATCGCAACAAAAATGATACAGAGAACACCATGGAGAGACGACCCACACACGATCTGTAACTCAAACTTGATACTCAAACTTGATGAACAGATCAATCATAGATCTGGGAAGTCCGGCGCCTAGAGAGATTCTCTAGATTGGGAAAAAAATTGCCAATCGAGATTTCAAGATTACATCAGGTCAAAAAGCTAGACCATAAACCATGGGCTCTAATGCCATGTTAAACTAGCAGGCCTACACAGAAAGAAGAGAATTACACTGGATATATTATTAGTGAAGAGTTAAAATCAAATATACATAGAGTGGGTCTTGGATATATATATATATATATAGATACCACAAACACCTAATATCTGGAAAAATAATAATAACCTAACTACTCATACAACAATATTACTGTTATAAAAGTATAAATGATAAGAGAGCAAGAGAGAATTTGATAGAATTTCTAGAGAGAAGTTAGAGAGAAGTTCTCATTCAGTTCATTTGAAACAATCGATTACAAGTCTTTATATAGAGTCAAGAATATAACCCTAGTTACATGACTATGGTTACTTTATTAACCCTGGTTATATAACTATGGTTACTTTATATCCTCTTTATATACTTGTCTTCTTTTACTTTTACTTTATGTCAAGTCTTCTTTTCTTCTTTATATCAAGTTGACTTGAAGAGTAAGTTGGTCTAGAAATGAGTCAATGGACATCCACATCTTTAATATTCATAACACTCCCCCTTGGATGTCCATTATGAATATGCCTCATTAAAAACTTTAACTATGAAAAACCCAGTGGGATAAAAACCTAACCAAAGAAAGAGTACATCATTTATTGATACACCATCGAGTGCTGCCTCATTAAAAACCTTTCTAGGAAAACCCAGTGGGACAAAACCTAGATAAGGGAAAAAGAGTACAGCATGTATTGACTCCCCCTCTTGACAACATCAGTTGAGATCTTTGAGTCTCCGAAGACCAATGTCATTGATAAGTTTTTCAAAGATTATACCTAGAAGTGACTTGGTGTATAAATCTACTAGATTTTTACTTGAACTGATTTACTAGATATCTATTTCACCATCCTTTTGAAGGTCACGAGTGAAGAAGAATTTTGGTGAAATATGTTTCGTCCTATCGCCCTTGATATAGCCTTCTTTAAGTTGAGCGATACATGCAGCATTATCCTCATATAGGATTGTTGGGATCATTTTGTCGGAAGATAAATGACAAGTTGTACGTATATGATGTATTATAGATCTCAACCATACACATTCTCGACTTGCTTCATGTATTGCTAGAATTTCTGCATGGTTAGATTATGTGGCTGGTATATTCTGTTTCATAGATCGCCATGAAATAGTTGCACCTTCACATGTAAATAGATAGTCTGTTTGTGTTTTACCATCATGTGGATTAGACAAAAATCCAGCATCTGCACAACCAACCAGTTCATGCTTGGATACATTTGAGTAGTATAACCCCATGTCTATAATACCTCTGAGATAATGAAGAATATGCTTTATTCCATTCCAATACCTTCGTGTTGGTGAAGAACTATATCTTACTAATAAATTAACAGTAAATTATATATCAGGACGTGTGTGATTAGCAAGATACATTAGTGCTCCAATAGCACTAAGATATAGTACTTCTGGACCAAGTATTTCTTCATCACCTTCTTTACTAATTTCTCGGGGTTGAAATGGGTCTTTATCCACCTTTAAAGACCTTACAACCATTAGGGTACATAATATATGGGATTTATCTATGTAAAATCGCTCTAGAGCCTTCTTGGTATAAGTTTCTTGATGTACTCAATTTGTAATCCAATATAGAATTTTGTTCTTCCTAAGTCTTTCATTTCAAATTCTTTTTTTAAACAATTAATTGCCTTTTAAAGCTCTTCAGGAGTTTCAATGATGTTGATAGCATCAACATAAACAGCAATTATAGCAAACTCACTTTTAGATCTTTTCATAAAGATATATGGGTATATTGGATCATTTTTGTATCTTTCTTTCAATAGATATTCATTAAGACGATTATACTATATGCATCCTGATTGCTTCAGGCCATACAGAGACTTATTTAATTTAACTAAGTATTATTCTCGAGAACTTGAATTGGATGCTTTTGGCATCTTAAGTCTTTCAGGGACTTTTATATAAATATCATTGTCAAGTGAACTGTATAAATAAGCAGTCACAACATCCATTAGATGTAAATCAATTCCTTCATTTACTGCTAGACTAATTAAATAACAAAAAGTAGTTACATCCACCATTGGTGAATACGTTTCTTCAAAATCAATGCCAGGTCTTTGTGTAAAACCTTGGGCTACAAGATATGCCTTATATCTTGTTATTTCGCCCTTTTCATTTCTCTTTCGTACAAAAACCCATTTGCATCCAACTGGTTTTATATCTTTAGGTGTAAGGACTACAGATCCAAATACTTTTTGTTTTACCAATGATTTTAGTTCTGCATTAATGGCATCTTTCCATAGGGGCTAATCTTTTCTTTGTTGGCACTCGCTAATGGATTTTGGCTCATGATCTTCATTATCATTCATTACATCATATGCTACATGATAAGCAAAGATGTCGTCAATGTTGACTTCATTTCAATCCCATCGGATTCCATTCATAATATAATTTATTGAGATCTCATTATTTTCACATATGTCAGGTACCTGAGTTTCTTTTGAAATTATAACATTCTCTTCTGGAGATAATAACTCTTCTGGAACTACTAATTTTTCTTCATTATCCTCCACTTGACCATCTATATTCTTTACTTCTTTTCTTTTTCGAGGATTTTTATTTTTGGAACCGATGGGCCTACCACACTTCATGCGTGCTTTAGATTCATTCATAACAGGTTGTCCTTCAGGGACATCAATTTTGATAGGAGCATTAGCAGCTGGGATATGTGACTTTTTCACTTTCTTTGGGTCAGTAAATGCTTCTGGCATTTGATTAGCTAAATTCTGTAAATGAATTATCTTTTGAACTTCCAGTTTACACTGTTTTGTACGAGGATCAAAATGAGCCAATGATAATTCATTCCAACTAATTTCTTTACCCAGCTGTTTGTTTTCTCCCCCTAATGTTAGGAAAAATGATTCATCAAAATGACAATCGGCAAATCGTGTCGTAAATAAATCTCCTATAGATGGTTCTAAACATTTTATAATTGATAGAGATTCATACCCAACATATATTCTTATCCTTCTTTGAGGACCCATTTTGGTGCGTTGTGGTGGTGCTACAAGCACATATACCGCACAACCAAAAGTTCTTATGTGGGAAATATTAAGTTCTTGACCAAAAACCATTTGTAAGAGGGAAACCTTTAGGTAACTTGTTGGCCTAATGCAAATTAACATTGCTGCATGCAAAATGGCATGGCCCCAAGCAGAAATTGGGAAATTAGATTTCATAAGTAAAGGTCTTGCAATTAGTTGCAACCTTTTAACCAATGATTCTGTAAGTCCATTTTGCGTATGAACATAAGCTAGAGGATGTTCAACATCAATTCCAAGGGACATACAATATTCATTAAAATCTTGTGAAATAAATTCACCAGCATTATCAAGACATATTTTCTTGATAGGATAATTAGGGTAATGTGCTCTTAATTTAATCAATTGAGCAAGTAATCTCACAAATCTCAGGTTGCGAGAAGATAGTAAGTAAACATGCGACCATTTAATTGATGCATCAATTAAAACTATATAGTACCTAAATGGTCCACATGGTGGGTGTATTGTGTAAGCGGCAAGCTTCACCCAAGAGGGGGGTGAATTGGGTGATGTTATAAATTTTTCGTTTGAGATGGTGATATGTAAATATAGTGGATAGAGTAGATTAGAGAAGATTTGAACACAGAGAGTTATACTGGTTCGGCCTAACAACAATGCCTACGTCCAGTCCTCAGAGATCAAGACCTACTGAGCTTTTCACACTATCTCCAAGATTCAATGGGCTCTCAGAACGCCACAAGACAACAATCGTCCTTGAATGGACTACGAGCAGAAATATTCTCTCGACAAGAAACTTCTCTCCCCCTTACGACAAGTCTTATGTGCAGAGAAACAACCTATGACTCTTCTCACTTGCTTATGTATACAAGACTTATGAGCAGCAACGTTTTCTTCTGCTTACACCACTGTAAGTCTTATGAACAACAACGTTCTCTCCTGCTTGTATCTTATAAGGCTTATGAGTGACTGATGCTACAAGGAATTCTCTCAACTGCTTCTCTCGTAAGGAATAACTACCGTCTCAAGATCCCAATATCTTGAGATTACACAAATATAGAGTTTTGAGTTTGGATGTGGACTCTCTTACAGAGTAAATGAATAAACCCTGAAGATCAAAAGTGTATACAGAGAAATCAGATGAATAACAGAGAATTGATATGAGCTTGTGAATTCTTGTGCTGTGTTGTTATATTTTCTCCGTGAGTCTCTGTATATATATAGTTGCTCCAACTTTTGCCCGTTTGGAATCTCTTCAGTTGTGGAGCGGGACATTTGAAAATATTGGCAGACACGTGCATATTAGAATAGTTTGAGTGCGGTAGGTGCCAGCGTGTTCATAATCATCTTGTCTGCCGTTGTATCACTTTTCTCATGTGACTCAGTTCAAACGTTCATATTCCTGTATCATCCTCTTAAAACATTCAAAACAATGTTAAACAAAGATAAAGAGTAAAGATGATATGAATTAATAACAATAAATTATATTCGTAATGAACGTTGTGAAACTTATCATATTCTGTGGTCAACAGGGCATCACTCGAGCATGAAAAGCTCACTTCGAGTGATCTCCTATTTTCCTTCATTTACCTCTGTTATCGGGTTGTGCTCGCATGGAGAATCAGAGAGAAAATATCTTCACTCGCGGGTGAAGAGAGGTCTCACTCGAGCACAAAATCTCTGCTCGAGTGATCCTTGCACTTTTACCTGGGAGTGCCTTCTCGGGTCATCACTCGCATACCATTTTGACAAGAGTGAGAATTTGCACTCGCGAGTGATCTGGACCCTCACTCGAGCACACTTACCTCTGCTCGAGTGAGAAGCATATTCTCAAGGAATATGCTCTTTAAACCATCACTCGCACCATAATTCCAGAGGGATAGAATTTTCACTCGCGGGTGATATTGACCCTCACTCGAGCACACTTACCTCTGCTCGAGTGAGAAGCATATTCTCAAGGAATATGCTCTCTAAAACATCACTCGCATCAGAAATCCAGAGGGATGGAATTTTCACTCGCAGGTGATATTGGCCCTCACTCGAGCACACTTACCTCTGCTCGAGTGAGAAGCATATTCTGAAAGAATATGCTCTCTTGAACAAGCACTCGCAACTGATCTGGAGAGGGATGAAAATCTTACTCGCAAGCATGGATGGGTGTGCTCGAGCACACTTGTATTTTTCTGAGTTTCAAGACTCTCGGCCAAGTGCTCGCAGTGCCTTTCTCGAGTGAATGAGGAAGCATGCCTTAACTTGCTCTCGGCCAATCACTCGCATACCCTTGCTCGAGTGAATATAGGAAGCACACCATTGCTTTGCTCTCGGCCAAGTGCTCGCATGCCCTGCTCGCATACGTGCTCGAGTGAGAATGACTTCTCTGCTCGAGTGCATACCTTGTGCTCCGAGTGATCCATTGGTTACCAAGGGAGAATGTCTCTCGGGTACTCACTTCCTGGCTTTCTCTCACACCTGCTCGAGTACAGAAGTGTTTTGTGCTCGAGTGCAGATTTCATGCTCGAGCACTCAAGTGCATTTTTACAGCAGATATCAGCAAACACCCGATATGCATTTGGTTAACTTGGAATCTTTTCTTAACCTTCTAAAAACATGTTTTAATCATAATTGAATTATTGTTATCATCAAAACTTGGGATCTAACATTCTCCCCCTTTTTGATGATGACAAAACTCTTTGTGATGAAGGTTTAAAAGAAAATGAATGAAATTGGAAAGTTTTGAAATTTCTTTAAAGTTTCCAAAATGCATATCAAGTTTAAGTTCCAAATTCCAATTTTCCTGCAATGTTTCCTCTGGACACTTAACAGCCAAGATAAGTATAGTATGAGGTATATAACTTAACAAATAACTTGGAACATTGAAATTTTGATAATGAAAAACTTAAACCATATCATTAACTTTACCAAACTTGAACAATACAAGATAACTTCAAAATAGAAAAATGACATACATATCAAATCCTACCCAATACAGAAAACTACCCAAACACCCATATACACCCTACAGCCTACAGAAAGCTCAGAAAACATCACACATCCTTCTCCCCCGTTTTGTCAACATCAGAAGGGAGTTCTGGAGGTGGAACAAAAGATATCATGGCAGAGAGAGGGTCAATGGGCTGATCAGGAGGAGATGGTGGTTGAGGGACAAAAGTAACATCTACATTAGACTCAGGATCAGTGAAAAGTACATGAGTCTCTGGATGAGGGGGTGAGGTCTGAGTGGTCTCTGGAGGTACTCCGGAAGATGAGGAGGGAAAGTGTGAATGCAGGAAGGTCTCCATATTAGTGATCCTCTGTGACATCTCATCTTGTGTTTTGAACATCAGTTCAAAGTTAAGATTGGCCTGATCTACCAATTTAACCACTTGTGTTTCCATCTTCTCCACAAGCTTCTCATACTCAGTCACTAACTCCTTCTTCAAGCTTGATACAGCTTGATTAATTACCTCTGTCAAATGATTGGACAATGAGGCATTGAGAAATGAAGGTGGGGGAATAGGACCTTGTGCAGATGATTGTGCCTCATCTCCTCTAGATGGTGTTGCTTCCCTCTTTGATGTGGCTTTGGTTCGACTCACTGAAAGATTGATACCCATGTGTGTTAATTGAGTCTTTCCAAACCTTGAGATGAGCACCCTTTCTTTCCCTTCCAGATACCAGATTTTGTTCTTCATCAAGATGAAAGAAACAAGTTGAGGGTAAGGTATGGTTGTGGATCTTGTTGAAGAAAATCGAAACCTTCTCATCTCACTAAAAATGATTTCCCCTACATTCCTCTGTTGCCCAGCAACCAATGAAGCCAGAAGATAGTAATCCTTTTGTGCAAAGTGGGTAAAGTTTCTGGATTTATTGACTATGCTCCGGGAATAAATGTAATGGAGAATTCTGTGATTATCAGGCATGTCAATAGGCTTGAAAGTGAGGGGTCCAATTGGGTCTTTTGGTCTCAAGATGTTAAAGGTATCATTGGCAGAGAATGAGGGTGGATCAGTAGGAGGTGCCACATAACCAAGCAAATCATTAATGATTTTGGCAGAAATCATAATGAACTTCCCTCTAATAGTTGTAGATACAGCTTCTTCAATCAAATCACCGGATCTAGACATGATATTATGAGTTTTCATGTTGGAATAAAATGTCTTTACAACAGTGGGGGAATATGGCATATGGATGTTTAACCAAGGAGCATAGTATTGAAGATAAGGGTATAGGTCCAAATGACAGTTCTTTTTCAGATAATCCAAATCAACATATACTACTGGACAGAAATGCCTATGTTTGAATTCATCATCATATACCTTTTGTGGTAAAGCCTTAAGTTCTGACACATTGAATCCCTCAGGAGGACTAGTGAGTTGGTCATCCACTGGTGCTTGAGAGGCAGAAGGTGCTCCAGAAGCAGATGCACTTGGGTGCTTGACTTGATGTGAACTTGAGACACCTGCCTGAGATGTGATCTTCCCAACTAACTTGTCCAATTTGGATTTTTCTATTGCATCCCTGAGTTGTTTGCTGAAGGTATCCCCAGATGAAGAGGAAGATTGGGGTTGCTCTAAATCCTTCTTCTTTCCCTTCCCTTGTACTTCTTTGGATTGAGACCGGGTGAGTATGGGTTCCTTGAAGACCACACCCTTTGCTTTCTTTTGAGGAGGTTGGTCTTTCTTGGAAACTTTAGGTTTTGGATGTGTTTTCAGGGTCCTCTTCTTGGTTTTGTGCTTAGGAGGAGGTGAAGGTGAGGGTGAGTTTTTTTTGGAGATGGAGGAGTAATTTCAGGGGTTCCAGAAACACTGGCAGCAGAGTGAGTGGAAGAAGGAGAATGAGACTTTTGAGGAATAGAAGGTAGTTTTGTCCTAGCCATTTGAAAAGAGGAAGAGAACCAAGTACTCTTGTTTTTGAAAGAAAAAATAAGATACACGAAGAGGTAATTAGGGCACAAGTGAAGAATGCAGTAAACAAGAATCACCTCTTATAGAAGATTGAGAGGTTGTAACGTCGATTTGAAGCAGAAGGACGTGATTAAATGATGAAAGAACGGTTGAAGATGAAGAGTTGTGACTCTCGAGTGAGAGAGCACTTCGAGTGAGATGAGGAAGTGCGACGTTCTGAGCTCCCCAGTAACTGATATAAGTGCCAGTGCTCGAGCATGACCCCTAGTGCTCGAGTGATGTTCATACTGTGCTCGCGAGTGTTCTAACTGTGCTCGAGTGATGTTCTGGAAAATAAAGAAACAAGTAGAACGTACCTGGATTGTTGTTTTCCTGACATATTTTCAAACTTTGTACTCAAATCCTCCAAGATCATTTGAGTAACCTTGATTTGGATAGCTCTTGCACAGAGATTCTTCTTCCTCACTCGAGCAGGCATTTCTCACCTCAAGCATGTTCATACCATGCTCGAGTGAGAATTCCTCACTCGCGAGTGAGCTCAATTCTCACTGTAGATTATGTTATATTTCCTTGGTGTTCTTGACTCCTCTGTTAACCTCTGTTCTAACCATAAGAAAAGCACTTTTTACATCCATTTGATAAAGTTTAAAATTTTTGATGCAAGCAAAGGCTAAGAGTACTCGTATTGCTTCCAATCTTGCCACTGGAGCATACGTTTCCTCATAATCAATACCTTCTTCTTGATTATAGCCTTTTGCAACCAATCTTGCTTTATTTCTCACAATGATTGCAGATTCATCAAGTTTGTTTTTGAACACCCATTTGGTTCCTATAACCGTATGGTCTTTAGGTCGAGGAACCAAATCCCAGACTTGATTTCTTTGAAATTGATTTAGTTCTTCTTGCATAGCAATCACCCAATCATTGTCAGATAAAGCTTCTTCTATATTAGAAGGTTCAATCTCAGAAATAAAAGCAGAAAATGTTACCTCATTGAGGATTCTATTTCTGGTTTTGACACCTTCATGAATATCTCCTATAACTTGATCAATTGGATGATCCTTCATATGTCTCCACGCTTTAGGTTGATCATGATCATCAACATCTTCTAGATTTTCCTTACCATTGTTGTGAATGAAACACTTACACCCGAAGATATGAAGATGAGCAATATTTGGCTTTCTTCCTTTGTAGAGTTCATATGGTGTCTTTCCAAGAGATTTGCGAATATATGCTCTGTTTGAAATGTAGCATGCAGTACTCATTGCATCTGCCCAGAACACTTGTGACATTTCTTTTTCATTAAGTAAAGCTCTTGCCATTTCTGTAAGCACTCTATTCTTCCTTTCCACTACTCCATTTTGTTGAGGTGTTCTTGGAGCTGAGAAGTTGTGATCTATCCCCTCGTTGTTGCAGTAATCTTCAAACAATTGATTATCAAATTCTCCTCCATGATCTGTTCTAATAGAGACAATAGAAACACCTTTCTCATTTTGAACCTTTTTGGCAAACATAATAAATTCAGCAAAAGTTTCATCTTTTGAGGCAATGAATATAGTCCAAGCAAATCTAGTAAAATCATCTACAATTACTAACGTATACAAGTTTCCTCCAAAACTTTTTACTCTTGCCGGTCCTACTAAATCCATATGAAGTAATTGTAAAGGTTTTGAAGTAGAGATTTCATATTTTGTTTTAAAAGAAGATTTAGTTTGTTTGCCTTTTTGACATGCTTCACAAATCATGTCATCTTTGAATTTTAGCTTGGGAAGGCCAACAACTAAATCTTTTCTGATCAATTTGTCAAGTTGATTCATATTGACATGAGCCAGACGCTTATGCCATAACCAACTTTCCTCTGATCGACTCAGAAAACAATTTTCAGAAGAACTTGAATTTAAATCAATTGTATAACAGTTACCGTCCCTTTGAGCTCGAATTTTTGCCTTGATTGTTTCTTTGTTTAAAGGTAGATCTTTCTTACTGACTATCAAGCATTCTTTTGAGTCGAAGATCACCCAGTTATCTTTGTCAGTGCTTTGGCTCACGCTTAAGAGATTGTGACATAATCCTTCAACATAATATACTCCGTTGATTTGAAATCCATCTGTCCTTCCAACCTCACCAATTCCAGCAATACGTCCGGATTGATTACCTCCAAAAGTTACCTTTCCTCCTTCTCTAGGTTCAAACATGGTGAACTTATTTTTGTCACCAGTCATGTGTCTCGAACATCCACTATCGATATACCATTTGTTCGCTCGAGATGCCTTGAGACATACCTAGAATATGATGATCAAGTTTTAGGTACCCACACTTTCTTGGGTCCTTTGTGGTTAGTATTTGGAATATGTGTCCCTTTCGGAACCCATTTATATGTTCCAACAACCTTTCCCTTTTTAAAATAACATGATGAAGTATAATGTCCTTTCCTATTGCAAAAATTGCATGACACAAAAGGATTTGATGTATGCACAGAATTCCTAAAATATTTAAGATAGTCTCTACTACTCTTTTTATTCTTATCATGCACAGCGTTATATCCAATTCCAGATTTATCAAAAGAAACTTTCTGAGAATTTAAGATAACCTTGAGAGTTTCACTTCCTTTAGTAAATTTTTCAACAATCTTTGTTAAGTCTTCTATTTTCTTATCTTTCTCTTTACACATTTTATGTGATGACATGACATTATTTTCTAATTCTTTTACTCTCTTCTTATAACTAACCATTTCTTTAGCAACTTTAATGAACTCTGTATGCAATGCATTATATTCAGATAATAATTCATTATAAGATGGTTCAGAGTCACTTACCTCAGAGTCTGATTCTTCTTCCTTAGCTACCAAGCATAGATTGGCTACTTCGTCGTTGTCATTTTCTTCGTCCGACGAACTATCACCCCAAATAGATGATATATATGCTTTCTTTTTCTGCTTCTTTTTGTCTTTGTTCCTGAAGCATTCAGATTTGATGTGTCCTGGTTTTCCGCATTCATAGCATACTATTTGGTGTTCTTTGTTTTCTTTCTTGCTTGGTCCTCCTTGATAATTCTTGAAATTCCTTTGTCCTCTTCGGTAGAATTTCTTGAACTTTCTCACGATCATTCCCATTTCATCATCACTAGGAATTTCTTCATTCTCGGAAGTTTCTTCTTCTTCTTTGATAGCTTTAAATGCAACTCCCCTTTTCTTTCTATCATCAACTTCTTCAAGTTCCTTTTTGAATCTCAACTTACCTTCATATTCAGAAAGACTACCAAAGAGAGCAGCTACGGATCTCATTGACTCTCCTTTGGCTTCTTCGATGGCTGTCACCTTTGCTTCCCATTCTTTTGTAAGAATATTAAGAATCTTTCTTACCTGGGAATTTTGATCAAACGACTTTCCAAGAGCAGATAATTGATTAACAAGATGAGTATACCTTAGTTCAAATTCTGATATACTTTCTCCAGATTTCATACGAAATAAATCATACTCTGTTATTAAAGTATTGATCCTATTTTCTTTGATTCCAGATGTACCTTCGTGAGCAATTTCAAGGGCATCCCACATATCTTTGGCAGTAGGTAGAGTACATATACGAAAATATTCTTTTTGACTAAGAGCACTCTGTATCATTAAAATGGCTTTGCTATTTAACGTTACTAACCTCTTGTCATTTTCGTCAAACTCATCTGGAGTCTTTTTGACTACTCTATCTTCGATTTTCTTCACTGGAACATAGTCACCATCTTGTATAACATTCCATAATCCATACTCGTTGGCCATCACGAACACTCTGAATTTAGCTTTCCAGAACGAAAAATGTTCTCCAGCAAAACCAGGAGGTCTAGTGATTGAAGCACCGTCTGGAAGGATATTTTCACCCATTGTTGCCATTGATAGGATCCTTCTCAAGCTGTTAGGCTCTTCGGAGAAGACGAGGCTCTGATACCAAATGTAAGCGGCAAGCTTCACCCAAGAGGGGGGTGAATTGGGTGATGTTATAAATTTTCCGTTTGAGATGGTGATATGTAAATATAGTGGATAGAGTAGATTAGAGAAGATTTGAACACAGAGAGTTATACTGGTTCGGCCTAACAACAATGCCTACGTCCAGTCCTCAGAGATCAAGACCTACTGAGCTTTTCACACTATCTCCAAGATTCAATGGGCTCTCAGAACGCCACAAGACAACAATCGTCCTTGAATGGACTACGAGCAGAAATATTCTCTCGACAAGAAACTTCTCTCCCCCTTACGACAAGTCTTATGTGCAGAGAAACAACCTATGACTCTTCTCACTTGCTTATGTATACAAGACTTATGAGCAGCAACGTTTTCTTCTGCTTACACCACTGTAAGTCTTATGAACAACAACGTTCTCTCCTGCTTGTATCTTATAAGGCTTATGAGTGACTGATGCTACAAGGAATTCTCTCAACTGCTTCTCTCGTAAGGAATAACTACCGTCTCAAGATCCCAATATCTTGAGATTACACAAATATAGAGTTTTGAGTTTGGATGTGGACTCTCTTACAGAGTAAATGAATAAACCCTGAAGATCAAAAGTGTATACAGAGAAATCAGATGAATAACAGAGAATTGATATGAGCTTGTGAATTCTTGTGCTGTGTTGTTATATTTTCTCCGTGAGTCTCTGTATATATATAGTTGCTCCAACTTTTGCCCGTTTGGAATCTCTTCAGTTGTGGAGCGGGACATTTGAAAATATTGGCAGACACGTGCATATTAGAATAGTTTGAGTGCGGTAGGTGCCAGCGTGTTCATAATCATCTTGTCTGCCGTTGTATCACTTTTCTCATGTGACTCAGTTCAAACGTTCATATTCCTGTATCATCCTCTTAAAACATTCAAAACAATGTTAAACAAAGATAAAGAGTAAAGATGATATGAATTAATAACAATAAATTATATTCGTAATGAACGTTGTGAAACTTATCATATTCTGTGGTCAACAGGGCATCACTCGAGCATGAAAAGCTCACTTCGAGTGATCTCCTATTTTCCTTCATTTACCTCTGTTATCGGGTTGTGCTCGCATGGAGAATCAGAGAGAAAATATCTTCACTCGCGGGTGAAGAGAGGTCTCACTCGAGCACAAAATCTCTGCTCGAGTGATCCTTGCACTTTTACCTGGGAGTGCCTTCTCGGGTCATCACTCGCATACCATTTTGACAAGAGTGAGAATTTGCACTCGCGAGTGATCTGGACCCTCACTCGAGCACACTTACCTCTGCTCGAGTGAGAAGCATATTCTCAAGGAATATGCTCTTTAAACCATCACTCGCACCATAATTCCAGAGGGATAGAATTTTCACTCGCGGGTGATATTGACCCTCACTCGAGCACACTTACCTCTGCTCGAGTGAGAAGCATATTCTCAAGGAATATGCTCTCTAAAACATCACTCGCATCAGAAATCCAGAGGGATGGAATTTTCACTCGCAGGTGATATTGGCCCTCACTCGAGCACACTTACCTCTGCTCGAGTGAGAAGCATATTCTGAAAGAATATGCTCTCTTGAACAAGCACTCGCAACTGATCTGGAGAGGGATGAAAATCTTACTCGCAAGCATGGATGGGTGTGCTCGAGCACACTTGTATTTTTCTGAGTTTCAAGACTCTCGGCCAAGTGCTCGCAGTGCCTTTCTCGAGTGAATGAGGAAGCATGCCTTAACTTGCTCTCGGCCAATCACTCGCATACCCTTGCTCGAGTGAATATAGGAAGCACACCATTGCTTTGCTCTCGGCCAAGTGCTCGCATGCCCTGCTCGCATACGTGCTCGAGTGAGAATGACTTCTCTGCTCGAGTGCATACCTTGTGCTCCGAGTGATCCATTGGTTACCAAGGGAGAATGTCTCTCGGGTACTCACTTCCTGGCTTTCTCTCACACCTGCTCGAGTACAGAAGTGTTTTGTGCTCGAGTGCAGATTTCATGCTCGAGCACTCAAGTGCATTTTTACAGCAGATATCAGCAAACACCCGATATGCATTTGGTTAACTTGGAATCTTTTCTTAACCTTCTAAAAACATGTTTTAATCATAATTGAATTATTGTTATCATCAAAACTTGGGATCTAACATATTGACCCATAAATATCTCCCTGTATCTGTTCTAGAAATATGAGAGACTCACTTTCTACTTTGCTTGGTGAGGGGCGAATAATTAACTTTCCCTTGGAACATGTATCACATGAGAAATCATGGGATTATGGTATTTGTTTACACTTCAGGGTATGTCCACATGAATTCCCAATTATTTGTCCCATCATGATTGAACCGGGATAGCCTAACTAATCATGCCAAACATTAAATTCATTAGTAAACTTCTATTTACATTAGCAAACTGCTGGTTTGCATTGGCAGACTTCTGGTCTGTATTGATGAACTTCTGGTTCTCAATAGTATGTGTTTCAATTGTACTTATACATGTGTAATACAAGCCTAAAGAAAAAATAGGAAAACTTTCTAATATGCATTTTCTACCAGCAATTATATTTGTGATGACAATATATTCTTGATTATTTTTAGTTATTTCTAAATGATATCCATTTCTATGGATATCTTTGAAATAAAATGCATTATCAATGCATAATTTTGTTCCTTCAAGTAAGAAAACATTAGCTCTTCCAAAGCCTTCAATTAAATTTATACTACTAAATATAGTTTGAACATTGGCTTCTCATATTACCAAGGAAGAAAAATATTTATCATGTCTGAGTATGGTGTGAGTTGTTGCACTATCAACGAGACATAAATCTTCACGATTGATGCCAATAAGATTCATTCTTCATTAAAAGAAACATAAAAACATAATTAAGATTAATACATATGATAGAAGCAACTTTAAGTACAATAAAACATAACATTTCAAATTTAAAACTCTACAACATCTAAATATGTATTATCCATATTGCCATACTCAAAATTCTTTGTCTGATCAACATGATTTATTTCAACATTTGATCCTTTACCATTATTTTTAATTGATTCTTGGTAAAGATCAACTGGGTGCCTCGGTGTACGACAGGTATAAGACCAATAACTCTTGCCACCACATCGATAACATGGATTATTAGCATATTTATGATGCCTATTGCTTTCCCCTTTTTGGTTATTATCAGTCTTTTCCCACTTCTGGTATGAATTTGAACCACCATGATATCAACCACGACCACGCCCATGGCTGTAGCCAATGTAACACCCCAATTTTTGATTAATGGCTAATGATAATTATTGTGAATGATTTTGTAAATCAAAATGGATTTGAGATCCAAATAATTATTGGAAATGCCCAACACTCTATTTTAGCATGATTATGTGACAAAGTAATTTAAAGGCTAAAATTAGAGGGAATGGCACATGGATGAAGAAGAAAGGAACTTAATTATGTGTTATGTGGTGATTTAATTCAATGTGCCAAAATCAGAAGAAAAAAAATATTGAAAGAATGGGAACTATTGGATAATTAGTTAGTGATTAATGGAGAAATTAATTATTAACTAAAGAGAAATGAGGAGTGTAACTAAATAGCTAATGAGCTAGTTAGTGCAACTATATGGTTGCTTATTTGGTGAGAAATGAGGAGATTTGGACATGTGGCATTGAGCGATCATGCATGAAGGGAGTGGTTGGAGAAGAAAAGTCAACAATCATTTTTTTAGCATTTTTCTCTCTCCCTCCCTGTCTCTTATGCGAATGGACAAGGGAATGGGGGCAGAAATTCTGCTTAGGCTTCATTATCTTATCATCACACATTCTCTCTCTCCAAGCTCTCTCTTGTGCTCCATTTTTGAAGAAGAAAGAGGAAGGAAAAGCTTGAGATTAAGGTAAGATTTTGACTTCAAATGCCAAAATCTCCTTCTTTAAAGTTGTTCCTTGGGTTAAGAGCATCATTTTCATGGTTTTAGATTTACCATTGGTGGTGATTTGAACTCTCAAGGAGATATAGAGTTTGGAGAATCAAATAACTCCTTTGAAGAAAGTTGAAGATGTAAGTGAGTTGAGCATTTTGATATAAGTTTTGTGATCATTTGGTTAAGTTGGAATTTCTGGAAATTTAGCCCTATTTTTGAAAATTAGGGTCTTGTGGTGTTTGAGTTGTTGTTTTCATGGATATGATGCATTGAGATGTATCTTGGATAGATAGAATTTAATTGAAGCTTAAATGCCAAGTTTGACAATTTTGGGATTTTTGTTGAACATAGGCCAAAAACAGAACATATAGATGGAAAGAGAATTTGGTTATTTTGATATTTCCATTGTGTTCCTTGTGGAAAATTGTGTGGGAGTAGTGTTGGATATGAATTTTGAACCATTGGGAACTTAGTTTTAAAAGTGGCAAGTCTTGGTTAGTGAAAAACTCTGTTCTGGCAGTGACTTTGCATGAACGTTTTAAAGTAGCACCTGGTGTTGAAAAATTCTGAAACTTTCCAGTCTTAAAGTTCACTTTCCAAGCTTCAAAATGGACATATATTTCATGTTATTTCGATTTGTGAGCTAGGAGTTATGACTGTTTAAAGTTTGATGTTAAATCTGGGAACAATTATGGAGCAGTGTGGACATTTCTTAAATTCTGTATTTTTGTGGTGATTTTTGGTAATGGTCCATATTTTTCAAGTAAAGAGGACTTAAAAAGCTTTCAATGGGCTTTGGGATCACCTCATTTCGATTTTTCTAGAATTAGTTATGTTTTTTCGAAGTTCAGCCAAGAAACAGAATTTTCCTGGCCGCAGCCAGAAAATTCTTGGCTACAGCCAGAAACCTTCTGTGCTGTTTCTGGCCACAGCCAGAAAATTCTTGGTTGTAGCCAGAAATTTTCTGTGATGTTTTTGGCCTCAACCAGAGATTTCTTGGCTGCAGCCAACCCCCTATTTTCAGCACCTTGTGATTTTGAAAAGTGGTTTCCAATCCGATGTTTCCCAATCCTTTAGGGCTTTTATTAGAGCCAATTGTAACTATTTAAAGGGCATAAATGATAGCCAAATCTAAGTATTGTGAAGTCAATTGAGTATTGGAATAGAGAATAACTCTTCGTCCTTAATTATAATTATAGGATACTATATTTGCCCTACTCGGGAGAGACCGACGTCAGGACACGCACGGAAGGATCAAGGTAGTGACTCTTCTCTCATATTGTGTATGATGTTTTGGTATATATAACTTATCATTGAACTTTGTGAACTATGTGCCATGGTCCATTACGGCGTGAGCACTTCAATGTGAGCCGTATAAGAATTGACGCTGGTCATCTCTAGGTCAACCGTTGAATTACCGTCATAATCGACATGGATTTTTGTGTATCCGACCCGTGGGGCGGTGTTTGTGAATCCAGCCATGGGCTGTGTTGATCTTGCATGTATGGCTTGCGTTATGAAATGCTTTACATGAATTCCAGCTGTGGTGAAATATATTGTGTGGATTGTTGTGATGCAATGCAACGTGAGCAATCGTAAGGGATGACATGTGTTATACTAACCATTGTCGTTGTAACTACCGTTGAGTTGCTTTGTGTGGATAATGATTTGATTTCATGCCTTATTGTTGTACATATTATGATTGATTTGACACTACAGGGATTCCTTAGAATCTCACTCTCCCAAAATTAAACATTTTAGACCGGGCTGAAGGATCGAAAGGCAAACGGGTGACAAAGAGCGGGTAGAGCTCCGTGTTAGGAGTTCCTTTTTGGTTATTGGTTATCATGTAAATCATTTGGATATTGTTGGATCAATTGTATATGTATTGGGATAGATTGTATAGTTTTGTGTAATCCCCAAGATAAGGAAAAAGTACGTGGGCTTTATGCTTTTGTATAAACCCTTTTATGAGTTAATGGAACCCATGTGTGTCGGGAATTTATGCTGTACTATGATATGTATGAATGAAATCAACCTGTACAGGCCATATGACAATTATAATGTGAATGTGAGACTTTATGAACAGGTTTTTTTTAAAGGTTTTTAAAAACCCCGATTTTGGGAAGTTTAATTTGGTTTAAGTCCCAAATCATCTAAGGTCTCTACTTCTACATTAATTACATGTTTACGAAATAATCTCGGCCTTAAACATGAAGGGGGTTACAGCCAAGCCCACGTCAACAGCCACAGCCACAGCCACAACCAGAATTAAATTCATTTGTTACAACATTCACTTCAGGGAATGGAGTTGAGCCTGTTGGATGGGATTCATGATTTTTTAATAAAAGCTCATTATTTTGTTCAGCCATAAGGAGACTAGAAATTTCAACATATTTCTTGAAACCTTTTTCACGATATTGCTGCTTCAGGAGCAAATTGGATGCATGAAATGTGGAGAATATCTTTTCTAGCATATCATCATAAGTAACATTTTCTCCATATAATTTCAATTTAGAAGTAATCCTGAACATAGCTGAGTTATATTCGTTTATAGATTTAAAATCTTGCAGGCGCAAATGTATCCAGTCATAATAAACTTTTGGAAGAATGACCATCTTCTGGTGATCATACCTTTCTTTTAAATTGTTCCAAAGAATAAGTGGGTCCATTACTGTCAAATATTCAATTTTTAAATCCTCATGCAAATGGTGATGAAGAAAAATCATGGATTTGACTTTGTCTTGGTTGGATGCATGATTCTTTTCTTTGATCGTGTCTTCCAGACCTTTAGTATTCAGGTGAATTTCCGCATCCAATTTTCAAGATAAATAATTTTTTCCAGTAATATCAAAAGCCACAATTTCAAGTTTTGCTAGATTTACCATAGTTTAAACTAATGAAAGAAATAAATTAAAATAATTAAAAAGTAAACATGCAATATAATATCTTAAACAAAAATAACTGTAAATTCATAAGGACAATAAATAATTCATAATGTAAGATAAGAAAAATAAAACTTGTATGGTTTCAGGCCATTTAATCTCATGGCTTCAGGCCAATTAATCATAAGATGATAAATTAAACTATTATCTTCATGATAAATAAACGTTGTACATGACTTCTGATCATATAATAAGATAAAAAATGAAAAATGTATATAGCTTATAACCATATAATAAGATAAAAAATATATATAGCTTCTAGCCATATAATAGGAAATCAAATGGATATGGCTTCTGGCCATATTATAAGGAATTAAAACAGTATGACTTCTGGTCATAATTTCAGGAATCAGATGTGTATGGCTTCTGGCCATAATAATAATAATAATAATAATAATAATAATATAAAAGAACTTGTAAATGATATATAAATGATATAAAAACAATAACAATCTCCAATCTTAGCCATAGAACCCAATGTTATATAACAATCGGTTGAAGTATCTCTCTAATTCCATATAGTAACTCAGATTATCCCAGATCTATTAAATAAGATAAATGAAATCTTCAAAGAAACAATAAGAAGATCATATCTTTGTTAGAGCTTCGTGCTGATAACATGTTATAAAAGTATAAATGATAAGAGAGCAAGAGAGAATTTGATAGAATTTCTAGAGAGAAGTTCTCATTCAGTTCATTTGAAACAATCGATTACAAGCCTTTATATAGAGTTAGGAATCTAACCCTGGTTACATGACTATAATTACTTTATTAACCCTGGTTACATAACTATGGTTACTTTATATCTTCTTTATGTCCTTGTCTTCTTTTACTTTTACTTTATGTCAAGTCTTCTTTTCTCCTTTATGTCAAGTTAACTTGAAGAGTAGTTGATCTAGATATGAGTCAATGGACATTCACAGTTTTAATATTCATAACAATTACAATATTTAACAATATTACAAATATATTCAAGTGGTTACAACATATAACTTTAAAAAACTTAATTGATATGAATTTTTTGTTTATAGAAAACTTATATCAGCGTTGTGTTCTATTTTTCATCAACAAGCACCGATTAGCTTTCATCGAAGCAGCATCAATGTTAAGGACGATCTTGGCTTCTGGACGAATTGCTTCCATTTCTCCCATTTTCTCCGCCTGTGATCGATTTTAGAACATATTTCAGAATCCCACGAATTTCTTCTTATTTCTTGAATTTCATAACGTACTTGGCCAAATCTTTCATGCCTCTTCTTGTGTCACTAATAGGGACATTAATCTTTCAGAGATATCGACTGGTTTTCCGTAGCATCGATCACATATTTCCTTCTTGTTCTTGAGTCATCTCAAAGATATCGACACCTTGTGCCCACGCCATGTCAAAATCTGTCTCCCAAACTTTGGATTTCAATCATCCCTTGTATCTCCATCCTGCATACACAGGCTTCGACTCTTGTTGCTCAAGCATTGACAGGGGCCGAAAATTACTCCACATGGAGTAGAGGCATGAAACTGGCCCTCCATGGGGAGAATAAATTGGGCTTTATTGATGGTACGTGCCTCCGCGACAAACAACCTGAACATCTGAAATCAGTGTGGGATAGATGTAATTCTGTTGTGCTTTCCTGGTTAGTGAATTCAGTTGATAAGTAGATTGCTAATGGATTAGTTTCTTCCCACAATTCTCATCTTGTGTGGCTTGATCTGAAAGAAAGTTTTGATAAGAGTGATGGAGCCAAGGCATATTCTATGCATCGTGCTATTAATTGTTTAAGCCAAGGAAGTTCCTTGTTTCTGTTTACTATACCAAGTTAAAAGAATTATGGGATGAATATGCCACTCTTGTCCCAATTCCATCCTGCCAATGTGAATCTGTTGTAGAGTATTCCAAAACTGTTCAAGAACAGAGGTTGTTCCAATTTCTTATGAGTTTAAATGAATCTTTTCAGCTTATTAGAAGTCAAATACTCCTCATAAGCCCACTGCCTTCCTCTAGCCAAGCCTATTCAATGGTGGTTCAAGAACAGACACAACGCCAACTTTCCCTCTCATCTCCTCTTCCTATTACTGATGCATCCCTGTTAACTAGTATTTCTACCAGAGGGGGCAGAAACCATAAAAGGGGTAGAGGCAGGGAAAATCGCTCTCCAATAATCTGTACTTATTGTAATAAGAAGGGGCACCGAAGGGATAGCTGTTACCAATTGATTGGTTTCCTAGTAGTTCTACACCATACACAAGGAATAGAGGAGTAGAGGACAACAAGAAGACCAAGTTAATCCAACATTCATTGAATACTCTGCTGGTCATGATCCCTCTACTCCTCAGGCTCCTCTCTTTACTCAAGAATAGTACAAGCATATTTTAGAGCTTCTCAAACATGATCCCAATCCCAAGGAAGTTTGCTGTTAATGTTCAGGCAACCACTCCAGGTTTGTTTAGTAACATGTTAAGAACATCATTAGATTTTAGATTCTGGAGCTAGTTGTCACATAGTTAGTAATATGACATATTTGGCTAATTGCAGACCTTATTTAGGTGTTAATAAATGGGTAAAAATTCCTAATGGAAACAGAATTAAAGTAACCATATAGGAGACGTCCAAATCACTAAGCACATCTGGCTAAAGAATGTCTATTATGCCAAAGAATTATGTTATAACCTAATCTCTGTGGGTAAACTAACCTTAGAAAATTCATGTATGGCTTGTTTCTTGCCTAACCTCTGTGTCTTGCAGGATATGATGACTGGAATAAACAAAGGGATTGGTAGATTGACAAACGGGCTATATGTGATCAAAAGAGAAATTCACTCTAGCTTTATTAATGTTTCCAGTTTTATTAGTTCAATTGATAAAAGTAATGACATAAAGAGACTTATATGGCATCATAGACTAGGACATGCTCCTCATGATGTTTTGAATCATTTATCTGATGTAAAGCATGCTATACCTACTATTGATGATAATAAATGTGAAGTTTGCATTCAAGCAAAGCATCCCAAGTTATCTTTCCCTTCCAGCACTTCCAAAAGTACTCATTGCTTTCAATTACTACACATGGATGTGTAGGGACCTTAAAGGACTCCTATACACCAAGGACATAGATATTTTTTTACTATAGTTAATGACTACTCTAGGGGGACTTGGACTTTCTTAATGACTTATAAATTTGATGTTTTTAAATTCATATGAACTTTCATTGCTTATGCTGAAAATCATTTTTCTGCTAAAATTAAAACTATAAGAACTGATAAAGAAAAAGAATTTGTCAATCAGGAAGTTCAAGGTTTTTTTAGTAAGAAGGGAATTTTGCATCAAAAATCATGTCCATTCACACCCCAACAAAATGGGGTGGTAGAAAGAAAGCATCGCCATCTTTTAGAAATAGCTAGGAGCATCATGTTTCATGCACATGTGCCTATTAAGTTTTGGGGTGAGGCAATTAGAACTGTTGCATATATGATAAATAGAATTCCTTCGAGAATATTGAAATACTTGACCCTTTTTGAGTTGTTATATGGACAACCACTTGACTTGAATCATTTGAGGATATTTGGTTGTCTTTCTTTTGCTATTAAACTGAACTGTAGTGACAAATTTGCAAGCAGGTATGAACCATGTGTGTTCTTAGGCTATCCTTCAGCTCAAAAGGGATACATATTATATAACATTAAGAGTAAGTCATTAATTGTTAGTTGGCATGTTACTTTCCTAAAGGATAGGTTTCCTTTTAAAGATGAAGTGATTAGTAATCATAATATAATCCTTGATAGACGAATAGATCCCTTTCTCTTGGAAAATGATACTCGGTCCATTCCCTTGCACAATTCACAACATAATCCTAAACCTACGTTAGGAGACAACAATCAGGATTCTATACAACCCACTGACCTTTCATTAGGAAGAGACAATGAGAATTCCTCTTTAGCCCCAAATGACACCCGACTACAGCCTATTAGAGATAGGCGGCCTCCAGCACATTTACAAGATTACCATTGTGAACATCTTCCTTCTTCCAACACCCAATTGGAAGAGTATACAGATTTGATTAACAGTTCTACCTTCTTGGTTCAATTTCCTATGCTGATCTATCTACACCTTGTAAGTGTTTTCTTGTAGCTATTGACAGGGAGATCAAACATGCTACGTATGAGGAGGCAACTAAAAACCCTAGATGGGTCATGACCATGGAAAATGAAATTAAGGCCCTTGAGGCTAACCAAACTTAGAAAATAATGACATTGCCCAAGGGTAAGAAACCTACTGGGTGTAAGTGAGTGTTTAAAGCCAAATATAAAGTTGATGGCACTTTAGATAAATTAAAGGCTCGTCCATTTGCTAAAATGTATTCCTAAAGAGAGGGAATAGATTTTTATGAGACTTTCTCTCCAGTAGTTAAGATAATAACCATTCGAAATATTCTTATATTGGTCGTTGTAAATAATTGGATAATTTGTCAAATGGATGTAGATAATGCTTTTTTGCAAGGAGATCTACATGAGGAGGTATATATGATGATGCCTCAAGGTTTTGAACAAAGGGGGAGAATAGAGGTAAAGTGTGCAAGCTGGAAAAATCATTATATGGCCTTAAACAGGCCTCTAGACAATGGAATGAGAAGCTAACTCATTCCTTAATAGGAGGGGGTTTCCACAAAATAAGTATGACTATGCTTTATTTCAAAAGAGGACAAAACAAGACATTGTTTTTATACTTGCCCATGTTGATGATTTAATGATAACAAGAACTAGCATTAAGGCTGTAAATAATGTGAAGGAATATTTGCACAACAAATTTAAAATTAAGGACCTTGGAACTTTAAAATATTTTCTTGGATTGGAAGTGATGAGGTTTAACCATGACATACTTCTTAACCAAAGGAAATATGCTACTAAACTTGTTGATCAAGTAGGTTTAGATGATACAGAGGTTGTCCTAACTCCTTTTGAGCAAAATCTCAAGCTCATGATGGAGGAGACTAAGGATGACTACTTCATCCAAGAAGCAGGGACTTATAGAAGACTCATTGGTAAATAATTATATTCGACTCTTGTTACTAGGCTTGACATTTCATTTATCATGTAGGTATTAAGCCAATTTATGCAAGCTCCAAAAGAATCACATATGAAAGCAACCTTAAGACTGGTAAGATATCTCAAAAGCACACCATGACGTGGAATTTTCCTGTTAGCCACAAGTACTATGACTTATAATGCTTCTGCGATTCAGACCATGCAGAAGCTGAATACAAAGCTCGGCGTATAGCTGTTGCTGAACTTACTTGGTTGGTTGGTTGGTCTACTAAAAGAATTACATATCCAGAATATTGAACAAGTAAAGGTTTATTATGACAATAAAGCTGCATTGCACATTGCATCAAATCCGGTATTTCATGAGCGTACCAAATAAATTGAAGTGGATTGTCACTTTGTTCAAGAAAAGCTCTTGCAAGGGATGATTAGCTTCCAATATTTGAAGTCATCGGAACAACTTGCAGACACTTTAACAAAAGGATTAGGAGGTCCACAAGATGAGTATATTATGAGCAAGTTAGGAACTTGTCATTATGGGGTTCCAAACTTGAGGGGCAATATTGTAACCACTTGAATATATTTGTAATATTGTTAAATATTGTAATATTGTTGTATGAGTAGTTAGGTTGTTAGTATCTGGAGTTATTATTATTTTTCCAGATACTAGGTGTCTGTGGTGTATATATATATCCAGAACCCACTCTATGTATATTTGATTTTAACTCTTGAGTAATAATATATCCAGTGTAATCTCTCCTTTCTGTGTGGGCCTGCTAGTTTAACATTATAAATAAATATAAAAGACTAAGACCCACAAAAACTGAAGACCAATATAACTCTCATCATTCCTCTGTGTGGCCGTGTGGGTGGCATATTCAGAGGATAAGACCCACAAAAGCCCAAGACCAATAAACAATCAAAAATTGAGAATTCGCCCCCATCAAGCAAGATGCTAAGACCCACAAGCTAAGATGATTAGACAAAGCTATCTTTAGATGAATCGTGTGAGTTTTGCATGAAATCTGAAATTCCGGATGCCAAATGAATGAAGATTTTTTTTTTTTTTAAAATACACGAAGATAAAAGATCATACTCCGGCCAAATTCTCAGATATTAAATGAAGATGCGAATAACTTAAAAATTAGAGTCAAAACATGCAGCTGAATGAACAGGGAAGAAACGTTGAGCAAGGAATATACAGGGAAGAAAACATCGGGTAAGGAACTAAAGTATATCCACATGCAGATGAAGAAAGCTTACCAGGGTCAAGCACGAAAAGAGCGAGCGAAGAGCAGAGGAAGAAAGTGCTGGGCGAGACACTTCTGAACTTGTGAGGAAGAAGCGTCTGCATCTGACCTTCATTCTATTTTCACGGAGGGCATTGATGGGAATATCACAAAATTGATGGGAGTAATTTAGTTGGGATATTTGGCTTCCTTCTTAAAAAACCACAATTTGGAGGGAATCAAAATATTGAGAGGGAAGGAACGGCAAGATTTTGGCTTCCCTCCGCCAAAATTTCAATCCCGCCAAAATTTCAATCCAAACAAGGGGAAGGGGGCATCTACCCTATCGAAACACAACCTTAATGGGGTGATCACCATGACAAGGTCAAACTGCGCATTCAAAAATCTAATCTAATTAGTTAAAATGCTGCGAAGCTAAAATCACCAACACAAATTTGTACAGTAAAATAAACTAATAAAATCATTTACATTTATCAACGCTGTATGTATTCATGAACTATTTCATAGGACTTGGCATCCCATCCTTCACAATTGAATCCTTCTTATAGTCCTACCAAAGCACAAGCCAAAAAAAAAAAAAACTAAAATTATGATGAAAAAGGATATAATTAATCCCAGCTTCTCACCTACAGCAAGTTAGATGGTAAGCATCTGTACATAATGATATCCTCTCCACAATTATAGGTTAGTATGTGGTGACCACATAATCAATTTCATATTACATTAAGAACGCAATAGCACCATAGGTTGTGTGCTGGTAGTGATAAATTTCTGAGACGAACAATTCCTGATCAAATTCTAAGGGAATCACCATGCATATATGGTCAAGGGGATAATTCAATGGGATCTAGAGAACAATCTCTTTGAGCTCGTGCAGGGAATAGGGACCTCAGCCTTCTTAAAAGTAACCATGCATCACATGGTGGACAGCCTTCGCTCATCTCTATGGCCATTGGAAGAGAAGACTTTGCATTAAACTCCACAAGCATCACTCCCTAAATACAAAATACAAGGAGACCATGAATAAAGTCATAAACGGACTGGGAAAGTGATCGAGCCATCCTTGCTGGACAGACTTATAAGAGGAAAAGAAAGCCACTTATGCAGGTCAGAATGTCGACCTGTAGAGTCCTACTGTTTTGGAGAACATATATAGAACTAGGCTGTTATAGGGTGGATGAGGCAGGGATGGGGGTGTTAGAACACAAATGTAATTAGTATTTGTATAGGTATAGAATGTGTAATATTTACAGAATAGGAGATTTAGCATATCTTTATACTTTACACGTGTATGGTATAGATGATTTTTGTAACCGTTTCTTGTTATACACCTTAGCTATATAAAGAGCAGAGGCTTGAGAATATTGTATCTCAGCCAATTCATTATCATCTCAGTAGTATTTTCTTTTTGGTATCAGAGCAAGACTTTTTTTGCTTTCTGCGATGTCGCTTTCTTCCCGTACCTCTGATGAGGACACCTCTGCTGCTGCTGCCACTCCCAAATCTTATTCCCTATTTCATTCATCTAGTCAAACGACATCCGTCAAGCTGGATCGGACAAATTTTCTAGTGTGGGAATCGGTTGTTCTTCCTCTAATTGAAGGAAACAGACTACAGTCACATATCAATGGCTTATCTCCTGCACCAGCACCAACTTGTCTCGTTTCTGGTACCCAGAACGTGATTCCAAATCCTGAGTATGACGAGTGGTATGCGATTGACAGGATGCTCGTTGGGTGGCTTCGTAACACCATGTCACAGGAGGTTGGCGCTCAGCTACTTCACTGTAGATCGGCACTAGATCTGTGGACTGAGGCACGATCACTTACATGTGCAGTCTCAAAATCACGAATCATGATATTCAAGTCTGAATTGCATCAGACAAGAAAGAATGCTATGAAAATGATTGAATACCTAGATCGGATGAAGTCACTTTATGATCAGCTTGCACTCGCTGGGTCACCAATCACTACTGATGACCTTATATTACATACTTTAAATGGTTTAGATGCAGAGTACAACGCTGTGGTTGTTAAGCTGGTTGACCAAGTAGGATTAACTTGGGTTGAAGCACAGTCTGCTCTTCTTGCTTTTGAGAGTCGACTTGAACAGTTGAATCAATTTTCCACTCTCAGTATTCAACCTTCTGCTAATTTTGCTGTTCATGATAATTCTCAGAAAAAACTTTGATAAAAAATTCTCAGATCGAGCTCCTTGGAGAGGTGGACGTGGAAATTATCGTGGTGGCAGATGAGCTCGTGGACGACGTAATGATAATAACAGTGGGAGACCATACTGTGATTTATGTGAACGATTAGGACACAGAGTTGCTAATTGTTATCGGCGATTTGATCGTACGTTCAGACCACCCTCTCACTCTTCATCTCACTCTGCTCAAGCTTACTATGCTGATGGACAGACAGTGGCAGACTCAGACTAGTATATGGATAGTGGTGCTAATCATCATGTCACTTCTGATTCTTCTCATCTTGACAGTGTGATTTCAACTGGTAAGACTCATCTAATTACATGTACTGGTGATAAAACGCAAATTCATGGTGTTGGTTGTGCTTCTCTTCCCTGCTCTTCCACTAATCTTAAACTTCAAAATGTTTTAGTTGTACCAAATGCTACTAAAAATCTGTTGAGTGTGCATAGATTGGTAGAAGATAATGAGGTTGCTGTTACTTTCACTAATCATGGTTGCACTGTGAAGGACAAAGCAACAGGAAGGGTGCTAATGACGGGAACTCCAAGACAGGGACTATATCCGATGAATAGCAACACTGGTTCAGCATTTCAAGCTCAAGCGCATGTGACTACTATTTCATCGACTAATGATGATTTTCTTACTTGGCATTACAAATTAGGACATCCCAATAATAGGACTCTGAGACAAATTTTGAACGATTGTAATGTCAAAGTGAATTTTAATGAAAATTTTGTTTGTGAGGCTTGTCAATATGGCAAGTCCAAGCAATTGTCATTTCCTAATTCTGAATCGCATGCCTTGTCTCCGCTAGAATTAGTGCACACTGATCTCTGGGGGCCTTCACCTGTTCAATCAATTAATGGTTATCGGTTTTATATTAATTTTGTTGATGATTTCAGTCGCTATACGTGGATATATCCACTTAAAACCAAGAGTGATGCTGTTGTAGCTTTTAAGCATTTTCGGTGTATGGTTGAAAATCAGTTTCAAGTAAAAATTAAGAGTATTCAATGTGATAATAGTTCTGAATACAAACCAATTGCTACTATTGCTGAGGCCTCTGGCATTCGTATGCGTTTTACATGTCCTTATACATCGCAACAGAATGGTCGAGCTGAACGCAAGCATAGGCATATTGTTGAAGTTGGATTAACGTTGCTAGCCCAAGCTCACATGCCGTTAGCCTACTGGTCTGAAGCTTTTCTAATGGCAGTATATCTTATTAATCGACTTCCAACTCCAGTACTTAAAGGAGTGTCTCCTCTGTTTTGCTTGTTTCGTACAGAACCAGAATATAAGTCCTTGAAGCCCTTCAGTTGTGCTTGCTATCCGTGTTTGAAGCCTTATAATGTTCATAAATTGGCTTTTCACAGTCAGAAATGTGTTTTTCTCGGTCCTGCTACTCAACAGAAAGGATTTAAGTGTTTGAGCATAACTGGCCGTGTTTACATTTCACGTCATGTGATTTTTGATGTTGCTTGTTTTCCTTTTGCAACAGGATTTCTCCAGCGGCGATCCTCTTCTGAGGATATTACTTCATCTATTCCTTTGATTATTGAGACACCATCTTCTGTTTCACGAATGCCTTCTTCTATAGTATCGTCGTCGTCGACCTCTGTTCTCAGTGTTTCACCAAATACTTCATCAAGCTCGTGTTCGGATGAGCCTTCAAATTCTTCTCTGGTCCCAGATCCGTCAATGTCTCCTATTTCTGAAGCCCATTCTGATTCTTCTAACCCAGGTCCAGTACCCGAAAATATAAACCGACACCCAATGACTACCCGAGCCAAAGCGGGTATTACTAAACCTCGGTATCCATTTGTGGGTTTGCTGGAAGCCGAGAGTAACCCTACTTCGATTCATCTCGCTGCTGAACCACGTTCTGTGTCTCATGCTCTTACTTCACCACACTGGAAATTGGCGATGCAGAGTGAATTTGATGCTCTTCAGCGTAATGGTACTTGGTGTTTAGTTCCTTTTCGTGGGCAGCGTTTAATCGATTGCAAGTGGGTGTTCAAAACTAAATTCAAGGCCGATGGTTCAATTTTGAAGCACAAGGCGCGGCTTGTGGCGAAAGGTTTTCAACAGTCAGCAGGGATCGATTATGGCGAAACATTCAGTCCTGTTGTGAAACCGACAACAATTCGCTTAATCTTGACTATTGCTGTTACTTATCACTGGGAAATCCGTCAGCTCGATGTCAACAACGCGTTTCTCAACGGCTATTTACATGAAGAGGTATTTATGCATCAGCCTGAAGGTTTCTGTGATTCCAGCAAACCTCATCATGTATGTAAATTGATTAAGGCTATCTATGGTCTTCGACAAGCACCTCGTGCTTGGTTCGAACGTCTCCGTTGTGTTCTACTGAATTGGGGCTTTAAAAATGCTAAGAGTGATATCTCATTGTTTTATCTTCGAGCTCATAAACGTCTGGTATTTATTCTCATCTATGTTGATGATATTTTAATTACTGGCAATGATTCTAATTTTGTTCGATCATTCATTCTAAAGTTGAACACAGTCTTTTCTCTTAAAGATTTGGGACCTCTGTATTACTTTCTTGGTTTAGAGGTTTATCGAGACTATTCTGGTTTATATGTCAATCAAGGCAAATACACACTTGATCTGTTGCGAAAGTTCAATATGTTTGATTGTGCACCAGTTTTAACTCCTATGGTCACAGGGCGATATTTTTCTGCTCAAGAAGGAACACCAATGACTGATCCTTCAATCTATCGCAGAGCCATAGGTTCATTACAGTATTTGACTACTACAAGACCAGACATAGCCTATTCAGTGAACAAATTAAGTCAATTTATGGCTAGACCTACTGATATTCATTTCCAGGGAGTGAAAAGGATATTTCGGTATCTTAAGGGTACTTATCATTATGGTTTACATATTAAACCATTTAAATATCTTCATTTAACAGCATTCACTGATGCTGATTGGGCAACTGATTTAGATGACCGTAAATCAGTAGAAGGCATTTGTGTTTATTTGGGTAGTACACTTATCTCTTGGGCCTCTAGAAAACAAAGAGTTGTAGCTAGAGCTAGTTCAGAATCAGAATATAGAGCACTTGCTGATGGAGCTGCAGAGTTACAGTGGTTAAGGTCATTAATTTCTGAAATTGGTCTGTTTCTTCACACACCTTCTGTTATATGGTGCGATAACCTGAGTGCTAAAGCACTTGCTTCAAATCCAGTTCATCATGCTCGTAGTAAGCACATAGAAATTGATGTGCATTTTGTGAGAGATCTAGTCTTGTCAGGGCAACTAGATATTCGATATATTTCTTCTTCAAATCAAATTGCTGACTGTTTAACAAAAGCATTATCACATGCACAATTTGTCAAATTCAGAGACAAACTCGGTCTATGTCCTACACCCTCTCGTTTGAGGGGGAATGTTAGAACACAAATGTAATTAGTATTTGTATAGGTATAGAATGTGTAATATTTACAGAATAGGAGATTTAGCATATCTTTATACTTTACACGTGTATGGTATAGATGATTTTTGTAACCGTTTCTTGTTATACACCTTAGCTATATAAAGAGCAGAGGCTTGAGAATATTGTATCTCAGCCAATTCATTATCATCTCAGTAGTATTTTCTTTTGGGGGTTACGTTGGGGATTGTGGGAGTTGCTTTTTGGCTCTTATTTAGCTATTGCTGTGAGCTGGAAGAGAGGACTAGTTTTGTTCTTCATCATTTTATCTTTCTTAGTTAGTAAACTTCAATGCTAGTGAGAGTGATTGTGTTGTATTATATCGTTTGTGTGTGTTATCCGTGTGATATCTCGTGTTGTAACCTTGTGTTCTTGAGGAGGGTGCATTTTGTGTATTAATATCAATTTAGACTTCAGAGTGAGGTGAGGAGAGTCTGGCCTCTCGGAAGCAAGTTGAGGGTGGAGAAAGATATCATATTTCTTCATCATTTTATCTTTCTTAGTTAGTGAACTTCAATGTTAGTGATGGTGATTGTGCTGTCTTGTATCCTTTGTGTTATCAGTGTGCCTTGTGTTTTAACCTTCTGTTCTTGAAGAGGGTGTTTTGTGTATTAATATCAACTTACTATTGTTTTATCTACTATTCTTCCTTGGGCTCTATCAGAAAAAATGACCGAGCAAATCTTCAGACAAGACAAGTCGTATCACCTCAAAGTTAGCTAAGTAATGTTGAAATTTTCGCATAGTCTCCTTCATTTCTTGTACTATTTTCTTGTCTTCAGAAGAAAGAGCAACAGTGACCTCCTCCGGAGAATAGCCAATCCCTTTTTGAACAATCTAAAAACAAAAATAAATGATCAAATTATTACCATGACAAAGGTAAAGCCAATATCATCAAAGATTAAATAATTGAGCAGACTCACATTATGATCTATAAGGATCTCAGAAATAAGGCTACCATCATCAATATATGCCTGAAGATCATACGTTTTCCTCCTCTTATACTGGAATCCCTTTACACCAGTCAAAAAGCCCTACAAAAAATGTGTTTAAAATAAATTATAGTAAAATCTTGGATAACATTCATATATTAAGAAACTTGCTCTACAGAAAATTCATCCAAGAAAGAACATTATACCTTAATTTTTCCCTGAACAAAAGGAGCTTTCTCCTTCATTGTCTCCCACTTAGCTGACAAACTAGCCAAGTACGTGAAAGGAATTTCCTGATCTCCAGACAGCATCAGCGGGTGATCAGCTGTCTCAACCATATCGACATCATTTGCCTCAACCATGTGGATATCATCAATATTTGATATCCTGGAGGAGGCTCCGCCAAAAGCTTCCTCAGTGATTATAGGGATTCTATCCCTGTTTCTCTCCTCAACATTTTGAGCAATAGGAGAGCATAGGGTAGCCACAGAATTCTGTCTTCTTATATGAATGGCATCATTATTATGTTCCCCCACGACAATTGAAACTGCATGAGAAGATAGGTTGCCTGCAGCATTTGCCCCAGTTGTATTCACAGTATTTATATTCATTTCTTTTGTCAAAGCAATGGTAGAAGAGAGTTGCTTAGAATCTACATGTGTATCCACATGCATGGGTTCCGCAGTACAAACCATGTCAGGTACTAAATTGGAAGCAGCATTTTGACCACTAATGGTTAGGGTATCTTCGGCTGTTAAGCTGTTAGCAGCACTAGATATTCTCAGGCTAGCATCTGTAGTTTCACAAGCATGGAAAATGTATCAGATGACAAAAAATTTCAATAATACAAACAAAAAGCTCAGTTGTTTGTAAAACCACAACATACGCTGATTGTTTGTCTGAATAGAAGGAGTAGTTTGCGCAGAAGAATTAGTGCGTGAGATATCATCAGCTCCCCTTGAAGGCCATGCAGCAAGAGTTGCTCTAGCTGCCAAGGGAGGAAGCACTCCATTCTTAGTTCTGCATTTCAGGATCATAGAGATAGTTTAATCAACTAGAAAATTTAGATTTGAGAAAACCCTTTGAATCCCATAAGAATCATGGCCATCGGACCTATCAACAGCAATTACCAACATAAAGATCAATACAATTAAAGGATGCTACAGCGATGGATCTGCAAGTTTTTAGATGAGTCTTTATGTTAAAGTAAATTCACTTGTTAAAATTGTCCAGCAATTGTCTACACTAAACATAGCGTTAATAACATGCAAGATTCCAGTTTACACTAGGGCAACATTCATTTTTATTATGTAACTTGACGCTACATACCTTTGTCTAAATCATTTGATATAACATATTTTACCTTTTCCCACGAGGAGGCTTGTTCAGTTCATCAACAAGACGCTTTCGTGCTGCATCCAGCTGCTCAACCAATCCCCCCAAGATTTCTATGGTTTCAGGGACCAGCATTAGAAGTCCATGGCGTATGTGAACATTACAGATGGCAACCTGAGTATAATAAAGATCCCTGAGTGTCACCCTTACTAGCAAGGAAAAAGAAGCAATTAAATCCTCCGTGTTTTATAAATGACATAGGAATTGATAAAGTAATGGGAAAGGCATAAAAGAGAAAGAACCAAGAATGAACCACAACCAATTTAAACCAGCCAATATTACATTAAAAAAACAAAACAAAATAAAAAAATTATGACAGTCACATATATGATGGATAAGCATTACTTTGAGTTTGGTTTGAACAGTTAAAACATTAAAATACCTCCAGCTAAATTATGACAGCCATGCATATTGTGCTATACAATAGTTGAACCTTAACATTCTCAACATCGATAAGTAAGCCTCACTCAAGGAGAATTCAGAAAATTCCTTTTCCCCTTTCAGTGACGACAAGTCTATGTACTCAAATTAGAAAAGAAGCGTGTCACCAAACAAAACAAAAACCTTTAAACCGGCAGGAGCATAGACTTCAAGAGCTTGAATGGGTCTGTATTCCATTCCAAAAACCCTCTGAATACCATCAGTCATAGACAACTTCAAGCACCTTTTAAGTCCAGAGGGCGCTAGTTGATATCTTCCTCGAAGCGGACAGCTAATATTAATTATTTCATCAACCTACCAAATGAATTAGCAGATAAGTATACTGTTTACACATCTGAGTTTGATAGATATCATCAGAAAATAGATAAAGTCATTAGTGAGTGCTCTAGCAACCATCTAAACAAGAATACTTAAAACACCGTGCATCACTGCAAATTACAATTTGGATTACAGTCACCCACAATGCGGTGGAAGTTTTCACTTTTGAGAAAGGTCGATCTCCTATGTAGGAATAAGAAATGAAAATTAAGCCAGAAAATAACCAGGAAATCATGTTAGCTTCTAAGCATTTGCGCCAGCATCAAACTTACAGTTACTTCACTTGAAACTACAACCTGATAAGTGGTAGATACAATGGCAATATTAATTAAGAAATAATAAGTGAATAAACATGACTTGAAACGCACATAGCATAGTTTTTTCCCCTAATTTCGACGCAAATTGCAATAATTTGGATGTTGATAGCAATAAGCAATTGGTTCTGTTTTGTAAGAAATTAAAAATAGAAAAAGATGCCCCGCGATGACAAAGCCTCACCTGTAATACATAGGGTCCAGGAAGATCAACCAGATGCATGGAATCCACATTTGCAGGAAGCTCGCCGATTCCACAGTAGTTCATATCAGAAAATAGGAATTGTTCAAAACACAATTTCGCCTTTGTAGTAACATCAAACCCAGGAAAGCCCCTAACGGAGCTCTCTAGTTCACGAACACAAGCATCAAGCCATTCTCGTCTCAAGCTCAACCCAAGGCGTCCAAGAGAATCGCCAATGGGACAACCAGGATCGGCACCGGAATTTGAACTGGTAGATGGTGGGATCTCTTGAGGCCCGGGATTCTGATACCGCGGAGGAGACGTTGGCATGGGACCATCGGAAACGTCGATGAAATCGTCGTCAGATATTTCAAGAGGCTCAGCATTACTGCTCCGGGGCAAATCAGAGGCAGTCTGCTGCTGTGTAGGTAAATCAGTTTCTGTTTCAAGATGAGGCGGCGTCGGCGCTAGTACGGCGTCGTCTTCGTCATCGTCAGAGCCATTCAGCCGAAGTCGGCGTATCACCATTCTTCTGCTTTTCGGAAATTTGCCTCCTCACTTTCCCTCCATTTTCACAAATAAAGAGGGAACCTTGGTTCTCAGTTCAAATGGGCTTTTTTGAGGTGTGTCTGGAATAGGAAAAATGGAGTTTCTCAATCTAGCGTTTGGTAATTTTATTTTTAATAAAAATTCGATTGTGTAGTGTGATTTATGTTTGAAATAGCGATTATATAAATGACTTTTATAAAAGTAAAATTTGTTTGGATTGACTTAAGTACAAGTGACTTTTGTGATAATAGTAAGAAAGAATGGGTGAAAAAATATTTTAAAGGGTTAAAAACACCAAAAAATAATTTAAAATAATTTTTGGAACTGAAATAGTACATTAAAGGTAAAATTGTAATCAGTCTGATAACACATTGGGTACAGTTGAAAAAATATTTTAAGGGTTAAAAGCACCAAATAATAGTTGAAATTAATTTTTGTAGCAAAAAAAGTACATTAAGGGTAAAATTGCAGTAAGTCTGATAGTACACTGGACACAACTGAAAAAATATTTTAACCATTCTCATTCTTCCCAAAAGTTAAATAAGATGAGAAATGGAGCTTATGGCAAAAGCTATTAAGATAGAATTAAGCTCGATTGCTCACTTTAGGAAACAAACACTCAAATTTTTTTTTTCCAAATTGGGTATTGAGCTTATAGGCTCAATTTAACGCTTGGGGATCAAACGCTCCCCCAAAACACATACTTTATGTTTTTGTGAATTTTTTTGTTTCAAAGGCTTGCGATTATTAGAGTTTTTTTTTTATACTGAAAATTTCTGGAAAGGGATTAGGCTTACCTACAATCCAAAATAGGGTGAAATCTCCTTTCTTCTTAGATTATACCAATATTGAGCAGGGCAAGCTGTTAATTACCCTCAGGTGTTTACTTAGACACCCAAGAGCTAGAATGCCTCCCCAAGCTCCGCGACTGGAACCACAACTAAGTGATACTCCCCTGAGATCAAACAAGCTCCAAATGATCGCATGTCTCAGCTCTTCACTAGCTGAACCCATGGACGATGGGTGATTATTAGAGTTTTTTGTTCAATGGGTTAAGGAACAAATTTACTAATGAAATTTTAAGGAAAGAGTGTCTGGCACAATTATGTTTTAGAGGGGGCAAAAATACATATAAGGTTTTAAAAATAGAGCATCTAACACAAAACCATTAAATTTGATATAATGCAGTTAGTGGTTTTCTTCTCTAATAATTTAACGCCGTTAGGTTAAATTTAACGGTTTTGTGCTGGATGTTCCACTTTTAAAGTCTTATGTGTATTTTTGCCCCCTTTAAAAACATAATTGTGTCAGACGCTAATTCCTTAAAACTTTGTTGATAAATTTACCGCTTAATCATTGTTCAATAAGGATGAATACTTTTCTCCAATAAAAGCCCATATGGGATCTGCATGCAAACCAATTAAAACGTTAAAAAAAATATTCTTCAAAGAAGGAAAACCTAGGAAGCAGTCAGAACACTGATAAGAAATGCTTTAAAAGAATTTTTTTTTGGTATGTATATTAGATTAAAGATTGGAAATATCAAAGCAACATCAACATTCCCTAATAAATTAAACAAAATCCTATCAAAAAAAAAAATTAAACAAAATCCCATACAAAAATTAATCATAGTCGCCAAACAATCATAGAAACATTGACTATTGTCGCCAATTAGTCAAAGCTTTTCTAGCATACCAATTACCAAGTGTAAGCAAAACCGACATCTCCACATTACTCGTCTTTCCTAACATCCAGAAATTTAGTCTCGAGGTTTTTAGTTAAATAAGCTTGATTAATGAGAAAGATTGAGGTATTGGGTGATTGATTTGGATTTTTGACCGTTCTAGGAGTTTGGTAGAATAACGTAGCAGACTGGCTTGCTAAACACTCGGCTCTGATAAAAGGATGTACATGTCTTCTTGGGATTTTAATCTCCGACCTCTTTTGTTGTTATTATCTATAATGATATGTTCGGGTTAGTTATATATCAATTTTATTCATGCAAAAAGGCTGAATAATGAAGTTCAATTCATGTCATCAGTTTAAATTATATATCTGAGGGCTGGTTTGACCAATACAGAGGATAAGGCTTGATAGTATAAAGTATGATAAAACAAGACCTAAATAAAATTCCAATATGGTAAGTACCTAAACTGATGAAAATAGGAAACTGCGAAGGAAGATAGCAGGAATCTCACTAACACTCTCTAACAGACCAATGAAGAATCTCCAAATATAAGAGCACTCACTGAAATATGTCATGATTTATTGCTGAGGCCAATAGCCTATATATGGTAGAAATTTATAGAGAGACTAAATCAAATAAATAAAATAACAACTATGAAACCAGCAAAATATCTAAACTGATCCTAGACGTGCTAGTGGGTGCTCCCACGTATTTTTCAACAATAAAAATAAAACAACAAACAAAATTGCAACCAAACTAGCCGTTGTTGAGCTCTTAATATTCTCTGGCATGTTTACCCTTTCTAGAATAGGTCGACAAGGGATAATTTGGGACATTATCACTATTGTTAAAATCTATCAGAATCTATTAGAATTTGATATAATTAAATCCCTTCAAATCTTCTGATTATTATGATTGTAATCTCATTTAATATTCGTGATTTTTAGGTCTTTATTTTTGGTGATATTTCCTAGATTGTAATCCCTAAAGTCTCTCCCCTAATGGCTCTCTCAAAGACTATGGGTATGTTTGTTTTAGCGATTCGATTGCTTATAAGTTGCTTTTTAATAGTGATTTACGGTATACGAAGTAAGTATGTGAGAGGAGTTGTGTCTCGATTTACGTAAAAAGCAACTTATAAGCAAATTTAAGCCCAAACAAACATGCTTTATATGTTGTAGTCTCTTTTCTCTGAATAATTCTTTGACTTTAAACATGGCACCAAAGCTAGGAGTTCTATCTGGACTATGAGAGAGAGAGAGAGAGAGAGAGAGAGAGAGAGAATAAGAGACATAAAGAGAGAAACACGAAGAGAAAGAGAGAGAGAGATAGGGATGGATTGACGCACCTAAGGCTTAGTGAGCATACACTGCCCCCACATCTGTGATCAAAACCTATCGATCAGCTCTTCCCCAGAGTATGATGGCAAATAGAGCAATGTGTGAGTCCAATGTGCCTCCATAGCATCAGTGCGTCAATCCCACCTGCTGTCGACAACAATGATTTTTGGCCATTGTTTCGCCTAGAATGATGAATTCCTCCTTTATTCGGCTCCTTTCCTTGAAATTCAACCAGCACAGGAGTCATTCCATAAGCTTTCATGTAGGTACAAATCCTTAAACTCAAAGTTCTTCCTCTTCCATCAGTACTACAATACGTTCTAAAACCTTAGAGATGGCACCAAAATTCTCAAAAACCAAATTATGGTTATTAACCATAAACTTCATGGGGAGAACTACCTCTGATGGTCCTAGAGTGTGCTATGATATTTACATGGCAAGAGAAAGGAGAAGTATATTAATAGAGAAGCTCCTCAACCAGCCCACAATGATCCAAACTTTGACACTTGGTTCGCTGAGAACAACCAACTAATTAGTTGGTTGTGTAACTCAATGACTCTGGATATGAGTGAAGGCTATCTTCTTGTGAATAAGGCAAAAAAATCTGGGCTACAGCCAATAAAACTTGTTTAAAGTTCATCCATGGAAAAATGTCAACCCTCTTTAAATATGACAAACGATATGTTCCAATTCCTGAGTTCTTTAGTTCTTTGCTCTTACCTTGGGAACCCGATCGACTATTTCTAGTTCTTTATTACTTTAAGCAATTACCATATGGTAGCATTTAACAAATTAATTAAAACTTTCACTGCACATAGTGTTCTTTCTCTACTACTAATGCTATAAGTATGGGTTCTACTATATTCTTAGCTATTTATACAACGTGTGTAGCCATATAAGACTACTCAACTATCTTACTACATATCAAAAATATATACAGATAGTCAGTAAAATGAATTTAGCACTTTATATTCTCCTTTCAATCATCGACACTTACCTCTTTGCCCTTTATGCCACTCGTCTTTGCTATATAATGAATTTCGAAAAGGATGAGATTCGGGAGAATCTCAGTAGTAACAAACATTTAATCATATAAAATGCAAATGTACAAAGCATGTTAAATAAACCACCACAATACAATGAGCATTTCAAGAGCATTTAACACTTTATTATACAACACAACATACACATAACACATAACCACATCACTTAGTTACAAACATGGGCATCCACCCACTATATGCTCAAATGCCACGGGCGTCCACCCAGCATACTCATATGCTCAACACAATCACATTGATGGTAAAACACACATGCATAGCATTACATAGTATATGAGAGAAAGAGTTACTACCTATACGCCTTTTCAATCACTTGTCCTTACTTATCAATCTCTTGGTTGGCTTGAGCAAAGATCAAATCCTACAAGTTAGAATTCATAACGAATGCATTATAACTTGACTAGGCATCTTCTAAATTTAATACATTAAGTCAAATAGACAATATATGGGGTCAATACTAGCTTTTAGTATATGCTTTTATCCTTTGGAATCAAACTTAACTCAATTGACCTTCAACACTTCAAATCCGTAGGTCATCCTAACTTGGCAGATTTGACACCCAATTTTGAAAATTCATAACTTAATCTAGAAAATTCCAAATGGGTTGGTTTCAAAATCCTATGAAAATCTCTTTAAGTCCTTTTTCAAGGACAAATACCACTTAATGCTAATTATAGGGTTACAACCTCAAGAATCCATGACCAACATTACTACCTCAAAATACATTCCAGTGTTTTTGTCTCAATTTCAACAGGGCATAACTCACAATTGACAAGGCCAAATGATGCATATTATGTATCATTGGAAAGCTTAAGATATATACTACAACCCTGTAAAATATCATACCCATTGGATAAGGTTTGGCCATTCAAAAACAACTTACAAGCAGACTAACTTGAATCTGGCATATTTAACATCAACACTTTGAATTCCAAAATTAGGTTTGTCTAACCAATCACCCAAAGATCACATCCACATGCCACTCTTACACAATTTTAGCCATAGAATCCATTTCTAAACTCAAATTGATCAAAATCCAGCTCTAACCCTAAGAATTGGGCCTGGCTGAATCTGACCTTTAAGGACACAAGTTATGTTCTTGCAAATTTCAACCTCTAAACATGTTTTTAACTATCATTAATCCTCATATAACATCATGTTCATCATCAAACACCCCTTAAAGCTCAAATTTAGCTCCTTTCCTGAAACCCTAAGGGGTCTATAACTTCAAAAATACTCATCAAAATAGCAAGATGTTATACTCAAATTGAAGCTTATGATTAATTCTACTTGTTTCTCTGATCGGTTATCTATTCCAGCAGTAATTCCACCGACAAGGTGTCACCAAATACCTCAAATCAGAAATCCAAAATGTAGAAATGTTGCTTTCGATGAGACTTGGGAGGCTGGAAACGTAGTCTCGGGCTTGAAATCTGCTAGTGAGCTCAAGAACACGAAAACTTCTCTCTTCTTTCTTTTTCTCTTGAATTTTTCTTATTCTCCTCTATTTTTAGGGTTTTGCACGAATTTAGTAAAGTATGGAGGTGTTGGAAGATCTTTCAATTACATGTGTCATGTACTAAAAAAAATTAGGGTGTTGGGTGCTCTTTTTAGAAATTACAGGGTATCCGGCTATCCTATGTACCAGATACTCTTTCTTAACATACAGGGTACCAGGTACACCTATTAAAATCTACCTTCCCTTCCCCTCTCTCATGGTTGGATGAATCCATTGGTCAAGGGAGAGGGAGTCTGATGAATTCATATGGCTTCCAGTAAGGTAGTCGGGAAAATCAAGTATGTAGTTGGACCGGAGATCGGTGAATTGGACTGGATTTTCAACATATGTCTAGTGTGCAACTATAAATGGCGCCATATGATTGTCTAATCAGGGTAAAAAGTCAAAACTTACTTTAATAAAGCTACTTGTTGATACAGGGATGCTTGGTTTCGTGACACGTGTCACTCCTTTAGCCTGATTGTTGCCATATGCTCCTGATGCCTCATGATTTTGCCACATACATGCTTAGGTGTCCTAGACAAATAACACCAAGCCAGTATTTCTTCAAAAACGCAGGGTACATGTACCTACCCTAACAATGTCATGTGCACACCTACATCAGTATATTTTATCCAACTAATTAGTCACATATGTCTATATATTCAGGAATGTGCCACATATGTGCCTGTGTGGCATAAAATGTCACCATACACCTCAAAAACTGCCACGTGTTAACCTGTATGTCTTATAGCACATCGAGTGTACATAGACACCGATAACTTTCATCCGACTTCTAACACACATAGTGTAATTGTTGGAAATTGTGCCCTAAAGGCCAATCATTGTACTTTGAACATTATTATTTTAATGAAATTTCTCCATTTTGTTATCATATTATTTGCATGTTAACTATGATAATTGTATCCTTGGATAATTCATAAAGATTGTCCTAAAATGTCCCTAGTCGGTCATCTATGCGGGGTAGAGATGAAACAAGATTAGTATGACTTTGATAAGATATAGAGATACGAATCAAAGTCTTAAGCACTTGTAAGAGTACAAGGTGCTGGACCGACCCACTATGAGAAAGCTAAATGGATCAAGTCATAAGTTTTTCTCATGTATAACCACATCACAATGCCCTTAGACCTGAGGTTATCATGGATTCCTACATGAGAGTTGCTAAGCTTTGAACTAGTCAAAAGTCACTTTTGACCGGATGATAATAAAGGTTACGATCGGGCTTAGTGGTTTTTCATGCAGAGGAATATGAAT
Source organism: Inga oerstediana (assembly GCA_963210345.1). Classification (NCBI taxonomy): domain Eukaryota; kingdom Viridiplantae; phylum Streptophyta; class Magnoliopsida; order Fabales; family Fabaceae; genus Inga; species Inga oerstediana. The sequence goes on from OY723403.1 coordinate 46,240,304, forward strand.
GATCAAGATGGAATTTGTCCCTCACATTAGTAGAGAGATACTACTGGGCCCCTTGATGAGTGAGTCTGAGAAATGTATGGCCATACTATGATGAAAGGAGTTTCTGTCTCTGTTATCAAGCTACTCAGGAATCGAGAAAGTAATGGTCAGGAATAAGAGGATGACATTATCTATGCCTTATCCTTGATCGATATATCGTGTGATAAAAGGGACGTGACATGGTTGTATGACAGGTTGCATCATGATAACGATCCTCATATGAATTGGGTAGTCGTAATGTCTTGCTAGAGGCCGCTTGCGACTTTTGGGTTAGTATAGTTATTGGCCCATTGCCAATTTCATATGGGTCTACAGGGTCGCACACAAGAATGGCCCAACACGAAATAATGTTTAATTTAGAGTGGACGAATTTTATACTTATATATATATAATATAAAATTCATTAATAATATTATATAGATATATATATATTTTCGAAATATATATCTTATATATATATATGTACATATATATATATATATTATATGATATTATTATATTGTGTTAGTTTTAAATTTAATTCATTAAGATATATTAAATTTAATAACTAACATGATAGAGATATAGTATCTCAGATTTAATTTATGAAGATAAATTAAATCTAATGGCTCTTTATTTGGATTAAATAAATAGGTTAAATTAAAACTGTTCGACAGATTTAATTTAAACTGAATTTATTTAATTAGCTCATCAAAATAATTAATTGTTAATTAATTTCAAAATTAATGATGATTAATTTTGAAATTTGAAAATAGCCCTCATAGGTTATAAACTTGATAAAGCAGATATATTCAGATGCACATGAGAATTGAGAGTCGCAAGTGAAACCCTAGGAGACATTAGAGGCGCTAGCACGCAGTCTCGGTTGGAGAGCATTCGTGTGGATACCGGTAGAGGGAGCAGACCTGACGTGTTGGCTCCTAGAGATCGTGAAAACACTGAATCATCAAAAGGTATGAATCCTTCCAACTTGGTTTAAACGCCGTTGATAGATCCTCGATTAGGATCGGTGAAAATTTTTAAAATTCTTCCGCTGTGCCTACCGATTCTAATAGTAATATCCTAAATTTTAGGCCTTGAGACTTGAGGATATGCCTACATCAGACAGACGACTAAGCCTAATTTGGGAAGAGTCCCAAGAATATTGAGAGATAGAAAGACTCGAGGGGACTATGTGATCCAGCCTTACTAGACAGAGGGCCCAGTACATGTTGGTAATAGGATCAAAGTGATGGTGATATGCACAGGATAGATATACGGTGCCATTGGGTTGGTAGAAGATGCCATCCAGTTATGTCATGAGGTAAGGGACAGATTAGTCAGGCAAAATAGGTTGGTGTAGATGTGCATATGGCATTTTCAAGGTAGACAAGTATACCCTGCGTTTTCAAAGTAGACACCAGTATGTGGCACATGTGAGGCCCATACACACATACTCCGACCTGGTGTCATCTGTTGTGGCTTGTTATACTTGTCATGGTCCTGAGTATGCACCGATAAAGCAACTTTATTAAAGTAATTTTAATAAAATAAGTAGTGATGACTAATGATGGCATAACTTTTGTGTTGGCTAGTTAAGAGCTTGACATGTGTCCCTTAATGATGACAAAGTACAAAACCCCATTTGTGTTGGCCAAATGAGGAGGTGACAAATGTCCCTAATCATTACACTTGCTTTATGCCTTTTATGTTAGCATCTTCGGAGAGCACCACCTAGCGCCTGGCCTAGGGAATCCATTGATCCTCGATTTGTCAAGTACTGGGCTTTCTCGAACATCGTGCTGGGAGTCCGGGGAAATTGTTAGGCTCCTTCCTTCCTTTGACCATTATGGCGGCACCTAAGAGAAAAAGAGAGAGAATGTGATAGGTAGATGACACATGGCAATCTAGGGCTTTAACCTTGTGACACTTGGCAAGCTAAGATGAAAGCACTTTACAAGATTTAATCACAACTATCCAACCTCCTTTAAGGGGCCTAAATTTGGCCAAATGAAGAGAGAGGGAGAGAAAATCTGATTTAATCACAAAAAATTGTTAGAGGAGAGAGGAGGTGTAAATAGTGATTTTTCCTGGGTACTGGAGCGGATTTCGACCCCGAAATGCCGTTATCATCTAGTAAGTCGTTCAGCAAACTTCCTCTGCTCACTGTAAGCTTCAATTCTATGATCTCAGATTTCTCGTCTAAGGTGCTTTGTGTTAGTTAGTCAGCCGGAGTGCCGTGAAAATACGAAACCATTTGTAGAAATGCGAAGATATAAGCATAGGATTCCTTTTGAACCGATTACCTTGTGTAATGCCCCAAAATATGATTAAGGGCTCATTGTCTCTAAAAGTGAATGTAATCAATGTTAAACAAATACTTTCAGAGAATACAATGTGAATTATGATCCGAATAAGCAATAGTCAGTGCCCAAACCATGTGCTTGAGCTTAATTATGCTGCTAAAGCCTAAATTGAATCAAAATGAGGGGGAGGGTGCATGACATATAATAATGGGGCTATATAATGTGCTCAATGGTGACTCAATAGAAATTGACATGCCAGGGGCAAAATGAGAAGAAAGAAATTATCAGCCAATTAGTCAGCAATGAAAGGAGCAATTGACTATCAACCAAAAGAGTAAGTGATGTGACTAAATGGCTAAGTGAAATAGTTAGTGGACCATGTAATTACATGCTTTATGAGAGGGCACAAAAGTTTGATACATGGCACCATAAGAGTGAGTAAAAAAGTCTAAGCAATTATTTTATTCAACTCTTCCCTTTCCCTTTCTCTTTCATAGTCGGCCAAAGAGCATAGGAGGCAAGGAAAATTGATCCATCTTCATCTCATACACTCTCTCTCCAGCTTTCTCAAGTCATCCATGGTGGGGAGGAAAGAGAAAGGAAATTCTTGAGAAGGTGAGATTTCTTCTTGAGTTTTGGCTATGTAGATGACCTCAAATGCCAAAAACCTCTTCTCTAATCTTGATCATCTTGATAAGAGCTTTATTTGTATAGTTTTAGATTTTCAATAGGAGGTTTTTGAGTGCTAAAAAAAATTGGTGGTTGGAGAATAGAAGAAAAAACTAGAGGAAGAAGAAGAGGTGAGCAAAGGCTATCTTTTGATATATTTGTTATGGGCATTGGTTGAGACTTTTGAATTTCTAGGTTTTGCCCTAATTTTTGTGTGTATTACCATTTTAGAGGGTCATGGTGTTTTGATTGTTAAAATGGTGTCTTGTGTTGTGTTTTGGACAATGGAAGTGGTTTGAAGTCTTGAATGTAGAGTTTGGCAATTTTGTGGTTTTGTGTTGAAATGTGCCAAAAATAGAACATGTTAAAGGAATGAGAATTTGGTTGTTTTGATTATTCCATTAGATTCCATGTGAAAAATTGTGTAGGAATGGTGTTGGTTGTGAAAATTGGACCATTGGGTTTTGCCCTAATTTTTGTGTGTATTACCATTATTGTATATATTATAAATGTTGTAAATTTGGATAGTGTGATGTAATCCTCGATATAGGAAAATGAAATGGGTGAATATGCCCTGTATACCCTTGGGTAAATAGATAAAACCCGAAAGTCCTTGGGAATTTTGCTATACACTTTGATATTTATGAATGGAGCCAAACTGCACAGGACAAATATATTCGAAGGTTGAATGTGAGACCGTATTGAACTGGTTTTGGAAAAGTTTTTGAAAACCCACTTTTTCACAAGACTGAACCCTATCATAGAGTTAGGACTTTCAATAAGTTTTGAATTATCCGTTGGTCTCTAATTTAACATAATGACTCATTTTTGAACTATATTTACGGCTATTAAGGTTGGGGGTTACACCTTGTGTTTTCATTGAGTTTTCTTGGCTTTTGATCTACCCTAATATTTTAGTGAGAGGGGTGTTTTCGAAGAATAAAGATGTTTCTAATCATATATAAGGTGATATATGATACTTGTTGATGTATTTGACTTGTTGGTGGTTAAAAACAGAAACTTGGATTTTTGTTGTTTTTGGGGAGCAGTTTCAGTCAGGGGAAAAATTTGGTAGAGGGAGTGTGATTTTTGTATTTATGAGGTTTCCATTGGATTCTACTCAAAAAATAGTGTGGGAATAGCTCCTAGTTATGATCTTTAATGATTTAGAAAGATAAATTAAAAGGTTGAAACTTTATTGGTGTTGTTGCAAGTATTGCGTGTTTTTGGCAGATTTGTTATGGTGAAAATTTCACTATTCAAACTTCATTTGATGATGATGATGTTTTCCATATTTAAAGTACACATGAAGACCTTTAATTCGATGGGTATTATGAAGGATTTGGATTAGTACACTAGGAGTTATGAGTGTTTGAAGTTAGACCATTAAAATTGGTTAGATTTTCTAGTAGTCGGAGGAAAAGGGAAATTGGGAAGTGTGCGTGGTTAGGTGGCTGCTGGAAGCATTTTTTCCTTAAAATAGACTTAATAAGTGACACAAAGGATTTGGAATCATCTTAATTGGATTTTTCTAGCTCAAGTTATGAATTTTCAAAGATTAATGAAAACTTTGCCAGCTTTTATCATAATTGTGCGAAAATTTAAGGTAAAGTATTTTTGTAATAAAATTGGACCTTAAGGGTTAAATTAAGCATTTGGGGTTAGCTTGGGCCCATTAGCTACACATTGGGCCTAATGTAGTGACCCTAGTGGTAACCAACATAAGAGAATGATTTATGAAAGAATTGGACTAAATAATAACTTGTTGCCCGTAAATTGTAATTTATAGGATTTGACATTTGCCTGAGACCCGAAGCACATCAATCAAGGTCAAGATTTGGAAAAATTGTCAAGTAGTAAACTTAGTTAATTGACATGTATTTGATGTGTTTCTTGTGTATTGATTTCCAGTATTGCTTTGCTTGATTATGTAAAGCATGTATTAATGAATGAAGCTTTGTTTCTGTCTTTACTGTGGCCATACGTATATTGCACGAAACATTGAGCATGCAAAATATTATTATGTGAACATGGGCCTATGTAAGGCAAGCATTTTATGCACTTGCATTCATTTTGCATGTATAGTTAGTATTGTTTGCTACTGAGATTCCCCTGAATCTCACCCCTCACCAACCATATAGGTACGGGAACTTGAACGAAGAGAATGTTTGAAGGTGAACCAAAAGGAAGAATGACGAAGAACATAAGAAAGAGATTTGTATTTATTTTACTATGTGTAAATTATTTACACTCAATAAAGAATCGAATGAATACGCGTATCATCAAATTAAGCCGTAATTGGATATATCACTACATAATGGGCAAGCCAAATTTCCTAAGCATAGTAATTTAACTAGGAATGAGTAATCACACAGTACGAGCCATTAGTTAAGAAATCTTCTGCCCATAAAAATGAGCAAAGAATCACTCTGATTAAGATAATAAAGAGAATGAAGGAAAGATGAGTCATAATGAGTAGGGAACCACGATGAATAATCTTTGAAAAATTTTAAGTTATGCAGAAAACCCCCTTCAAGTTCAGGTTCGAATCCTGTATTGGAGTTGGGATTTGAAATTGTTTATTAAGAAATATCACTTAGTGATTCAGATTCACTAAGAAAGACTCATCAGAACGATAAGGTAACTAGGGTGTTACACACGACAACTTCTCATTGCGCCAACTCATAAGCTTCTTCATACATGTGAGACCCAAATAGAACCACACATGCCTTTAGGTGCCACCAAAATTGTACCCAGTATGCCAAAGTGCCCATACATTGGCATCTTTTATCTAACTACTTATACACACTGAGCCTCATGTAATCAGGAGACTCGTTCTCAAATCAGAGGACTGAATCATATAGTCCCATAAAACCCATTCTACCTTTGGGACTCTTACCAAATTGGCTTAGTAGTCTTCTTGGCTTAGGCTTATTCACAAGCTTCTAGGCCCAAAATTCAGAATATTACAAGAAATGTCTAGGATGCTCAATTGTACAAGAAGATAGTGGAAGAAGGAAGGATACATGACTTTCTCCTCAGCTTAACTGACCCTTTCTAGGGGATAAGGGGTAGAATTATGGGATTGAAGCCCTTACCACATCTATTTGATGTTGTCAACTTTGTACAATTCAAAGAGAGTAGAAAACTCCTGAATCAAAGTGGCCCAAGTCAAACTAAGTGCTCAACTCTTGCTGTGAAAGGATTACAAGGTGAACGAAGGTCTAACAAGGGGTGCAATCATTGCAACAAGAAGGGCCATGCCAGAGAAGAATGTTGGAAGCTACATGGAAAGCCATCAAATAGGAAGAAACAATTCCAATAGAGTCACCTCACCACAGTTAAACAAAAGGCAGAAGATGATGATTGCCTAAGCAAGGAAGAATTGCAGGTGTTTCGTATGATACTTGAAAATTAAAATAAGTCAAACCACGTGACTAATGTCAATCTAGTGCAATCAAGTATTTCTATTATAGCTCTCAATGCTGCGATAACTAGTGAAGACATATGGATTGTTGACTTTGGAGCTACAGATCACATAACTGGTAATAAAACATTGATGACAACTCTTAAGTTATGTCATGAAAACCTCAAAGTCAAAGTAGCTAATGAAGTATTCACAAAAGTTGAGGGCATTGGCATGATTACACTATCTAATCACTTGAGAATACACAATGTTATGTTTGTACGTACACTTGCGTGTAACCTAATATCTATGAGCAAATTAACTAAAGGGAAAATATGCCAAGTAATATTTGATGCTGACTTATGTAGTTTTTAGGATTTAAACTTGAGGAAGAAGTATAGTCTAGATTTGCTACATGAAACAGGGATGTTAGGTGCTCAACCTAAGGGAACACTAATGGAAGAAGGATGTCACCTAGAGATCAAGCTAGGGAGTGTTCCAGTTGACTCAGAAAGATATTGAAGACTTGAGGGAAAATTGATATACTTGACTTATACTAGTGCAAATATCACCTATGTAGTTGGAGTCGAGAGCCAGTTTATGTACCAACCTTAAGAAGAACACATGGAGGCCATATACAGGATTTTGAGCTACTTAAAGCTCCATCTAGGTAGAGGTATCTTCTTTAAGAAAGGAACAACAAGAAATATCAAAATCTACAACCACATGGTATTGCACATATGTATGGAGAAACCTGGTTATATAGAGAAGTAAGAAAAATATTGTGGTATCAAGAAGTAGTGTAGAAGCTAAGTTAAGAGCAATTGCTTTTGGAGTATGTGAAGGAATCTTGGTCATCAAATTATTGACAGAATTGAGAATTCCATATGAGGGACTCATGCAATTCTAGTGTGACAATAAAGCCAATATCGAAATGACAGAGAATCCTATTTATCATGATCGAACGAAGCATTTTGTCATGGATAGACACTTCATTAAAGAAAAGGTTGAAGTAGGCATCATGAATTTGTCATACATACGATTCATAGATCAGATTACAGATATTATGACAAAACCACTGGGCAGAGCTAAGTTTGAAGGGCTTTTAAGTAAGCTAGAAATGACTGACATCTATTCTCTATCTTGAGGGGGAGCATTAGGATCTATTAGAATCTATCATTGTAATATCCCAAAATAAATCCAAGGGATAAATATAATGGACAGTGAAATAAAAGGATTAATGGCACCCTAATTAATTTTGCCATGATCAAGAGTTTATTGCTACTTGATCTTGAGGATACATTTAGGAAAAAAAATGAAGGGCCAAGATTTGCTCTTACAAAGTAGAAGTAATGATGAAGATAATTAACTAATTTCCTTATCTTTTCCTATTATTTGGACACAAGGCACATGCAAGAACAAGTCAACACACTCTTTTCCCTTTTTCTACAAGAAAACCATTCCCTCCTTGCTCTATTTTCATGCAAGATTAAAATACCATATATGTATCCCTTTACTCCAATATTTCATCTAAGCATCAAAGAGCAAATGAGAGGAAGAGTTTAATGAATATATTCCTTCCTTATCTAGTCAACAAAATTGGCCAAGACCAAGAAGAGAAAGAGAGAGAATTGAATCAAATATATTCCTCACCTTTTTGTTTAATCAAGTTGACAAACATGTAATATTGTAAGAAGGGAATTGGTCAACAAATTTGGTTCCTTTTGGAGGAGAATTTTGGCTGGCATAAAGAGAGGAAGGAAAGAGAAAACTTGTAGCAACTACACTTAGTTAAGTTACCATAAATGTATGACCAAAGGATTAATATTAGCCACAACTTTTACCACTGTTTGGACCATGTTTTTTAATGGACTTTAAGGGATTAGAGGGGTAAAAAATATGATCATGAAATTGTTAGATCTCATGTTTTGATGATAACAAAAGAATGGCTTAAAAAAAAGGAAATGATTAATAAACAAGTTTGAACAAAGTAATGACAGGAACAAGCATCACTTGAAGTAAGCATTGGAGTAATGAAGAAAGACAAAGAGAAAATGCTGAGGAACTTGATCAGAAGCAAGTTTTCTAAGGCATTACTCGAGGAGCTACTCGAGTAATGAGACAAAACTTGAAGTAACCAGAGACAACTTCCAGTAAACTCCCAACGTTACTCGAGTAAGTACTCGAGTAATAGTGTAAGTATTTTCAAGGTGCTCTCGGCCTGCCAATATTACTCGAGGAGCTACTCGAGTAACCAGGTAACAACTTGGAGTTGCTCTTGGCCTACCAATGTTACTCGAGGCGGTACTCGAGTAACCATGTGAAAAACTTCCAGTTGCTTTCAAGTTGCTAATGATACTCAAGGAGCTACTCGAGTAACTCTGTTTCTGAAAATGTGGAGCTCTCGGCACTTTGTACTACTGCCAATGTTACTCGAGGAGCTACTCGAGTAACGCACTGAAGTAAGTAAAAACTTGAAGGTGGTACCCGATTAACTTGATTTCTTTTTATCTCATTTTCCTCAAGTCCTTACTCTAGTATGCAAGTTTTTAATGTTCTATTTTAAGTGAATTCCTCTAGTAAGTACCCGAGTATGCAGAAATATTTTCAAGGTAAACTTCCAGTCATTACCAGGGTAAGTCATGCACAAAAAGTACATTTACTTGAGGTTGTACCCGAGTAACCTATGCAAAAATGAGTGCATTACTCGAGTCCATACCCAAGTAACAAGGTAAGTGCTCTCGGCCTTGAAATCCTGCCAACATTACTGGAGTAAAGCATCGAGTAACCAAAAGTTTATTTGAAGGTTTACTCAAGTTGGTACCCTAGTAACTCATAAAGTTGTGAGTGCATTACTCGAGTAGGTACCCGAGTAAACATATATTTCCAAAGGTTTGAAAATTGGTTATTCCATGCACTACCCGAGTAATCTTGTATTTATTCATTGACTTACAGTTGATCAAAGATTTCCCGATGATACTCGAGTAAGTACTCGAGTAACCTTCATGTGATACTCGAGTAGCTACTCGAGTAAGCAAACCCAGAAAGTTTGAAATCATTCCAACGGTCATTGTTCTATTCCCTATTTGATTAACTTTTCATTATATTAGTATACTTAGTATTTCAACAGATAAACAATAAAGAGATCTTACCAAAAAGCAACGTTCAAATGTCACCGACTGCCACCTACCATAACGTATGTTTTTCAAAAACTGGAAAAGTCAATAATGGCTGCGCACGCTCCAACGGACATGAAGAAATATGTTCCAGCAATCATTATCAACGTATCTATATATATGGGAACATCTGAACAGAGAGATACACAAGAACACACTTACGAACATATCATCAAGTTCATTACTCTGTTTTTCATTGTACTTGTGATTCTATGCTTCAGTGATTCTTATTTACTCTGTGTGAGAGATATTTCATTCAAACTCAATATTTATTATTGAGGTAACTTAAGGTTGTGGAACCTTGAGTTGGGATTGAATTACAACTTGTAAGGGGGAGCGAGTGTCCAGGTGTAGGAACTTGTTTGTACTGAGGTGCCAAGAACCCACTGAATCTTGGAAGTTATAGTGAAACTCTCAGAGAAGCTCTGAGGACTGGACGTAGGTCAAAGTGGTTGTGGTCGAACCAGTATAAATCCTGGTGTACACTTCGGTGATATTTCTCCTTACTCTTTCCTGTTTTAATTCCACTGTTAAAGTTGTATATTTCCGACAAAATTTTAAGGTCACCCAATTCACCCCCCTCTTGGGTGAAACGCTTGCTCTAACAGAAATCACACATTTTGTCTCTCCTCAAGTTGGTTTGCAGCTGCCATACGAAGAGCTTGAAGAATCAAGTTTAGGTGAGCTCTTTGATCTTTATTTTCACTTTCTTAACCTCATCTATGGCCAAAACACTCTTCATAAAAATTGTTCCTCTTGATGAGGGCTTTATTTATATGGTTTTAGAATTTCAAGAGGAGGTGTTTTGAGCCATTATCCAAGAGCAAAATTTTTAGAACTAAAGAATGAACTTAAGGATGAGTAAGGGGTGATTATTAGCTTCAATTTGAGCTATTAGTTGTGTTGGTTAAATGAGTAGTAGTTTGGCATGTAGAAATCTGCAAATAAGGGTTTGGATAATTCATGGTGTTTCGGTTTTGTTATTGGTGTTTTATGATGATTAGAAACCATATGACACAAGTTTGATGCTGAAATTAGAAGTTGGTAATTGTTGGAATTTATTTTGAATTTTTCTGCCAAAACAAGACGTGGGGAATGAGTGGGGATTTGTTCATTTTGATGTTACTATTGTGTTCTACATGAAAAATTGTGTGGGAATAGTCCAAGGTTGTAAATTTTGGGTTATTGAAACTCAAAATATAAAACTGGATTTCCTGCCTGAACAAGATTACAGCGAAGTACCCTGATTGTATGGTATTTTTAGATAACCAAATGATGTTCAATAAATGTGAAAATTTTTAGAATAAAAACATACATATCAAACTTTAATTTGATAGGTCAATTGCATTATTTTGATTTGTATACTAGGAGTTATGAATTTTTGCATTTAGGTCATGAAAACTGGGTTGAATTCTGGCAATGTGCAATAAATGACAATCTGGGAATGTTTTGTGTCCAACTGGCTGTGGGTAATATTTTTTCTTAAAAATAGACTAAATAAGGGTCATATAGCCTTTAGGATCACTGCAATTAGATATTTGTACATAAAGATATGATTTTTCAAATTTGATGAAAAATTCTGGCAGATTTGGTCAGTTGTGCAAAAATTCAAAGGTAATGGCATATGGTAATAACTATGAACTCTAAGGTTAGAAAATTGGTCTTTTAGGTTAATTGACCCCTTTAACTCCTTAGTTGACTTGATTAAATATCCCTAATGATAACCAACTTGAGTGTTTAAATTAAAGAAGAATTAGATTAAGTAATAAACTGTCATCCGTAATTCTAATTATATGATTCGATATTTGCCTTGAGCGCAAGAAATCTGTGTAGGAGCAAGACTGTAAAGACCAAGGTAGTGACTTTTTCTCTTATATCATATATAATGCTTTGTATGAATGTGCATCTCATCAATTGTTACGAATATCAAGAATTGTTACGAATGTTATGAATGTCAAGAATTGGTATGAATGTTAAAAATGTTATGAATGTCAATAATGTGCTGCTACTGTGAATGCTGTTAATTTCTTACATGCTTTGTGAAATTGTATATCATATAAGTGAATTGTTACTACTGAGATTTATATGAATCTCACTCTTTCCAATGACCAATCTACAACCAAGGCAAGTAGATCAAAGGACAAGTAGGTAAACAAGGGTGGCGAGGGCGCGTCGATAGAAAATTAGGGGTTTTGTTTGTTTGTTATCAAACTTTTGAAGAATTTTTATATGTCGTATTTGATGTAAATATAAGTACACTATAGTCAAGGTGGATGGACCAAACATAGACTCAAGTTTTGGTATGTAACAACGTTAAGGGAACTAAGTATGGGCGATCAAACCCTATAGACCCTATTAGTCAATGAATATAACTCAAAAGTTCGTCGGGAAATTTTGTTAGATACTTTGATATTAATGAACGGAACAGAATCGAATAAGCCGAATAGTTGTGAAAAGTGGAAATGAGACCTCATCAAACGTGTTATAAAAAGCTTTCTGAAAACCCACTTTAGTACAGGTCCGAACCCTGTCTTAAAGTCGGGACCTCAATTAAGTTATAAATTATTTCTTTGGTCACCAGATTAACTATACGACATGTTTTCAAATTGTTTGCAAGGCTTCTCAGTAAGGGGGTTACAATCATAATCTATTAGAATTTGAGATAATCAAATCCCTTCAATTTCTTTGATATATTATGATTGTAATCTAATTTAATATTCTTGATTTTTAGGCCATTATTTCTAGTGATATTTCCTAGATTGTAATTCCAAGAATCTCTCCCCTGATGGCTCTCTCAAAGCCTATATGTTCTAGTCTATTTTCATTGAATAAAACAATTTTTTAGAGTGAATAATTCTCTAATTTAAAACAACAATCCCATTCAATATTTGATTTGATACTGTATGACATATAATATTGCGGAAGATAACACTATTCTATGTTCAATAACATAAAATATAATATTAGATAGAATAAAAATTATTTTCTTTGACACAAAATTTGAGCTAATAAATAGAAAGGTCTCCTTCCGTACAACAAATTGACCACAATATGTAAAGAGGAAATTTAAATAATCTAGGGACCAATTGGTTGGTGCGTAATTTTAGCACAGGAAATGAAAACTAGCCAGGCTTGGTTGCACAAAAGGAGACAACAATCCCAAAGTTAGGGAAAAATGATTCCTTCAAATGATGTAGAGATTTTTCCAGCTAGGAGGAGAGAGGGAGATAAATTTTTCCAGCAATAAAAAGATTGACAAACAGGAATTTGTGTCGGATTTTCCCAAAGGGTCAGAAAAGAATGAAAATTTAAATGTATACATTGAACATTAAAATAATTGCATAGATTGATAAAGAGAACTTAAATATTCTCATCATTTTCATAAACAAAATTTAGTGTTGGTAATACAGGCCAGTCTGCAGGTTGTGAGCCTGCCTGCCACAACCTGCTAACTAAACAGGGTGAGCCAGTGCAGTGCACATAGCAATATATATTGATATGTATTTTGAAAAACAAAACTGTCATTGCCTTTATTATTATGCAATTCAATTAATAGGGGCCTCCAACAATTCATTGCCTTTGTACTATAAATAAAATTAATTCTATAAATATAATTAATAATAATGATGCTAAAATTCATCATTCATGAATACATTATGGAGCTTATTTAATCATTCATTAGATTGAGGAGAGAAAACAATCTCAAACATTAAGGTATTTATGTAATTATGCTTATGTCAGCCTTCATCAAAACATTATTAACATGAAAAAGATAAAAATATCTTATCTTAAAAGAAAATGATAGATTCATGTTTGCCAAATTTGTGGTTCAAAAATTTGTCAATCAAATCCCTCTCATTTTGGCTAACCCCCACCCCAAAATTGATGAAATCCATATAGAAGTCAGCCTCAATTCCATTCAATATGTAATTATTTATAGAAGTTAGAAACGTACCTACAGTGGCTCAGTGAGTGAGAGACTAAGACAATGAGAATTTGAGAGATTGGAGGTAGAAGCAACCAACAGAGAGAGGAGTTAGGAGATAAAAGGAAGGCAAGATGAAGAAAGAATGAAAGCCAAGAGGACTGTAGAACAACAAGAATCGAGAGTAGCAAAGTTAAGCAAACTGAGTGACAATGAAGAATTTGCTGGGTAGAGAGGGAAAGTGGTGAGGGTGAATTAACTTTTGTAGCTAGCAGTGGACTGGTGGGATATAGCTTCCGTCCCATGCGGCTCCCGTCCTTGGTCTCTCCCTTACCCAAAACTACACCTTTTTTTGTGTGATTAAAAGGGTGTTCCACTTTTTTTGGCAAAATAACATTAAACCCCTTAAGTATTTTTTAAGTAGCACCCAATATTCTAAAATAGTTTTTTGTGCACTATGTAGTATAAAATAATTTTTTAGGAGCACACAGTATCTAGTAAGATGCATCCTAAACTATTTTTTCACTGATACTTTGTATCTTAAATTAATATTTATTGCATTCAGCATCCTAAATTTTTTTTCTAGTTGCAATGAGTACTCTAAATTTAGGATATTGAGTGTTGGATTCACTAAAATTTAGTTTAAGATATGGAATGTTACTGGAAAAATACTTCAGGGTATAGCTTATTAGATTCTAGGTGCTGCTAAAAATTATTTTATGGTACATAGTTGATTTTAGAATGTTGGGTATTACTAAAAAAATATTTCAAGGGCTTTAATGTTATTTTGAAAAAAAGGTGGATCAACCTCCCAATTTACACCTAAAACAGTGTATTTTTCGGTAAGGGAGAGGCTAAAGACAGGAGCTAAATGGGAGGGAAGTTGTATTCAGACTAGTGGCTGAATTTGAGATTGAGGGTGAGTGAGACCAATAGGTGAGAGAGCAAGTAGACTAGTAGAAAGAGAATTGTTTGATCAACAATTCTATGAATTAGCAAAAGCCGAGAAAGAAAGGAAATTAAAGCACACTATTATATAAAACATGTTATCTATTTGTTGAGCAAAAGAGATAAATGCACAACTAGCTGAATAATATGTTTATTGAAATTATAATCAAAAATCAATGTTGCAGTGATTCAACAGATATATTTATAAGACACTATCATGTACTAAATAAGCTCATGGATACAGATTGGGCTTCAAGCCCATATACAAAATAGTTTCTCTTTCCTATACTCCCCCTTAAGTTTAGGGTGATAAATATAAATAACACCTAACTTACTAAGAATTTTATCCTATAAATCCTTTCCTACTACTTTGGTTAGAATGTCAGCTTCTTATTCACCATATTTCACATGTTGTAATGTAGGCAGCTTGTCCTGTAGCTTTTCTCTAACAAAATGCATATCTATTTCTATATGTTTTGTTCTTTCATGAAAAACTTGGTTTGTGGCTATGTAGGTTGCCACCTTGCTGTCACAATGGACTCTCACTGGTGTTGGGTCCTTAATATTCAACACTTTCATTAATCCCACAGCCCATATGATCTCAATTATGACAAATCCTAGTGTCCTATATTCTACCTCTATAAACGATCTAGATATAGTAGGCTGTTTCTTTGCCTTCCACAGAATAAGAGATCCTTGGAGCTTAAGCAAGTACCCAGTCATAGACTTCCGTGTGGTCTCACATGCTAACCAATAAAAATCATAGAAGCATTCAAGAGTCAGGCGTCCTATTGAGCTAATAAGAATCCCAACTCTGGGACTTTGTTTCAGGTATCTGACAACATCAAGCCCTACTACCATATGACTCTTCATGGGATTTTGCATGAATTGACTAAGTATTGGCATAGAGAATGAAATGTCAGGTCACGTTACTAGTAAATAAACCAACTGACCTACAAATCATCTATATCTTTCAGGATCTCTTAATAGATCTTCCTCTTTGTTTCTTCCTTCCTCGAATGCTAAGAGCTTCAGTCTTTGAGCCATTAGTATATTTAGTAGCTTACAACCACTCATTCTTATATCAGAAAGTAAGTCAAGTACATATTTTCTTTGGGATAAAATATTCCCTTTCTTGGACTTTGATATTTCTATTCCAAGGAAGTATTTCATTAATTCGAAGTCCTTAATTTTGAATCTGTTATGTACATTTCCTCATGCAAATCTCCTTGCAAAAATGTGTTATGAACATCTATATGATGTAAATTCCAGTCACTAACAACAGCTAATTTTAGTATCATTCCAATAGTTATCATATTAATCACAGAGGAAAATGTTTCATGGTAATCTTCCCCCTCTTTTTGGGTATATCCCTTTACAACTATCCTAGCCTTATACTTATCCACCTCTCCATCAGCTTTATATTTAATCCTATAAACCCATTTACATCCTATGTGTAATGCCCCAAATGTGATTAAGGGCTAACGACTTTAAAAGTGAATGTAATTATTGTTAAATAAACACTTTTAGAGAATATGATGTGAATTGCGACCTAAATGTGTTATAATCAGTTCATAAACTCTGTATTTAAGTTTAATTGTGAATTAATACCTAAATTGAATTAAATTAGAAGGAGGGCATATGGTAAGGTATAATGGAAAGATAGAACATGTTAAATGGTGATCAATAGGAATTGCCATGGTCAGGGGCAAAATAGGGGAAAAAAAGTTATCGACCAATTAGTCAGCTTCCGTAGAGGGAGTTTGTTAATTACTTGGACCTATTGTGGAGTGTTTAATTGCTTAAGAGATTATGAGAGAGTGATCCTATGCTAAGTTGGGAAGAGAAACAAGATCGTGACATTTGGCATTATGTGGAGCATTGGATGGAAATCAAACTTTCAACACATTTTCTCTTACCTCCTACTTGTAAAGTTGGCCAAGAGGCCTTCTTTCCCCAAAAAATCTGACCTCATCCTCTTTATTTCATCCTCTCTCTCAATTCTCCATTTTCGTCTAGCTCAAGGAAGAAAGAGAAAGCAAAAGGTGAGAGTTTGGCTTTGTAGATGACCCCTTTAGCTCAAATACTCTTCTTTAACTTTGATCATGTTGATGAGAGCTTCATCTCTATGGTTTTAGATTTTTAAAAGAAGGTGTTTGAGACCTTGAGAAAAAATGAAAGTGGTGGAATCAAAGAACAAGCTTTGGAAAGTGAAAGAGGTAAGAAATAACTATCATTTGGTATTTGTATTATGGTCATTGGTTAAGTTTTGGAATTTATGAATTTTACCTGATTTTAGTGTGATTTTGGAATGAATGAATTTCCTAGTGTGTTCTGGTGGAATTGGTGTCATGTTGTGTCATTGGAATAATGAAATTTGTTTGGAACTTGGAATGGAAAGGATTGCAATGTTGAGACTTGTGTATGATATTGTGTTGATATGATTGCAATGTTGAGACTTGTGTATGATATTGTGTTGATATGTTGTGACCAATGTAGAACATGTCAATATGATGTGAATTTGGTTTTTTTAGTGATTCCAATGGTTTCCTTGTGAAAAATTGTGTGGGAATAGGTTTGGTTGTTGATTTTGGAGCCACTAGACACATTAGTTGAAAATTGGAAATTCTATACATTGAAACTTTATGTTAGGTAGTTGGGTTGCATGGACGTTTTGAATGAGCAAATTGTGTCTAAAAATTTTGAAACTTTCTAGTCTTAAATTTCACATGCCAAGCTTAAAGTGGACATATAATGCATGTCATTTCGATTTGAGCTAGGAGTTATGATTTTCCAAATTTTGGGTTGAAACTGGAAGCTATTCTAGAGCAGTATGGGATTTCAAGTATTTCTGTATTTTTGTGGTTATTAATAGCATTGATTCATATTTTTCCTATAAATAGGACTTAAATATCTTTCTATTAGCTTTAGAATCACCCCATTTCAAGTTTTCTAGAATTAGTTTTGATTTTTTGAAGTTTCCTTAGCTGTAGCCCAAAACTTTCTGCCCAATCTTTGGCTACAGCTAGAAAAACTTGGTTATAGCCAAAAACTCTATGCATTTTTTGGCCGCAACTAGAAGATCTTGGTTATAGCAAAAAACTTTCAGTGCTATTGTTGGTCGCAGCCAGAGATTTCTTAGCTGTAGCCAACCCCCGTTTTCAGCACTTTATGATTTTGAAAAGTGGTTTCTAATCTAGTACTTCCCAATCCTTTTAGGCTTTCGTTGAGCTTATCATAGCCACCTAAGGGACTCAAATGACAACCAACCTTAAGTGTTGTAAAGTTAAGAAATTGGAAAAGGGAATAATACTATGTCCTTGATTTTGATTGATAGGATTCAATATTTGCCTTGAACGTAAGCAACCTGTACCAGAGCACACCCAGAAAGAATAAGGTAGTGATACTTTCCCTTATACTATTTGTAATGCATTATATGTTTATTTTATCATTGTTTTGTGATGATTTCGAATCTTGCACAGCTTGTGGATTTGAAAGCTGAAAGGCTATGTGACAGCCGTAAAGGCTATTTGAAAGCTGCAAGGCTATGTGTAAGCCTTAAGGCTGTGTATTACAATGTGCGCATTTCAGCATGAGCAGTCGTAGAGATCGACTCAGGTTATCTCTACCCCTGTCGTTGATATGTCGTTGTAAATGTGTAAACTGTTAAGGCAATGTGTATGATGTGAAGACCATGTAAATGCCGTGAAGGCAATGTGTATATTGTGATAGCTTTGTGTATGCTATGTTCATTGTTGCTATGCTGCTTGATGATTTACTTGCATGCTATGTGATTATATGTGGTATAAGTGATTTGTTACTACTAAGATTCTCTTGAATCTCATTCTTTCTATTGACTAACCTACAGACAGGGTAAGTGGCTCAAAGGGGAAGCAAACCACCAAGGGCAGCTAGGACTCTTGTAGGGATGTGATTTTGGTTGTTGGTTGTCAAATTTTGGTTGGAATTACAGTACATATTTTGGATGTAAATTTTTGTATGATGTTATGTAATCCCCTAGTTGGGAAATTGTTGGGGTAGTAATGCCCGTAAACCCTTAAGTTATTATATAGAAACCCAGGGGTTGCCGGGAATTTTGGTTTACACTCTGATATGTATAAATGCAATTGAACTGCACAGGTTAATTATATTCAAAATGTGAGCATGAGGCCGAATCAAACATATTTTGAAAGAAATTTTTGAAAACCCTATCCTATGGATGGGATTGGAAATAAGTTTTTTAACATCCGATAGTCTCTAATTCATCTTAATTACACATTTGTAGCTTACATTATGACCAGCCAAAGCAAGATCTTCTGTTTGTGGTCTTCATCCACAACATTGATTTCATCCAGCTCATTTGTAGCTTTATGTTGATGCACATGCTACTATTCTTGTCTAGAAATAAACTTATCAAAATCAAATACAGCTAATTAGATTTAGAATCTGAATCATCAAATAAAAACACTTAAGTGGCACTCCCCCTTGATTAGTTGGATGCTATCTTTGAAGGGAAATTTATTCTCTATAAAGGTAACATGCTTGCTGATCAAAATATTTTTATGAGTCAAGTTGAGCAAAAGAAATCCCTTTCAATTTGGGGGGTAACCTAAAAACACTTAAGGAATAGATCGAGGTTGGAATTTATCAATGACAATTAAATAGTAATGTAAGAAGGAGAACCAAAAACTTTCAAATTAGTATAATTAGGCTCGCAACATAAACTTTCTCATAAAGAGTTTTATAGTCTAGGATTTTAGATGGAATTCAATTTACTAGGTAGGTAGACATTTTAATACATTCACCCCAATATTTTATGGGTACCCTAGACTAAAATATCAAACTTCTCTACTATCTGCATTAATGTTTTGTGCTTTTTCTCAACAATTCCATTATGCTTAGGGGTATATGCACAACTAGTTTCGTGTAATATGCCCTTTTCCAACAAATAATGTTTCAGATCATGCTTTGAAAACTCAGTACCATTGTCATTGCGCACTCATTTGACAATAGCATAAAACTAAGTGGTAGTATTATAGGCAATAAAATCTTTAATATGTTGCCATGTTTCAGATTTGTGTTTCATTGAAAAAACCTAGGTTGAACGTGAAAAATCATCTACAATAGTAAGAAAATAGCAATGACCTTAGTGTGCAGTTGTGCGATAAGGTCCCCACACATTTATGTGCAACAATTGAAAGCATGATTTGGTTTTAATACAACTAGAGGAAAGGGCAATTTGATTTGCTTAGATTGAGAGAAAATATATAGTTTTTATTTATCAAAAAATCTTTGTGATTTACAACAAGAAAATGCCTAAAAATAGAAGGAGAGGCATATCCCAACCTATGATGTAACAACAAAGCATAATTGCATGCATTAGTCCTATGATCATTACTAATAAAAGAAATAGTATGAGTAAGTTGATTTTTGCCGTATTGCAGAATGCATAGACCATGGACAAGTCTACTAGGTGCCTTTATCTTGCCACCCTAAAGGCCTTGTATCAAACAATAATCAAGAAAGAATACAACCATGCATTGTTGTTCTTTAGTTAGCCGAGACACAAATATAAGGTTAAACTAAAGTTGAAGAGTATATAAAACATTTTCAAGAGTAAAATTATTAAAGAACATAACACTGCCCACATGAGTGACTAGAATCCCATCTCTAGTTGGAATTTTAATGTATTTAATTGGTCCTGTATATGTGTGGTAAGTATGTAAAATTGACAAGTCCCTTACTAAGTGGGTGGTCGCTCTAGATTCAATAGCCCAACTAATGTACGTGTGTGTGTTACAGAAGGGTTCCAAACCTATACCGATTAATGCATGGACAGTGCCACTGGTCTTTGCATCTTTCTTTAAGAATTTAAGGAACTGTTCATATTTCTTAGGGGTAAAGCTTGGAGTAATCATATTGTTGGCTTGTGCTGGAGTTTCTGGCTTACATGATGTAGTCCTTGTTTAAACAGTATTGGCCTCTTCGTGTGATCAAGTTTTGCTACATTTATAGTCAGGAGGAAATTCGATGAGGAACCAACAACCCTCCTTTGTATGTCCTTTCTTATTGTAGTAGTTGCATTCAGGTAGGGTTCGTGTAACGTCATTATTTCCGTAGGCTTTAGATGAGTTTGAATGTATAATGCCTTCAAACCTGAGACTAATATTCTTTGGTAAACAGTTTAAATCCTAATTTCAATACAGGGTTTGTACTTGTACTTGAGTGTATTTTTTGAAAAATTTTGAAAATATATTACGTACGGTCTCAAAATGGTATGTAATTTCATTATAATTCAACAGTTCTTTATTCCTTTTTTTAAAATCAAAGCGATCTTTGTCAAAAACCTCTGTAGTATTTGTTAGTTGATAGGCTCTTAGCGTATAGTTGCCCGATTCTAGTTCATTTATTGCGTTAAAGCACTAATGTACGGGGTTAGGGCTATTGCATCTATTGTTACTACTAGTACTAGTTTTACTATTGTTTTATACAACATATACAAATTTCAAAAATAGATAATCAATAGAAACTTTAGTCTTTTCAATCATTCGCTTTACTCATTCGAGATTACCTTCTTTCCCTTTAAACTGCTTGCCTTTACTATAGATTGGTTGTTCGAAGGTTGAGATTCATAGGAATCTCAGTAGTAACAAATATCACTCATATGATATGTAAATTTACAAGGCATGTAAAGCAATCTCACATAAGCATCAATCATAACAAACAACAAACAAAGAACCCACTGGTCTATTACCATAGTACCATAATGCTTGGCAATCTTGGTCGTATAGCCTAAGGCCTCTGCCCCATACAACGTGCACTCACAAGTTATATGCCTTAAGCTTACTCAGCTTAAATCTTGCAGCCCAAGGTAACTCCTGATGCAACTTGTACTTACAGGTCTTATTACCTTAGGACTAACTGTTCCTCATAAATATGGATGATTAGGATGAACATGCAAGACAATACATATAATATAAGAGAAAAGTTACTACTTGGCAACATTTCCAATGTCTTGTCTTTGTTTACCGATTTCTAAATTGTCCCAGGCAAAAATCAAATCCTATAAGTTAGAATTCACGAGCGGACGAGTTATTACTTATCCAAAAATTCTTTGATAACTCAAAACACTTAGGTTGGTTATCTTTAAAACTAGTGCATTATGCCATGTGAGTATTTAATGTGACTATACTAGCCTCTAGTACATAACTCTACCCTTGGAATCAAGCATATTACAATTCACTCCAAGTGTCTCAAATTTGCATGTCAAACCTAATCTGCCAGAATTGTCACTTCATTTTGAAAATTCACAACTTAATCTAGAGATTTCCAATTGAAGTGGTTCAAAGTTCTATAAGAAGCTCTTTAAGTTTATTTTAAAGGAAAAATATCTCCTATTGCCAATTTTAAGCACATAATTGCAAAACTTCGACCAAATCCCCACCACCACAAAAATCATTCCAAATTCATTGCCTAACTTTGACAAATCATATCTTATCATTTACTAACCCAAATAACACATATTATATATCAATTTAAATCTTAGCATGTCTCCTATCAATTTAAAAAATATCATAATCATTGGACAAGGTTTATCTATTAAAAAACATGCCACAAATAGTCTGTCTCCCAGAAAACACAATCTAGCAGCGATTATGCTTAAGTTTCAAAATTAGGGTTCTCTTTCTAAACACCCAAAATCTTAACCACACCTTATGTAATGACCCAATTTGAGATAAAGGGTTGATGACTTCGAAATTGATTGTAATTAGTGTAATTAAACACTTTTGGAGAAATGTGATGCAAATGTAATATAAATGTTTCTAGTGATGATTTAATAATCATAGTGAAACTAGGGGCAAAATGGTAAAATTAGAAATTTACTGACCAATTGGTCAGTTACCAAAGAGGAAACTCATTAGTGATTAAAGATCAATGGTTAAGATTCATTGTCAATGGGTCGGAATAGTATGCTTTGAAATTATGTGAGCTCATGGAGGAAGTGAGCAAGATATTGCCAAGTGCAATTTGTGGACCATAGGATGATGCCAAAAGTCAAACACCCACCTTTTCTATCTTTTCTCTCTCCTATTCGGTGGGGAGTATGGGCAAGGGGAAAAATTACACTTATCATCATTATCTTCCTCATCTCTCATAATCTCTCTCTAACCCTCCATTTTCGGTGACTTTGAGAAGGAAAGATAAAAAGAAAAGCTTGATCTTTGGTGAGTAATGGTCCTCCTATACTCAAACACTCTTCATTAAACTTATTCATAGCATAAAGAGCTTCATCTTGGTGGTTTCAGAATTTTGAAATGTGGTAGTTTAAGTGTTGGAGCAATTTGAAAGTTGAAGAATCAAGGTTTTGACTTTGGCAAGTTGAAGAGGTAAGGATTTGATGCTTTTTGGTATATTTATTGTGATTTTTGGTTAAGGTTGAAAAATTCTGGAATTTGCCTTGGTTTTATGCCAATTTTAAATGTATGGATTATATGATGAATGATGTTGGAATTGATTTATTGTGGAGTTATTTGAGTGTTGGATATGGTTTGGAATTTTGGAAGTGAGTTGATTAAATTTAGGTATTGTGTGTGTTATAGAGACCCAAGAGTATGAATTGTTGTTAGAATGAGTTTTGATTGTTTTGGAGGTTACCAATGGGTTCCTTATGCAATTTTAAGAGGGATTGAGCTTTATGTTAAGTTTGGGAACTATTGGGATTAGTTTTGGTAAATATGGGAATTTCTGTCAGTTGCTGCGATCTGGCAATCTGATAAGCATCACTCGAGTGAGGAGGGTCTCACTCGAGTGCATCAGTCTGATCTTTCCTTTTCCTTCATGTTTTTCCTGGGTTTTCATGAAGGAAGCTAGAGTGTACTTCTTAACCCGTGAGTGATATTGATGATCACTCGAGTGAGCATGGGTTCACTCAAGTGAAGTTGTGAGTTCATGTTTAGGGCTGCGTCTCGGGTTGTCACTTGCTGGCCAATTTTCAAGAGTGTGCTTTGACACTCACAAGTGTAGTCTTCTCACCCGAGTGCTAAGGGTTGTACTCGAGTGAGGCTTTTACTCTGAAGTTGCCTGTGCTCTCGGGTAAGCGCTTTCTGTGTTGCACTTTCGGGGACTTGAGTGAAATTGAAGCTATCACTCAAGTGCGATCCCTCATGCTCGAGTGTTGTGAGCACTTTCTGGCCGTTGTTGTTGCTCATTGTCAAACACTCACGAGTGAGAGCCATTCTCACTCGAGTGCAAGTCTTTCATCACTCGAGTGAGTCAGCCAAAAATCAGTGTTTTGCTTTCGAAAAAGGGGTCTTCAGGGTAGCTTCTTCCAACCCTTTTAGCATGTGTTTAGGCCTCTAATGATCATCCTAAAGAGTTTAAATGTTAACCAATATAGAGTATTATGGAAATAAGTATTTCGAAAAGAAATTGATTGGTTGTCCCTAATTTGGTTATAGGATTTGACATTTGTCAGACTCGGAGCCCACTATGCCAAGGAATGTCAGAAAAGAACTAGGTAGTGACTCTTTCTCTTATATTGTGTGTGAATCATTGCATGTATGTTTGCCATGCATTATGTTGCTGCTGCTGCTTTGTGATGCTTTATGCCTTATGATATTGTTGCATAGTGTTTACCGCGAAAGCTGTTGCATAGTGATTACAGTGAAAGCTGGCATAGTTTTTACTGCAAAAGCGGGCATTGAGATTACAGCGAAAGCTATTGCATTGTGATTAAGTTGCTGCTGAACATGATAAACTTACATGCTATGTGTTTATATATTGTATGAGTGATTTGTTACTACTGGGATTCTTTAGAATCTCATTATTTCCAATGACTAACATTTCAACAGGGCATGTGGCTCAAAAAGGAAGCGGACAACCCAGAGTGGTTAAGATCTCTTAGGGACATTTTAATTTTGGATTGTTGGTTATCTGCTATGGTTTGGGATTACTGTATGTATATGGGATGTAAATATAATGTTTGGATATGTAATCCCCATTTTGGGAAACTTTAAACCTAATATATATATACATGTAACCCGAGGTTGCTGGGATTTTTGTTACGCACTCTAATATTTATGAATGTGATTTAACTGCATAGGTAATTATATCCAAAAGTGAATGTGAGACTAGATTAATTATGTTTTTGAACTGTTTTTTGTGATACCCTGTCTTGTAGATGAGGGATTATAAATGTTGTTTCTGTCATATTGGTCTCTATTTTATTGGAATTTCATAATCCGAGTATAATTATGGTCATGGGGTTACACCTTAATCCCACACAATTTTGGATGGAGAATCCATATTTAACCTCAAATTTACAAAATCGGATTCGTTCCTAGGGTTCTTGGTCTGGCTGAATAGAAACCCTAAATCACCACCATAAGTTGGTTTCTTGCAATTTCAACACAAGACTCATCAAATATCATCATTAAACCTTATTTATTATCATATTCATGGTCTTAAAATCATCAAAAGCCTAAGGTTACCACTTCCATAAAATAGAGCAGCATAACAATATCTTAAAAATCTAACCAAATCTCAAGGTACTAGGCTTAAATCATAGTTAAGCTTACCTCTTTCCTTTGCTATGGCTCTTTCTTGGTTCCTCTAACTTCAACACTTTCTTGGCAGTACTAAACATCTTTCCTTAAGAAACTAAAACCATAGAAATGTTGCTCTTAGTGAGAGGAACAAAGTTTATGAAGACACAATGAGCTAGGAAGGTGATCTTGGAGATGAAAATGGATCAAGAACACTTACGTCTTCTTCTTGCTCTTCAAAATCACCCTTTATGTTTCCTTTTTATTTTTTTCCTTTCTTGGCTGACTTTAAGTGTGTGTGGATGAGGGAGTATGTTGATTAAATATTGATCCTCATACTCTTGGTGTGTTGGTTGAAATTTAGCCTGAGTTGGGAGAGTGAGATGAGGTGTCAACCTCTTGTGGCTTCTTACAAAAAAGCAAGTTGATTAATTAACTAAAGGGTTGTTTGGTCACATGGAAATGCACTCTTCCCTTCTTTCTTTTTTATCTTGACTGAATTTAGAGAATTAGAGAGTATTGAGAATTAATTGATTTCATGTGTGTAAGAGTGCATGGCTAGAAAGATGGCCATGTGTCCCAATGTAAAATAAGTTGAATGTTTGACCAACTTCCTCCTTTCTTCGTTATAACCATCCCTTCTTGAACAAAAGGTGAAGGAATATATTAATTGAACTCTCTTTCTTCTTCCTTGTGCCTTGACCGAATTGCCTAATTAAGGAGGAGGAAAGTATGTTGACAAAATAATTATAAATGTATAAGTTTATGTTTGACCATGGTCTTCTTGAAAATTTATTTGAATCTTTAACCAACTCTTTTTCTTCTCCCTTTTATGCCCTCGGTTGAATTGATCATCATAAGGGGAGGAGTTGGTTGTTTTAATCATTTTCATCATTACTTTTACTTTTTAATGGCAAATCTTGACTCTTTATTTTTGTTTTCCAACCTATCCTTGAGATCAAATTATAAATGTTATTTTTACCCATGCTTATGGCAACATTAATTAATTTGCCATTAGGTCTTTTCTTTTATTTAATTCCCTTCTTCCAAGTGCCATTACCTCCCTATTTTGGATCTATGTTAGGCTTAATACCATATTTGAATTTAGATAAAGGGTTTGGGTACTTTAATTAATTGGAATTAAATCCCATACTTAACTCCCAAAGTAGTCTTTAACACTGTTTATGCCTTCTTTTTGGGACATTTAACCCTTTGCAAAATTTTGGGATATTACAGTTCGCCCCTACCTCTCCCACCGCTACACCCATAGCCTCAAATTGCCATTACAATACCCTCTGTAGAATATATCTTAGATGTATTGGCAAGAGATTTTGTGCTTCATCTTCAATAATCATGGAAAAGGTGTGATTGATGCTAGGGAAAGGATGTATCCTCAATATTTGACTTTGGGTAGGTGCATACGACTCATTGAGGCCCATAAGGAATTGCAACAATTTCTACTGCTATGCATGCTCTATGTGGATCATAGAAGTCACATATTGACAAGTAGGCAGAGGTAATAATAAAGACTACTCCTTCAATAACTCTTTGAATTTTGTATAATATATGGGCATAAAAGAAAGACCTTGATGCAACAAACAAAGCTCATGGTATATGGAAAATATACATGAACCAGATACCTTATCGAATCGTTCTTACAAGTTTGTCCACACCAAATATGGATCTTGGAAGAAAATCATACTACTAGCCAAGTCCTTCGAGACGAAGGTCAAAATCCAAGATAGAACAATCACATTACAACATTCCTAGTGTCCTCAAAGGTGTTCTTCTTGAGAATCTTTCATACAACAACCATCAATAAAACAATCTTATGTTTCCCCAAGAGATCAATTCCCATAGCACATCTCCATACTGTATATTTGTCGTTGCCCGTTAGTATGTGTGGAATAATGGAGGTTCCTTGTATCACTCCCCTTACTTATTCTGACATTAACCAGGGTAGCAATGCGCAGTTCAGTCGACACACAGGAATAACATAAATATAATGATAATATATACATAATTGTATTATAGGAATTCCCCATAGGGATTATACATAATGCTTATAGACTTAAAAAATAATAAAAGCATGTAGATAACCAATCGCTTCTCCTGGACTGAACCAAAACCTTTTGTATTTTCCTCATGTAGTCCTCTTCTCTGCTTTCACTATACCACCTTTGCCCACCTATTTAAATGGTTGGTTGGGGGAGGGTGAGACTTGAGAGAATCTCAGTAGTAAACAATTACCATAACACATGCTATTAGCTCATAGAGCTCAATATTTATTCATATATCAAATGGAAATTACATGCAAACTTATATAGGAAAAAATAGAGTAGGTAAAATAGAGTAATTAATGGAGAGACAGAAGGGAAATGAGGAAGGAAGTCAACAATGTTATGCTGAACAAAGACTTCCCACCGAAAAACATATCTGACTTTTAACACTCCCCCTCAAGCTGGAGAATATATGTTAATCATTACCAACTTGCACCAAAATCCTTCAAATTTAGTTCTGTTTAGCGATTTTGTCATAGCATCCATAATTTGGTCTTCAGATTTGATGTAGGATAGATTCATGATACCTGCTTTAATCTTTTCTTTAATGAAGTGTTTGTCTATCTCAACATGTTTTGTTCTATCATGATAAACTGGGTTGTTAACCATTTTAATGTTGGCCTTGTTGTCACACCAAACTTGTATTGGTCCCTTATATAGAATCCCCAACTCCTTCAGTAATCTGATAACCCAAATTCCTTCACATACTCCATTGTTAACAGCTCTTAGTTCGGCTTCCACACTACTTGTTGACACCACAGTTTGTTTCTTGCTTCTCTATGTAACCAGAGATCACCACACATATGTGCAGTACCTTAAGACTGACCTTCTAGTTTCCTCATCTTTTGTATGGTCTGAATCAGTATAGATCTCAATATTTTTGATAGTCCTTTCTTAAAGAAGATCCCTCTTCCATGATTAAACTTCAAATAGCATAAGATTCTATACACAGCCGCCATGTGTTCTTCTTGTGGCTGGTGCATGAATTGACTTGCTATTCTAACTATATAGCTAATGTTTGGACATGTGTGGGTCAAGTATATGAGTTTCCCGACAAGTCTTCTGTACCATTCTGGGTTGACTGGGACACCATTTGATTTGATTTCTAAGTAACAACCTTCTTCCATTAGTGTTCCTTCAGGTTGTACCCCTAACATTTCTGTTTCATGCAACAGATCTAGTGTATACTTCCGCTGGGATACGTTGATTCCCTTTTGAGTTCTTCCCACTTCTATGCCCAGGAAATATCTCATTTGTCCAAGATCTTTCACTTGGAATTCAGTTGACAAGTCCTGTTTTAGTTGAGTAATGGATTGTTTATCATTTCCTGTAATGACTATGTCATCAACATAGACGATCAAGATGGTAACTTTGCCATTAACATGTTTGATGAACAATATGTCATCTGCTTGTCCCTGAGTATACCCAAGTCATTTCACTGTTTTGGTGAATCTACCAAACCACACTCTAGGAGATTGCTTAAGTCCATACAATGACTTGTTGAGTTTACATACAGAGTTGTTAAGAGCTAGAATTCCATCCAGAATCTCTATGTAAACTTCTTCTTCCAAGTTTCCATTCAAAAAAGCATTCTTCACGTCCAGTTAGTGCAACGACCAATCTAAGTTGGCTGCGATTGATAGTAGCACTTGGATGGTATTAAGCTTGGCTATTAGAGCAAATGTCTCCTAATAATCAACTCCGTATGTCTGGGTATATCCTTTTGTAACAAGTCTTGCCTTGTATTTGTTGATACTACCATTAGGATTGAATTTTAGGTTGAAGATCCACCTACATCCTATTGCTTTCTTTCCTTTGAGAAGAGTTGTAATCTCCCACGTTTTATTATCCTTGAGTGCCCTCAACTCATCGTTTATAGCTTGCTTCAAATTCAAATCAACTATAGCTTGTTGAAACGTGTTTGGGATTTTAATCTATGCACTGTTTACAACAAAGCTTTGCATTTTTGCAGATAGGTTACTATATAAGATAAAACATTGAATTGGATGCTGAGTATAAGATCTTACTCCTTTTTTCAATGCAATAAGCCAACCTAGTTCTTCAGGATTTAATCTCAAATTGGAGTCATGGTCGTTCCTTTGAATGGGAGAGATAGTTCTACCAGTGTTTGATTCATCTTGAATTTATAGTCTGGACTCTTCATCTCGTTGCTGTTTGGTATCCATCCCTAAATTGATCTTAACATTTGCTTCCAGTTTATTATGTTTCAGTTCAGGTTGAGGTGGAAGATATTTGGATTCATGATCAAGTTGGGTAAGACTAGGTTGGCTTGTAGAAGGTAGTGAGTCAATGATGGTTATAAGATTAGGTTGTAGTAGTAATGGTTTAGGTTTATTCAAGATTAGCCATTCAACATCAGTGTGCTCCCCCCAAATAGATAATTTGGGGTAATATGCTTCCTCTTATGAGAAGACTGTATCCCGGGAGACAATAAGTTTCCTGGAAATAGGACAATAGCATTTATACCCTTTTTGAGTCGAGGAGTAGCCAAGAAAGATACATTTATTAGCTCAAGCAGCAAATTTGTTGCCATCATTTTTGTGAACAAAGACAACACAACCAAACACCTTTGGTGGTAATGAATTGATTAGTGGGCAATGTGGAAAGTGTTCAAGGAGTTTTTGGATAGGAGTGTCGTAATTGAGAAGTTTAAATGGCATGCGATTAATGAGATATGCTAAGGTTAGTATAGCATAACCCCAAAAGATGGTAGGAACATTTCGTTTCATTAGTATGGGTCGGGTTACTTCTAACAGATGATGGTTCTTTCGTTTGACCACTCCATTTTATTGAGGGGTATAAGGGCAGGATGTTTGGTGGTGAATTCCTTGCTGATCAAGAAATTCTTTAAAGGTGTTGCTCATGTATTCCTTGGCATTATCACTTCACAATACCTTAATGTGAGCGTTGAATTAGGTTTACACAAAGGTTAGAAGTTTTGAAATACTTTGGCTACTTCAGATTTATCTTTCATTAAATAAACCCATGTGGTTATGCTGTGATCATTTATGAAAGTAACAAACCATCTAGCATTAGTGAGGGTTTTTATTCGTGTAGGACTGCAAATGTCACTATGAAGTAGTGTGAATGGTGAGGAAGGTGTATAAGGCTGTTTGGGATATGAAGATCTAGTTTGTTTGTCAAGTTGGCAAGTCTCACAATGAAAAGGAACTGAATTTTTATTGAATAAATTTAGAAACACATGTTTCATATAATCAAAACTAGGGTGGCCTAAGTGACAATGCCACAAGTAGGCTTCATGATTTTGAGAGTTAGAGCTAACCAGTGCCCTTCTTGCCTTTCATGTGTTTTTAAAGTTCGATCCTTCAAGGTATAACAGTTCATCCCATTCTCTAGAAGTTCCAATCATCCTCCTCATTTTTAAATCCTGAAAAATGCAAAGATTATCATCAAAGATAACTCAGCATATTTGACCTCTAGTTAATTTGCTTATAGATATAAGATATAAGTGAGTGCAGATACAAATAAAACATTTTGTATTTTCAAGTGATTGGATAATGTGATCATGCCAATGCCCTCAACCTTGGTGAATACTCCATTAACTACTTTTACTTTGAGGTGTTCATTACATAATTTAAGGTTGTGGACTAAAGTTTTGTTACCGGTCATGTGATCTGTAGCTCCGGAGTCAATAATCCAAGTATCTTTACTAGGCACTACAGCTTTAAGGGGTACAACGGAATTACCTAATTGTACTAGATTCATACCAGGAACAGAGTTTAACTTATTTTGACTGTTAAGCATCTGGCAAAGATCTGTAATTCTTCTTGGCTTAGGTAGTCAACATCTATCACTTTCTGTTCAGTAGTAGCAAGGTGACTTTATTGGGCATGTTGTTTTCCAGTTGAAGGCTTGGCATAGAGTTTCCATCATTCTTCCTTTATGTGGCCCTTCTTCTTGTAATAATTGCACCATTTAGTGTTTTTCCTTTCATCTTCTGGCCCTTTCATCACCAGAGCTTAGCCCTCAATGTACTTCTGGCTGCTTTGACTGAGGAGTTTTCTGCTTTCTTCAAACTGCATATGATTAACTACATCAAATAGATGTGGTAGGGGTTTTAAACCCATAATGCATCCTCTTATTTCTTCAAAGGAATGATTGGGTCCAAGAAGAAAATCATTAATTCTTCCTTCTTCTAGTATTTTCTGATACAATTGATCATCCTTGATGACTTCCCATGGATGTACCTCAAAAAGATGCTATTGTTGCCAAAGTTTCAGTAAAGCATTATAGTACTCGGTCACCGACATATTTCCCTGTCTCAAGTCTCAGAGTTGACGCTTCAAATGAATCAAGGCTGCGATATGGTCAAGTGATGAGTATGTCCTTTTTGCTGCATCCCATATCTCCTTTGCCATGTTAGCTAGGAGATATCGTTCGCTAATATCCATGGTCACAGAGTTGGAGAGCCAAGTCATAACTTGATTATTTTCTACAAACCATGTGTCGAAACTTGGATCATCAGGAGCTGGTTGAGGGGCTTCTCTATTAATATATTTTTCTTTTCTCCTTCCACGAATGTATCTCAACACACTTTGAGACCATTGAAGGTAGTTTTTCCTATTAAGTTTATGGTTAATGACCATAATCTATTTTTCTAGGAATTCTGGTCTAGTAGTGTTTATGGAAGGTACAGGAGAAGACATACGGGAAGTAGAAGTATTGGAAGTAGAGGTTGTGGTTTGATTTTGACCATTGATTCTTGAGATAAAGCCTATTGGAATGGACCCAAACAAGGGAGGAAATTGCAAGGGATCCATCAATTTTGGTGAAAAATTGATATGGAGTCGTCGGAGGGTTCTGGAGAAGCCGATGCGGGGGGTTCACTCGTGTATGATTTGTCGGTGTAACCCCTATCACGATCAAGGACGAGATTAGTTCGTAAAAACATAATTAAGTTTGAATTAGAGATCATGTATGATTTGGGGACTTAGACAAAATAAAATTTCCCAAAATCTGGGCTTTTAAAAACTTTTACAACACATGTTCCACCATGGTCTCATACTCACATTTCAAACATAAATGGCCTGTACGCGTTGATTCCATTCATATATATAAGAGTATAATGCAAATTCCCGATACACTCGGGTTCCATTCAATAAATAAAGGTTCTATAAAGGCACAAAGCCCATAAACTTTTTTCCTTTTTACTTGGGGATTACACAAAACTGTTAGAATCGGTAGGCACAACGGAAGAATTCTAAAAATTTTCACCCATCCTAATCAAGGATCTATCAACGGCGTTTAAACCAAGTTGGAAGAATTCATACCTTTTGATGATTCAGAGTTTTCACGATCTCTAGGAGCCAACACGTCAGGTTTGCTCCCTCTACCGGTATCCACACGAATGCTCTCCAACTGAGACTGCGTGCTACCACCTTTAATATCTCCTAGGGTTTCACTTGCGGCTCTCAATTCTCATGTGCATATCAATATATCTGCTCTATCAAGTTTATAACCTATGAGGGCTATTTTCAAATTTCAAAATTAATCATCATTAATTTTGAAATTAATTAACAATTAATTATCTTGATGAGCTAATTAAATAAATTCAGTTTAAATTAAATCTGCCAACAGTTTTAATTTAACCTATTTATTTAATCCAAATAAAGAGCCATTAGATTTAATTTATCTTCATAAATTAAATCTGAGATACTATATCTCTATCATGTTAGTTATTAAATTTAATATATCTTAATAAATTAAATTTAAAACTAACAAAATATAATAATATCATATAATATATATACATATATATATATATAAAAGATATATATTTCAAAAATATATATATATATATAATATTATTAATGAATTTTATATTATATATATATATATAAATATAAAATTCGTCCACCCTAAATTAAACATTATCTCGTGTTGGGCCATTCTTGTGTGCGACCCTATAGGCCCATATGAAGTTGGCAGTGGGCCAATAACTATACTAACCCAAAAGTCGCAAGCGGCCTCTAGCAAGACATTACGACTACCCAATTCATATGAGGATCGTTATCACGATGTAACCTGTCATACAACGATGTGACGTCCCTTTTGTCACACGATATATCGATCAAGGATAAGGCATGGATAATGTCATCCTCTTGTTCCTGATCATTACTTTCTCGATTCCTGAGTAGCCTGATAACAGAGACAGAAACTCCTTTCATCATAGTATGGCCATACATTTCTCAGACTCACTCATCGAGGGGCCCAATAATATCTCTCTACTAATGTGAGGGACAAATTCCATCTTGATCATTCATATTCCTCTGCATGAAAAACCACTAAGCCCGATCGTAGCCTCTATCATCACCCGGTCAAAAGTGACTTTTGACTAATTCAAAGCTTAGCAACTCTCATGTAGGAATCCATGATGACCTCAGGTCTAAGGGCATTGTGATGTGGTTATACATGAGAAAAGCTTATGACTTGATCCATGTAGCTTTCTCATAGTGGGTCGGTCCAGTACCTTGTACTCTTACAAGTGCCTAAGACTTTGATTCGTATCTCCATATCTTATCAAAGTCATACTGGTCTTGTTTCATCTCTGCTCCCGCATAGATGACCAACCAAGGACATTTTAGGACAATCTTTATGAATTATCCAAGGATACAATTATCACAGTTAACATGCAAATAATATGATAACAGAATAGAGAAATTTCATTAAAGTAATAATGTTCAAAGTACAATGATTGGCCCTTAGGGCACAATTTCCAATATCCTCCCACTTGCCCTAGTGCAATCATTAATTTGCCTAATTCCCATTGTCCTAACATGACGCTCATGCTTTGCCTGTGCAAGTGGCTTAGTAAGAGGATCAGCAATATTATCTTCTCCTGCTACTTTACATATCTTTATATCACTTCTATCATTGATTTCTCTAATAAGATGAAATCGCCTGAGTATATGCTTGGTCCTTTGATGTGACCTAGGCTCCTTAACCTGTGCAATAGCATCGCTATTGTCACAGAATAAATCTATTGGATTTGAGATGGTAGGCACCACCCCTAGTTTAGTAATGAACTTTCTGATCCAAACGGCTTCTTTAGCTGCATTTGATGCTGCTATATACTCAGCTTCTGTTGCCGAATCTGCTATAGTGCTCTGCTTGGAGCTCTTCTAGCTTACTGCTCCACTATTCAGGAGGAATACATATCCAGATTGCGATTTAAGGTCGTCTTGGTCAGTTTGGAAACTTGCATCTGTGTAACCGGTTACACAGAGCTCATCATCCAATCCACCATAGACCAAAAATAAGTCCTTAGTCCTTCTTAAGTACTTTAGGATATTCTTGACGGCAGTCCAATAACCCTCACCAGGATCTTGTTGGTATCTGCTGGTCATACTTAAGGCAAACGAGACATCCGGTCGAGTACATAACATGGCATACATGATAGATCCAATGGCCGAGGCATATAGAACCTTACTCATGCCGTCTCACTGATCAGGTGTACTAGGATATAGATCCTTGCTAAGATTGATGCCATGAGACATGGGCATGTAACCCCTTTTTGAATCCTGCATACTGAACCTACGTAGTATCTTGTCTATGTATGTGCTCTAACTTAGGCCTATAAGTCTTTTGGATCTATCCCTATAGATCCTAATTCCTAGGATATAGGTGGCTTCACCTAAGTCTTTCATTGAAAAAGACTTTCCTAACCAAGACTTGACACTCTGCAAGGTAGGAATATCATTCCCAATGAGTAGGATGTCATCTACATAAAGCACTAGAAATACAACTATGCTCCCACTAATCTTCTTGTAAACACAAGGTTCATCGATGTTTTGAATGAATCCAAACTCTTTGACTACTTCATCAAAATGATGATTCCAGCTCCGAGATGCTTGCTTCAATCCATAAATGGATCTTTGAAGCTTGCAAATTTTACCATAGTCCTCTGGACACACAAAACCTTCAGGTTGTGTCATGTACACATCCTTAAGCAGCTTTCCATTAAGGAAGGCTGTTTTGACATCCATCTGCCATATTTCAATAGTAATCTCCCACTAAATTAACAACCCTCAATATAATAATTAGTGGGCTAAGATCATTATTTGGTTTAAACTTAAGTCCGCTTTGGCAAGACACTTAAATTCAAGTTATTTAGGTAGGTAACCTATTTACCAATTACATCACATGTAACTCTTAGATCTTTATGGGATTTAATCATCATATGATCCGGCATGTTTAACCCTATCTAATGCCTTGAGATTCAAAAACCGTTTTGTTAATCTCAATTAAGTCAAAACAATAATGAATATTATGAGTGGCACCATTACTCAAGCTTGTCTCATCAAGATAACTCAAGTGCATCCACTTTGGTGGTTTCCACAATTGAGCGATCTAGGTTTTGACAAGTATTCATTAACTGACGGCATTATGACTTAAGATTTGATTCATAGGGCTTAATTAATTAGTTTTGTTTATATGGATGCAATCATGGTTGTATCTCATAGAGATAAATGCATATAAACACAAAAGTATTCATGCAATGATCTAATCAAAAGCATAATTTAAATGTGACACAACATGGCTTACCTAACCTAAAATCCTCCCAAGCCAATGAGAGGACTTCTCTAAATAAGAAAAGAAATACATTGAGAGAAACCTCGTTTAAATATTCGAGGGGAGTGAGATGAGAAGAGAATGTACATCGAGAGTATTTAGAGAAAGGCACGGCACACATGCTGATGCGACCCAGAATCAACAAATTAACTCTCCAAATTCAAGTCAAGATTCGAGGACGAATCCTTTTGAGGAGAGAGGGAATGATGCGATCCAGAATCAATAAGTTGTCCCTTCAAATTCAAGTGACATCTCTTCCGTTTCAAATTATCATTATCAAATTCCAACTCAACAAATCATGAGAGTACAAGCTAAACTATTCAAGGAAGCATTGATTGGGCTGATTGAAGAAGTTGTTGTAAATCAAATGGCAATTGGATCAATAAATCTGATTTACAAAACAAAGATGCTGAAAACGTCACTAAGTTCATTTGTGCTAAATATGGAGTTGTTAATCAAGTTTTGGGCTTGGAAAGATGGTACGAACCCACAAGGGAAGATCCCACGAACCCACAACCAATTCTGAAATATACACACCCTAAGAAAGCTAAACACAGATCGACGATCCACTTGAACCCTTGAACACGAAAGAACAAGGACCCGAAGTGTTGGAAAACGCCATAAGGTTGATCAAGCCTTGATAAGTTTGTTAGTTCTAAAAAGAACCCTTAGAGAGAATCCACTCTCAAGAAACAAAGTGCAGAAGTGCAACTTTCATTTATGATTCAAATCTGAATTGTGTCCTTACAAATAAAGAAGCACCAAGAATTTATAGGGAAATATGACCTAATTGTGGTAGGTGCAAATCTGAACATAGAAAATACAAAGTCTAATACCATATGCTAGGAAACCTAAAAGTCTAATACATGAACACAAAATTCTAATACAATCTAGAAGAAAGTTGAAAACTCAAATACAAATGCTTAAACAAACCAAAAGTCAAATCTGCCACCAACCCCTTGTTGATTTTCGCACACCTAACTTCAAGAATATGTAGTCAGCAAATTAAGGCTCAAAATGTGCTTATTTAGGCCCAAATGAGTCTCACATGTGTAGTACTAGGTCCAAGCTCTTTGTTTTGAAGTTTCCAAGCCCAAAACTTGATTAACAACTCCATATTTAGCACAAATGAACTTAGTGACGTTTTCAGCATCTTTGTTTTGTAAATCAGATTTATTGATCCAATCGCCATTTGATTTACAACAACTTCTTCAATCAGCCCAATCAATACTTCCTTGAATATTTTAGCTTGTGCTCTCATGATTTGTTGAGTTGGAATTTGATAATGATAATTTGAAATGGAAGAGATGTCACTTGAATTTGAAGGGACAACTTGTTGATTCTGGATCGCATCATTCCCTCTCTCCTCAAAAGGATTCATCCTCGAATCTTGACTTGAATTTGGAGAGTTAATTTGTTGATTCTGGGTTGCATCATTCCCTCTCTCCTCAAAAGGATTCGTCCACGAATCTCCACCTGGATCAAATGGACATATATCAGCCACATTAAAAGTAACAATAACAATATACTCACAAGCTAGATCAATCTTGTAAGCCTTATCATTTATTCTTTCAAGAACTTGAAATGGACCATCTCCTCTTGAAGCTAATTTTGATTTTCTTTGAACTGGAAATCTTTCTTTTCTCATATACACCCACACCCAATCTCTAGGTTCAAAAAGAACACGCCTTCTTCCTTTATTGGCCTTAAATGCATAATGTTAATTTTTCTTTTCAATTTGCTGTTTTACACGCTGATGAAGTTGCTGCACTATTTCAGCTTTCTTTTTCCCATCAAGACTTGCTCTCTCATTAATTGGTAATGGTAATAAATCCAAAGGAGTTAGTGGATTAAAACCATATACTATTTCAAAAGGAGAATAATCAGTAGATGAATGCACACTTCTATTATATGCAAATTCAATGAATGGCAAACAATCTTCCCAATTTTTCAAGTTCTTTTGAATCACAATTCTGAGTAATTGTGATAAGGTTCTGTTAACAACTTCAGTTTGTCGATCAGTTTGTGGATGACAAGCAGTAGAAAATAACAATTTAGTACCAAGCTTTCCCCACAAAACACTCCGAAAATGACTCAAGAATTTGGTATCCCTATCAGAAACAATACTTTTAGGGACGCCATGAAGCCTCACAATTTCTTTAAAGAACAGATCAGCAATGTATGTGGCATCATCAGTTTTATGGCATGTAATGAAATGTGCCATTTTAGAAAATCTATCAACAACCTCAAATATGGAATCCATTCCTCTTTTTGACCTAGGCAAAGCCAAAACAAAATCCATTGACATGTCAATCCAAGGTTCACTAGGTACAGGTAAAGGAGTATACAAACCATGTGGCAAGACTCTAGATTTAGCCTTTTTACATGTTATGCATTTAGCACAAATTCTTTCCACATCACGTTTCATTTTAGGCCAAAAGAAATGCTCATGCAAAACATCCAGAGTCTTTTTCACACCAATGTGACCCATTAAAACTCCCCCATGTGCTTCTCTAACAAGCAATTCATGCAATGAACATTGAGGCACACACAGTCTATTTTCTTTAAACAAGTACCCATCAACTCTATAAAATTTAGCAAATGCTTTTTTTTCACAATCAAGGAACAATTCAGCAAAATCAGCATCGTTTGCATACAACTCCTTGATATATTCAAAGCCAAGCAACTTAGTATTAAGAGTTGAAAGAAGAGTATACCTTCTAGACAATGCATCAGCAACCACATTCTCATTACCTTTCTTGTATATGATGACATATGGAAATGTCTCAATAAATTTCAGCCAGCATGTATGCCTTTTGTTGAGCTTACCTTGACCAAGCAAATACACATAACAAAGGAAATCAATGTTTTCCATGCAACAATCAGAATTTTCCAGAATTGAAAACAATTGTTCCTTTCTCAAAACTTCAAGCACACATAGCAAATGATTCACATGCTCATCATGTTTGTTGCTATAAATAAGAGTATCATCAAAACAAGCTGCAACATGCATATAAGAACACCTACAAACTGCAAAATCCATGGGACAATGAAAATTCAAAGTGTTGAGTTCAAGGCATCTTAAGGGCAGCAAGTTATCAACAATATCAAACTTTAGAGAACCAGAATGTTTTTCAATGTCACTTGAAGGAAATGAAGGTTCAATGCTTCTTGAAGGTAAGAATCCATCGGGTGGCTTCTTAGGAATCAAATCCAAGAATTCCTGAAACACAACAAAGTCACAAGGCAAATAATGATTAAGATCATTAGTAACCAAGACAATATCCTTGCAATCACTCTTAACCTCACTTTTCTCATGACTCTTTTCATCTTTATTTTCACTAACTTCTTCACTCTCATTTTTGCTCTCTTTATTTTGACAACACTCTATGCTCTCAATATCTTTTTCTCCCTCAAACTGAATTTTTCTCTCTAAAACAGTTTCACTGAAATCACTCTCACTCATATCTTGACTTTTCTTTTCATGATTGAGAGCAACTTCTTCAACCACAAGATTGGTGTTTGGACTAATGAGGTTTTCTTCCACACATTGGTCAGCAAGACTTTCAACATTCAATACTTCTTCCTCCTTAGTTAGCACTTGCTCATCATTAGAAACTGCAACAATGAAGCTTTCAATCTCCTTTGCATTGGAGCTACGTTCTAAACATCTTTGTTGCTTGATTTTTTGCTCATGTTCAGCAACAAATTGAACCAAAAGATCAATGTCCAAGAAGCTAAAGGTCTTTGCAAAAGAAGCCAATTCAGGATTAAGCCCATTCACAAAACGATCCTTAATGGCTTTTAAAGTTTCTTTCACTCTAGCTCTAGTCATAGCTAATTCCAACTCTTGAAAATATTCATCAACAGTCATGGAACCTTGTTTCAACTCCTGCAACTTTCTTTGTAATTCTCTTTTTGATTTGGAGTTGTGACGAGATATCCATTGCTCTTCTTTATCAGTAAACCTTTGAAGTCCTTTTAGTAAGGAGTCAAAATTTGTTTGAAGCTCATTTTCATCATACATATTGATGATACCTGAAAAGTTAGATTTAGAGAAAAATGGACCTCACCACTCTACTCACGTGTTTCACTCAAACAAGTTTAGTGTCACTCGTGTTTCACTCAAATTTGGCTTTTAGATTGATGTATGTCACTCTTGCCTTTTTCCACTCTAGATTCCACTTGAGGCACTTTAAAGAACTAAGCAATTCATAATCAAAGCAATCACAATTTGCAGAATCAACACAACACTTAGAAATATGGAATATCAAAGTGAGTATTGGAAAAGGAATTTTAAGGAAATCAAGAGTTAAAATGACACAAACTCCACAAATTCTGGATGTGACAATAGATATTGCTCAAAACACTTCCACCACAATCTTTTTTTTTCAGTATTTTTTTTTTCAAATAATTTTTTTTTCTTTTTCTTTTTCTGATGCTCTTGTTTTTTTTCGTTTTTCTCCTCTACTGAATTTTATAGAGAATGTAGAATCTATTACAAACAACAAAACTCAAGAAAGCTGAACCCAGAAATTCCAGAAAAGTGTCTATTTTGGAAAGACATAACTCACAGTGGAAATTTTGGAATGAGATGAAACCAAAATGAACAGAAAGATGAGATTCTAAACTATGAAAATGACCTATTGAACGATGTAAAACACAAAGGAAAAGTGGTCAAACAAGGACAGAATATTTTAGGACGTTCTGGAAAAATGAAGATGAACAAGCCCAGAATTTCCAGAAAACACAACTAGATTAAAATAGATAGAACTCACAAATGACAAATCGGTTTGAACCGATTCCAAACTGAGATGAAAGAAGAGATTCTGAACTATGAATTTAACATACTAAATATTGGAAAACACAAAGAAAAACTTAATGAATAGAAGTAACAAATCTGGACACGGACAGACACAAGAACAAAGCACAAAACTTGAAACGAAAATGGAAACGAAGAACAGATAGATATGACCTGAATTTAGATCCGAAGCTCTGATACCAAGATGGTGCGAACCCACAAGGGAAGATCCCACGAACCCACAACCAATTCTGAAATATACACACCCTAAGAAAGCTAAACACAGATCGACGATCCACTTGAACCCTTGAACACGAAAGAACAAGGACCCGAAGTGTTGGAAAACGCCATAAGGTTGATCAAGCCTTGATAAGTTTGTTAGTTCTAAAAAGAACCCTTAGAGAGAATCCACTCTCAAGAAACAAAGTGCAGAAGTGCAACTTTCATTTATGATTCAAATCTGAATTGTGTCCTTACAAATAAAGAAGCACCAAGAATTTATAGGGAAATATGACCTAATTGTGGTAGGTGCAAATCTGAACATAGAAAATACAAAGTCTAATACCATATGCTAGGAAACCTAAAAGTCTAATACATGAACACAAAATTCTAATACAATCTAGAAGAAAGTTGAAAACTCAAATACAAATGCTTAAACAAACCAAAAGTCAAATCTGCCACCAACCCCTTGTTGATTTTCGCACACCTAACTTCAAGAATATGTAGTCAGCAAATTAAGGCTCAAAATGTGCTTATTTAGGCCCAAATGAGTCTCACATGTGTAGTACTAGGTCCAAGCTCTTTGTTTTGAAGTTTCCAAGCCCAAAACTTGATTAACAACTCCATATTTAGCACAAATGAACTTAGTGACGTTTTCAGCATCTTTGTTTTGTAAATCAAATTTATTGATCCAATTGCCATTTGATTTACAACAACTTCTTCAATCAGCCCAATCAATGCTTCCTTGAATATTTTAGTTTGTGCTCTCATGATTTGTTGAGTTGGAATTTGATAATGATAATTTGAAACGGAAGAGATGTCACTTGAATTTGAAGGGACAACTTGTTGATTCTGGATCGCATCACATGCCGTATTTAAATATTACAACCTTTGTAAAATTCTAAAGCCATATTGTTCACCAAACTCAAACAAGGATAAATAATAAACCACAACAAGAATTCATACAATATGAAAAGCAATATATGTCATGATCAGATTAAAAGAAATATTTGTAAATTTTAAATTTTTAAATTTCGGACCCAATTTTTCAAAACAAAAACATCAATAGCCCAGAACGCTTCTGATCCAATTTGTCTTCCCCATAGTTCGGATCCCTATTACCCGAATAGATATCCGAACCTAGAACCGATTTGATTGTCACCAACTACGATCTCAGGTACCCTACCCAATTTCATGCTTGTTCAAAACGAAAATCACATACATGTTTCAAGATATACATGTTCGGAATCGATTTCATGCTTGTTCCAAAACGAGAATCACATACATATTAGAGTGTTTCTTATAAACATACGTACACATCCCATATATATCACATGTATAAGAATTATAAACTCAAATTAAACGCACAATTAACCTGGCTCTGATACCACTGTTAGAATTGGTAGGTACAACGGAAGAATTTTAAAAATTTTCACTGATCCTAATCGAGGATCTATCAACGACGTTTAAACCAAGTTGGAAGGATTCATATCTTTTAATGATTCAGAGTTTTCACGATCTCTAGGAGCCAACACGTCAGGTCCGCTCCCTCTACCGGTATCCACACGAATGCTCTCCAACTGAGACTGCGTGCTAGCGCCTCTAATGTCTCCTAGGGTTTCACTTGCGGCTCTCAATTCTCATGTGCATATCAATATATCTGCTCTATCAAGTTTATAACCTATGAGGGCTATTTTCAAATTTCAAAATTAATCATCATTAATTTTGAAATTAATTAACAATTAATTATCTTGATGAGCTAATTAAATAAATTCAGTTTAAATTAAATCTGTCCAACAGTTTTAATTTAACCTATTTATTTAATCCAAATAAAGAGCCATTAGATTTAATTTATCTTCATAAATTAAATCTGAGATACTATATCTCTATCATGTTAGTTATTAAATTTAATATATCTTAATAAATTAAATTTAAAACTAACAAAATATAATAATATCATATAATATATATATACATATATATAAGATATATATTTTGAAAAAAAATATATATATATAATATTATTAATGAATTTTATATTATATATATATAAATATAAAATTCGTCCACCCTAAATTAAATATTATCTCGTGTTGGGCCATTCTTGTGTGCGACCCTGTAGGCCCATATGAAGTTGGCAGTGGGCCAATAACTATACTAACCCAAAAGTCGCAAGCGGCTTCTAGCAAGACATTACGACTACCCAATTCATATGAGGATCGTTATCACGATGTAATCTGTCATACAACGATGTCACATCCCTTTTGTCACACGATATATCGATCAAGGATAAGGCATGGATAATGTCATCCTCTTGTTCCTGACCATTACTTTCTCGATTCCTGAGTAGCCTGATAACAGAGACAGAAACTCCTTTCATTATAGTATGGCCATACATTTCTCAGACTCACTCATCGAGGGGCCCAGTAATATCTCTCTACTAATGTGAGGGACAAATTCCATCTTGAACATTCATATTCCTCTGCATGAAAAACCACTAAGCCCGATCGTAGCCTTTATCATCACCCGGTCAAAAGTGACTTTTGACTAGTTCAAAGCTTAGCAACTCTCATGTAGGAATCCATGATGACCTCAGGTCTAAGGGCATTGTGACGTGGTTATACATGAGAAAAGCTTATGACTTGATTCATGTAGCTTTCTCATAGTGGGTCGGTCCAGTACCTTGTACTCTTACAAGTGCCTAAGACTTTGATTCGTATCTCCATATCTTATCAAAGTCATACTGGTTTTGTTTCATCTCTGCTCCCGCATAGATGACCGACCAGGGACATTTTAGGACAATCTTTATGAATTATCCAAGGATACAATTATCACAGTTAACATGCAAATAATATGATAACAGAATGGAGAAATTTCATTAAAATAATAATGTTCAAAGTACAATGATTGGCCCTTAGGGCACAATTTCCAACAAAAACTATACTACGAATCCCAATATACACAATTGTTTCCCAAAATCATCCAAATAATTTTACATGATAACCAATATCCAAAAAATTTCCTACACTGGAGCTCTATCCATACTTCGTCGCCCGCTTTCCCTTAGATCTTTCGGCCTTGTCTAAAATTTGTTTTTGGGAGAATGAGATTCTAAAGAATCCTCGTAGTAACAAATCACTCATAATATGCATAACATCAAAGCATGAAAGTAAATCATCTATACAACACACAGCAATCACAACAACAGTTACAACGGCCGGGGTAGGTATCATGGGCATCGCCCCCCACGACGACTCACGCTGAACTGCTTGCTATATCGCACATCCATATGAACATATCACCACAGCTGGGATCTATATAAAACATTTCACAACACGCAGCCTCAAGGGCTGGATACTCAAACAGGAATCCATGATTCCATAATGCAGCCTCGACA
This sequence comes from Inga oerstediana, assembly GCA_963210345.1. Lineage (NCBI taxonomy): Eukaryota > Viridiplantae > Streptophyta > Magnoliopsida > Fabales > Fabaceae > Inga > Inga oerstediana. The sequence continues at coordinate 46,284,386 of OY723403.1, forward strand.
CTTACAATGGTAGATACAACGGCTGGGGTAGGTATCATGAGCATTGCCCCTTACGACAGCTCACGTTGAACTGCTCGCGTTGTAGTATAATATAGCCGATAACACATTCACAATGATAAACATGCATACCAAGTATCATACACAACATGAAAGAAGAGTCACTACCTGGTTCGTTCCATGCGTACTCTGTCACAGGTCTCTCCCAAGCAGAGCAAATATTGAATCCTATAATCCACAATTAGGGACAAAGAGTTATTCTCTATTCCAAGACTCAATTAACTTCACAACACTTAGATTTGGTTATCATTTATGTTCTTTAGGAGGCTACTAAAAGCTCAAACATATGCCTAAAGAGTTGGGAAACAACTATACCAAAAACCATTTTCGGAAGTCCAAAATGTCATTTTTGGATGTTGGCCGTGGCCCACAAATCCATTGGCCGCAGCCAAAAATAGGTCCAAAACATTTGGGCCGCGGCCTAGAATCCACTGGTCGCGGCCAAGAAAAATCCTGTTTCTTGGCTAAACTTCCAAAAATTATAACTAATTCTAGAAAACTCAAAATGAGGTGATTCCAAATCCAAATGAAAGGTATTTAAGTTCTCTTCATATTAAAAATATGGACCATAACTAGAAATCACCACAAAATTCCAGAATTACATAAAACTCAACACTGCTCCAAAACAGAGTCCAATTTTTGTCCCAAACTTTGGTAAAGCATAACTCTCAGTTCACAAAACGAAATGACATGAATTATATGTCCATTTTGAAGCTTGGGATATGGAATTTAAGACTAAAATGTTTCATAATTTCTTAACACCATTTGGTCATTCAAAACTTTCGTGCAAACTGACTGCCCAGAATATAGTTCACACTTGGCAGATTTCCAATTTTCTACCAAAGTGTCCAATGACTCCAAAATCAATAACCAAACCTATTCCCATACAATTTCTCACAAGGAACACAATGACAACCTCAAAATGACCAAAATCACAACCCATCACCATGCCCTATTTTGACCAATACACAAAACTAAACACAAAGTTACCAAACTTTACTTTTAAGCTTCAATTCAATTCTTTTCATTCAAAACACTAAACAAGGCACCATTTCCATGACAACAACATGCCAACAACACAATGACCCTCATTTTTGAAATTCAAGGCAAAATTTTCAGAAAACCCAAACTCAACCAATGGCTACAAAACCTATATGGAAAGGTTTGTCTTACTCACCTCTACAACTTTCCCTAAAGGAGTTCCTTGATTCACCCAAGTCCAAAATTTCATGAGAGCTCAAACACCACCAAATGACAAATCTAAAATCATGAAATTGAAGCTCTCAACACGAGGAACAAGTTTATAGAAGAGAGTTTTTCCATTAGAGGTTACTAAGAGGGTCAAATGACTCACTTTAAGCAAGAACTTCTTCCTCCTCCTTCTTGCTCCAATGGCCCCACAAGAGAGAGAAAATGAGAGAGAAAGGAGTATGGAGGAAGGTGAAATGATGATACTTGCCCATGCCTCCATGTTCTAGCCAAAAATGAGGGGGAGGGAGAGAGAGAGAAAATGATAAACAAATAAAATTTGACTTTCCAATAGCCTCTTTCTTCCTAACCACATGCCACATGTCAGAATTTGATTTGCTCTCATAAAGTAAGCCACCAATTAATCACCTTAATCCCTCCATTAGCCAAATTAATTACATTTCCCATTCCTCTAATAGTTTATAATTAATTTCTTCCATTAATTACTAATTTATGGCCAATAATTTTATTCTTCCATTGATTATGACACATTTACTTAAATTGCCACATAACACATAATCAATTTCTTTTCCTGTTCTTTATGCACCATTTACCCCTATTTTAGCCCAAATAATTATTTCATCACATAATTATGCTAAAACACTAGGTGTTGGGCATTTTCAGTAATAATTCGAATCTCAAATCCATTTTGATTTACAAAATCATTCACAATAATTATCATCAGCCCTTAATAGAAATTTGGGGCTTTACAGTCGGCACGTGGGTTCACTCGCAAGACCATGGAGGCATGTGTTCTTCACTCACAAGTCGAATGGTGGCCGGACTCCTGGGAAACGTCGATCGACGTGTTTTGGTCACCCTAGAGTAGGCGATGTAATCCCACGCTCCCCTTATCAGTAGCCTAAGAGCACGCTGCTGTGCTCTCTCTCTCTCTCAGCCTCACCATCGCGACTAGTTCTGCCTCATTTTCTGGCAGAGGACTGAAGCTCAATCTGTAAGCTTTGATACCATATTAGCTCTTAGAGCTTAATATTTATTCATATATCAAATGGAGATTACATGCATACTTATATAGGAAAAAAACAGAGTAGGTAAAACAGAGTAATTAATGGAGAGACAGAAGGGAAATGAGGGAGGAAGTCAATAATGTTATGCTGAACAAAGACTTCCCACCAAAAAACATATCTGACTTTTAACACATGTATAATATATGCTAAGTGCATGATATGTTAGCCTTAACTAGATGTATACCACATAATGACATTTCTGCGTGCTCAATGTCTCATGTATCATACTTATGACCATGGCATAAACAGAAGCTGAGCTTCATCATTCAAATATGCTTTACAAAATCAAGTAAAGCAATCACATGCACCCTACATAAGCATAACTATCAAATACATGCAAGTAGGGTAAGTTCACTATGTGAATCGTCCTTTCCCTGGCTGTTTATCAGTCCAATACTCTGTGTCTGGTTCGAGCTACTATCCAATCCTAAAATCCTAAATTTACAATAAATGAGTTATTACCCATTCATATATTATTCTAAACTCATCGTGTTGGTTATCTTTGTTTAAAACTGTAAAATTACCAAAATGCCCCTAATGAACCCGATCTACACCTCTTTGTACCTGATCTAATTGTACTTTACCAAAAATTATGACCCAGGCTAATCCTACATAATTTTGCTTAAAATTGTAAAATTACCAAAATGCCCTTAAGGAACCCGATCTACACCTCTTTGTACCTGATATAACTGTACTTTACCAAAAATTAAGACCTGGGCTAATCCTACATAATTTCGAGTGTAAAATCGTTTTTTGACCCCGGATTTGGCAAATCAAGCTCAAATTACAGAATTTCCCTTGGCAGCCACTATGTTAGGGTTTTAGAGGTAAAATTGTCATTTCACACCCTAAAGTCTTTACACTTCATATTATACATTTTCCCTACACAATTTGCCATTCTAAACCCAATAGAATCATCAAAAACACCAAAATCTAGTCCAAATATAGTGAAAACAGCTGTTAGGCAAAAATCACAATAAATTAGGAAAATTGAAGTTTCTTGATTTCATTCCATTAATCACCTTCCTTTCACCTTTAATTACTTGTTTAACCTCTTAAACACCTATTAAACATGATTAATGGAAATTTGGATAGCATCTCTCCGTAGGGTTTATGCATCCCAATCACCAAAACAAGTCAAGACAAGCTACCAAACCAACAGCAACATCAACAATAAGCATAAATCATCAAGATAAGACAAGCTCTCAAGCTTACCTTGATTTCTTCTTCTTTCTCTGTCTAAATCGTCCCCTCTCTCCTTCTTGTTTCTCTTGTTTTTGCTTGCTACGCATGGGATTCATGAAGGATATGAAGATTAGAGAGAGTTTACAAGAGTTTGAAGTTAAGAACAAGTGATTCCAACCACAACTTACCTAGTTTTTGCTTCTTGAACTCTCTTGCTTCCTTCTTGTTTTGCTTTCTCCAAATACACTCTCTCTCTCTCTCTTGAGCTCTTGTCTTGGCCGAAAATATGGCCTCTTGAAGGAGATAAGAGCTTTTAAAATATCATGTCTCCTCCTCCTCAAATAATATTTTTAATTGCAATTAAACACATGATTCTTGACTTTTGGCTTCATCTTTTCCATTTGGCTTTTATGGCTTCAAAAAGTCATCATTTATCTTCAAATATGTATTTTCTCTTTCCTTCCTCATGTTGGACGAAATGTGTAAGGCTTTGGAAGAGATTAATAGCCTATTAGTATTTAATTGCCAATTCACACATGCCAACTTTTTTTACTTTTCAACATCTTTTTACTTGGTCACAAATACTCTCTCCTTGGTCTCTTCAATCTTGAAGTAAATGTGGTCTTGATGGAACCAAATGAGCGTCTTTTATATCCTTCATCCACCTTTTGCAATTACAATGTAATGGCTCTTTAATTACAACTTTACTTTTGACTTTTCAAACTTCATTTACCTATCCAAAGTTGCTCCCTCTTGAATAAATGTGAGCCAAGTATTACTTTTTTCTTGCTTTTATTCATGTTAGACGTCCCACACACAAGAAAAAGGAAAAAATATGGGCTTTGAATTAAATCTGGTTAAATGATTATTTTACCCATACATTTTTGTCAATGGATTAAAAGCTGGCAAAATTTTTATCAAACTTTGAAAATTCATATATTTATTTATAGATGTTTAATTGATGTGGTTTCAAAAGCTATATAACCCTTATTAAGTCTATTTTTAAGGAAAAATATTGCCTTTAGCCAAATGGATGCACAGCAGTCCAGAATTGTCATTTATTGGACACTGCCACATAAACTTGTCAGTTTCACTTGGCTAACTTAAAAAATACATAACTCTTAATGTACAGGTCCAAATGACTTATATGACCTATCAAATTAAAGCTTGCTATATATACTTTTATTTTGGAAAGTTTCTCATCTAGTGGGCATCATTTGATTATTTAAAAACACATGACAACTTCACTGCTTCGTAGAAAATCATACTGGTAGCAAATTCCAACTTTTACAATTTGTATTCCAAACTTAATCATGTTGTGTGTGAGCACTAATTGCACTATTTGGCCATTTCAAATGAGCCAAAATTCATCATATGTTCCTTTTGATGCCACAAAGGTGGAAGGAATTTTAGTGATTAAAATTTGGGATGTTACACCTTAGGTATCTAATAGATGTAGATACAGAGGATGAGTGAATGGAAGAAGGGCCTCAACGGCATTATCAAGTTTCTTTTGCAGCCATCGTTGCAAGCGTGAGAGGTCTTTGTAGAAATTATCATGGTGGAAAAAGGAATATAGAAGTTGATGCTAGAGGTCTTCGTCACCTATCTGAAGCTTGTGGTGGCACGATTTACAGTCGACGGCAACGCTAGTTTTGGAGGTTTTCCCAAAGATGCGACTTAGGGTTCATGAATTAATTTACGAATGATCGTGAGAGTTCTTTGTGGGTTCAAGTCTTCAGAATGTTTGTGGAGTTCTGGGGTCCTTCTTGGACGGATCTTGGATATCCGTGTTGGTGATGGACGAGACCCGCGATCTGTTTTGGTCAGACCTTGGTCAATCGCCATCTTCTCTGTTTTGGTCAAATCTTGGTTGTCCGACTCAGTCTTAGGCCATCTTCTTGGGCCATATTCAAAATTGGAGAGTAATATTGCTCCCTCTACAGCTGGCTCTGAAGCCATGTTGAGCAAAAGCGATAAATGCCCAGCTAGTTGAATAATATGTTTATTGAAATGATAATAAAAAATCAATTTATAGTGATTCAGCCCATCTATTTATAGGATACTATCATGTACTAAATGGGCTCATGGATACTGATTGGGCTTCAGGCCTAGATACAAAATACTCCCTCTGGTCCTAATTATAGGATAACATTTAAGAGTTGAACTTGGTCCTAATTATAGGACAAAGTTCTAATTTTTATCAATTTCTTCCCAAAATACCCCCTATTGATATTTTCTTAATAATAATTAAACACAATAATAATTTAATAAAAGTAGATCGGAAGTTGTTGAGGGAGAATGATGTTGCCGGATTGTGTGAGAGCTTGGAGAAGTCATATGTGAGGCAAGAGAGATACAAGAAAAAATAGGGAATTAACTTAATTGGATGCCATTTTAAACTTTAAATAAGGGTATTTTAGGAAAATAAATATGATTAACTAATTTAACCACTATCCTTAATTTCTCCAAAGTTAGGTAAATATGTCCTATAATTAGGACCGGAGGAAGTAATTTTTATTTCCTACACTACTTTTACTAGAAGGTGGACAATCTAATTTCCCACCGAACAAGCAGACAAACACAAACCTTTTCCCCAAAATTAATTAGTGAATTTAAATGCAACATTATTTGATAAAAATGACTTATTTATAAAAAAAGCTAAAAAATGATTCGTCCATGCTTGTTAATGTAATATAGCTGCACGGAACCCCACCAAAGTTCACCAAGAGGTCCTGTTTTCCTCTCACGAGCGGCTTATTCCTGTTAAAGTAGTTTGAGAATACCTGTAGTCTTTTTTCTTTTTTTTTTGCTACAAGAATCCCTTAAGTCAAATAAATGGAAAAAAAATCTTGGGAGAATTACATTCAGGTCCCAAAGAAAAGGAGAAATGAAGAAATGGTCCCTATAGATTGCAAAATGAAAAAATGGTCCCATGGAGTTGTCAATATAGGCTCATGAGGTTGTTAACGAGTTGTCAATATAGGCTCATGGAGTTGTTAATGGAACCATTTTTTTATTTTGCAATCTACAAGGACTATTTCTTCATTTTTTTTCTTCCATGGGACCTAAGTGTAATTCTCTCAAAAATCTTTGACTGCATTCATTTTTTTAAGAAAAGTCAAAATGATATTAATAATTTTTTGGGAGAATATCATTAAGGTCCCAACAGGAAAAAATAATATCAGAAAAATCTCCTTTAATAAGTGAAAGAGCTATCATTGACAATTTATAAGACATGTCGTGATATTATTTTCCTTGATTGAGATCTAAATGATATTCTCCCTAATTATTTTACTTCATTCATATTAAATACATATTTGAAAAATTTTGCAGCTCTACTACATCAACGTTCAAGAAGAATTAAAATAATTTACAATAAATAATTAGTATAATACCTTATAATTATCAAAATTCTTCCTCCAAATAGCATGGAGTAAGATATTAGTCTAAATATTATCTTGAGTTAATAAAATTTTTGGTCCCTCAAGTTTGCTTTTATTTTAGTTTTAGTCCCTCAAATTCCAAACTATAGGTTTTTGTCTCTCAATGGACAAAATGGTCTAGGTTTTTATTCAATTATAAAGACTAAATGTTTTAAATGTAATGAAACTTGAGGGATCAAAATCAAAATAAGGGCAAATGTGATGGGCCAAAGATTGTATTAACCATATTATCTTTATTGGCCAAAATTCCTCCACTCATGAGAAGATAATAGTTGTGTGGAACAAAGTTTAGGAAATATAAAGATTTATCTTGGCAAAAAAAAAAATAAAAAATAAAGATTTAATATTTAAATTGGATATTGGCCAAAAAAATATATAAATTGGACAACTCCCAATAAAATAGACACATGAGAGATTTCCAACTGATTTAAAAATAATTTATAAAAAATAATTAAGTTGTTTTGATAATCTGGAAAATTGTTGCATTGCAACTTATAAGGGTAAGTAAAAGTAACGAGAAAAAAAGAAGGAATTTCAAATTAAAAATATATAAACATTTTGTAACTATAAAATCTTAAATAAAGTCTTTTAGGGAATATAAAGAATTGAAGCATGGCAGATTCCCAACCGATTAAAAAAAATAAAATTTGAAATCGTTAAATCACAAATAAAGTCTTTTAGGGAATATAAGGATTTTGTATTTCTAAATTGTATAACTCCAAAAAAAAAAAAAAATAGAAGCCTAGGTAGATTCCCAACTGATTTAAAAAAGGATAAATGTGTAAATTTAGTAATGAACAGTTTTGTTATAAGCATCCATAAGAACTATCTATTTTTTATGTGTAAAAATAGACACAAACAACTTAGGTTTAATGTGCAAATCTAACAACGAAGTTTTGTTCGAGAGACATCTGATACAATTATGTTTTGGAAGGGGCAAAAATAACAATGAACAATTAAAAAGGATGCAGATTTAATAAAACTTTTAAATTTGATCTAACGCCGTTATAAGTTTTCTTCTCTTATAATTTAACGCCGTTAGGTCAAATCTAACGGTTTTGTTAAATTTGCACCCTTTTTAATTGTTCATTGTTCTTTTTGCCCCTCCAAAACATAATTGTGCCAGACGTCCCTTGGACAAAACTTTGTTGTTAAATTTGCACCTTAACCCAACAACTTATTTGGGAGCAGATATAATAATGCTGTTAAAGATACTTAACTTCCGTTACTTTTTTCACTGTGCGTCCTACTAGCTTTCTCTTTCTATTATTTTAATATTTTTTTAATGGAAAAATATCACTTAAACCCCATGAAAACAATTTTATTTCAACTAACTCCTAAAAGATTAAGAAATTTCACTATACCCTTGGGTTAAAATGAAATTAAGTTTTTTTAATGAAAAGACAATAATGCCCTTACTTTATTTTTTTTTTCATAAGAGTATTTATAAGATTAATATGAGCATTTTAAGACAAATAAAGATATTTATAAGACAAATATGTGAATGACCAAAAATTTTTACACCCGAAAATAGATAATTCTTATAGGTAAGTGCTCATAATGAAATAATTCATTGCAAAGTTTGCACCTCCGCACTTTTAAGAAAAGAATGTAAATTATAAATGATCAAATTGTACCGTATTTCTTGTACCTACTTGAGAAATGGTTGACTGATAAATTGATATTTTAAAAACCACTAAAACACTACAATCAATCGAGAAGAAGCCATCGGAAGACATCAAGCACAATTATCATATTGTGGAGCCAGATCTAGGTAATGATAATGAATAGAATGCAAACCCAAACTGATGTATTTGGCCATCCTCGATGAATGGCGCACTATAGTGGTGTCTATAGGGGTGATTAGGGAGAGCCAGGCAGATCTAGGCCGTTAGATCTTATCTAGATGATCCATATTTGATTTTCTTAAAAATCTATATTTTTTTAAAAAAATTATTTTAATAGGTATATAATTTATAATAAAGATAATATCTTAATTATTATATGTTCAAAAAATAATTTTTTATTTAAAAAGTCATTGTTTAAAAAAAAAAACTCATAGATGGACCATCCAAATTAGATTTAGATAAATCATATCTGTTTAGCTCTCCATACTAAACATTTTACTGAGCATGGAAAGTAGGTTCATTTTATTTGGTCAAAATTTTGACCAAACATTTAATGTAGAGGAATTTAACAGAAGTGACATTTTAAACCTATTTTTGTAACATCATAGTTATTTTTGCATTCAATATTTGTTTATGGTAATAATAACTTTTCTTAAAAAAGATAAAAAGTATTTTTACTCCTTTACCCTTAATAGTAAATCCCCTAAACTTCCAAATCTATGTAGATAACCTCAAACTACCCCCTTATACTTTGAGTTATATGCAAATAAAATGAGCCTTTAAGACTTTAAACCATTTATAAATAAATAATGAAAAAGCTAATAGCATGAGAATTATCTATAAAAATGTAAAAGTTCAGAAAGGTTTGTTGTAAAATTTTAGAGGTTAGGAAAGCTACTTATATGACAAAGTCTGGGGTAGGCGGGTTTGTATAATTTTTTGGGGGGGGGGGGGGGGGATAATCAACTTTCAAGAGCCAAAGCAGAAATTTACTTAAATATTAGTGGTCAAGATATACTATATACATCATGACAGCTTCCGGATTTTGCAAATTAAATAATATTCTCTACGAAATTAGAACAAGCCTGTACAAATTATCTCTAATAATCCTCCCTCATTAATTAACAGTGATGAAATCACAAAGAAATCTAACGCTGCCGATGAATGCCTTCACTGAGCATCTGACCCAGCCTCATATAAAGATCTCGTTTTTCTTCAAATGTTAGGCTCATCAATGTTTTCGTTTAGGATAGCTTATTTTTAGATAATAAATACTTATAAATCATGATTTACGGTATAAGAGATAAGTATGTGAGAGAAGTTTTATCTCGACTTACGTAATAAGTGTTTATTCATAAAAATTAAGTAATACCAAACATGCACAATATCTTAAGCAAACATCATCAGCATCAACGAATTTTTTTAAGGGAAAATCCCAGAAAAATACCCTAGAAATTATATAAAGACAAATCAATGATTCCAATATACCAAATCCCTTATCAGTACAGCTGGATAAATTTGGGATTATAAAATCTTGCTTAAGGACACCATTGCCCTTGGATTTTCACTAGTCCATCTCCTCTCGCTCCCTCCCCTCTCTCTAAGCTTAGAATCAATGGCGTTTCTAGTCCATATCCCAACCTCACTTTAGTCCAGCGGCTCTTCACTCCCCCATAAACTCCGTCTCCTTTGAACCCTTTTTAAAACTCTTTTTCTCAGCCTCTACCTTCCCTTCTCTCTAACTCAACTTTGCCGCCGGCATTACCATGGAAGCATTCTCTCCCACTTTCCCATTTCTTGTCAAGCTCCGTCCCTAGTCTTTCTCTTTGTAGGACTTCTGAAACTTCATTTTTAAGCATCCAATTTGTCTGGGTCAAGCGAAACCCAATTTTGATGATGAATAGCTCAATTTTCTATGGTGCCTCGCCGTCGAAGTAGAATGACGAGATCAAGTGGGAGATGAGGCCTGCTGGAATGTTCGGCCAAAGATTTGAGTCGGGGGAGTACAACTATTTGCATTTTGATTTATGCGGATAAGCCGCTAAAGGATTCAAAAAATTGATATATTTCTTTCTTTTATTGAATGGTTGCTTAATTCAATTAGACACGAGTATGTCTTGCAGCAATTGAATATAGATAAAGGAAAGGAACTGAAAATGGGAAGAAGAAGCGCCAAAATTCTCAATAGAAAATTCAAGAAGCAAAATATGATCCACCAAATTAAGATGTTTGAAAACAAAATGGCGATGCGTAATTAAAAGAATGTTCAAAATACATAGAAAAATCAGCGAGAAGCAAGAAAAGAGCTGTTCAGTAATGTTCCAAGAATCAAATAGAAGTTGGGAGACTTGGAAAGCGAAAAATTACGCGCCCTTCAACAAATGCAAATCATCACCACAAGCGTTCATACTCCACTTGTTCTTTTCGGCTTCCATAACCCACTCTAACCTAATCTTATTTACTGTCAGGGATGGCATTTTCAATCCCAAATTCCCTAGAAAATTCAAACCCCATTGCAAATTCAATAGTGTCATCAGTGGAAGAAGAGCTCGCATTCGGTTTTCTCGATTATGGGAGGACGGAGATGAAGACGCGGTGGTAGAAAGTAGTGAGGAGGGAGCAAGAAAAGGGTATAAGCGTAAATTCATAAAATTTTGAAATCCCGGAATCCTCCAGCTGGTCTGACATGGAATTTTATATATTAGACACCCTGATTCGTCTTCTGACAATTTCCACTGATTTTAATGGGACTTTCCCCTTTTTGTTTTAAATCCAAAAGTATTAAATTTGATTTATAATTCATGATATAATACTCCCTCTTGTTTTCATGATTGCATATAATGAACTGGCGGTTAAAATAAGTTAAAAATAATAAATGTGTGAAGAATGTCATCTTTCTTCTAAATATGTCCCTATTTATGAAAAGATCGTAGAAGAGAGCATGATAAAAAATTTGAGAGAGAATGGGTATAAAATATGGGAGATAATGGTTAATAAATAATTAAATGAAAGAGAATTAGTGGTGAGTGAGGGATTATTAATATAAATATATGCATTCAATATGGGTAGAAAAGGAAAAAAACAGTTTAAATTTTGAGACATAAGAAAAAAAATTGCTTATATTAAGAACCAAAAGGAGTAATATGCAAAATACCTGGTCCAATATCATTTCAACTGTCAGACTTTGAGGCACAACAAATGATTGATGATAAATATATGCAAAAACTGCCATCACCATCTGCGATTTGAAAAAAGAGGTACGTAAAATATAATCAAGTTTAATCTCCACTGAAATATGATACACAAGTGGATGAAAATTTGAGTTGATGAATATCAACTTTTAAGGATCTTAAAAATTAAGACATTGTCAAGGAGTATAATTTACTCCTTCCGGTCCTTAATGAGAGACCTATTTACCTAATTTAATTAGATTAAAGAAGTTAATTAAATTAATTAATATGACATGTTTTTTCTAAGACGCCTTAATCAACTTCCTTGATTCCCTCAATCTCTCTCATTATTGAGCGACCATCAATAGGGGTAAATTAGTAAAATATTAATAAATATGGGAAATAGATCTTACATTTATGACTAAAATCAAGTCTCCTATTAGGTCCTACATTAGTGACCAGAGGAGTACTACTGTTTCATCAATGTACAATGCATGCTCCTTAAAGTTATGACATTGAATGTTTTCATTCAGAAAGAGTAACAAATTCAAAATACTAACATCACAGACCAAGTTATAGACTTCAAGGAGCAAGACTTGTACCTTTCAATATCACCAATGACAAAACTTATATGAATGGTCCTCGGAAGAAATTTTTTTTCAAGGTCTTTAACTGAACATTATGAGCTATGAATAATAAAATGTCATTTTCTCTAGAAATTTCACGCAGGTTTTTCTACCGGTTAGAACTGCGGGGCTAGTTCTTTAGTATATACAATATACTTTTTTGATACATCGGAAAGAAGTATATACGATATACTAAATCTACCTCAAATAAAAAAACAACTAGATAGAGACACCTTCAACCAAAATACTCACCTCATTAGGATATGCAAATATACTAATACTATAGACGTGGGCTAAATATTCCTGTTCATCATACTGGACTATTACAGAGATACGAATGGCATAAGTTCATGTAACATCAAAGTGGTATTTGGTGCAAGTTTATTCTAATAATTTTCCAAGCATCTAGAAACCTATCTTAAAAAACGACATATGTTAAGAAATTCATCATTCTTGCACTATTTAGAGATTAAGAACGCCAGTTTCGGATTTTCATACTTGTTTGTTATTTCAAACATCACATAAATATAGGTTTCTCAACACTTGGAAAACTAAATTTTGCAGTCGACAAACAGCAGCTAATAGACTAATGAACTTTTTCAACTGTATACTAGAAAGAATTAAGAAAATAGATCTAGTATCCCCACAATTCATATTTTTAGTATCCATGTTTGTCTTTACTGTTAGACTGCCTTTGGCATATGCAAAAGTTATTTGAAGAAAGGAAAAAATTTAGCGAAAATTTTATTGGACCCACTATAAGGCCAGCAATGCTATATGACAATGAATATTGGGCACTAAAAGGGCAATATATACAAAAAATGGGTTACCAGAAATGAGGATGTTAATATAGATGAGTGTTCATACATATAAGAAAGGATAACATATATAATGACCATATAAGAGGACATGTAGGCATGGCACCTATGAAGGAGAAAATGGTAGAAAATTGTTTAAGATGGTTTGGTTGTGTGCAAAAATGGCCACTGGAGCTGCCAATAAGGAAGGATAAGTAGATAGTCTTTAGCTCTATGAAAAGAGGTAGAGGGAGACCAAGAAGGATGCTTACAGAAGTCATTAATCGAGATATCTTGGTTAACAGCTTATTGGAAGGATTGGTTTCAGGCAGGGCACAATGATGTCATGTAATCCATGTAGCTAACTCCAATTCATAAGATAAGGCATTTGTTGCTGTTGGCGTCATTGTTGTTGTTTGACAGATGGCAAAATGTCTGTCAAAAAGAAAGCTTTCCATGTTTACAAGGTAGAAATTTCCCACTCCCTTACCCATTTCTATTTTGTACCAAACGGGTCCTTAAGCAAAGATTGTATGGTGAACTACATCTAATTATTACCATGATAAAAAGAAAAAGAAAAGTTCAGGATAAGGCAAAATGAGTACGTCATTAGGATATCACTTATAAATTCGACATAATTTTCTTAAAATCAAACATCAAGAGAGCTTACCTCACAATCCATTCTGTCAGTAATTCCACCATGTCCTGGAATGCTGTCACCGAAGTCCTTCAGAGAAAACATTTAGTGTCAGCAACCCATATGGGATGATAATAATTGCTCAAATGCTGAGTAACAAGTCCAGACCTTTATTTTGAAAGCTCTTTTGAAACCACTTGCAAAGAAACCTCCAAAGGGTGCGATGATTGATGCAAATAAGCCAAGACATAAAGCATGCCATTGAACTGGTAGGATTGATATCTCTTTCCAAGGAGGCTGCACAGTAGGAGACATAAAGTCAAAGCCATTCAGGTGCTGAAGGTTGTCATCCCTTGTCTGCAACCTTGTAACTTAAAATTGACCTATCTTGCACAACAAGGCAGGCATGAATTCAGGGGAGGGGGGAAGGATTTCAAATTCAAGCAGATTGTTAAGCAGCTTACCCATTGACGAATAGTTCCTGGAAAAGGGTAAGACTCTGACTTAAAAAGTGGACCAGGATCACAGGAAAGCCAACCGATTGATAAATCCTGCATGTTGTTTCCAGGGAGATGGCAAATATAAGTTTCTTTGACTTTGCTTGATGCTTTAAGAATATCAATTAACTATGTTCAGTTAAAGAGGTACCTTTCTTGGACACGTTAACCACTGGAAATGACCCATGATGTTTGCAAGCTGCACAAGCAGTTTTATGTAATGATATTAACACCTAATTCTCAAAGCATGATACTGGAAGGAAGACACATCAAGACATGATTACAGTTATAGATAAGAAAATATCAATGGGTATTTATTTTATGGCTAAGGTGTAAAAATACTCATGAACGTTTACCAAAAGTGCGTTCAGCAATATATTCTTTTCGAAGGCGCAAAAATACCTATAAACATTCAAAATTGGAACAAAAATTCCTAGACCGTTAAATTTAACGTAATACCATTACATGTGCATATGCAACAATAGTGTGAACCTACCACAAAAAGTAATGGTTTTAAGTTATATTTAACGGTTCTGGCATTTTTGCTCCAATTTTGAATGTTAATGGGCATTTTTGCACCTCCAAAAATATATGGTGCTGGATGCACCTTTATTAAAAGTTCATGGGTATTTATGTATCTTAACCCTTTATTTTATAACCACATTTACACCAAAAACATGTGTGTATGTGTGTGTGTTTTAAAATCACATCCACACCAAGGACTTAATTCCTTCATCATCAAAGTCAGCAAGAACTTAATTCCTACATCTTTATGACCAAATTGGCAGTCATTCTCACAAAAAATGCAGCCCATGTGCGCGCGCGCGTGTGGTAAGATCCATTCAGTAAAGATGATGCCTCATGATCTGTTTTCCCAAGCAATATAAAGCCAGCAATAGCATAGTTTCTCCATCATTATGACCAAATTGTTAGTCGTTCTCACCAGAAATGCAGAGAGTATGGTTGCAAAGGATGCTCCAATAAAACCCTCCCAAGTTTTCTTAGGAGATAACTTGATCAATGGGGTTCTTCCAAAGAAGAAGCCAAAGATATAAGCAGCAATGTCATTAATGACAATAAGTGTTGCTGGAAGAAGAAACCTGAATAGTGAGTCCATGTGTTAGAGAATACAAGCAAAACAAAATCAACAAGTAGTTATTTGACAATTTCAACTGCAGAAGTCTTCAGGCCACAAAAGCAATGGCAGAAAATAAAAAACCAAAACAAAATTCTACTAAGGAGGAGAAAACATTATATCATCCCATCTACAACTAAACAAACAAAATGTAGCCGAAGAATAGGCTAAGATTATATTGCAAAGAATAATCTTATGCAAGAAATGAAGGAACAAACAGCACCAACAATTCGCTATCAAAATATAAGCTATCAATTTTAACAAGAACATTGGCATTCATCTTTTACCTGCCTTCATTTTCAAAAATACAAAGCACTTAAGATACGGCATCATTCTTCACACAAAAATATAAGTCTAGAACTATAGATCTAAACCCAACCTCCCAACTCATTTGTTTCCTTGCTAAAACGACACTCCAGCTTATGCTTATGGATGCACACAACTATAAAGAACAGGCATTTAAAACTACGGAAAAGGATTAGACTACTGAACTCGACCCAATTCCCTTCACTGCAGCAAAAACTTGTCAAGAAATCATGCTGGAAGAACCAAGTTCAAATTGATGGTGATATAGTTCTGCACGATGAAGATACACTTGTCTGAATAAAGAGTAATATTAATACTCCCTCCTTTCCAAATTATAAGACAAAATTACCAAAACAAAGTTTTAACTAATTCATGTCCTCAAATTTTCTCCATCTTTCCACCTCTACCCTCAATTAATGCTCAACAATTTCTACATGGAGGAGGTTGCATATATATATTTACTCTAATGTGGACCAAGTCTTTTTATTCATTGATTAGGGGCATTTAAAAAAAAATTATTAATTACTCCTAAAATTTTGTAAATTGTCTCATAGGAACACGTCCCCCTCCAAAATCTTGTCTTATAGTTAGGAATGCAGGGAGTATCATTCCTCGGTGATTTTAAGAAAATCTTCTAGCCAGCGATCCCATCTTTCATATTCAAAGGAAATTAAAAGAGAAATATTTAAGTTCGCAATGTTTAAAGCCAAAAAAAAAAAAAAAAAAACAATTGGTGCAGTGAGGAGTTGAGAGAAGTCATGTTTTAAGCAAGGTACTGAAAACCGGACTAGACAGTGAACCGGTCGAGGTACTTGGTTAAGGGTCAGTGGTTTAGACCGGGGTCAACCCGGGGGTCAGACAGGGGTCAATTAAAAAATTATATATGTAATTTAAATGTTTATACATACCATTCAAAAAATTATACAAGATCTTTTTTCTAACCAATAGTCTAATATAACTTCCTAAACCAAATACCTAGAAAATTTCATTAAGTATATAAGGATTTTTCTCTAACTAATGCCAAAAGTATCCCACAATCTTTTTAAGGCTCCTTACAAATCAAAAAAATTTAGAAAAATATTTTTTTTTAAAAAAAAGAGCCAAAACGACGTAGTTTGGAGCATAAAAAAGTAAAAATAAAAAAATAAAAGAAGGGGGCAACCCGTATCACCCGGTTCACACCGGGTTACCCCAGGTCACACCGGTTTAACTGGGTCGACCGGGTTAGTTGAACCGGTTTTCTAACCCTCAACCGGACCGGTCCGGCGACTAGTTCACTGGTTTCCGATTTGAACCAGCTGGTCTGGTCCCGTTTTGCATACCATGGTTTTAAGAATAAACTTTAAATTTATTGTCCTATTGTTTTCCAACATGAAAATATACTTATATGAACACCTCCAAGGGAAGTAAAAATATTGTCATTACGTTGGGCCTGGAGCCAATGGGCGCTTATCTAATGCGCCAAGGCAAATTCAAGAGGAGTGTGTGAATTCTGTGAGATAGAGCGGGGGAGCTGTTTGCTGTATATATTTGGGAAGAAGGGTTTCATGATGCCTTGGCAATTAGTGAGTGCTGTTTGGGAGAGCCCTCGTCTCTTGAATACTAGGAGCGTGATCTTAGTGTTTATTTTATGAATTATAGCTTATCTTGCTTAGACTTGCACTCTAGCAAGCTTATTGTGAATTTTATTTCTAGTCCCTTTTAAATCCTCCATCTTTCCTATCATACAGCCCAAATCCACATCTACGGTTATAACTGATAGCTATCTATATAGTGCAGCAAGCACAGCTCATAGTTGATAGCTGCAGCGTCAAATGTTGGTCAAATAATTAAAAAACATGATTATTATACAGAGATCATGTAACATTCAATAAACCCAGCTTAAAAAAGTACTTCATAGGGATAGAAAAGACATCAATTTGTATGCGCCATGGATAAGACAATCCTAAAAAATTAGTGATGTTCTTAATATATCATAGTATTAACATTCTTTTACGTCAGAGGACATATTACCAGAAAATTCTTTCAAAAATGTTTGCCACGGTGAAGGAAGATTGTGTAAACACAACAATCAGAATCATGTGTGTCCAAGCATACTGGCTAAATTGATACTCCTACATTTTCTTCTTTAAAGTGAGAATGAACCACATAAACCCTGACCAATGAAGAGAAGGGAAGAAAATCAGTGTGGGTACGCAAAGGATGGGTGATAGAACAAAGAAAATCACAATTCTAAATATCAACTAACAAGATATTGGTCACATATCCGGTAGAGATTGCACAAGCACCAGCAATGAATATTAATACACAAGATTGACAATCAAACGTCACCTGCAATGTACAAGGAGTAGCAGATAACCATATGATACTTTATAAGGCTGCTCACAAGCTTATATAAAACCTTGTCCACCATCACAGTGTTGACAAGACGTTGACTCAGGATTCGCCCATATACAAATAACATTGCAGTGAAGAAGAAATGCCTGAGATTGTTCAAGAACTGAATAAAAAACATTGTACTAAAATTGATGCAAACAGGTCATTTAGTAATTAGCAAAAAAATGCTTCAGGTGTTTTATTTTAATGTTGCTTCTGGCCTTTTGTTTTCTAGTTTATCTTGACTAGAACAAATAACAATCTTATGAAGAGGACAATCAACTCGAGACTAATACCAATTTAATAGCCTAAATCCTGGCAGCTGCCTGTCTTCATGAGCTCTCCTGAGTAAATTGAAAAGCTCTCTTGCCATAAAGATTTGAATAACAACCACCATCGCAGTAATATAGAGGTGATCCATATAGATGACAGAAGAAAAGCCAGCAATCATCCAAAATGTTGAATATGCACGAATCCACATGGACTTGTATTTGTTCTTGTCATCAACAAGTAAATGGGTTCCATTTGCTTTGCCAACATCTGGAATGGCCTGACAAAAGATATCATCAATTTAATCACTTTCAGATAGTATGAGTAACATTCCTAGAAAGATACTGGTAATAATTAACCAAATAGTGAAGTTATAATTACATCAATGTTGTGTATAGAGACAGCAACATCAATAAGGAACATAAAACAAATTGGGCAAAAAACGTTTATTAGCATTTTTAAGAAAAAGCCAAAAAGTTTATGGCTGGTTTCCAAAGTAGCTTTGCACAATTAGAATTTATAATAACTATATAATATTTCAAGTTTCATTCACATTTTAGGAAAACTCAAAAGTGCAGGAAAAACCAATTACAACATGAGGTGCACTCATGTAAGAAAATAAAGAGATAGATGCAAAACTGAAAACAACTAACCTCATTTGAGCATTTCCTATTCCTAACCCGACCAGTGGGGGTTGACGGGGCATGGGGACTGGTATCCTTCTGCATAGCGTTTTAATCAGGCTTTAGCCAATTCAAAGGCAACGTTAAAGGGACATGTGAAGGCAGAAGATATCCACCTGCAAAATAAATAACACATATATAGCCTTTAGCATACCTGAAAATATATTTCAAAACTCACATAAAAAGACCTGCTAAATTTGTAGTCAACTACACAGAGCAAGAGAAAAGAGAACAAAAGTCCAATTATAAGGCATATGTTAAACGTTAACTAGATACCCTTTAGAAACTGTTAGGAAATTAGTATCTTAGTATCCCATATAATCAGGGATAATTAGGATTCCTCATAATTAGGGATTGTGATTGATATCAATCACCATAATGAGCCATTAATGTAGAGGCTCCTCTCTTGTATATAAATACCTTACATCTATACATGAAATATACACTTTTCAGTAAATAGAATTACATGGTATCAGAGCCTAGGAGCTCTCTGTTTCTCTTTCGTTTGTTTCCGGCGTTGTCTGTGTCTGGTTTCCCTTCGTCCGTCACTGTTCACGCACCAGGGTCTCCGGTGACCGGGCGCATCTGTGCACACGCGCCACACAGGGGGTCTCGCCATATCCGTCACTGCTATAGTGCTTTGGTTGGAGATCTTCCAGCTTACTGCTCCACCATTCAGGAGGAATACATATCCGGATTGTGATTTAAGGTCATCTTGGTCCGTTTGGAAACTTGCATCTGTGTAACCATTTACGCAGAGCTCATCATCCAATCCACCATAGACAAAAAATAAGCCCTTAGTCCTTCTTAAGTACTTTAGGATATTCTTAACGGTAGTCCAATGACCCTCAACAGGATCTTGTTGGTATCTGCTGGTCATACTTAAGGAAAACGAGACATCTGGTCAAGTACATAACATGGCATACATGATGGATCCAATGGCCGAGGCATATGGAACCTTACTCATGCGATCTCGCTGATCAGGTGTACTAGTACACAGATCCTTGCTAAGATGGATGCCATGAGACATGGGCATGTAATCCCTTTTTGAATCCTGCATACTGAACCTATGCAGTATCTTGTCTATGTATGTGCTCTGACTTAGGCCTATTATTCTTTTGGATCTATCCCTATAGATCCTAATCCCTAGGATATAGGTGGCTTCACCTAAGTCTTTCATTGAAAAGGACTTTCCTAACCAAGACTTGACACTCTGCAAGGTAGGAAGATCATTCCCAATAAGTATGATGTCATCTATATAAAGCACTAGAAATACAACTTTGGTCCCACTAACCTTGTAAACACAAGGTTCATTGATGTTTTGAATGAATCTAAACTCTTTGATTGCTTCATCAAAATGATGATTCCAGCTCCGAGATGCTTGCTTCAATCCATAAATGGATCTTTGAAGCTTGCAAATTTTACCAGAGTCCTCTGGATGCACAAAACCTTCAGGTTGTGTCATGTACACATCCTCAAGTAGCTTTCTATTAAGGAAGGGTGTTTTGACATCTATCTGCCATATTTCATAGTCATAATATGCTGCAATGGCAAGAAGGATTCTGATTGATTTGGCCATTGCAACTGGGGAAAATGTTTCATTATAGTCTACACCATGAGTTTGAGTGAATCCTTTTGCAACCAGTCGTGCCTTGAAGACATTTACATTCCCATCCATGTCAGTTTTCTCCTTAAAAACCCATTTGCACCCAATAGTTTTTACACCTTCAGGTGGATCGACTAAGGTACATACCTGATTGTCGTACATGGATTGCATTTAGACTTCATGGCATTTAGCCATTTCTCAGAGTTTGGTCCCATTGTGGCTTCTCGATAGGTGGTGGGCTCAGTTTGCTCAGTGAGCAACACATCACGACCTTCAGTAATCAGAAATCCATATCTCTGAGGCTGATGCCGTGTCCTATCAGATCATCATGGACCTTGTGTTACTTGAGGAGGCTCAGCAACTTGTTGTGAGTCTTCTCTAATTTCCATATGTGGTTCTGTACTATCTTGTGGCTCTCAAATTTCTTCGAGATGTATGTCGCTCCCACTGGTTGTTTTAGAGACAAACTCTCTTTCTAGAAACTTACTATTTCGAATAACAAACACTTTGTTATCGGTGGGATTGTAGATATAGTATCCTTTCATTTCTTTAGGATACCCTACGAAAAGGCACTTTGTGGATCTAAGCGCTAATTTATCAGAGGCTTGTTGCTTAACATATACCTCACATCCCCAGATCTTGAGAAAAGATAAACTTGGTTTCTTTCCAGTCCATATCTCATATGGTGTCTTTTCAATTGCCTTAGATGGAACATGATTTAGTGTGAACGCAGCTGTCTCTAGGGCATGTCCCTAAAAGGACGGTGGAAGATCTGTTTGACTTATCATAGATCGAACGATATTTAATAGTGTTCGATTCCTCCGTTCAGAAACACTATTCTATTGTGGTGTTCCTGGAGGAGTCAATTGTGAGATTATCCCACAACTCCTAAGATGGTCAATGAATTCTTGGCTAAAATATTCACCACCTCGATCAGATCGAAGTGCTTTAATTGTTTTACCAAGTTGGTTTTGTACTTCATTTTGGAATATTTTGAACATTTCAAAAGATTCAGATTTGTGTTTCATTAGATAGATATAGCCATATCTACTAAAGTCATCTATAAATGTAATGAAGTAGACATAACCTCCTCTGGGAGCTATATTTAATCGTCCACATACATTTGTATGTATAAGACCCAATAATTCAGTGGCCCTCTCACTGTGCCCAGTGAAAGGTGCCTTCGTCATCTTTCCTAATAAGCAAGATTTGCATATATCAATGATTCAAAATCAAATGAGTTTAGAAATCCATCTTGATGGAGTTTAGAAATGCGTTTCTCATTTATATGACCTAGACGACAATGCCATAGGTAGGTCGGATTCAAATCGTTTGATTTTATCCTCTTAATAGTTACGTTATAGATATTCCCATTATTAGGATGTTCCAAATTTAATATATAATGACCAACATGCAAATCACCATCAGCATAGAAAATGTCATTATGATAAATAGAACATTTACCATTCCTAGTAATGGAAGTATAACCTTCCTTATCCAAATAAGAAAGAGAAACAATGTTACTACTCAAAGCAGGAACATAATAGCAATTGTTTAAAACTAACAAAAGCCCACTGGGCAGAACTAATTCATAAATGCCTACGGCTAAAGCAACAACTCTTGCTCTGTTTCCAACTCGTAGGTCCACCTCGCCCTTCTTCAGCTTTCTACTGTCCTTTAGACCCTGAAGCGATAGCCTCGCTATCCTTCTTATTCTTTTTCAGATCTTCCAGGTAGAGTTTGCAATTCCTTTTCTAATGACTAGGTTCATTGCAGAAGTAGCAAACTCCTTCCTTTGGAGGCTTTGCCTTCTTGGGTGCAGGCTTGGTTTCGGGCTTGTTTGACTCTTTGGTCTTACCACCTGAGCCATTACCCTTCCATTTGCCCTTCCTTTTCTTTTTCATACCCTTTCCTTTCTGAACCATCAAAACTATACTGGGCTTTTTCTTAATGCTTTGCTCAGTACTTTTGAGCATCCCATGCATCTCAGAAATTGATTTCTCCATGTTGTTCATGTTGTAGTTCATAACAAACTGGTCATAACTCTCCGAGAGTGAGTTGAGGATCAAATCCGTAGCTAACTCCTGGCTCATGGGAAATCCAAGCCTCTCAAGGTAATCAATATAGCCTTTAATCTTTAACACATGAGTACTAACTGATGCACCTTCAGCCATCTTGTAGGGATGTAAGGCCTTTATGGTCTTATACCTTTCTTGCCTTGCCTGTTGCTAGAACATTTCCTTAAGATGGACTATCATCTCATGAGCCTCTATAAGTTCTAGATCTCTTTGGAGCTCTGGAACCATGGTGGCAAGCATCAAGCAACCTACATCCACAGAGTCATCCTTATGCTTTGTGTAAGCATCTCTCGGAGCTCTTGGAGCATTGGCTGCAGGCTCCTCAGGAATGGGTTGATCTAGGACATAAGCCTTTCTTTCCTGCTTGAGAACAATTCTCAAGTTCCTGAACCAGTCAAGAAGTTTGTCCCATTGAGTTTGTCCTTCTCAAGGACCGATCACAATGATAGTGTAGCAGTATTACTAGTCAACATGATTCTACAATTAAAATATGCAAAGTTAGTTAGTAATCTCCCACTAAATTAACAACCCTCAATATAATAATTAGTGGGCTAAGATCCATATTTGGCTTAAACTTAAGTCCGCTTTGGCAAGATGCTTAAATTCAAGTTATTTTGGTAGGTAACCTATTTACCAATTACATCACATGTAACTCTTAGATCTTTATGGGATTTAATCATCATATGATCCGGCATGTTTAACCCCATCTATTGCCTTGAGATTTAAAACCGTTTTGTCAATCTCAATTAAGTCAAAACAATAATGAATATTATGAGCAGAACCATTACTCAAGCTTGTCTCATCAAGATAACTCAAGTGCATCCACTTTGGTGGTTTCTACAATTGAGAGATCTAGGTTTTGACAAGTATTCATTAATTGACGACATTATGACTTAAGATTTGATTCAGAGGGCTTAATTAATTAGTTTTGTTTATATGGATGCAATCGTGGTCTTATCTCATACAGATAAATACATGTAAACATAAAAGTAATCATGCAATGATCTTATCAAAAGCATAATTTAAACGTGACACAATATGGCTTACCTAACCTAAAATCCTACCAAGCCAATGAGAGGACTTCTCTAAATAAAAAAAAGAAATACATTGACAGAAACCTCATTTAAACATTTGAGGGGAGTGAGATGAGAAGAGAATGTACATCAAGAGTATTTAGAGAAAGGCACGGCACGCAGGCCGTATTTAAATATTACAACCCTTTGTAAAATTCTAAAGCCATGTTGTTCACCTTACCCAAACAAGTATAAATAATAAACCACAACAAGAATTCATACAATATGAAAAGCAATAAATGTTGTGATTAGATTATATTGCACTACGCAGAGGTGGTCACGGCGGTCCCGCTAGCCGGTTAGTCCAATTCTTAAGGGATTTCGGCCCAATTTTTTTTTTTCAAAAAATTCATTTAGTTCAATTCTTAAGGGATTTCGGCCCAATTTCAAAAACAACGGCCCAGAACGCTTCTGATCCAGATTGTCTACCCCAAAGTTTCGAATTCCTAAATCCGATTAGAGACCCTAACGTGTCTGTAAGCCATGTTCTTCACCTATTCGAAACCTAAATGATGAATTCTACTGCGGATCAAATCTAGAATAGAAATCGCGATGCCAGTGGCGAAATTGAAACCTAAACATATCGCATATAATCGAAACAATTTCACCAAATCGCATAAACATACATCACTATCTGAAAAATGCACATTAACGTGGAGCATATTCCTTTTCGATTTAACATATTTGGACATTTTCTTATGAACACACATATATATCCCATATATATCACATGTATAAGAATATAAACTCAGTTTAAACGCACAATTGATCTGGCTCTGATACCACTGTTAGGATCGGCAGGCACAGCGGAAGAATTTTAAAATTTTACCAATCCTAATCGAGGATCTATCAACGGCGTTTAAACCAAGTTGGAAGGATTCATACCGTTTATGATTCAGGGTTTTCACGATCTCTAGGAGCCAACACGTCAGGTCCGCTCCCTCTACCGGTATCCACACGAATGCTCTCCAACCGAGACTGCGTGTTAGCGCCTCTAATGTCTCCAGGGTTTCCCTTGCGGCTCTCAATTCTAATGTGTATATGAATATATCTGCTCTATCAAGTTTATAACCTATGAGGGCTATTTTCATATTTCAAAATTAATCATCATTAATTTTGAAATTAATTAACTATTAATTATCTTGATGAGCTAATTAAATAAATTCAGTTTAAATTAAATCTGTCCAACAGTTTTAATTTAACCTTTGTTTAATCCAAATAAAGAGCTGTTAGATTTAATTTATCTTCATAAATTAAATCTGAGATACTATATCTCTATCATGTTAGTTATTAAATTTAATATATCTTAATAAATTAAATTTAAAACTAACACAATATAATAATATCATATAATATATATACACACACACACACACATATATATATATATAAGATATATATATTTTGAAAATATGTATCTATATATAATATTATTAATGAATTTTATATTATATATATATATAAAATTCGTTCACCCTAAATTAAACATTATCTCGTGTTGGGCCATTCTTGTGTGCGACCTTGTAGGTCCATATGAAGTTGGCAGTGGGCCAATAAATATACTAACCCAAAAGTCGCAAGCGGCCTCTAGCAAGACATTACGACTACCCAATTCATATGAGGATCGTTATCACGATGCAACCTGTCATACAACCATGTCACGTCCCTTTTGTCACACGATATATCGATCAAGGGTAAGGCATGGATAATGTCATCCTCTTGTTCATGACCATTACTTTCTCGATTCCTGAGTAGTCTGATAATAGAGATGAAAACTCCTTTCATCATAGTATGGCCATACATTTCTCAGACTCACTCATCGAGGGGCCAGTAATATCTCTCTACTAATGTGAGGGACAAATTCCATCTTGATCATTCATATTCCTCTGCATGAAAAACCACCAAGCCTGATCGTAGCCTTTATCATCACCTGGTCAAAAGTGACTTTTGACTAGTTCAAAGCCTAGCAACTCTCATATAGGAATCCATGATGACCTCAGGTCTAAGGGCATTGTGACGTGGTTATACATGAGAAAGGCTTATGACTTGATCCATGTAGCTTTCTGATAGTGGGTCGGTCCAGCACCTTGTACTCTTACAAGTGCCTAAGACTTTGATTCGTATCTCCATATCTTATCAAAGTCATACTGATCTTGTTTCATCCTACTCCCGCATAGATGACCGACCAGGGACATTTTAGGACAATCTTTATGAATTATCCAAGGATACAATTATCACAGTTAACATGCAAATAATATGATAACATAATAGAGAAATTTCATTAAAATAATAATGTTCAAAGTACAATGATTGGCCCTTAGGGCTCAATTTCCAACAGTTATATGGCTCTTAGAAGGCATATGGGCCATTTGGGATTTGTGCACTTGATGAATATGAGCCTAATTAAAGAGTTTTAGGTATTGTCATTATACTTCTACAATGTTAGCACGTCCTTAATGTCATCTTTGTTGTTTCTTAATCATATGTTTGCTTGCATCTTGATAAGTGGTGACTTATTGCACATATATGCTTCTCTATAAGGCATGGTTTTATGTCTTTTTTCTAGTTGGGGACACTTTGAAATATCTCATAATGGTTCTATTTGGTTGTTGAATCTTGAAAGCTGATAATGATCACGTGAATATGAACCATTCTTACTCTTTGTCTCAAATTATATCCAGCTTCTGATTAACTTTTTTTGTTCTATACAGGTTCTGGGTGATCTTTCTGGTTTGCAGAATTATTCCAGATATATGACTCATTCCATGGTTGAAGGTTACCAAATATCAAAGTCAATGTTTCGACCATATGAAGATGATCTTATTTAAGCGGAGGAGAACCAATTAGGATACTGACTTGAATTGTACATTCCATTACTGGATAGCTTTAACGTATTACGCTATGACTTGTATTGACTTATGATTGTATGGGCATCACGTTAGGGGTTTGTAATGTTCATGTGCACACTAATTGTAAATGTGCTAGCTTTTTTGTATTTATCAAGTGTAGTCACATTATATGGATGATACGTTGTTGGGTTTGAGCAACTTCAGACATGTACGTTAGACATTAAGAATATTTATGAATTACAAAGTTATTTTCAGTAATTAACGATCATACTGCAAAATCCAACATTTCATGCTCTTGCTTGCACAATGCTACAACCTCCATTGACAACTCCCATTGCCTTCGTTGACAAGTTAATGAGGCTCCATTGACAAGTCATGACATCCATTGACAACTCTTCATAACAGTATAAATGTATTAACAACTCAATCAGGGTACATTGACAACTCAGGGGGCCTCCACTGACAACTCATAATGCCTTTATTGACAACTCACGGAGCCTATACTAACAAGTCATTGGGCCTTCATTGACAACTTTATAACAGTATAACTATATTAACAACTAAATCAGTCTATATCGACAACTGAAGGGGCCTCCATTGACAACCCAAGGGGCCTTCAATGACAACACAAGGGGCTTCCACTGACAATGCAAGGGGCCTCCACTGACAACCCAGGGGCCTGCAATGACAACGTAAGGGGCCTCCACTGACAACCTAAGGGGCCTTCAATGACAATGCAAGGGGCCTCCACTGACAACCCAAGGGGCCTGCAATGACAACCCAAGGGGCCTCCACTGACAACCCAAGGGGCCTTCAATGACGCAAGGGGCCTCCATTGACAACTATCGCTACTGCCATTAACAACTCTTTTTTCTCTATACAAATCAGGTTATGTAGCCCCTAACCTTTGACCCTTATCTTTATTCCTTACCTCTTTTATTGCAAAAACATACCACCATGAACTAGAAAACAGAGCATAACGACAAAAAAATAGAGCATACAAAATCATACCAAAACACATTTAAACATTAGCCAAAACATATCCATTGCATTTATAAGACCTTCCTTTATAGCTTGCAAACATATGGAGGACAATGCCCATAAAAATCATGACCAAAACAAATATCAATAAACAAACCTTTAGTTGTCACAAAAAATGTTTAAATATGGCCTCTAGTTGTCATTAACAACTTAAGGCGCCTCCATTGACAACTATCGCTGCTGCCATTAACAACTCTTTTTTCTCTACGCAAATCAGGTTATGTAGCCCCTAACCTTTGACCCTCATCTTTATTCCTTACCTCTTCTATTACAGAAACACACCACCATGAACCAGAAAATAGAGCATAATGATAAAAAAAATAGAGCATACAAAATCATACCAAAACCCATTGAAACATTAGCCAAAACATATCCATTGCATTTACAAGACCTTCCTTTATAGCTTGCAAGCATATAGAGGACAATGCCCACAAAAATCATGACCAAAATAAATATCAATCAAAAAAACCTTTAGTTGTCACAAAAAATGTTTAAATATTACCTCTAGTTGTCATTAACAACTTAAGGCACCTCCATTGACAACTATCGCTGCTTCCATTAACAACTCTTTTTTTCCTACGCAAATCATGTCATGTACCCCCAAACCATTGATTCACATCTTCATCCCTTACCTCTTATATTGCAGAAACACAGCACCATACACAAGAAAACAGAGCATAATAATACCAAAAACAGAGCATACAAAACCATACCCAAACACCATGCAAACTTTGTCAAACCATATCTATTGCATTTAATAGATCTTCCCTTATAATTTGCAAGTATACAGAGGACAATATCCATCAAAATTAGATAACTTTTTTTTTCCATTTTCATGATCAAAATGAACATGACTCAACAAAACCTAAAGGTATGTTTACCAACTCAACAGAATATGTGAGTCACATGCAATAATCAAGACAAGACAGTGGATGACATGAATTCCCTACCTTAATCTTCAACCATGGCTGCTGATCTCCACTTTGTTTTTCCCGCCATCTCCTGACTTCTTCCAGACGTAATGTGCGTGATTCACACCATTTGATCATCTATTTTACTGTTTGTCTGACAGGGGGCAATTATGACTTTTCTTAGATGGAATTTATTACAAAATGGTCCCATGGGACTTGAGAGTAATTTCAGATTTTCCCGGCACCATTTCTTCATATTTTAGCTTCTATAGGACCCTTGTGTAATTCTCCCTATAATAAATTTAGATGTAATTAATAAATAAATAATATTTTTGGAATAAATAGTATTTAAAAATAAAAAAAAATAAAAAATGGAAGTTACTGTTGATAGAGCTCAATATTTATATATTTTTATTAATTAATCTTAGGCTTTTGTGGGACTTAATTGAATATTTTGGGCATAATCAAGTGTTAAAGTGAGATTTTAGTGAAAGAATAATTTGGGAATTAAAGTGGTTAAATTGTTATATTTTTAATTAATATTTGTTATTCCCATTATTCTTTAATTGTGAACAAAAGATATTACCTTTGTGAATTTAATTTTGTAGATGATGACATGGCACAACTTATTTAACCTTGAGATAATTGTAAAGAAATGAGGTGGTGCTGTTTTTGGGCTGAATTAAGAAGAATGAGAAAGGCATGAATTGAAGATGGGCTTGTTCGAATGGGAGTTGTTTGGAATTAGAGAGTGGGCTGAATGGATTAAATGAGAAATAGAGAGGAGATGCGGGACCACATGAAATGAGAAAGGAGGAGGAAGTATGGGCCGAAATTGTTGAATGGAAAAGGGGAGCAGCTGACCGATTAATTAAAGGAGATGAAGGGATGAGATGGGTTGAATCATTGAATATAAGAGCATGTGCTGGACCGAGCAGAGAGGCAGACCGTGGACTTGAGGAATGGAAAAGAGATAAAGAAAAGAGGGTTAAGGGCTGTACGTGGAGTCATGCGATATTAAAGAGAGGTGGCTGTGCAAGGAGAGAAGGGTGGACGATGAAAGGAAAGAGGGCTGCGGCTGGGAGTGAAATGAAGAATTGAACAAAAGAAAAGGGGGGCTGTGCGTGAAAGAGAAGTCAAGATTGGCGGCTGGATAAGAAAATGAAGAATGGAGAATTGGAGGCGCGGTTGTGTGAGTGTTGTGACCATGAAGAAAAGAGTGGAGGCGCTGGACTTGGAGATTGAAGATTGAAGGAGCTGTTCGGTGCTTCTCATTTATTCTCTATGGCCAATTCCTTCTTCATATATCAAGCTTCATCCTTCTCTTTTTTTATGAGTAGCTAAAGTGTTGGTGATTTCCTTGAGTTGGGTAATGGTTTGAGCTTCCAAACTTTAATGGAATTCCTTTAAGCTCTCTTTTTAGTTCATGATTATGTAGCTTGGTTAAGTATGTAATTGTGATCTAGATTGTTAAGCCAAGTGAATAAACTTGGTTGTTGAGCTAGGAGTTGATTAATTAAGCTTTGTATGATTCATATTATGAGTAGGTTGAATTGTTTATTCCAACTTGGTTAAGTGGATTTAAATGATTAAACTTAGGGGTGTCCATATGATCCCGCTCCCGGCAATCCCGACCCGGTCCCGGTAAGACAAGGACTGAAAAATCACGGCCTTACCGGGACCGGGAGTAGCCGGGACCGGCAGCAGAAGATACTGGGACCGGGACGGGATCCGGTCAAGGCTTCGGGATTCCCGGTCCCGGTCCCGGTCCCGGTCCCGATATCTTATACATACAGGTTTTTTTTTTTGTATGTTAAATTTTTAATGTTTAATGGGTTGTTCTTCTAATGGGTGGGTTAAAGTTGGCCCAAACTAATAAAAAGCTAATTGTAACAAAAAAAAAAAAAGAACCCAATTGAGTGATAAACGGTTGTGACAAAAAAAAAAAAAAGAACCTTGAGCTTGAGGTGTTGAGTCGATCAGATCACTCTGGAGTCTGGAGTCACCACTCACCACTCACCACAGTCCAGTAATCCACAGTCACACACTCACGGTCTCACACTCTCGACGGTCAATCACGATGAGCTAGCTGCTAGGGTTCTCCGATTCTCTCGCTCTCGGCCTCTCGGTCTCCGATTCTCAGTCTCGGTCTCGGCTTCTCCATTCTCGCTATCAACCTCTTGCATTCTCACTCTCGATCGGCGTCGGTCGTTCTCAGTTCTCACTCTCAGCTTCTCCGTTCTCACTCTCGGCGTCGGGCGTTCTCATTTCAGCTTCTCCGTTCTCACTCTCGGCGTCGGGCGTTCTCACTCTCGGCTTCTCCGTTGTCGCTCTCGGCCTCGGCGTTCTCAGTCTCGGCTTCTCCGTTGTCGGTCTTGGCCTCTCGCATTGTCAGTCGGCTTCTCCTTCTCGGTCTCTGCTTCTCCTTCTCGGTCATGGCTGAGAGGTATTGCTAAATCCCCTCAAATCTCTAATTTCACTTAGATATCATCAATAGAAATTTATACCGATGACAGATTCAGATTGTTTGATTATGTAATTTCAATAGAAATTTATACAATATTGGACTATTCAAAAGTCAAAAAAAAAAACGATGAGTAATATATAATTAGGGACTCATAATCAGTTGCCTTTATAGAAAAATGAATATTGAATTTTAATAGAAATCTGTTTGATTGTCCTAATTTGATATTATATGAGGTTCTTAGGCAGCAGATATGAACGAGTCATCTTGTTTCTTTGGCTTGTATTGTCCGAACAATTGGCTTGCATTGTTGTAAATATTTGGCTTGCATTGTTGTGGCTTGTGTGATTCATTGTTCTGGTCTTTTTACCATTGTTCTGTAAATATTTAGAAACATGACAACGACACCCACCAATGAAGGAACCACCCAATCAACTCCAATTAATGTAGAACAAGAAGCGAGGGAAGAAGAAACAAATATTGAAGTAGATTTAGAGGGAGATGAAAGACCAGCGAAAAGGACAAAATCTAGTGTTTGGGACCATTATGAACAGATGCAAATAGACAAAAGTACTGGAGAGCATAAAGCCAAGTGTAAGTACTGCCCAAAACAAATTCTTTGCCATCATACCAAGCAAGGGACTACTGGATTATGGAGGCATTTTAGGACTTGTAAACAAAATTCGAACAAAGCAAATAAGCAGAACCAATCTTTATTTGCAATCTCTCAATCTCAGATAGGGTCATGTAATACTGTCACTTCTCATTTATTTAGTCAAGAGCGATGCAGAATTCTGACATGACTTTAGGGCTGGGGACGTCTAAAGAATACCTTTAGACGTCCCCAGCTAGGTGTATGACATGTAAGCTTTATCTAGATGCATACCCCATAATGATATTTCTGCATGCTCAATGTTTCATACAACAAGACTATGGCCACAGCGAAAACAGAAAATGAGCTTCATTTATTCAAATATGCTCTACACAATCAAGTAAAGCAATCACATACATCACTACACAAGCAAAGATATCAAATACATGCAAGTAAGGTAAGTCCCCTACCTCCAGTCTTTTCTCCTCGATTTGCATGCCTGCAACTCGGGGCTTCACATTCGATCCTACAATGTCAGATATACTATTTAGACACTTTCATAGTGTTTCTGGGGGTTATATGAGGCTATATTGAAAATTTACTAAAATACCTCCGGGGACCCGGCCCGTCCCGGCCCCACCGTACCCGATCGGACTGTACTTTTTCTGAAATTTTGACATGGGCTATTCTGATATATTTTCGCCCAAGGAATCCATTTTCGAACTTGAAATTATCAAATTCAATGTCAATTACAAAATTACCCTTGATAGCCCTACTTTAAGGGTTTCAGGGGCGTTTTCGTAATTATGCTTTTTCGGCCTTTTCTGAAAAAGTGCCCAACTGTAACCCCACCTAATTTTTTCTCCTGAACTCAATGGAATCATCAAATCATTGAAAATCCAACTCTAAGACCCATTTATAGCCTTGGCCGAAATATACATGTACTCCGGGAAAAATTGGGGTTTTTTGGTTTCGGCTCCGTAAACGCGTTCCTTTCTACTCCTAACCACTTTATTGACTATTCCATTAGGTTACAACTACCATTTAGTACCAATTTGGGCAGAATAACAGCCCCACACACCCATTTTCCATTTTTGAAACCAATGACAATCCGGCGAAATTTCACCGACTAAATTGTCCACAGCAGCCAGAATAGTCAATACACAAGAGTTTGGAAGTTACCTCAAGCTCCCACTAGCTTTTTCTTGTCTTGGCTGAAACCCTAGCTGTTTTAACACCAAAGGAAGAGCTTCCAAACCTTAAAGAACATAAAGGAGTAGCTTAGGATCGGAGTTATACGCGTTAGGAGCTAGATCATCGGAGAAATCGGCTTACCTTGCGAGTTCTCTTCTCCTTTCTCTCTCTAGAAATCTCAAACGTTTTTCCTCTTGTTCAGATGAATAAACTGACGGTTTTGAAGCTTGGAGGAAGAAGATGATATGTTACATTATGCTTATGTCATTATTCCCTTATGATGATGTCATAATTCCAAAATTGACATTTTCGGATTTTCTGCCCAAACTTTGAAAAATCATAACTAATTCTAGAAAACTCGAAATGAGGTGATTCCAAAGCCAAATGAAAGGTATTTAAGTCCTCTGCATTGGAAAAATATTTTCCATTACCAGAAATCACCACAAAATTCCAGAATTACACAAATGTCATCACTGCCCCGAAACAGAGTCCATTTTCGACCTCAAACTTTGGACAGTCATATCTCCCAGTTCCCAAAACGAAATGGCACAAATTATATGTCCATTTTGAAGCTTGGGATGTGAACTTCAAGACTGGAAAGTTTCATAATTTTATGACATCAGTTGTCTAGTCAAAACATCCACACGAGAAGACTGCCCAGAATAGAGTTTCACTGGACAGAATTTCAGATTTTGCATCTTTGCTTCCAATGGTTCCATTTTCATACCAAACATCATTCCCACATAAATTTTCACAAGGAATCCATTGGAAACACCAAATCAATCAAATTCACATCTCATTGACATGTTTTCACAACAATCGCAACATGTCAACACAATTCACATTTCAAAACCTAACATTGCAACATTTTCATTCCAAAGTTCCAAACCAATTTCAATGACATCAAAACACACTATGACACCATATAATTTCTGGACTGCCTTACTCGAGTGGCTACTCGAGTGATCAAGTTTATTACTCGAGTGGTCCCTCGAGTAAACATGTTAAAAATATGGTAGTGAACAAACCTTGAGAATACCTGATTACTCAAGTGGCCATGTCTTTACCTTCACAGATTACTCGGGTGATCACTGTGGTAAATTGCTTACTTAGTGGCTACTCGAGTGGGCATCATTTTTCTTCACACCTTACTCGAGTGATCCCTCGAGTGGCTTTCAAATAACCCGACAGATTACTCGATTACTCCCTCAAGTAATGGCATCAAATTCTTGGCCGAGAATGTACTATCTGTTACTCGAGTGGCACTTCAAATAATTCTGCAGATTACTAGGATGGTCCCTCGAGTAATGTTATTTTCTCACTGGTTACTTGAGTGGCTACTCGAGTTATGTGCTGCATTTCTTGGCCGAGAGTCACGGAAGATTTTGGACCTAGTTACTTGAGTGGCTACTCGAGTGATGCCTATGAAAATCTTGTTACTCGAGTGGCTACTCAAGTAATGGTCTATATAACTTTGCAGATTACCTGAGTGGTCCCTCGAGTAACTTCGTTCAAAATTTGGCAGTGCCTCACTGGATGAAATTCTGTTTGCATACTCGGCTAATCGAGTAATTGTCTCCATGAGTTGTCCCATTTTATCATTCATGTGGGTAATCAACTTCGCATTGGTATTTGCAATATCAATGTGGAAACTCCTCAAAATATTCTCCATGAACGTTTGCATTACGGCACCAAAGAAGGATGGAGGAGATGTGTTGGTAGGAGCAGAAGACTGTGTGTCATCCATACAACTTGTTGTCGTATCAGTCTTCTTCATTTTCTTTGGGCTTGCTTCAAGAGGTGTCTTCAGAGGAATCTCAATATTCAATTTTTGAATTTGATTCCTTCCCACTGGTGCTAACCTCTCTACTGGCTCTATACTCTCCAAATACCAGATCTTGTTCTTCTTGAGAAACAGGGAAATTAATTGAGGATAAGGCATTGGAGTAGTTGGTTTTCCCTCATATCTATACCTCTTGATCTCACTGAAGATATACTCTCCCAAATCTTTTTCTTCTTTAAGGATCACTGAGGCAAATTTTCTGAAGTCCCTCTCAATGAAGTGAGTGAAGTTGTTGGATTTGTTCACCATAGCTTTAGAGTAGATATACCATAGGACTCTATGGAAATCACTCATATCACTCGGATTGAAGTTGAGAGGTCCCACAACCTCACCAGGTCTAAGAACAGAAAAAATTTGGTTTGGAGAAAGGTTAGGGTAATCATCATCAAGAGGATTTTCTATTCCTAACCAGTTATTGATTCGGGATGGTGAGATAAGAATTCTTTGACCTCTAACCTCAAAAGTCATTTCTTCTTCTAATGACTTCCTAACAAGATCATTAATTGGTTTGAGGTTACAATAGAAGTGTCTTACAATTTTGGTGCAAAAAGGTAGTTTGACAAACAACCAAGGCATATAGGAATCGATGTAGGGACTGAGATCATATTTCAATACCTCTTGAAGCACCTTGTAGTCAATGTAGTGCATCTTGCACACATTCCTTCTTGCAAAATGACTTAGGGACTTCTATGATTCCTCGAGCTTTTCACATTAAATCCCTTTGGAGGAAATGTGATTTCTTCATCCTTCTCCTCGCTTGCTTTAAAGTTTATCCTTTCTTTGCATCTTTAGATTCGAAAGCTTGCTCAAGCATACCTACCATAACTTTGGTAATCTTCTCACTGACTTTAGGCTTCTTCAGTGGCTTAGGAGTAAAGGTAGGTGTGTCTGAAGAATCAGAGGAGGGATGAGATGGCTCTTTTGTTGTTTTGCCTCTTCTTGGAGGTGAACTCTTCTTAGATTGAGATCTTGTGGTAATGGGCTCCTTGATCACAACCCCTTTTACCTTAGGTTTAGTTTGCGTTTTGGCTTTGGGAGATATTTTCCTCTTCTTGGTAGGAGGAGAGGAAAGTGAATCAGAGGGTTGATAAGGCTCCGAAGACTCAAAAGGAGTACTAAGGTTGGGAGATTTTGTCCTTACCATTGTGATTTTAGAAAATGAAAAGTTTTAAGAAAAATAAGGGTAACTGTCGCAAGTCTCGGTCAGGAATTCAGAGATGTTTAAGAGGTTTTTGAGGCTATAAATCACTGGGTTTTGACGGAAATTTGAAGAGAAAGATTCCTTGAAAAGTTTTGGTGAGAGCACAGTAGAATCAGCTGAGGAGATTTTGTGAGAAATGACTGAGGTTCGAGTAGAAATAACCTAGAACCCGATATCACTCGAGGGCTTACTCGAGTGATCATCATTATCACTCGGGTAGCTACGCGAGTGATCATATAAAAAATTTTAAAATACAGCAATTTTGAGCACGTACCTGGCATGAATAATATTGTAATTATCCATGTATATTCCCTTGATCATTGGATGACTCTTTACAATAGATTTGTATTGAAAATCAGATGATTTAAAATTTCCACCCAGGTTCACTCGAGGCCTTACTCGAGTAACATTGAACATCACTTGAGGCCTCCCTCGGCTAAGCTGTCTCTTCACCTTCTGACTATTTACTTTCAACCATTGTGCCATTTTATTTGAAATTAATGCTTCACTGGCACATTTCCAAGTTCATTACTTGAGTGGCTACTCGAGTAATACATCCATTACTTCAAGTTGTTACTCCAGTGATACATCTATTACTTGAAGTTGACACTCCAGTAATGTTGTCCTCTGTTAACCTCTGTTATTCATACCCCAAAATAGAATATTATGATCCTGCAAAAATAAATTGCTAGAAACTCTGATGATTAAGTTAGTAATCATCAAAACATCAATAAATATTATCATCTAACATTTTGTAAACACGAAATAACTTACAACTCATTGGGATTTACCATTCCCAATTCTCGTCTAATATATAAAAATTGTTCTTTAGCAAGGGGTTTTGTGAAGATATCTGCTAGGTGAAGATGAGTTGGAATGAATATTACTTTAACATCTTTCTTTTGGACATGATCTTTGATGAAGTGATGTCTAACATCAATATGCTTGGTTCTGGAATGTTGAATAGGATTCTTTGCCAAGCTTATCGTGCTAATGTTGTCACAATATATTGGTGTTTCTTTTAGATAAATACCAAGATCTTGGAGTTGTTGCTTTAGCCATATTACTTGTGCACAACAACTTGATACCACAACATACTCAGCTTCCGTTGACGAAAGGGACATTGTAGTTTGTTTCTTACTAAACCAAGATACAAGTGAGCCTCCAAGAAATTGGCCTTATCCACTTGTGCTCTTACTGTCCGTCTTGTATCCTCCATGATCAGAGTCTGAGTAAGCAACTAGATATTCACTTCTTCGTTTGGGATACCATAAACCCAATTCTTATGTGTCAGCAAGATATCGAAAGATACGTTTGACGGTTTCAACATGTGACTCTTTTGGTGCTGATTGATATCTTGCACACATACCCACACTGAATTAAATGTCAGGTATGCTTGCAGTGAGATAGAGTAATGATACAATCATTCCTTTATATTTTGTGATATTGTAATCTTTTCCTTGACATCCGCATCAAGCAATGTAGTTGAGCTCATGGGTGTGTCCGTTCCATTTGCTTCATCCAATCCATACTTCTTCAATAGCTCTTTCAAATATTTTGTTTGAGATATGAAGATTCCATTCTTTCTTTGTTTGATTTGCAAACCGAGAAAGAAATTTAATTATCCCATCATTGACATCTCAAACTCCCCCTGCATTATCTCAGAAAATTCTTTGCACATAGTTTCGTTAGTAGCACCGAAAACTATATCATCAACATATATTTGCACAATTAATATATCATCACATTTTCATTTTGTAAAAAGTGTTGTATCAACTTTTCCTCATACAAAACCTTGATCAATAAGAAATTTACTGAGCCTTTCGTACCATGCTTAGGAGCTTGTTTTAAACCATATAAAGCCTTTTTGATTTTAAAAACATGGTCAGGTTTGGTTACATGATATAGCCATTTAGAAATACACTCTTTACATCCATTTGATAGAGTTTGAATCCTTTGATGCATGTAAAGGCTAAGAGTACACGTATAGCTTCCAATCTAGCCACTGGAGCATATGTTTCCTCATAATCAACTCCTTCTTCCTGATTATAGCCTTTGGCCACCAATCTTGCCTTGTTTCTGACAATAATTACGGATTCATCAAGTTTGTTCTTGAATACCCATTTAGTGCCAATGATCGGATGATCCTTAGGTCGGGGTACCAAATCCCAAACTTGATTTCTTTCAAATTTATTTAGTTCTTCTTGCATTGCTATAACCCAATCATTGTCTGATAGGGCTTTATCAATGTTAGAAGGTTCAATCTCAAAAATGAATGCAGAAAAACTTACTTCATTGAAAATTCTATTTCTAGTTTTGACTCTTTCATTCACATCTCCTATGACTTGATCTAGGGGATGACTCCTATTGTATTTCCAGGCTTTAGGTTGACCTAATGACTGTTCTTCTTCCTTGGTTTGATCAACTTCTGGAATAAGAGATTTAGAAATAGATTGACCATTTTCTTGGTTTAAAACAACTTCCTGCTCATCATCAATGGTTTTGTTAGAGGATTCAAATTCATCAAATACAACGTGAATTGATTCTTCAACAACACATGTTTGTTCATTGAAAATTCTATATGCTTTACTTCGGTTAGAATATCCTAGGAAAATTCCTTCATCTGTTCTTGAATCAAATTTTCCTAAGTTATCTTTACTATTATTACGAATACAACACTTACAACCGAAGATGTATAAATGAGCAAGATTCAGCTTCCTTCCTTTGTATAGCTCGTATGGTGTCTTTCCAAGTTTTGTTCTAATGTAGGCTCTGTTTGAAACATAGCACGTTGTGCTCATTGCATTGGCCCAGAAAACTTGAGACACGTTCTTTTCATTTAGCATTGCTCTAGCCATTTTAGTGAGCACTCTATTCTTTTGTTCCACGACTCCATTTTGTTGTGGTGTCCTTGGAGTAGAGAAATTGTGATTAATGCCATTAGTATCACAATATTCTTCAAAGGCTTGAATCTCAAATTCTCCACCGTGATCTGCCCTGATACCTGCAATGGACATACCTTTCTCATTTTGCACTTTCTTGGCAAAAATAATGAATTTTGCAAAGGTTTTATCCTTTGATGATAGAAAAATAGTCTATGTAAATGTAGAGAAATCATCAACAATGACCAATGAATATAAGTTGCCACTAAGACTTTTAACTCTTGCTGGACCAACTAAATCCATATGTATCAGTTGAAGTCACCAATCAAATCGTTTTTAAAACTTACTTTAGGTAAACCAAGAACTAAATCCTTTTTGAGTAATTTGCCTAGTTGGGGCATGTTGACATAAGCTAGTCTCTTATGCCATAACCAACTTTCATCGGCATTGCTCAGAAAACAATTTTCAGAATCATTTCTATTTATATCAATTGTATAGCAATTACCTTCCCTTTTTGCTTTAAGCTTTGCCTTGATATTTTTCTTATCAAGTTGTAAGTCTTTCTTGTTGACAATTAGACATTCTTCTGAATCAAATATTATCCAGTTGTCTTTATCTGCACTTTGACTTACGCTCAGCAAATTATGACACAAGCCTTCAACGTAATATACATCTTTGACTTGTATTCCTTTGTCATTTTTTATTTCACCAATTCCTGCTGTCCTTGCAGATTGATTTCCTCCAAATTTCACCTTTCCACCTCCCTTAGGTTGCAATGTGGTAAAACTTTTGAAATCTCTGGTCATATGTCTAGAGCGTCCACTGTCTATGTACCACTTGTTATTTTTGGATGCTTTGAGACATATCTGCAATTAAATACGATTAAGTCTTAGGTACCCACTTCTTTTTGGGTCCTTTTGGGTTAGTACAAGAAATTTTTGAAATATATGAACCTTTAGGTACCCATTTGTAGGTTCCTATCATTCCTTTCTTCTTATGAATGCATGATGAAGTATAATGGCCTTTTCTATTACAATAATTACAATGAACAAAAGGATTTGATGTATGCACAGAATGCTAAAAATAATTCAAGTATGATTTACCTCCTGCTTTCTTTCTTCCTTTCCTTTTGTCTGATTTTGGATCATATCTAATTCCAGATCATTTATTTACAAATCGTTGAGCTTTTAAAATCACATTTAGCATTTCACTTCCATTTTTCAAGAGATTTAGTAAGATCAGTGTTTTTCTTTTTCAAAGAAGTGCAATTTTCACAATCCTTTTCAAAATTCTCTTTAAGCTCCACTTCAAGAATTTTGTTTTTCTTTTTGAAAACAACAAGTTCTTTAACTACTTTGATGAATTCAGAATGTAAAGCATTATATTCAGAAAGTAATTCATCAAAGGTAGGATCAGAATCAGTTACCTGTTCTTCTGTTTCCTCTTGAGCAACTAGACATATATTGGCTACTTCCTCTTCATCGCTTTCTTCGTCAAAAGAACTATCTCCCCATATGGCAGATACAAAAGCTTTCTTCTTGTTATAGAATATGCCCTTTCTCTTTTCTTTATTCTTCTGAATCAGCTCTTGACATTCTGATTTGAAATGTCCTGGCTTTCCACATTCATAGTAGATGATGTGTTCTTTATTGCTTATTCCTCCTTTCTGGAAGTTTTTGAATCCTTGGCCTTTCTTGTGGAACTTTCTTAATCATTTCATGATTAGGCCCATTTCATCATCATCAAGCTCTTTACCTTCATCTTGTTCTTCTTCTTTAACTTTTAGTGCTAGACCTCTTTTCTTCTTATTACCAATATCATCTAGTTCTCATTTGAACTTTAACTTGCTTTTATATTCAAAAAGACTTCCAAATAGAGAAGCAACTGATCGAATTGATTCACCTTTTGCTTCCTCAATTGTAGTGACCTTTGCCTCCCAGTCTTTAGAAAGAATATTTAAAATCTTTCGTACTTGGGTATGTTGATCATAGACTTTTCCAAGTGCAGCAAGTTGTTTAAGAAGGTGAGTATATCTAAGTTCAAATTCAGCTATCGACTCACCTGACTTCATTCTAAGTAAATCAAACTCAGTAACCAGAGTATTGATCTGGTTTTCTTTTATTCTAGAAGTTCCTTCATGAGCTATTTCCAACGCTTCCCACATTTCTTTAGCTGTTGGGAGTGTGCAGATTCTGAAGTACTCATTTTGACTCAAGGCACTTTGAATCATTAAAATTGCTTTACTGTTGAGTGTGATGAGTTTCTTGTCATTCTCATCATATTCTGCTGGTGTCTTGGGAACTCTTTGTGAGTCTACAATCTTTTTAGGTTTATAGTTTCCACTCTCAAACACATCCCATAGCCCATATTTAGTAGCCATTACGAAGACTCTAAACTTCGCTTTCCAGAATGAGAAGTGTTCACCATTGAAACCCGGAGGTCTTATGATAGAAGCTCCGTCAGGAAGAATGCCTTCACCTATGCTTGTCATTGGATCCTTCTTAGGCTGTTAAACCTTAACAAGAAGACCTATGCTCTGATACCAAATGTTAGTTCAAGTATTTCACCCAAGAGGGGGTGAATTGGGTGATTCCAAAAATTTCGTTGCGTATAAGGAAATTTACAGAATATTAAAAATAGTTAAGAGTAAGGAGAAATGTCACCGTAGTGTACACTGGGAGTTATACTGGTTCGGCCACAACCACTTTGACCTACATCCAGTCTCTGAGAGTTTCACTATATTCTCCAAGATTTAGTGGGTTCTTGGCACCTCTGTACACAGCAAGTTCCTACACCTGGACACTCGATCCCCCTCACACGTTGAAATCAAATCCCCAACTCAAGGTTCCACTACCTTAAGTTGTCTCAATAACAAATATTGAGTTTGTAATGAAAAACTCTCTCACAGAGAAAATATATAATTTCTGAAGTATAAATGAGTATATGAAAATAAAGCACTAAGTGTATTGATCGATGTGTGTTCTCAGTTCGTGTCTCCTTGTTTTCTTATCTTTGAATGCTCCATATATATAGATGATTTGTAGTGTCTGTTGGAAGCAATTTCAAACTTGTCCGTTAGAGTCGCATAGCAACGGTTGACTATTCTTCGTATTTGAAAACTATCCGCTGGCGGTAGGCAGTGTTAGGTGAACGTTCGAACTTTTATTTGACTTCTCAAATCTATCATACTCTTTCATTGTTTCTCTGCAAATGTACTTAGAATACTAATACAATAAAGAGTTAATCATATAGATAACAAATCAAGAGATATTCGATGAAAATACAATTTCTGGACTGCCTTACTCGAGTGGCTACTCGAGTGATCAAGTTTATTACTCGAGTGGTCCCTTGAGTAAACATATCAAAAATATGCAGTGAACAAATCAACATTTTGCATCATAAATTACTCGGGTAAGACATAGAGTGATATATTACAAACCTTGAGAATACCTAATTACTCTAGTGGCTACTCGAGTGGCCATGTCTTTACCTTCACAGATTACTCGGGTGATCACTGTGGTAAATTGCTTACTCGAGTGGGCATCATTTTTCTTCACACCTTACTCGAGTGATCCCTCAAGTGGCTTTCAAATAACCCAGCAAATTACTCGATTACTCCCTCGAGTAATGGCATCAAATTCTTGGCCAAGAGT
Source organism: Inga oerstediana (assembly GCA_963210345.1). Lineage (NCBI taxonomy): Eukaryota > Viridiplantae > Streptophyta > Magnoliopsida > Fabales > Fabaceae > Inga > Inga oerstediana. The sequence continues at coordinate 46,326,862 of OY723403.1, forward strand.
GTACTATCTGGTTACTCGAGTAGCTACTCGAGTGGTACTTCAAATAACTCTGTAGATTACTCGGGTGGTCCCTCGAGTAATGCTATTTGCTTACTGGTTACTTGAGTGATGTGCTACATTTCTTGGCCAAGAGTCACTGGAAGATTTTGGACCTGGTTACTCGAGTGGCTACTCGAGTGATGCCTGCCGAGTAATGGTCTATATAACTTTACAGATTACCCGAGTGGTCCCTCGAGTAACTTCGTTCAAAATTTGGCAGTGCCTAGTTGGATAAAATTCTGTTTGCTTACTCGAGTAATGGTTTCTATTACCCGAGTGGCTACTCGAGTAAGCCTTCTTAAAACAATTGTTGATTACTTCCAGTGCTGACTCCAAGTGATGCTTTGCCACTTTGCTCAAATCCATTTATTTGTTATTAAATCCTTCCATATTATTAATCCAATCTTTATTATCATCAAAACATATGGGATCTAACAAGGCACACTCGTTTGAGATGGAGCTTAAGGGGTTTTGCTAAGCCCAGCTTCAATATTTTGCATAATTCCTTTGACTGCATTCCTCATAGTCTTATCCAAACTATCACTCTCGGTGGAAGAACCAGGTGTGGATTCACTTGTAGTATCCTTTTCTTTGGATTTTAACATGGTTTCAGTAGATTTAGATATAGACCTGGTCTCCATAGGCTCTCTGATTATGACCCCTTTAGCTCAAGAAGGTCCTTTAAAGGAAGCATATACTACCTTGGGTCTGAATTTCCTTAGAGTTTTTTGATTGGGAGACTTCTTTGAGGATGATTTAGGAGGTGGAGTAACTTCTTCTTTCTCAACATTGGCTCTCTTCATCCTCATTCTGGATTTTCTGATGGGTATCAAGGAGTTAGGTTTTCTGAGAATCTGGGATTTTTGGATTTAGGTGAAGAAATGGTGAGGTTTTTTTGTGTGGGTTTTGATCGCAAAGGAGATTCAAAGATAGTTAGGGAGAGAAATTTGAACTTGTATGCGGAGAGAGAAAAAGATGGTAATCGAATAATGAGTAGAGAGTAGACTGAGCTTCCTTATATTTAGAAGTAGAAGTTATTCGAATAGTTTCATGAGTATTCGAATAGTGTGGAAGTTATTCGGATACTTATGAAATTATTCAAATAATAAAATGATGAATGTGCGTACCTATATTCGGATAGTTCTGGTAATATTCGAATACTCTTGTCTGTAATGACTACAAATATTTGAATAGTTTCTGTTGAGCTGTAAAACTAATTATCTGAATAGAGAAAGATGTATTTGGATAGTTTTCCTTAATCAGTTTAGCCATGCGCTGTATTCGAATAGTACACAAATTATTCGAATAGTCCTCTATCTCTTGCTTCTTGTTGAGTTCAAATAAAGCCTCTGCTATTTGGATACGCTTTCCTATGGACTATTAAGAATTTATTCTATTTGAATAGAAATTGTTATTATTCAAATAATCATTTTGTAGTTAGAATTAAAATTATCCGAATAGAGCTTTGGCTAATCGAATACAAGAAAAAAATATGTTGCTATTCGAATAATAGATCCACTATTTAAATATTTTTATTGTAAATCTTGCTTTTGTATTCAGATAGTGATTCTGTTATTCAGATATCTCCTTTTCAGATTCTAAAGTCAAGTAATACTATTTGAACCCTTTTGGAGGGTTGGTGATCTCTTCTTCTTGCAATTTAGAATTCTTCGAAGATTGCCCCTTCTCCATTTGATCTAAAATTCCCGCCATAGCCTTAGCCACATTCTTGTCATACTTTGGCTTTTTGGTAGGCTTTGGTGTGAAGAAAGGAGTAGAGGAATCAGAAGGAGGAGGTGAGGGAGATTTGACACTCTTCCCTCTTCCGGTTGAAGTACTCTTTTTGGATTGAGCCCTTGTAACAATAGGCTCTTTAATCACAACTCCTTTAGGTTTCGGTTGAGATTGAGGTTAAAGAGGAATTTTAGCTTTGGTTTTGGAGTAAGTTTTCTTCTCTTTCTGGGAGAGAAGAAAGAGGATCAGGGTTTTGTTGTGAATCAGAAGAGTCTGTGAAGGAGAGATTCTTGGTTCTCACCATTTTGAAAAACAGAAACTTGAAATTCTTAGAAAAACAAAGTGACTGACGTGAATTAGGGCACAGAGAATTTGAGAAAAAATTGGAGGTTTTTGGAACAGAAATCTCTTGGGTTTTAACGGAAATGAAGCAAGGAATCACTTGTGAAAAGTTTTTGTGAGAGAAAATAGTGATTTACTCGAGGTGATTTTGTGGAAATGACCGAGTTTGCGATAGATAAAGACCTAGAACCCGACGTTACTCGAGGCCTTCCTCGGGTGTTCATACAGAGAAATTCTAAAATAATTTATTTAAATTGCGTACCTGGCATGAATAATATTGTAATTATCCATGGATATTCCCTCGATCATTCATAACCAACTTTTAACAGATTTGAGTCGCTTTTGCATCAAATTGAAAAACTGGACTTCCAGTTACTCGAGTGCTTACCCGAGTAAGCTTTAAGTTTACTCGAGGAACGCCTCGGGTAACCTCTCTTTTCAACTTCCGACTCTTCATTTCTTTGTAACTGAACCATTAGATTTGAATTTCAAGTAACTTGATCTGTTACTTCCAGTTTTGAAGTCCATTACTCGAGTAAAGTGTGACTTTACTTCAAGTTGTTCCTCGGGTAATGCTTCTCTGTTAGTCATAACTTCAAGTTGGTACTCCAGTAAAGGTATCCTCTGATCATATCTGTTTTTGTTTCAAAAAACAGAGTTTCTTTCTTCCTGCAAAACAAGTTTCTATATGCTCCGATGCTTAAGTTAGTAATCATCAAAACATTATCAAGTGACTTCATCTAATATTATGAAAAGCTGAAATTACTTATAACTCATTGGGATTTACCATTCCCAATTCTCTTCTAATGTAAAGAAATTGATCTTTTGCAAGGGGTTTTGTAAAGATATCAGCTAATTGGAGATGAGTAGGGATGAATATTACTTTTACATCCTTCTTTTGAACATGATCTCTGATGAAGTGATGTCTGACATCGATATGCTTGGTTCTAGAGTGTTGAACTGGATTCTTTGCCAAGCTTATCATACTGGTATTGTCACAATAGATTGGTATTTCTTTGAGATAAATACCAAGATCTTGTAGTTGTTGTTTTAACCATATTACTTGAGCACAACAACTTGAGACTGCAATATATTCGGCTTCCGTTGATGAAAGAGACACTGTATTTTGTTTCTTGCTAAACCATGATACAAGTGATCCTCCAAGAAATTGTCCTTGTCCGCTAGTGCTCTTTCTATCTGTTTTGTATCCTCCATAATCAGAATCTGAATATGCAACAAGATATTCACTTCTTCCTTTGGGATACCACAAACCCAATTCGGGTGTGTCAGCAAGGTATCTAAAGATTCGTTTGACCGTTTCAGCATGTGATTCCTTTGGTGCTGATTGATATCTTGCACATATGCCAACACTAAATTGGATGTCTGGTCTTCTTGCCGTGAGATAGAGTAATGATCCAATCATTCCTCTATATTTTGTGATGTTGTAGTCTTTCCCTTTGACATCAGCATCAAGTAACGTAGTTGAGCTCATAGGTGTGTCAGTGCCATTTGCTTCATCCATTCCATACTTCTTCAATAGCTCTTTCAAATACTTTGTTTGAGATATGAAGATTCCATTCTTTCTTTGTTTGATTTGCAAACCAAGAAAGAAATTCAATTCTCCCATCATTGACATCTCGAATTCTCCCTGCATTATCTCAGAAAATTCCTTACACAGAGATTCATTAGTAGCACCGAAAACAATGTCATCAACATATATTTGAACAATTAAAATATCATTGTGTTTTCTTTTTATAAAGAGTGTTGTATCAACCTTTCCTCGTACAAAACCTTGATCAATAAGAAACTTACTGAGCCTCTCATACCAAGCTCTAGGAGCTTGTTTTAAACCATATAAAGCCTTTTTGAGTTTGAAAACATGGTCAGGTTTAGTAACATCCTCAAAACCTGGAGGTTGTTCTACATACACTTCTTCCATGATGTAACCATTTAAAAATGCACTCTTTACATCCATTTGATAGTGTTTGAATCCTTTGATGCATGCAAAGGCTAAGAGTACACGAATAGCTTCCAATCTAGCCACTGGAGCATACGTTTCCTTATAATCAATCCATTCTTCCTGATTATAGCCTTTGGCCACCAATCTTGCCTTGTTTCTGACAATAATTGCGGATTCATCAAGTTTGTTCTTGAATACCCATTTAGTACCAATGATCGGATGATCCTTGGGTCAGGGTACCAAATCCCAAACTTGATTTCTCTCAAATTGATTTAGTTCTTCTTGCATTGCTATAACCCAATCATTGTCTGACAGGGCTTCATCAATGTTAGAAGGTTCAATCTCAGAAATGAATGCAGAAAAACTTACTTCATTGAAAATTTTATTTCCAGTTTTGATCCCTTCATTCACATCTCCTATGACTTGATCTAAGGGATGACTTCTATTATATTTCCAGGCTTTAGGTTGACCTAATAGTTGCTCTTCTTCCTTAGTTTCATCAACTTCTGGAATAAGAGACTTAGAAATAGATTGATCATTTTCTTGATTTAAAACAACTTCCTGTTCTTCATCAATGGTTTTGTCAGAGGATTCAAATTCATCAAATACAATATGAATTGATTCTTTAACAACACATGTTCTTTTATTGAAAACTCTATATGCTTTACTTCGGTTAAAATATCCTAGGAAAATTCCTTCATCAGTTTTAGAATCAAATTTTCCTAAGTTATCTTTACCATTATTATGAATAAAACACTTACAACCGAAGCTGTGTAAATGAGCAATGTTTGGCTTTCTCCCTTTGTACAGCTCGTATGGTGTCTTTCCAAGTTTTGTTCTGATATAAGCTCTATTTGAAATATAGCATGCTGTACTCATAGCATCAGCCCAGAACACTTGAGACACATTCTTTTCATTCAACATTGCTCTAGCCATTTCAGTGAGCACTCTATTCTTGCGTTCCACAACTCCATTTTGTTGAGGCGTCCTTGGAGCAGAGAAATTGTAATCAATGCCATTAGTATCACAATACTCTTTGAAGGCTTGATTTTCAAATTCTCCACCATGATCGGTCCTAATTCCTGCAATGGACATACCTTTCTCATTTTGCACCTTCTTGGCAAAAACAATAAATTCTTCAAAGGTCTCATCCTTTGATGATAGAAAAATAACCCATGTAAATCTAGAGAAATCATCAACAATGACCAATGAATATAGGTTGCCACCAAGACTCTTTACTCTTGCTGGACCAACTAAATCCATATCCAATAATTGTAATGGTCTATTTGTTGAAATCTCATTTTTCAATTTGAAAGATGATTTAGTTTGTTTACCCTTTTGACATGCATCACAAATCAAGTCATTCTTGAAATTTACTTTGGGTAATCCAAGCACTAAATCCTTTTTGAGTAATTTGCCTAGTTGATGCATATTGACATGAGCCAATCTCTTATGCCATAGCCAACTTTCATCGGCATTACTCAGAAAACAATTTTCAGATTCATTTCTACTAATATCTAGAGTATAATAGTTACCTTCCCTTTTTGCTCTGAGCTTAGCCTTGATATTCTTCTTATCAAGCTGTAAGTCATTCTTGTTGATAATTAAGTATTCTTCTGAGTCAAATATTACCCAGTTGTTTTTATCTGCACTTTGACTTACGCTCAGAAAATTGTGACACAAGCCTTCAACATAATATACATCTTTGACTTGTATTCCTTTGTCATTTTTGATTTCACCAATTCCTGCTATCCTTCCGGATTGATTTCCTCCAAATTTTACCTTTCCACCTTCCTTAGGTTGCAATGTGGTAAAACTTTCGAAATCTCCGGTCATATGTCTAGAGCATCCACTATATATGTACCACTTGCTATTTTTGGATGCTTTAAGACATACCTGCAATCAAATGACTAAGTCTTAGGTACCCACATCTTTTTGGGTCCTTTTGGGTTAGTACAAGTAATTTTCTGAATATATGAACCTTTAGGTACCCATTTGTAGGTTCCTATTGTTCTTTTCTTCTTATGAATGCATGAAGAAGTATAATGTCCTTTTCTATTACAGTAGTTACAAAATGCAAAAGGATTTGATGTATGCACAGAATGCTGGAAATAATTCAAATAAGACTTACGTCCTACTTTCTTTCTACCTTTCCTTTTATCTGATCTTGGATCATAACCAATTCCAGATCGGTCATTTACAAATCGTTGAGCTTTTAAAATGACATTTAGCATCTCACTTCCTTGAGTAAATTTTTCAAGAGTTTTTGTGAGATCAATATTTTTCTTTTTCAAAGAAGAGCAATTTTCACAATCCTTTTCCAAACTTTCTTTAAGTTCAATTTCAAGAGCTTTGTTTTTCTTTTTGAAAATAACCAATTCTTTAACTATTTTGATGAATTCAGAATGTAATGCATTATATTCAGAAAGTAATTCATCATAGGTAGGTTCAGAATCATTTACCTCTTCTTCTGTTTCTTCTTGAGCAACAAGACATATATTAGCTACTTCTTCCTCATCACTCTCTTCGTCTGAGGAGCTGTCACCCCATATAGCATATACGAAGGCCTTCTTTTTGTTGAAGAATTTGCCTTTTCTCTTTTCCTTGTTCTTTTGATTCAGGTCTGGGCATTCTGATTTGATATGTCCTGGTTTTCCACATTTATAGCAGATAATATGATCTTTGTTGCTATTTCCTCCTTTCTGAAAGTGTTTGAATCCTTGACCTTTCTTGTAGAACTTTCTGAATCATTTTATGATTAGGCCCATTTCATCATCGTCAAACTCCTCATCCTCATCCTGATTCTCTTCTTTCGCTTTTAGTGCTAGACCTTTCTTTTTCTTGTCACCAATGTCATCTAGTTCTCGTTTGAACTTTAGTTTGCTTTCATATTCAGAAAGACTTCCAAATAGAGAAGCAACTGATCTCATTAATTCTCCTTTTGCTTCTTCTATTGTAGTAACTTTTGCTTCCTACTCTTTAGAAAGAATATTCAAGATCTTTCGTACTTGGGTATGCTGATCATAGACTTTCCCAAGAGCTGCAAGTTGGTTAACAAATTGAGTATATCTAAGTTCAAATTCAGAAATCGACTCACCTGATTTCATTCGAAGTAGATCGAATTCGGTGACCAAAGTGTTGATTCGATTCTCCTTTATTCCCGAAGTTCCTTCATGAGCTATTTCCAGAGCTTCCCACATTTGTTTTTCTGTTGGAAGTGTGCAAATTCTGAAATATTCACTTTGACTCAAAGCGCTTTGTAACATCAGAATTGCCTTGCTGTTGAGAGTGATAAGTTTCTTGTCATTCTCATCATATTCCTCTGGCGTCTTGGGAATTTTCTGAGAATCTACAATCTTTGTAGGTTGATAGTTTCCACTCTCAATTACATCCCATAGTCCATATTCAGTAGCCATTACGAACACTCTGAATTTAGCTTTCCAGAAAGAGAAGTGTTCTCCATTGAAACCGGGAGGTCTAGTGATGGATGCTCCGTCGGGAAGAATTCCTTCACCCATGCTTGCCATTGGATCCTTCTTAGGCTGTTAAACCTTAACAAGAAGACCTACTCTCTGATACCAAATGTTAGAACAAGCGTTTCACCCAAGAGGGGGGGTGAATTGGGTGATACTAAAATTTCTTCGGAAATGTAAAACTTTAACAGTGAAATTAAAACAGTAAGGAGTAAGGAGAAATATCACCGAAGTGTACACCGGGAGTTATACTGGTTCGGTCACAACCACTTTGACCTACGTCCAGTCCTTAGAGCTTCTCTGAGAGTTTCACTATAACTTCCAAGATTCAGTGGGTTCTTGGCACCTCAGTACAAGCAAGTTCCTTCACCTGGACACTCGCTCCCCCTTACAAGTTGTAATCCAATCCCAACTCAAGGTTCCACAACCTTAAGTTATCTCAATAACAAATATTGAGTTTGAATGAAATATCTCTCTTACAGAGTGAATAAGAATCACTGAAGCATAGAAATATAATTATAATGTGAAAACAGAGCAATGAACTTGATGATACGTTTGTGTGTGTGTTCTTGTTCTTTCTCTGTTTCGATGTTCCCATATATATAGATATGTTGGTGAAGACCGTTGGAACATTTTCCTTTCGTCCATTGGAGAGTGCGCAGCCACTATTGACTTTTCCAGTTTTTGAAAAATATCCATTGGCGGTGGCTGGCATTTAAACGTTTCATTTGACTTCCATTACTTGATATGATTTCTTCATTGTTCATCTGTAAATAGACTAAGAATAATAATACAATGAAAGATTAATCATATAGGAAACAAATCAATGAACGTTTGAATGATTTCTGGATTTCTGGGTTTGCCTACTCGAGTATTATTTGAAGTTTACTCGAGTACTTACTCGAGTATCATCAAGAAATCTTTAATCAACTGCAAGTCAACAGACAAATTTAATATCACTCGGGTAGTGCATGGAATAACCAATTTTCAAACCTTTAGAAATATATGTTTACTCGAGTAATGCACTCACAACTTTATGAGTTACTCGGGTACCAGCTCGAGTAAACCTTCAAATAAAATTTTGGTTACTCGATGCTTTACTCTAGTAATGTTGGTAGGATTTCAAGGCCGAGAGCACTTACCTTGTTACTCGAGTACTTACTCGAGTAAACTTACTCTTTGGGCACAACTTACTTGGGTAATGACTTGAGGTTTTCCTTGAAAATATCTCTGCATACTCGGGTACCTACTCGAGGAATCCACTTAAAATAGAACATTAAATACTTGCATACTAGAGTAATGACTCGAAGAAAATGAGATAAAATTATATCAAGTTAATCGGGTACTACCTTCAAGTTTTTACTTACTTCAGTGCATTACTCGAGTACCTACTCGAGTAACATTGGCAGTGGTACAAAATGCCGAGAGCAACACATTTCCAGACACAGAGTTACTCGAGTACCTACTCGAGTAACATTGGCAGGCCGAGAGCAACTGAAAGGTTTTCACATAGTTACTCGGGTAGTTCCTCGAGTAACGTTGGCAGGCCGAGAGCAACTCTAAGTTTTTATCTGGTTACTCGAGTAGCTCCTCGAGTAACGTTGGCAGGTTACTGGAAGGTGCCTCTGGTTACTTCAAGTTTTGTCTCATTACTCGAGTACGTACTCGAGTAATGCCTTAGAAAACTTGCTTCTGATCAAGTTTCTCAGCATTTTCTCTTGGCCTTTCTTCATTACTCCAATGCTTACCTCAAGTGATGCTTATTCCTGTTATTACTTTGTTCAAACTTATTTATTAATCATTTCCTTTTCAAACCATTCTTTTGTTATCATTAAAACATGAGATCTAACACACACTTCTTGGCTTGTGAGTGAGATATGATCCTGCTCGAGTGAGCATGGGCATGCTCGAGTGAGGTCTTGCCTGGAAGTAGTCTGTGCTCTCGGGCAAACACTCTTGGTGTTGCACTTCTTGGTGCTCGAGTGTACTAGAGGTCATTGCTCGAGTGCAGCTTCTTGTGCTCGAGTGAGTATGAGAGATATTATGAGGATTTACTCTCGGGCAAACACTTTATGTGTTTTACTCGCTGGGACTCGAGCACGACTGAGGGCATCACTCCAGTGAGGTGGTTGTCACTCGAGTGAGGCAGCCCAAAAGTGGTGTTTTGCATTCGAAAAAGATACCTTCTGGGTAGTTTCTTCCAACCCTTCGGGATACGTTTAGGCCTATTATAGCCACCTAAAGAGTCTAAATGATAACCAACATAAAGTATTACGAGATTTGGAAACTTGGAAAAGAGATTGACCTATTGTCCCCATTTTGGTTATAGGATTTGATATCTGCCGTCCTCGTGAGCCCACTGAGCCAGCAAACGTCAGGAAGGAATGAGGTAGTAACTTTTCTTTCGTACCATATGTGATGCATTGTATGTGTGTATTATCATTGATTTGTGATAAATTCGTATGCTACAATATTGTGAATATGTGTAAGCACCGTCATTCCGATAGTCCCTGAGTAGCTAACAACAGTTCGGGTAAGGGTTGTGTGCCTTCCCGGCGGAGAAAGGGGATGAGGATGAGGTGTGACTTTGTGATTATGTGAAAAGCCAAAAGGCTATTTGTGAAGGCCGACGGGCCATTTGAGAAAGCTGGATAGCTATATGAGCTATAAGGCTATGTGTATGCACTGCCACGCCAACAGTCCCTGAGTAGCTAACAACGATTCGGGTTAGGACGGTGTGCCTTCCCAGTGGAGAAAGGGGATGAGGGTGGGGTGTGATTTGTGCTGCTGTTGCTGTATGATGATTTGCTTACATGCTGTGTGTTTATGTGTGGTATAAATGTTTTGTTACTACTGGGATTCTCTTGAATCTCATTCTTTCCTTTAACTAACCTTTCAGACAAGGTGAGTGGCTCCAAGGAGAATCGCATGACCTGGAGTGGTTAGAACCCTGTAGGGACATTTTCTTTTGGATATATTGGTTAATCATGTTGGACAGAGATCTTGTAAATTATTTTTGGGTTGTAATTAGTAGTTGACTATAGTTGTGTAATCCCCTATATGGGAATCGTGAACCTTGGAGTGAATGAATGGAACCCGGGGGTTTCCGGGATTGCTATTAGATATTCTGATATGAATTAATGTAAATTAACTGCACAAGTGATTATATTCAATAATTGAACTTGAGACCGGAATAGGAAAGAAGTTTTAAAAATTTTATAAAGTCCCTACTACTTAGTGGGTGTGTTAATGAGTTTTGAACTATCCAATGATCTCTAACCCCTTTTTGCTATGCGTTATCGAATCTTAATTACGTTAATTATGGCAGGGGGTTACAGAAACTTCCTTTTCGAGCACTACTTGGAAATAAAGTAGGGTTTAAAAATTGGCTGTGAACTTGTAAAGCTAGGTAATACAGATTTACTAGCTTTCGAAGTTATAGTTTTTTCAAAATATGTTCTCCAAGTGTTTGAAGATATGAATTTGTATAATTATTTTGTTCAATGATATTTTGAATATCAGTTGAGTTTGTATCAAATTTGGGGTCTTTGGTTTTAAAAGGTGAAGCAATTACAAAAGCTTCTCCAATTTTAACACCAGAGATTTCAAAAGATTGTTTTGGTGAAAACTTAGATTCTGTCTTATTTCCATCTTTTAAAATCCAAGAGGCATTAATGCCTTCAATTGGCTGAAAGAGATAATCCTTTATTATCTATTCTTCTACATATGCATTAAACCATAGAAACAACGGAATATGAAGTTTATACCTTTCAAGCATTTTGTAAAACCTTTTTTGAATTGGATTTCACAATTTTTCAGTTTTATATTTTGTAAAAAACCATTCTCTTCTTTCTTTGTTTTGGTCAGAATAAAAATATTTTCTTAAATATTTTTTATCTAACTGAAATTGTTCCTCTATGACACCTGCTATATTGGAATATGTTAGAGATTGATAGGTTTGGGTTTCTACCTGCTCATCTTCTAAGTTTTGGTAGACAGGTCTTACGTCACTGGCAGATATATCTAATCCTTGCATAACTGAAGGTGAAATTATTAGTTCTTTTGTAGAAGAGCTACAAGAATGCCTAGAAGGTTGTTCTAAAGCAGTTCTAAAGCTTTCCTGAATTGAGGGAGTCCTAGAAACACTAAATAACCTTCTTCTATCAAAAGTGATTCTAACATCCCCATTCTCATTTTGCCTAATCCTGTATGAATCAGGTATAGGTTTTGGGATAAAAGGTGCAACCTTATTTAAATCCCAGGCATCAAGAAGAGTCACATCTTCCCATTTTATAGTTTTTGGAACCCTAACATTTGCTTTTGTAGCATTTGTTAGGAACAAACATGTTTCTTTGGTTTGATCAAACATTTTGACATTTAAGGTACATGAAATCATTATCTTTATATGAACATGCATGGTAATATTTATAATAGCTCCATAAATAACCTAGAAACTTCAACTTGTCTAGCACAATTCTATGGAACTGGACGGTAATGATATCAATGTAAGGGAGAAAGTTTTAAATATGTTTAGATCTTTCTCATTCTGCTCCAACTCTAGCCGTTCTTCTGCTCCTTCTTCATCTTCAAACTTTGGTATTACACCAAACAAAATTGCAGGAAAATCTTCCTCACAAAATAATATTTTCAATAATGAAATCCATTTTGAAGATATTAACCAAAAATTCAGTGACTGGACAATTCCAGACATTGATAAAAATGAGCTTTATAAGCAAAACAATAAATTCTTCAAATATTCTGATTATAAAATTAGAACAGATGAAGAAACAATTCCTTTGGGATCAAGGAAAACTGACATGCCTCTCTTATCAAAAAAATCAATAATAAAACACCAAAAGAAATATAAATTTCTACATATTGGATGTGTTCAAATTGCATTAAAACCATTAATCAAAATTGGTTTAGATGTTGCCACTCTTGCATGTGTTCAAGATGGTAGGCATGAAATTTCTGCACCAAAAGACATAATGTTCAAAGTACAATGATTGACCCCTAGTGCATAATTTCCAACACTTAGGACTTTTACCAAACTGGGCTTACTAACCTACTTAATTTAGGCTTATTCTCAAACTTCTAAACCCAAAATTTGGGATATTACATATATCTTCCTCATAACACGTGTATGGGGTAGATCATTCTTGTAACAATATTCTATTACACTCTTGTGCTATATAACAAGCAAAGGCCTGAGCAAAATCATTACCTCAGCCTTTATTCAACTTTGAGCTTATTTTCTTTTCTAGCTAGAAAAGGAAAACTTAATTTTTCAAAAATTGATAGATGCCATTAGATCATTAATATGGCTTCTCATGCAGTACCCATAACTAATCATTAGATCTGTAGTTTCATTTCTCTTACATTTTATTTAGTTGGTTGAATTGATTCCATATGATTCAACTTTTACTGCTTTTTGTTATTCAGAGATACTAATTGTAACCCCTGCCATCATATAGGTCGTAATTAGTGTTTAAACTCATTTTATAAGTAAATGGAAGATCGAGGGCAATTTAAAACTTTTTACAAAAACCTGTACAATATAATCTCTGTTCATTTGAAATAAAAAGAGTTGGCCTATTCGGTTTGTCACACATATAATATCATAGTGCTAACAAAATTCCCGACATTCACTAGGGATAATATCATTAACCCAAGAGTTTTACAGGGCATCATTGCCCATCTCAGTTTCCTATACCTGGGATTACACAATAACTAAAAATCTATGATCAATCCAATATATACAATTGTCCAAATGATAACAAAAAACTAAAAAGAAACTAAGACTACCATCGGCAATCCTAGTCATCCTTGCTCACTTGCTTGTCCTGAGATCCACTTGCCCTGACTAAAATTGTTATTTGGAAAGAGTGAGATTCAAAAGAATCCTATTAGCAACAGTTTACGTATATGACACATAATTAAACAAAGCAAGTAAGCATATATCACAATGCAGTAATAACAATATTCAAGGCCGGGCTAACCGCCACGTCCCCTATTCATTCAAAGTTAGGCTAACCGCTATGTCCCCTCAATCATTCAAGGCCGAGCTAACCGCCATGTCCCCTCGCTCATTCAATGATAAATACAAATAAGCAATGCATTAAACATGATATAGGATGTCACTACCTTATTCTTTCCATTCTTGTTCAGGCATAGGCCTTCTACGTTCCAGGAAAATATCAAATCCTATAGTCATAATTAAGGACGATAGGTTAACACTTATTCCAATACTCAAATGACTTCAAAACACTTAGATTTGGTTATCATTAAAGTCCCTTAGGTGGCTACTAGAAGCCCAAACAAATGCCTAAAGGGTTGGGTAGCACTATCTTAAAGGCCACCTTTTTTTGTGTCCCTCGTAAAACGTGTCGCTTCCGGCTTCCGACTCAGTCCTAAAATATTAAATGTACAAGAAACTGGTTATAACCTATCCATATATCATTTTAGGCACTACCATAGTGTTTCTTGTGGTTATATTAGCCTATGGTGAGAATTTACCAAAATACCCCCGGGACATCAGCCCAGCCCCGTCGTACCCGGCCCAACTGTACTTTTCTTCCAAAATTTTGACATGGGCTATCCTGACATATTTTCGTCCAAGGAATCCATTTCCAGCTCAAAATTATCAAATTCAATGTCAAATTACGAAACTGCCCTTGAAAGCCCTACTTTTAGGGTTGTAGGGGTGTTTCTGTAATTATACTTTTCGGCCTTTTCCGGAAAAGTGCCAAACTGTAACCCCACCTAATTTTTCCTCCCGAATCCAATGGAATTATCAAATGATTGAAAATTCTACTCCTACCCCTAGATCTAGCCCTGACCAAAATTATGGGATCCTCAGAGAAAAATCGGGGTTTTGCGATTTCGGCTCCATAAACACGTTCATTTCTAGTTCTAACCACTTTATTAACCATCTAATTGAGTTATAACAACCATCTGAACTAAAATTGGGCAGCATAACCCTTAGGCACAGACATTTTCAAAATTCAAAACCAATGGTAATCCGGTGAAATTTTCGCCGATTAAATTGTCCACAACAGCTAAAATAGTTAATATACAAAGGTTTGGAAGTTACTTCAAGTTTATACTAGCTTTTTCCCCAATATGGCGGAAACCCTAACCTTTAAACAACAGATTTTTGAGCCTCTAAACCTTAAAGAATAAAGAAGAGTAGCCTAGAGTCGAAGTTATACGCGTTAGGAGCTAAATCGCTGGAGAAATCGGCTTACCTTGTGAGATTTCTTCCCTTTCTCTCTCTAAACCCTCTCAACTTTCTCTCTCTTGTTTCAGATCTGTTTTGCACAAAATGGGCTGATGGAAGAAGGAGGTAATGATATATTATAATATATCATATATTATATTTTATTTAACCAATTTCCAAAAATTCCAAAATCAATTTTTATGCACATAAACCCTATGCACATGTAACTAAGCTCATTAAGCTCAACCAATATTTTCTTCCTCTTACAACATGTAGGAGGCACCTAGGGGTCCCTCCCTATGATCTCAATTGGCTTCACAACTTGTCCAAATTACATATACACGTAAAGTTTCAATTTTGGTCAAAATTGCACTTTTTGCTCAAATTTTCCATAAATTCATATTAAATTGACCAAAATATTCTAAATACATTTTTCCTTTTTATCTTCCTTAATTAACTGAAATTAATTTCAATTAATTGGAAAATAATTAATTTTGTGATAAATGACAAAATTACGATTTTGCCATTACCTTTTTATTCCAATTTCTTTTCTTATTTTTATTTGGCCAATTTCCATCAAATTTTGGACCAAATATTTTCTCTAATTTTTCTCCATTTTTGGACCTTAATATTGGGCTTTTTAAATTACCCAAATTAATTCCATAATTATTTTTCCCATTTTCTCATGAAAATGAACATTTATAAAATTCATAAATTCCAAATTCATGAATATTTACCATTTTATTGAATTTCTCAAATAATGACAATATATTTGATGAATATAAAATTTCGGGTATTACACTAATAACTATGGTATGTGGTTTTGACTAAACTAATATACTAGTATATCTTAATAGCTTTGGCTCAAAAGCTGTCATCGTCCACTTTCAACGGGTATATATATTTTCCCCAATCATTTTCAACGGGTTTTTAAGCATAAGGTTTGGATTAATTATTGGGATAATTAATCTATAAATCCCTATAATTTAATCTGGTTTTTAATTAGATCCCTATATTTGTTTTTTTTTTTTGCCTTTTTATCATATTCTTATTATTCCACCTATTTTTAATCAGGTTCTTAAGTTTTTATTTTTTTAACAGGTTCTTTATAGTTTGACATGTTTTTAATCAGGTTCTTAATTACAATTTTTTTCATTTTTTATTTTTATTAATTCCTTGAAAATACGGAGGATTGATTAAAAGTCAAGAAAAATTATAAGGATATGATAGTTAAAAAAAATTGCAAGGACCCAATAAAAAAATTAGTTAAAACTATAAATACCTACAGATTAATGATACCCAATTTAAGTGATGTTGCCATGTACATGATAAATAAGGCACATCAACCTAACATACCTTTTTATACCATCAGCGTCAAGATTAGTGCGGAACAAACAAAACAAATCATACACATCAAGGAATATGTAAAGAACAAAGTCACTAAACTATCACGGCTCCTTCACTAAGAAAGTCAATACATCTTCCAGTACATCTCATGAATAAGCAAATGGACCTAGGCTTCTGTTCTTATGGGTTAAGATAATTATTTTCGTGTAGGACTAAGTTCACAAGAGTTTGATATAAGTCAGCCACTAATTTAGACGGTACAGATCTCAACATGTGCATTGTGATAAGCACATGAATAAAATTCCCACAAAAACTTATTATTATAGTGGCTACTTCTAATGAACGTAAACCTCCATTATTATATTTGAAACAAACCATAATTGTATTGCTCAATTATATAGACCCTCTGTTGCTTGTAGGCCACTGTACTCGGGAAGGTAGTCCTCATAACTATTGTTATCAAACTCGTGAGATGATTTTCCGAGTTTACCGTTTTTATATTTATAGCTTATAAAATTATGTCGAGTCATAGGTAAACTCTGTTAAACTCACAAGTTTATACATCGAGTTTATCATTTTTTATATTTCTATTTTACAAAATCATGTCAACCCACTTAAACTCATTAATTTTTTCGATTTCATCATGCTTATTGGCTTTATATACAAATTTTATAGAAATTTATTTATTAAGTATGATAAATTATGAATTTTATGGCTTTAATTTCAATTATTTAGATTTAAAATATATTTAAATTAAATAGTTGTCATTTTTTATATTTTAATTATACACTATTATACCTATATAATGATAAAAGAAAACTCTTAAGGGTTTAAGCTTCGAGTTCACGATACGAGTTTACGTTACTGACACAATGTTGCCTAAACTCATGAGTTTGATAATATTGCTCATAATGATGAACTTTGGTCCAACCTTTGGAGAATCAAGCCTCCTTTAAAATTCATTTGTGTTTTTGGATGTCCTATATATATATATATATGAATGTTTGGAGCACATGTTCTTCACTTGTGATTATGTGAAGGCAATCAATTTGGTCTCTGCTACACTTTCTATCAAATCTATTGTTATAGCTAATCAATGTTTTTTTTAAACAAAAAAAGGTGGATATCTAATTTGATTAGAGACTACAATCAAGACTTCAATGAGCACCTAGTGCACTATCATCATGCTAAAAGGTTATTTAGTATGAGGGATTTGGTAGGGAGGGAGGATTTTTATGAGTTGAATTAAAAACAATTGAGAAATGGGATTATAAAATTTTAATGAAGAAAAGATGTGCAATAAAATAGTAAGAAAAATCAACTAAAAAATCTTAACCTCACTTCTCTAACTATAGATAGAAGAAGGGTGATGGAACCAGAATTAGTTATACAGGAATACAATGCTCTTGTGAATTACTCTTTTGCATTAAACATAAGAGAAAGAAAAAGGGAAATAACCATATTGCATTAAACAAGGCCAGACTTCAAGACCTATCCTTGGCATATAGATTGTGTTGTGTACATATTGATGATTAACTTGGAAACTATACTTACAATCAAAATCAGTACCAATAAAAAACTCGATCAACTAATCAGAACACCAAATACACAACCTCTTGACCTGAAACATCGTACTGGAATTTCCAAACAACGCAAAAAGGAATAGAAAGAATAGCGAAGAAAAATGAATAGTTCTAGGAAGAATAAGAGTCACTTGCAAATGAGAAACGTGATCACGGCTTGACATGGAGTAGAGGGCGCCGTTGGCTCCAAGTGAAGCCTGAAGTAAGCGCGGAAAATGATGAGCGTGTTCATTTGCCTTCACCTAAACCATGTTAAAGATTATTTAAGTTCTTCAACATAATTATAAGTCAACCACAAAAAAGAGACAATATTAAATATGAAAAAACTTCAGCCAGAACCGTCTCCATTTCTTCCCACAACCCTTCTAAGATTACAATTCAGTTTTGCATTCGGATGGTAAAAAGAAGAGGGAGGGAAGGTAAGGTCAGAATGAGAGGGTTACACATTATTTTGAATCTAGTGTCTCTTTAATATTGTATTTCTACCTTAAAAAAAGCTTATGAACTCTTCATCTGGTTTTTATTCAATTTAACTAATACAGAAACATAATTTGCCTTTATTTCTACTTGAACCCTATAGTCTCTTTAATACTGAATTTCTGCACTATAAAAACTTTTGAAGTCCTGATTTAATTTCATTGGATTTAACTAAAACAAGAACGTGAGAAGTTGAAGTTGAAAGATGATTTGCCATTGTATCTACTTATACATATAGTCTCTTTCATATTAGCTTTTTACAATACAAAAAAAACTTATGAGCTCTTAATTTGTTTTTGATTCCATTCAACTAAAACAGGATAATAGGAAGTAGGAGTAGAAGCAAGATTTGCGTAGACTCTTGATCGCATCACTCTCTTAGACTCTTCTTTAGAATTCAAATCATCCTTCAACTTCAACTTTCCGTGTTGCTGTTTTAGTTAAATTAAATCAAAAACAAATCAAAGTTCAAAAGCTGTTATTAGTGCAGAATTACAGTATTATTGAGACTCTAAGTTCAAGAAAGGAAAATAGTTCTTCAACTTTTCATGTTTCAATTTTAATTAAATTAAATTAAAAAGGAATCTAAGAGTTTAGAAGCTTTTTTGTTTCAGTGAAGAAACCCAGTGTTAAAGAGACTCTGGGTTCAAGTAAATATAGAGACAAATCGTCATTTGTCTTCAATTTCTCATTTTTCTGTTTTATAATGTATGTTTGGATTCGCTTTTAGAAAATAGCTTTTATGATTTCTGAGGTAAGTATATGAGAAGAATTTTGTCTCAGCTTGCGAAAAAAGGGTTTCTGAAACTACAATTTTGTGGTTTCCCCAATACTCATTTAGTTAAGCTCAATCAAAAACAAATGAAAATTTCATAAGCTTTTTTAAGTGTAGAAATACAGCGTTAAAGAGAGTATGATTAAAAATAATGTGCAATCCCTCTCTCTAACCTTACCTCCCCTACCTCTCTTTCTTATCATCCAAATGCAAAAACCTCGTAGAGTTATGGCCTTTAGTAGAGTTATGGGATGAAATGGAGATGACTTTGAAAGAGTTTTGCTCATATATAATATATGATCTCTATCGTATAGTTGAGTTTTAATTATCTTTAAGAGTTGTAAACTTTTAATTATCTTTGACATTGTTTAGGTGAAGCTGAATGAACCACCAACCTGTTTAGTGTTTACAAGCGGCACAAAGACTGGATTGGACCGGGTTAGGCATCTGTACAACTTCTCGTCTAAAATAAGACCGGGCTGGAGTTTTTGGTCTAATACCACTCCGGTCTTGTTGGACCTGGACGTACACTGGTTGGACTTTGTACACGGTGTTATTGGGCTGGTCCAGGTTGCCTTGCTGTTTATATTTTTCTTATGAAAACAGAACCAGTTACTAGAGAAATAAACAAAAAACATTGAACAATTTTAATATGCTCATGTTCATGTTCTATCTCCATATCCACGAGCGATAATGCAGTTCGTTTTTTCTTTTGGTTGAACTTCATTTGAAAAGGACACAAATTGCTCAATGCAAACTTTACCTCTCACAGAGAATCTAACAAAAGAACTCACAATAATATATTTGAATAATATTTCATTAGAATACAACATCAACAACAATAAAACTTTATCTTATTAGGTGGGTTATTATATTTCATTTCATCAACATAATATTTTTAAAGAGTGGGAAAGAGCAACCAGTAGCTTCAAGCATAAACAGGACATTGAACACTCCGTTCAAATCATTAGCTTCAATCAAAAGCAATTTCACACCCTCTGTTGTTCTTGAAAATATACTCTCTCAGGCTCTTGATTCTTAATATAAGACACATTTACTTAATTTATTAGATTAAAGAATTTGGTTAATATGATATATATTTTCTAAAATACTATAGTCATCTTTTTGAGTACTGTTGAGGGAATACATGAATAATTAGAAAAATATTGATAAATATAAAATTTAAATATCATATTTAAGATCAAAATCAACTTTAAAAATATCTCTTATATTAAGGAAGGGAGTATATTTTACCAACTCTGTTCCTAAACACTCTTAAGTTTTGACTAAGAAAGATTGCAAAAAATTAACAGAAAAAAAAAAACAAAGAAAATAAAGCTTCATAAATGCAAAAACATTTAACAGATGTGAAAGATCGGAGCTTTGGGGTAAAAGTAGAGACAGAGGGAGCCTACAGAGGATGAGCACGAAGCCATTCCCTATCGTTGAGAGTGAGTGAGAGCGCTGTCTAACAACCTGAACGGCGGCGACAAAGGCCCACCACCACAAGTCACGGCCAATTGTGACACCACTCGCCGTTTCAGTTCTGGGAGAACAAAAAGAGCTTGAAGAAGAGTAGAGTAGAAGACGGAATACTAAGATGAAGAAAGAACAAACCTAAAGGAAGAAGAAAAGAAGATGAAAGAAATTACCAAATAAGTAATGATATAGCTGGTCTCATTAATGGAGAGGAGATGAACTGCGTTGACTGAAAGAAGAGAGGATTGAGAAAGTGAAACGGAAAAGAGTAAAAACTGAAAAGTGAAGGTTTGCTTTTGCAGGTTTTACTTTGGGGGAGCAAGTAATAATAAATGCATGGATGCACGCTGGACGCAGAGCACATTTCTATCTCAATCAATCAAGGAACAAAAAACTAGATTGGGTATTCAACCGGCAGAGGCAATTGTTCAAGAGTTATTGTCAGGTCGGGGTTAACTCGAGGTGAGGCAGGTCTTAATCAAAATAAGATAATTTAATTAAAAATATTTATATTTGACAATAAATGTTTTAAATTTACCTTAAAGAGTGTTTTTTAGGAGTGAGATACGTGCATTGAGGGGATTATATCTTATTAAATATATTACATAGTAATATTTGATTATGTTAGATTGGATTAGTTGAGTTCATAACAAATTAATTAGTCAAAAAATCATGGGAGAATTACAGCTAGGTCTTAAGTACGAAGAAAAATGAAGAAATAGTCCCTTGAAATTTAAAAATGAAAAAATGATCATAAGAAGTTGTTAATGAAGGCTCTTGGAGTTATCAACGACTTACACATAAGGTTGTTAATAGGACCATTTTTTCATTTTAGAGATTTCAAGGGACCATTTCTTTATTTTCCTTCTTGCTTGGGACCTGCCTGTAATTCTCCCAAAAATCATATATGATTATCGATATACGTGTGTATAATATTTTTAACTAGAAATATTTATATTTAACTAAGACTTTTTAAATTTAATTTAAATTTTAAATCTTTTTAAGAGTGAAAAAAGGTCATATATTATTCACTGGCCAAAAAACTAAATAGTCATATCTTATTTAAATTGAATCCGAGTCCTTATTCTTGATCTAGATTCTTGTGTTTTTTCCTCCGGCCAATACTCCTGTGGTCATATCTTATATTTGATATTATTTTGCCAGCTCATTCTTAATACATGTGCTATTATTTTATTTTAATAAAAAATGTTGGGAATCCAAAATAAAACTACATATTACAGACTTCATTCTTTGCCTCTTTCATCTTTCATTTTTCTTTTTTCTCTTCTCCGAAATCATCTTTAGATCCTCCCTTTTCTATTCTCTTCATTTTTTTAAAATTTTTTAATTTGGCTAATAGTTTGATAATCTTCCTTTCGTGAGATCCTGCAAGTAGCCACTTTCCTTGCCTGGTTCCACGAGATCTTCAACAGCCAAATTCTATCACCACCTTTTCTTCATCAACCTCCACAGTTTCGGCATCTCTCATCTCCTATAGGTAGCGATATCGCTTTTTACGTTGCTTCTCCTTCCCTTCTTCATGCTCCCTTGTCAGTTGGCAA
The DNA here is from genome assembly GCA_963210345.1 of Inga oerstediana. Classification (NCBI taxonomy): domain Eukaryota; kingdom Viridiplantae; phylum Streptophyta; class Magnoliopsida; order Fabales; family Fabaceae; genus Inga; species Inga oerstediana. Next base: position 46,348,852 of record OY723403.1, read on the forward strand.
CCTGCTCCCCATCTTTAATCAACCTCCGCCATTGTTTTGGGTTTTTTTTTGCAAAAATATATTGACTCGAGCAACCCACCCCGCCCCATGGGTTGCCTGAGTCATACCGAGTTGCCCGAGTCAACTTGGATATTCATGATTTGATGCTCCCCTCGGTTCCTGTCTCAAACTAGACTAGACTAGCATCCGATTCACTGGTTTTTTGGTCACATTGGCCGATTTGGTCCAATTTTTCATTCCTTGATCTCAATGTGTAAGTCATTTTTAGAATTTGAAAGCTCATGGTTGGTATTACTCCCTCCCCTACTAAGTATAAGTCTTCGTTAACTATTTTAGAGAGATTAAGGAAACTAAATAAGTTATCCAATCATACTATATGTTGTGTGTCATTAGATTATAGATCAGTTAGACAAATTAGTTTAGAGAAAAATGATGAGTATAAATATTTTAAAGTAATTTATTTAGCTACATTAATCTCTCTCAAAAAGTCAATTATATCTTATATTTAGGATATGAGGTACTCCCTTTAATCCTTATTATAAGACACCAACTACTAATTCTTATAAACAAATAAAAACAGTTAAAATCATTAAAATTATCCTAAAATTGAAGTGATTTCCAATATTATACTTACTAACTACACTAAACTCAAATATTATATTAATTATTACTCTCTTCCACTACCCTTATTAAATATGGGGAGTTATAGAAAAATAAATTAAATACTTCTTTGAAACTTACAAGTGTCTTATAAAAAGGACCAAGACTACTAATTAATTGGTGCCTTATAATAAAAATAAGAGGGAGTGGAATATTATTACTCTATTAACGAGCATGTACTCCTCACGGGATGCGTGGGAAGCAAATGATCAAATAGCAACATCACAAAAAAATTGTAAACAAATGAATAATTAAGAAAGGACTTGATTAATGCATGAGAGTAACATCACATAAATCACCTAAGTTACATGCATAAGAGCACAAACGTAACGGCAACCACTAAACCCATTATTAGAGCTGGGAATTAGGGCCGGCCCTTGACGGGCCAAGGCCTAAATGGGCCGGCCCTAAAGGGCTCGGGGTTAGGAAAATTGTAGTTTTTCAAAGTCCGGCCCGAGAACATTAGGGCCAGGGCCGGGAAGTCCTTTCATAATATTTAACTATTTTTCCTACGTATTTTCTTTTTGAGAGATATACAAAGTTCTAATTTAACACATAAATGTTGTTAACATTAAAGTTTAAAACATGTCTCACGCAAGAAACAAACACAGTTACTAATGCATAATCAAAAGTAAAATCATGCCCATAATAACTCACATAAAAGACCAAAGCATAAGAAGGCAAGAAACTAAACACTCTAACCTCTACACAACATTAGTATGATGACTAACATTTTCATCTTCTTCACCACTATCATCAATTTTAAGGACATTTGATTGTGCTTCACTTTATGTAGTAGGCTCTACTTGAGGAGTAAAAACATCAAGAATTTCTGGACAAGGGGCAACTGGACAAAAGGCAAGGAGGGGGCAGGGGCAAAAAAAACATTAAAAGGGCCTAACGGGCCGGCCCTCGGCTCTACAGGGCTAGCCCTTTTAGGCTTGACTTCCTTTAGAGGCTCCAATTTACAAGCCCAGCCTGAGACTTAATAGGGCTTAAACGGAATAATAGAGCCCGAGCCTTACAGACAGTATGGATATTTTTTACAACACAAATGACAATTGCCAAAAATGGAAACAAAATGTAAGAATATCTGAATAAGACCCCTGACCAGCTACGTGGTAAATGCTTGAGGAATTGACTGATTTCTATATTCTTACATTTCTTCCTTACGTATATTAACATGACATAAACCACTCCTTTGCATTATTTTTTATTAAGGCATCTATATGGATAGCTAGCTCTGCCAAATGCACTCCTTTTAACTAACATGATGATGTTATGCTCTCAATAGACCTGTGATGAAGGTGTTATGCTATACTTAATTACGTATATTTTCACCCTAAGTAATTCCAACATGTAAATGAATATGTTTGATGTTGCCGTTCAGGTTACAATGATGGAGATGGTGGATTAATCCAGTATGATCCGCACAGCAATTGGCAAGGTCAAAATATGAGGACATTCCATAGCTTATACCCAAGGTAAGAATAGTTATGCTAGCACTTAAATCAGACCATAATGAAACAATTAGACAAGACTGAAAACTAGTATTCTTGACCAATATTACAAGTATTGTATGACAACTTTATATATAGGGTCCGACTTACTGTAAATTGAATAAAGTTTCAAGTTTTTTTTTTGTCAAAAAAAATTCGTAGATCAGAATGACCTGGCCCAAACTGACAATATTGGATGAACATCCAACGATTTTATAAACTAGCCAATGGTTGGAACAAATATTTATTGGACCTTAGGACTAGGATCGTGATAGTCTGAGGAGCGGACCTATTGGTTATGTGAGGCGCATGAATAGGATTGGAACAGTGGAAAATAATTGGGGACAACGGACCTATTGCCAAGATTTTACTCTTTAAGAACTTTTCCGTAAGTCGAGTCAAAACTTCTTTCACATAATTACCTCATAAATCGTAAAAGTACTTTAAAAAGTTAAAACAGAAAGGCATTAAACCATAAACATATAAGGTGACAACCCATTTATTTTAAACACACTATTTTATTTAAAATGTCCTTCTCTAAATTAAAACCTGACTTGACAACATTAGCTGGTAGCCGTCTGGCTCTTAAGATCTTTTGGGGAAGAAAAAGATCTTCAACACAAGATCATGACCATCATTCAGTGAAAGATTTGCTGCACAATTGAAACACTACCCCAATTAGCCTAATAATGAAATCCAATGGTCAAAAGCTTACAATGTGGATAACAACTCCCCTTCACATCAACCATTTCAAATCTTAATATTCATATATGAAAAAAATTGATATACTGCTCCAACTCATATCCACCTGTCATGTTTAGCAGATTGCCATAGGAGCAGGAAGACCAATTCATTTATGAGGAAAACGAATTCCTAATGGACAAATAGCCTAGGAAAAGACATCAAACCCATACCACATCATATATGTTCCATCTTGTTTAGAAAGCTGATATGTCTGCCTCCCTTACTCAAATCACTATGCATCCCTAGTGTACCCACAGCAGCCAAACTTGACACATAAATTTGGGACATCCCTAAAACAATGTGAGCCCTGATACTAACATATGATGAGGATTACAAAAGGACAACTCATTCTTTCCAATTAGGGTCCATTTGGATAAAGGGGAAAGGGGGCGGGAAAAGGAAAATTCAATTTTCCTTCTAGCAGTAGCCATTTGGTTCACTATTTACCCTAGAAAATATTTTCCTGCTGACCCCCATTTTCCCCTATTTAAATGAAAATCAATTCCCAACATTTCCAGCTCCTAAAGAATTCATCCAAAAACCAAAAAGCCCTTGAAGTGACCACTAATTTGATATAAAGGTGAAGGTATTGAGCGAAATTCAGAATGCTGGATATGGGAATACCTTCACAAGACATTAGACTGAAGCGACTACCATGGGAGCACCTTCAAAAACTACCTTGGGAGTGCCTTCAGTCATCCTCTGAAGCCTCTCTTGCGGTGAATGAGTTAGCCAACAGCTTCGCCTTCCACGATGGCTCCATTGCTTGAGAAGAGTCGGTTCAATGAAAGACTCATGGTGGAGCTGGGTATATTAGGGCATGTGTTTTAATAATAACAAAGCTTAAGAATAGTTAAGAATAGTTTTAAAAGAGTAACTATGACTAAAAACATTTTTATTGTGAAAATCGCCATAATCACAGAGATTGCTAGTAGTGATAAGTAATGATCACTATAGGGACCACTCGAGTAATGTGTTAAAAGCTAGTAAACTCATTTTCTCAGCAATGATGAAGTGATCTTTAAAAGTTAACTCATCACCATAATGATCACTTATAGTGATAAACCTTGAACATTACACTGACCACTCGAGTGATGAGAGCATCACTACCACTTCATCATGGTGACCAAGATAGTGATATTGTTTATAAAAACATTCTTTCTAAATGATTACAATGGTGACCACTTAAGCGATGAGCTACAAAGTGCATCACTATCACTTCACCACAGTGAATCATCTAGTGATCAAATATCTTAAAACTTTTTCTAAGAGAATATTACAATGGTGACCATTGGAGTGATGTGATGAAATTCTCATCACTATCACTTCACTATAGTGATACTCCATGGTGATAAGTTTTGAAAAATTTTCTAAGAAAAGATCACTAGAGTGATCACTTGAGTAATGTGTAAAAAAGAGTATCACTAGCGTAGTACCACAGTGACTCAGGTAGTGATCAATACTTCTAGAAAACATTCTAAGGTTGGATTACTCAAGTGATGTGTTAAAGTAGCATTACTACCACATCACCACGGTGAACCATCCAATGATCTGTTTTGTTTTCAAACAACTAAGTAAAGATTGCTTGAGTAACCACTCGAGTGATGTTTCTTTAGAAAATAGAGCATCATATCATAAATTTTGACACTCATTAAAATCTATCCTAAACTTATTCTGTTTGCTTCTAATTAATCTAATACTTCATTAACTAGTGTTTAATCATATTGCATGTGACTAATCATAGATTAAACCAAGATTAGCAAAAAGCACTTTTGTGTCAGACTATTAAATGCACTAAGTTGAAACACTTCACATTGTCTCTATTTTCAATAGATAAATTCAAAGACACAAAGGACAATCTGACATTCTTAATGGATAGAAGCAAGACCATACACTCTAACGGCTATAATCAAAGAGCAACAGTCTTCAAACATTCTCACACCATAAATAGATAAGCATTGAAAACAAAGCAACAATCTCAACTATGCATTTACTATTACATTTATTTTACTAAATCTCAAAGCTCTCTGTATGAATTTGTACTTCAGTGGTTATTCATTCATTCTTGTGAGAGGATAATTTAAACATTTTTTAAGGTAGTGGAACCTTGAGTGGGTATTAATTGAAAAGTTTAAGGGGGAGTGAGTGTTCTTTGAAGAAGAACAAGCTTATACTGAAGCACCAAGAGCCCTGTGAATCTTTGGATATAGTTGAAATCTCATAAAGGCCTTCTGAGGAATGGATGCAGGTCATGTGGATTTGACTGAACCAGTATAACTCTCTCTCAACCTCTTTTAGTGATATCCTTCTAACTCTCCTTTCTTTAATTAACTTGTGTTGAAGTTTAATTTTTTTAAAAGTCACCCGATTCACCCCCTCCTAGGTGAAAAGCTTACACTAACATTTGACATCAGAGCTTAGTCTTCTTATTCTAGGTTTAATAGGCTAAGAAGGATCTGATGGTAACTATAGGCCAAGGAATACTTTCTGATGGAACTTCAATCCCTAGACTTCTAGGATTTTGTGAGGAACACTTCTCATTTTAGAAAGCCAAATTCAATGTGTTTGTTACAACAAATGAATATGGTCTCTGACAAGTCATACAAGATGGAGATTATGTTCCTATAAAAAGAGAAGGAGGCCTCTTATATGCTTTTTCAAGCCCAAAGTTCATTATGTGTGCCTCTCTTTCTTCGGGCTTCTAAACAAACTAGTCCAGCAAGTGAGCATTATGCTTCTCTTATAAGCCTCTTATTCTAGCATTCTTGTCCCATAAGTTTTATTAAACTTTTTTACAGCTCTACTGCTAAGACATAAGGTTAAGGGAAAAGCATCACAAGTTTTATGCATAGTTCCTTCAATGACAATGATAAGAAACTGTTAACTCTCAATAGCAAGGCCATCTTGATGATTCAAAGTGCATTGAGTCATAAAGAGTATTTCAAAATTTGTATTCTTCCTTTTACAAAAGACATGTGGGAGGCTCTAGAAATAACTCATGAAGGAACCTCCTGCATCAAATAAAACAGAGTCAATACTCTCACTACTAAGTATGATTTATTCAGAATAAAAACTAGGTTTGAATCAAGTAGACTACTAAGCTAGGTTTAGTAAGAGTCCCAAGAATGTCTATCAAATAGAATGCTTTTCAGGAACTCTATGATTCAACTCTCTGGGTAGAGAATAACTCTATAGATGTATGATAACTCAGAGTATGGAATTAGTCGGATAAAATATACCAGTGCAGTGTACACTGGCACACTTAGGCGTCATTTTGATGGCACACTAAGGGTATATATGGTGCTATGTGGGGTGCATAAGCCTGCATCTGATGTTTTCCAAGATACACTGATATACGCTCAATAATTCCCTAAGTCATAGGCTATGTGACGACATCTAAGGGCTTATATAGACACTTGGCATGTCCTTGAATTCATGTGGACACATGACACCAAACCAAGTGGACTCTGCATAAATTACTTTAATAAAGTAGCTTTGATAAAGTAACATCATGACTTAGCTTTTGTGACAGCAACACAAGAAGGTGATGTAATCCCCTACCTTGATAACCGTAATTAAGATTCGAAAATGCGTAATTTAAAGGAATTAGAGACCGACAGATACGTTTTTCTCAAATCTCTTTTCTAAAATTTGTTCAATATGGTCTCATATTCATCTTCCGAATCTAATTACTCTGCACAGTTCAATCACATTCATACATATCAGAGTACATAGGCAAATTCCCGGCAACTCCTGAGTTTCATACATGTATAAACTAAGGGTTGTAAGTTCCAACTAGGGGATTACATGACCAACATCAATGTAATATCTACATTTCAAAAATAAACAGTAATCCCAAGTCCAAAATAGATAACCAACAACCTAACAACACATCTCTACAAGATCCTAGCCGCTCCTGGTGGTTCGTTTCTCCTTGGAGCCACTTGCCCTGTCTGAAATGTTAGTTAATGGAAAGAATGAGATTCAAAAGAATCTCTGTAGTAACAAATCACTCATACAGTGTATAAATGCATAGCATATATGATCACGTTAAGCAGCATCATAATGATATATGGCTCACGCCACATACGACAGCACTCATGGCTGTAAACACTATGTGTCAACTTTTAGTGCGATATTAATGCAACAGCTTACGTTGTAATGACTATGCATCAGCTTTCGCTGCGATCTCAAAGCATCACAATGCATGACAAACATACATACAATACTTTACACATAACATAAGAGAAGAGTCACTACCTTGTTCTTTCCGATTGTGTTCTAGCGCAGGTGGATCACGAAAGGGCAAATATCGAATCCTACAATTCCAAATGCACCATTTAGACACTTCCATAGTGTTTCTTGGGGTTATATGAGTCTAGAATGAAAATTTACAAAAATGCCCTCGGGGACCAGGCCTGGGCCCGCCGTACTCGGTCTGGTTGCACTTTTCCCGAAAATTCTAATTTGGTCTAGCCTAACATATTTCCGCCCAAGGAATCCATTTCTAGACTCAGACTTATCAAATTCAATGTCAAATTACAAATTTACCCTTGGCAGCCTCACTTTAAGGGTTTTATGGGCGTTTTCGTAATTATGCTTTTTCGGCCTTTTCCGAAAAAGTGGCCAACTATAACCCCACCTAATTTTTGCTCCTGAACGTAATGGAATCATCAAATCATTGAAAATCCAACTCTAAGACCTATTTCTAGAGCTAGCCAAAATTTATGAGTTCTCCGGGGAAAATCGAGGTTTTACGATTTCGGCTCCTTAAACGCGTTCATTTATACTCCTAACCACTTTATTAACTATTACATTAGGTTATAACTACCATTTGAACCAAAATTGGGCAGCATAACCCTTAGGAAACTCAATTTCCAAAATTTAAAACCAATGGTAATCCGGCGAAATTTCACCGATTAAATTGCCCACAGCAGCCAGAATTGTTAATATACGAAGGTTTGGAAGTTACCTTAAGCTCCCACTAGCTTTTCCTCAAGGTGGCTGAACCCTAACCCTTGAAACACCAAATTTTGAGTTTCACAACCTTAAAGAATAAAGAGGAGTAGCTTAGAGTCGGAGTTATATGTGTTGGGAGCTAAATCGTCGGAGAAATTGGCTTACCTTGTGAGATTTCTTCCCTTTCTCTCTCTAAACTCTCTCACCTTCTCTCTCTTGTTTCAGGTCTGGAACAGCACAAAAATGGCTGGAGAAAGAAGGCTGATGGTATTTAATATCATATATTATATGATATTTAATTATTGATTAATTTCCAACAATTCAGATTTTTCAGAAATTCTGGCAGATTTCTGCCCAAACTTTGAAAAATGATAACTAATTCTAGAAATTCCAAAGCCTATAGAACCCTTATTGAGTCTAGTTTTAAGGAAAAATATAGAAGTTTTCTGTATGGAATCACAAAATTCCCAGAATTTCAATCTTTGCATACTATTCCAGAAAATAAATAATTTTGCTGGGCAAAATTCAAAAATCCATAACTCTTAGCTCACAAATCAAAATGATACAAATTATATGTCCATTTTGAAGCTTGACATGTGAACTTTAAGACTGGAAAATGTCAGAATTTTTAGACAGCATTTGCCTATTTAAAACGTCCATACAAATTGGCTGCCCTATACAGAGTTTCATTATACAGAGTTTTCAACTTTTGCACAATTTTTCCCAATGGTTCCAATTTCACAATAAACACTCTCCCCACACGAATTTTCATAAGGAAGCCATTGGAATCATTAAAATATCCAAATTCCCATAACACATTCTTCAAAAGTGTTTATTCAAAAATAATTACATCCACTTTTGAAGTCATTAGCCCTTAATCACTTTTTGGGATATTACAGGTGCCATATGTCCCACCATTCAAAAATTCACTTTATGACTTTAAGGACGCCACCTAGCCCTAGTAGTTAAGGGAATTCATTAAACTCATCCCTCCTCCTGATAAAGTGGACGTCCAAGTCATAAAGAAAAGGAAAGAAGAAGAGTTTGAGTCCCTCACAAGGGACACATGGCGCAACAAGAGCCATAAATCCATAAAGTGACTTTTTGACTTTTGTGTTGGCTTATTAAGGAGAGGACACCTAGCATTTAGTTTGGATAACTCATCAGTCTTCGATTTGGCTACATGACCAACTACCCTTGACATCAATCATGAAAGCCAGGGAAAAATCATCGGAATTTCCTCTCCCCTGACATTAAATTTGGCCAAGAGCTTAGAGGAAAGAGGCGGCCAGGTTGGTTAAGGACATGTGGCACTTTTTAGGCCACACACTTATGACACATGGCATTAAATACTCCCAACACCTCCCACACTTGTCAATTTCATCCAAGAAAGAGAAATGAGAGAGAAAAATAGTAAGAAAATGAAAGAGGAGAGAAGGGGAGTTTTCTTGAGGAAAGAAACAGTGTTCTTACCCGATTTAAGCACAAATTGGTATTTCTGACTGATCGAGCCTTCACGAATCTTCTTCTATTCATCATAGGCTATGATTTTATAGTTTTAAATTCTTTATCAAAGGAGTTTTGTGCTACCTTTAAGGTAGAGATGCTTCTAGTATCAAGAACAGAGTATGGCATTGGATAGAGGTAAGCATAAGCTCTTATTTGAGTAAATATACTGAGTTTTCGTCAAGTTTTCTTAAGGTTGTTATAATGTTAAGCTTTCTGCCAAACCTAAAACCCTAGGAAGAAGTATGATTTTGATGTTTCCATTAGGTTTAGAATGAAAAACTATGTGGGATAAAGGTGAGGAACTGATTCTATGAACAACAAAATAGAAAATAGAATTTTGGCCCGGGAACCCTGAAGTTTTGGCTAGATCTGCAAAATTGGGAAGGAAGATGATTTTGATGTTTTAGTGGTTTTCAATGGATTTTAAAGGAAAAATTATGTGGAGATAAATTGTAGTTATGATTTTAGAAAGACTGGGTAGAAAACCCTAACTTTGGAACTAAAGGATAGTTGCTGCGAAATTGCGTTTTTTGGGAGACAGATTGCTTGTGGCATGATGTTGACTTAACAAACCTTGTCTAATCATCATGATATTTTCCATATTGATAGTAAAAGTCTTAAGATTTAAATTGATATATAGAATTTTCCATTTGGGTTAGCATGCTGTAAGTTATGACTTGTTAAGCTTAGGTACTAAATCTGGAACAAATCCTAAAATAGTTTGGTCGATTGAGGATTTCTGGACTCTTTTGCATATAACTAGCAATGGGAGATATTTTTCCTTTAAAGTTGACTTAAAGAGCTTTACATAGGAGCTAGAACCATCCTATTTAGAAAATTTTTTAGATTAAGTTATTATTTTTCAAAGTTGACCAATGAAATTTGGCAGATTAGGGTTGACCTACGAATTTGTGGCATTTAAGGTAAATGGTGACAAGTATGGGTCCAAAGAGTAGAGATATATTTTAGAACCCAAGTGACCATAATAGATACCCAAATCATAAGGGTCAAGAGACATATAATGTGTCTTAGATTAGACACTCATTTAGCACAACACAAGAGTTTTTAAAGATTATGTAAGAGAAACAAGTCATGAGTAGTGACTTGCTTTCATGGCTCTAACAAGTTATGTAGTTATGTATCTAGGGCTATGAAATGTCAAGGAAGAGGCAGCAAAATATTCTTCAAGCATCTTTAATGGTTGGAAGAAGAGGGAACAAGAAGAAGACATAAAGGCAAAGGTAGTAACTTACCTACTTTGCATGTACTTGATATGTATGCTTATGTATTGATGTGTATGTTGCTTTGCTTGATTATGTAAAGCATGTATGAATGCTTGAAGCTATGTTTCCATTTTGCCATGACCATGAGTATGTTGTGTGAAATAATGAGCATGCAAATATGTCATTATATGACCATAAATTTAAGTAAGGCAAGTATGTCATGCACTAAGTATTTATCTTGCATACATAATTGGTATTGTTTGCTATTGAGATTCTCCCAAATCTCACCCTCCCTCACCAACCATATAGGTATATTGAGCACAAAGGAGGAGTACAGGAAGATGTGTAAGGGAAATGTGATGGAGAATTGAAGATTAATGCATGATAATATGTTATATGTAAATTATCATGTGACATGATTTATTGTATAACATGCCAAGTTGAAGATGATTATTGAGTATGTTATCCATGGCATGTTCATGAGTAAATAAGAATGGAAAAGTAATTCTGGATATTTGGTAAATGTAACAGTTATGAAATTTTGAAGTTAAGATAAGAACTCAGAAAGGTAAAAAATTTACCAAGTGAATAGTGCCCCAAGAATAATTGTGTAAGTTTCTAGCTGGAAGTTTTAATTAACGTTTTTCCTAAGCCATAACAAGGACCTTAGCAGTTCCATATACATACTAAAGGGGCATAAATGAAGGGTGTTATAATTGTTGTATCAGAGCAGAGATTCTGGTAATAGGTTGATATTCTCTGCTTATGTGAGTAGGTATACAGATTACCTGACTAGAGCTTACGAGATATGGACGATACCAAAGGAGTAGATCTTCCCCGTCTATTAACTAGCCTGCCAAAAAAAGGGGCAAGGTTGTGTATAAAGGAAGAAATGGAGTAGCAGTGATATACCACCCAAGGAAGAGGGTTCAGGCTTTGGTGATAGTAATGATGGCGATGCTTAGTCCTAGTGTGGATTCTTCCACCAGTGAGATTGAGGCTCTAGAGATAGATGAGGTAGCATAGGATTTGGATTCTGTTGCTAACTCTAGGGCTCCTGATATTAAGATAGAGTATGACCTAGATCCCCACCCTGTGCTATGGGAATACATAGAGAAATTATACCAAGAAGCTGGTACAACTTATATTTCCCTGTGGAGACAGTATTTAGCATTCTGGGAGGATAATATGATATACTAGGATTGAAATATGTATGAGATACTGATGCCTAGAGATATATGGATCTAGACTACCTTAATGCATCGAATCCAATCAGAACTATGCAGTTAAGCATGACGAGAGTAGTTCTAAGATGGGTGACCCTCTGGGAAGTACCTTAAAAATTTGAAACCTTTTGATTAAAGGTTTAAGTGCATTAAGGTATGATATATGGTAATCCTTAGGGATGCCATGAGGATGTTAAAATGAATACTGTGAAGGATGGAATAGGAATTATAAATCACAATGATTTTTGGTATGTATATTAGGTATAATTGAGGCAAATGATTTCTCGACTCAGGTGATGTTGAGGTTTTAGATTTAGTAGAGCCAATCGATGCAATCAAATGTATTGTTACCTAAGAATCAAATTGAATAATGGAATTGATTCGTTAGGAATTTGAAATAGCCTGAGCAATTGAAGGTGCTAGAATATGTTAAAGATGTGTATGAGATTTGTAAATGTTGCTAGTTGCTAACCTAGCATAGGGAAAGATCTCAATCATAGAATATTCCCTTGAAAAGATTGATTGAGAGTTAGTTCCTTGATAAAACAAAGTGGTAGATAGAATCAGGGTAGCCATGAATTATGGTCTCATGGTTGGGACAAATAATAGATGAAATACTTGTGGCAAACAAATTCCCTAAAAGATGTAAGTGGATTACCCCAATGAGGGAAGTTGAATTTGTGATTATGCCTAGAGCTGAACTAATATCAAAAGTCCATACAAAATGGCCTAGATGAGATAGTGGAATCAAAGAAGAAGATTGCAAAAATGCTAGAGAAAGAAGACTTTGGGGTATGGTCCTTTTAAGGACTTGGTTTCATTACATTGGTACTTTCATTGAGAGACTGGTTAACTAAAGAGCGCTACCTGTGGAAGGGCTGACTAATAGAAGGTTGAGTGAAGCGCCTAGAGTGGATCTATCAGAATATCGTCTAGACTGGCTAACTTGTAATACCCCGAATTTTGAGACTCGAGGCTAGAGAATAAGCCTGAGATTAGTGGATTGCTAAGCCCCGGTTTAGCAAGATCCCAAATTTTGATTAAGGGTTAATGACTCCAAAAGTGGATGTGGTTAGTGATAAATAACCCTTTTGGAGAATATGAAGTGATTTGACACTCGAATGTGATTCGTGTGTGGTTTGAGCAATGCTGAAACCCTGTATTTGAGTTAAATTGTGGATTAACATCCAAATTGACTTAGAATAGAGGGAAGAATTAAATGGGGTATTGTGTTGGAAATGGTGTTATAGTGTGTTTTGATGTCATTGAAATTGGTTTGGAACTTTGGAATGGAAATGTTGCAATGTTAGGTTTTGAAATGTGAATTGTGTTGACATGTTGAGATTGTTGTGAAAAAATGTCAATGAGATGTGAATTTGATTGATTTGGTGTTTCCAATGGATTCCTTATGAAAATTTATGTGGGAATGATGTTTGGTATGAAAATGGAACCATTGGAGGCAAAGATGCAAAATCTGAAATTCTGTCCAGTGAAACTCTATTCTGGGCAGTCTTCTCGTGTGGATGTTTTGACTAGGCAAATGATGTCAGTAAATTATGAAACATTCCAGTCTTGCATTTCACATCCCAAGCTTCAAAATGGACATATAATTTGTGCCATTTCGTTTTGTGAACTGGGAGATATGACTGTCCAAAGTTTGAGGTCAAAAATGGACTCTGTTTTGGGGCAGTGATGAAATTTGTGTAATTATGGAATTTTGTGGTGATTTCTAGTAATGGATCATATTTTTCCAATGAACAGGACTTAAATACCTTTCATTTGGCTTTAGGATCACCTCATTTTGAGTTTTCTAGAATTAGTTATGATTTTTCAAAGATTGGGCAGAAAATCTGCCAGAAAATCCGAAAATGCCAATTTTGGGAATTATGACATCATCATAATTAAAGATGACATAAGCTAAATGTTACAAAGTCATCATCATCTTCCTCCATCAGCCAAAAACCGTGCAGCACCATGGAGAAAGAGAGAGAGGGAGTTTTAGAGAGAGAAGAGGAAGAGAACTCGCAAGGTAAGCCGATTTCTCCGATGATCTAGCTCCTAACGCGTATAACTCTGATCCTAAGCTACTCCTTTATGTTCTTTAAGGTTTGGAAGCTCTTCCTTTGGTGTTAAAACAGCTAGGGTTTCAGCCAAGATAAGGAAAAGCTAGTGGGAGCTTGAGGTAACTTCCAAACTCTTGTGTATTGACTATTCTGGCTGCTGTGGACAATTTAATCGGTGAAATTTCGCCGGATTGTCATTGGTTTCAAAAATGGAAAATGGGTGTGTGGGGCTGTTATGCTGCCCAAATTGGTACTAAATGGTAGTTGTAACCTAAGGGAATAGTCAATAAAGTGGTTAGGAGTAGAAAGGAACGCGTTTACGGAGCCGAAACCGAAAAACCCCAATTTTTCCCGGAGTACATGTATATTTCGGCCAAGGCTATAAATGGGTCTCAGAGTTGGATTTTCAATTATTTGATGATTCCATTGAGTTCAGGAGCAAAAATTAGGTGGGGTTACAGTTGGGCACTTTTTCAGAAAAGGCCGAAAAAGCATAATTACGAAAACGCCCTTGAAACGCTTAAAGTGGGGCTGCCAAAGGTAATTTTGTAATTGACATTGAATTTGATAATTCCGAGTCCGGAAATGGATTCCTTGGGCGAAAATATGTCAGAATAGCCCATGTCAAAATTTTAAGAAAAGTACAGCCGGACCGGGTACCGCGGGGCCGGGCCGGGTCCCCGGGGGTATTTTAGTAAATTTTCAATATAGCCTCATATAACCCCCAGAAACACTATGGAAGTGTCTAAATAGTACATTTGACATTGTAGGATTGAATGTGAAGCCCCGAGTTGCTGGCATGCAAATCGAGGAGAGAAGACTGGAGGTAGGGGACTTACCTTACTTGCATGTATTCGATATCTTTGCTTGTGTAGTGATATATATGATTGCTTTACTTGATTGTGTAGAGCATATTTGAATAAATGAAGCTCTGTTTCTGTTTTCGCTGTGGCCATAGTCTTGTTGTATGAAACATTGAGCATGCAGAAATATCATTATGGGGTATGCATCTAGATAAAGCTAACATGTCATACACATAGCATCTATCATGCATGCATTATGGTATCTGTTTCCTACTGAGATTCCCTCGAATCTCACTCTCCCCTACCAACAATTTAGACAGGGCAAGTGGCTCGTGGAGGGAGCGGCTAGGACTCCTCCGAGATGAAATTGTGTAATCCCCATTTGAAGAATTGTAATGGGCAATTGTACCCTGTGTATCTTTAACGAAGGTATGTGCCCGGGATTGCCGGGATGATTAAGTTGTGCACTCTGATATTTATATGAATGTGATTTATCTTCGCGTAGTAATTGTATTCGAAATGTGAACATGAGACCAATTTTATAAATGATTTCAAAAAGTATTCGTGAAAATCCTGTTATGTGATGGGTTAGTAAATGTTATTTGATTATTATTGGTCTCTATTTCATTTTAATCGCGTATTTTGGATATAATTACGGAGGGGGATTACATAACTGGAAAGGGCTACCTATGGAGAGTTCTAATTAGAAAGGGCTACCTATGGAGGGTTTTGATTAAAGGGGTTGACTAGTCAATGACTGAGTAAAGCGTTGAGTGTAATGCCATAGAGTGGAGTCACCGGGATGTTGACTCTGGAGAGTGGTGTATTGTGATGAGTCCCACATTGGTTGGGTTTCCTTGAGAAAGAAGGGTTTATATGACCCATTGTATCGTTGTGCGGTGCCCCAGTGTTGTTTATTGAAGAAAAGATGGGAAAATTAACTTAAGGTCAGGATACCATTTGGACTGACCAATACACCTGCTAAATTCATGAATTACATGAATCACATTACCGTTGATAAAGCTCTTATGAAAGAATTACTTGTTTTTGTAGGATGATAAATGTACGATGAGCTTTATAGAGTTATGGGAGAGGCTGAAGTTCATACCAATATTGTTTACCCCAGATCCTAGTTTTACTTGTATGGGCTTTGTGATGCTAGTAACCAAGGTTTGGGATGTGTTTTATTGCAGTAGGATAGAGTGGTCGCATATGCCTCCCGACAGCTGAAGCTTCATAAGATGAATTACCCTACTTATGATTTAGAGCTTGTGGCGATTGTGTTTGCTTTAAGTTGAAAAGTGGTATAGGTGGCAGTCATGATGAGACAGAACCAGGCTCGACGAGATAGAGAAAGTTGAGCAACTCTTTCTCTTGTATCTTATGTAATGGTTCTACATGTATGTGTTTACCATTGGGTATATTCATTTCTAAAAGAGGCAAGCTTCACCCAAGAGGGGGTAAATTAGGTGATGTGATAAATTTTTCGGTTGATTCGGTGATATGAAAATTACTGTAGATAGAGTAGAGTTAAGAAGATTAGCATACAGAGAGTTATGCTAGTTCAGCTTAGAACTTAAGCCTAAGTCCAGTCCTCAAAGATTAAGACCTACTGAAATTTTCACTATTCTTCCAAGATTCAGTGGGCTCTCAGAACGCCACAAGACAACAATCATCCTTGTATGGACTTCAAACAGAAATATTCTAATATCTAGAATTTTCTCTCCCTTTACGACAAGTCTTATATGCAGAAACAATCCTATAACCTTTCCTCTTGCTTACGTATGCAAGTCTTATGAGTAGCAATATTCTCTCCTACTTGCACCCCTATAAATCTTATGAGCAGCAATGTTCTCTCGTACTTGCACCTTGTAAGTCTTACAAGCAGAAAGTACTCCTAGAAATTCTCTCAACTGTTTCTTTCATAAGGATATGTACCCCCTCAAGGTCCCTGTACCTTGAGATCAAATGAAAATATGATTTGAAATGTATACAGACTTTCTCACAAAGCAAAGACGATAAATACTGAAGTATAATATGAATACAGAGAAGATATGAAAACAGACACTCTCATGAATGTTTGCTGTAAGTTTTCATATGATGTTCTTCTTTCTGGTCTCTTAAAACTCTATATTTATAGCATATTGGTTTTGGTCCGTTGAATGATAGTTACTGTCGAGCGGAGCGTAGCATTATGGAGTGACATGTGAGCATTTGAAATCTCTTGACAATATATCGTGGTAGTTCTGTAACGTGCATGCTTAGCTAGTTAACTTTGAACGAAATGATTATGATCGCCATTTTTGACTACCCCTATGCATCTCTGATTCAGACTTTCAGTCTCTTATTTCAAACTTGAAGTATATTTTAAATGATGTTTAATAATAATAACAAGTGAAAAATTTGTGAATAAATAACATTTAATGATGTTCGGATTGATCGCTGTAAGTCTGTTGCATTTTGGTGTTTAATAGAGCATCACATGAGTGCACAGTGGCCTCACTCAAGTGCAACATCATATTTCCTCTTCTACTTCATTTTTTGATTTGCACTTCCATGCAAAAAAGCAAGAGAGCATTTTCTCACTTGCATGTGTTGTGGGCCCTCACTGAGTACATCTTATCTCACTTGAGTACATGTGTATTTTGCACTATGGGCTCACGTATCTGAATAACATTTGCAACATATTTTTCAAGAGTGTGATTTTGCACTTGTAGGTGATATGGGTCTTCACTCAAGTGACAATGTCTCACTCAATTGCACCATTGTATTTCAGTATCAGGCTTCGCTTCTGGACAACACTCGCACCAAGTTTTGTAAGAGTGAGATTTTGTACTTGCAGGTGTTGTGGGGCCTGACTTGAATATTGAGATGCTCACTCGAGTGCATCAACATTTCCTCACATATGGTCAACCTTATGCTCATTACTTGTGACAATTTTTTAGGAAGTGTGTTTTCTCACTTGCGAGTGTTGCTCCATCACTCGAGTATCAAAGCTATTGCTCGAGTGCACTTTTTACTTTCAGTTCTTCCTTGCTCTCGGGTAAACACTTCCTGTACCATACTTGTAGGACTCAAGTAAGCTTGGGGTTGTCACTCGAGTATTGTGTCTATGCTCTAGTATAATGACGATTTCTTGTCTCTGACTTTGCTATCTATCAAACACTTGCACGAGTGTGCCTTCATGCTCGAGTGCAAATTAGATCATTACTTGAGTGCTAGGCTCATTACTCGAGTAGTCCTGCAATTTTTAGCTGGAAGACTACTTCTATAAAACACTTACAGTCCCATACTTACTGTGCTTGAGTACAAAACTTCTTCTCACTCGAGTACAAGCTCCATCACTCTAATACATTAGTTAAAACACAGTATTATCCTCTAAACTTTGTGAAATACATTTGGTAACATTTTGAATTAATGTTTATACTTCCAAAACATGAGTTTCTTTCTAAAATATATAATAACCTTTTGTTATCATCAAAACTTGGATTCTAACTTTTCCCCCCTTTTTGATGATGATAAAACCTTTGTGATGGATTTAAAGACTTAATCAAATTAAAAAGTTTTGAAAACACTTTCAAATTTTCCAAATGTATATTTACTAAGGTTTTGAGTCATTTTTCAGATTTTTGCACTTTACTTTAAAAACTTCCGCTAATGCTTCCAATGTACACTTATGGCGAAGATAAGTCATAAAACCATAAGGATTGAAAAAAATGATTAAAAAACATGAAAATAGCCATATATGTATTGATAAACTTGAAAAGTACATTGGCAAATTTAAAACACAATGTTAATCTAAAAATAAAAAACTACCCAATACAACCATATAAACCTAAAAACAACAAAAACCAGTAAAAATACCACATCAGTCCAATAAACAGCAATAGCTCCAACTACATCACACGTTCTTCTCCCCCATTTTGTTAACATTAGAAGGGGGTTGAGGAAAGGTGATGTCATATTGTGGTGGAGTATAAACACCATAGCGGTGGATGGGTCAATAGGATCAAGCTCAAATGGTGGAGATGATGGCTGAGGAGTAGAGGCAGTAGGCTGGGATGATGATAGCTTATCAAAGGTCACACTGATTGGGGTAGCTGTCGTGGGGTCAGTGTAAGTAAAGAGTACATAGGTCTTTGTCTGGGAAGGTGAAATGATGGTATGTGTAGAATCTGGAGGCATATTAGGTTAAGGAGTCAGAAGCAAGTATGCAAGAAAGTCTCAATTTTAGTAAGTCTCCTTGACTGATCTTCATGAGCCTTGAACATCAAGTCAAAGTTGGTGTTTCCTTTGTCCACCAACTTTGTGACTTCAGATTACATCATGGTGACCAGTTTCTTGTATTCATTAAAAAATTCCTGTTTCAAGCCAGCCATTGCTTGGTTGATCACATCGGTAAAATAAAATCGAAGAGAAACACTGTGGAATGATGGAGGTGGAGATGGACCTTAGGCTGAAGACTGAGCCTTATCACCTCTCGATAGTGTGGCTTCTCTTTGAGATGTGGCCTTGGTCCTACTGATTGGAAGAGTGATCCCCATGTGTGTCAACTATGTGCAGCCAAACCTCAGAATCGTTACCCTCTCGGTTCCCTCCAAGTACCAAACTTTATTATGCTGAAGAATGAGAGAGACAAGTTATGGATATGGTATTGTGGTGGTTCGTGATGAAGAAAATCGGATTCTTCTCATATCACCAAAGATAAGTTCACCAACATTCCTTTATTGGCCAGCTAGGAAGGAAGCCAATAGGTAGTAATCTCTCTGGGCAAAGTGGGTATAATTTTTGGATTTGTTGATTATGCTTCAGGTATGAATATAATGAAGGGCATGAATTGAATTCGGCATAACAACAGGCTTAAAGTTGAGAGGTCCTATAGGGTCATCTGGCCTTAATCTCTGGAAGGCTTCATTGGCTGAGAATGAGGGTGGATTGCTAGGAAGAGCTATATAGCCAAGGATGTGGTTGATGATAGAAGGGGATATCATAATGTGTTGGCCTCTAATAGTAGTGGATATTCTTTCCTCTATTGTCTCTGCGGCTCTGGATACAATATTGTGCACTTTCATATTGCAATAAAAAGTTCTCACAACAGTAGGTGTATATGAAAGTTGTACACTCAACCGGGGATCATATAATCCAAGGAAAAATCTAGGCTATAGTTTTTACTTAGATAGTGAAAATCCATATAAATTATAGAACATAAGCTTCTATGTGCAAACTCAGAATTATATGCCTTCTAGTTAAATGGCTGCAGTTCCTGAGTGTTGAAGCCTTCTGGAAGAATTATGTCTTGTTCTTCTTCCTCTAGAGTCTGTGAAGTAGAAGGCTTTCTTGACTGTGAACCAGCATGACTAGACTGACCAACATGAAGAGAGCCTGAGGCACCCACTTAGGAGGTAATCTTTCCAACCAAGGCATCTAATTTGGATTTCTCCATTGCTTCCTGAAATTGCAGATTGAAGGAATCAACATAGGAAGACTCTTGAGGTTCCTTTGTAACAGTCTTCTTTCCTCTTCCCTTCACTTCAGACAATGACTTTGACCGTGTCATAATTAGGTCTTTAAACTTCTTTAGCCACCTTTGGCTTACGATGCTTCTTCTTAATCGTGGTTGCCTTTTTCTTTCCTTGGGCATTGGAGAAGGTGAAGGAGTCAGAGTTGGTGTAGGAGTCAGAGTCAGAGTCAAAGTTAGAGTTGAAGTTGCCGTTGGAGTTTCTGATTCACTAGCGGTAGAGTGAGGAGGTGAAGGAGTGGGAGACTTCTGAGAGACTTGATGAATATTTGTTCTAACCATTTTGAATGATTTAGAATTAGATTAGGAATCAAGGAATTTATGAAGACTTAAAGAATAATTTTAGAGCTTTTTCTTTGGTTATGGCAAGAATGGGAGATTTATAAAGAGTAATTTGACCTTTTGGAGGTGATTGAAGGATTGTAACTGAAAATTGAAGAGATTGGAGACATTTAATTGGTAGGTAAAGGCCGAAGGTAAAAAGGTGTGGCTATCGAGTGAGGAGACACTTTTGAGTGGGAGGAAGAAGTGCGACGGTTTGAGCTGTCATGAGTATGATATAAGTCCTGATACTTGAGTAATAACCTTAAATGCTCGAGTATTATTCATACTACACTCGAGTGAGCCATATTTGTGCTTGAGTGCTGCAGAAAAAATTTTACAAAATTTTTAGATTCGTACCTGTTCTGAGTATATCTTGATATAATATTCACCTTTGTACTCATGTCCTCCAAGATCACTTTAGTAAATCATTTTTAGATGCTAATTCTTGTATTTATGCCTATAGTGCTCGAGTGTTCTTGCTGCACTTTCAGGTATGTTCTTCCATTACTCGAGTGGACTCTTTTATCACTCAAGTGAGGATCAACACTTTTATTGTGCTCGGGTGTTCCACAAGAGTTCTTACATACTCTGTTAATTCTTGTTTTACATAGCTAAAGCAGAGTATATTGATTAATAAGTGAACTCAAGTGAGAGCTATTGTGCTTGAGTGAGAGTGGCTTGCACTCAAGTCATCCATAGTGCACTTGAAGTGCAATTCTGTAAATTAGCTTTTAACATTTTTTGATGCTTAAGTTAGTGTGGTTATCATCAAAACACATATTAAACATAACAATTAACAATAAAATCTTACAACTCATTGGGATAGAGCATTCCTAATTCTCTCCGTATTTATAAAAATTGATCTTTGGCTATTGGCTTTGTGAATATATCCATAAGTTGAAGATGAGTTGGAATGAATTCTACTTTGACATCCTTTTTCTGAACATGATCTCGAATGAAGTGATGTCGGATATATATGTGCTTGGTTCTTGAATTTTGTATAGGATTCTTGGCCAAACTAATAGTACTAGTGTTGTCATAGTAGATAGGTATCTCTTTCAAGTATATTCCCAAATCCTGGAGTTGTTTCTTTAACCATAGTACTTGTGAAAAATAACTTGCTATAGCTATATATTCAGCTTCAGTGGAAGATAATAACACCGTGTTCTGCTTCTTGCTAAACCATGATACCAGAAAACTTCCAAGAAATTGATATTGACCATTGGTACTTTTTCTGTCAGTTTTATATCCTCTGTGATTTGAATCTGAATAGGCCATCAAATATTCATTTACTCCTTTTGGATACCATAGGCCAAGTTCTGCAGTGTCTCCTAGGTATTTGAAGATTCTTTTTACAGTTTCTGCATGTGACACCTTAGGAGTAGATTGATACCTTGCACATATCCCAATTCTGAATTGTATATTGGCCTGTTTGCTGTTAGATAGAGTAATGAGCCAATCATTTATATTTAGTAATGTTGAAGTTAGGGCCTTTCACATCAGCATCCGCAATGTAGTAGAGCTCATTGGAGTGTCAGCTCCATTGGCATTTTCCATTCCATACTTCTTTAATAACTCCCTTCAGTATTTGGTTTGAGATATAAATATCCCATTTCTTTGTTGTTTGATTTGAAGTCCAAGGAAGAAGTTTAATTCTCCTATCATAGATATTTCAAACTCTCCTTGCATAAGCTTAGAAAATTCTTGACGTAGGATTTATTAGTAGCACCGAATATAATATCATCAACATAAATTTGAACAATTAGAAATTCATTTTTGTTATGTTTGATGAAGAGTGTTGTATCTACTTTTCCTCTAACAAAGTTTTGATCAAGAAGAAATTTGTTTAACCTTTCATGCCAAGCTCTGGGTGCTTGTTTTAAACCATATAAAGCTTTCTTAAGTTTGAAAATATGATCAGGCTTTGTTTCATCTTCAAAACTAGGAGGTTGTTCTACATATACTTCCTTTATAATATAACTATTTAGAAAAACACTTTTCACATCCATTTGATAAATTTTAAAACCTTTAATGCAAGCAAAAGCTAAGAGTACTCATATTGCTTCCAATCTTGCAACTAGAGCATATGTTTCCTCATAGTCAATACATTCTTCTTGATTATGGTCTTTGGCTACCAACCAAGCCTTGTTTCTCACAATGATTGCTAATTCATCAAGTTTGTTTTTGAAAACCTATTTGGTTCCTACAACTGAGTGACCTTTCGGTCGAGGTACCAAATCCCAAACTTGATTTCTTTGAAATTGATTTAACTCTTATTGTATAACAATTACCCAATCATTGTCAGAAAGTGCTTCTTCGACATTAGAAGGTTCAATCTCAGAATAAAAGCAGAAAATATTACTTCATTAAGAATTCTATTTTTGGTTTTGATACCTTTGTGAATATCTCCAATTACTTGATCAATTGGATGATCTTTAATATGTCTCCATGCTTTTGGTTGAGCATGATCATCGACACCTTTTTCATTTTGAAGATCATTTGTTTCAAAATCATTTTGATTTGAAATAGTTTTGCGTTTTTATCAAATCCATTTCTTTTTCATTAAAAAGACTTTATCTGAGAATCAAGTTCATCAAACACAACATGAATGGACTCTTCAACAATACATGTTCTTTTATTAAAAACTCTATATGCTTTACTTCTATTTGAATATCCTAGAAATAAACTTTCATCAAACTTTGAATTAAATTTACCCAAGTTTTCTTTACCGTTGTTGTGAATGAAGTACTTGCATCCGAACATGTGTAGATGAGAAAGGTTTGGCTTTCTCCTTTAGTAAAGTTCATATGGTGTCTTTCCAAGTGACTTGCAAATATATGCTTGATTTGAGATATAGCATGCAGTACTCATTGCATCCACCTAGAACTCTTGTGACATTTCTTTTTTATTGAGTATTGCCTACGCCATTTCTATGAGGACTCTGTTCTTCCTTTCTACTTCTCTATTCTGCTGAGGTGTTCTAGGTGCAGAGAAGTTGTGATCTATTCCCTTATTATTGCAGAAGTCTTCAAAGAGTTGATTATCAAATTCTCCTCCATAGTCTATCCTGATAGAGACAATAGAAATACCTTTCTCATTTTGGACCTTTTTAGCAAACATAATAAATTCAACAAACATTTCATCTTCTGAAGCAATAAATATAGTCTATGTAAATCTTATAAAATCATCGACAATTACTAAGGTATATAGATT
This sequence comes from Inga oerstediana, assembly GCA_963210345.1. NCBI lineage: Eukaryota > Viridiplantae > Streptophyta > Magnoliopsida > Fabales > Fabaceae > Inga > Inga oerstediana. Next base: position 46,372,593 of record OY723403.1, read on the forward strand.
TCCTCCAAAATGTTTTACTCTTGTTGGACCTATCAAATCCATATGAAGTAATTGTAAAGCCTTGAAAGTAGAAATCTCATACTTTGTTTTGAAAGAAGATTTAGTTTGTTTGCCTCTTTGACACGCATCACAAATCATGTTGTATTTGAATTTAAGTTCAGGAAGGCCAACAACTAAATTTTTTCTAATCAGTTTGTCAAGTTGGTTCATGTTAACATTGGCCAGACGCTTATGCTATAACCAACTCTCCTATGATTTTCTAAGCAAAATATTTTCAGAAGAATTTGAATTTAAATCAATAGTATAACATACCGTCCCTTTGAGCTGGGATATTTGCTTTGATGGATTCTGTGTTAAGTGGTAGATCTTCCTTGTTTACTATCAAGCATTCCTCTGAATCAAAGATTACCCAATTATCTTTGTTAGGGCTTAAACTTACACTTAGGAGGTTATGGCATAATCCTTCAATGTAATGTACATCATTGATTTTAACACCATCGGATTTTCCCACTTCACCAATTCCAACAATGGGTTCAGATTGGTTACCTCCAAAAGTTACCTTTCCTCCTTCTCTAGTTTCTAGTATGGTGAATTTATTTCTGTCACCAGTCATGTGTCTCGAGCATTCACTATCAATGTACCACTTGTTTTCCTATGATGCTTTGAGACATACCTAGAGTGATATGATCAAGCTTTAGGTACCCACACTTTCTTGGGTCCTTCGTAGTTAGTATGAATTACTCTTGGTACATGCATCCCTTTCGGAACCCATTTTGTATGTGCCAATAATCTTGCCTTTAATAAAATGACATGATAAAGAGTAATGGCCTTTCTTATTGCAGTAATTACATGATACAAATGGATTTGAAGTATGCACAGACTTAAAATATTTGAGGTATGCCTTGGTCTTTTCTTCTTCTTTTCTCTGTTTCTATTATGACTCGAATTATATCCAATTCCAGATTTATCATGAGTGACTTTTTATGATTTCAAGATTACTTTAAGACTTTACTTCCTTTAGTAATTCTTTCCAATGTTTTTGTTAAATCACTTATTTTCTTATCTTTTTCTTCACACATTGCACATGAAGAGATGACAATACTTTACAACTCTTTTACTTTCTTCGTATGACTAATTATTTCTTTAGCTACCTTGATGAATTTAGTATGCAATATATTATATTCAGATAATAACTCATCATAAGTAGGTTCATAGTCACTTACCTCAGAGTCCGATTCTTCTTCCTTGGCTGCCAAGCATAGATTTTACAACTTTGTCGTTGCCACTTTCTTCATCCGATGAGTTATTACCCCATACAGATGATATGTATGCTTTCTTTTTTTTGCTTGTCTTTATTTTTGAAGCATTTATATTTGATATTTCAAGGCTTTTCATATTTATAGCATTCTATCTATTGCTCCTTATTTCTTTCTTGCTTGCTCCACCTTAGTAATTCTTGAAGTTCTTTTGGCCTCTTCAATAGAAATTCTTGAATGTCCTCATAATCATTCCCATATCATCATTATCAGAAACATCTTTGTTTTCTAAAGAATCATCTTTGTTGATGACTTTGAGGGTGACTCCTCTTTTCTTTTTTGTTATCAAACTCTTTTAGTTCTTTCTTGAATTTCATCTTTCCTTCATACTCAAAAAAACTTCCAAATAGAGTAGCTATAATCTCATTGATTCGCCTTTAGTTTCTTCAATAGTTGTCACCTTTGCTTCCCATTCTTTCGTAAGAATGTTAAGGATCTTTCTTACCTGGGAATTTTGATCAAATATTTTCCCAGGTACTGATAACTGATTAACAAGATGAGTATACCTGAGCTCAAATTCAGAGATCCTTTCTCTAGACTTCACCCGAAACAAATCATACTCTATGATCAAAGTATTAACTCTTTTTTCTTTGATTCCAGATGTACCTTTGTGAGCAATCTCAAAAGCATCCCATATGTCTTTGGCTGTAGGTAGTATGTAGATTCAAAAATACTCCCTTTGGCTGAGAGCACTCTGTATCATTAGAATAGCTTTACTATTTAATGTTACTAACCTCTTGTCATCATCGTCAAATTCCTCTGGACTCTTTTCCAAACCTCTATCTTCGATTTCCTTGTTTGGAACATAATCATTGTCTTGTATCACATTCCATAGACCATATTTGATAGCCATTACGAACACTCTAAAATTGGCTTCCCAGAATGAAAATTGTTCTCTAGCGAAACCTGGAGGTATAGTGATAGAAGCTCTGTCTGGAAGAATGTTCTTACCTAATGTTGCCATATACTTGATCCTTCTCAAGCTGTTAGTCTCTTCGGAGAAGACCGCGCTCTGATACCAAATAAAAGAGTCAAGCTTCACCCAAGAGGGGTGAATTGGGTGATGTGATAAAATTTTCAGTTGATTTAGTGATATGAAAATTACTGTAGATAGAATAGAGTTGAGAAGATTAGCACACAGAGAGTTATACTAGTTTGGCTCAAAACCTATGCCTACGTCTAGTCCTCAGAGATTAAGACCTACTGAGATTTTCACTATTCTTCTAAGATTCACCAGGCTCTCGGAATGCCACAAGACAACAATCATCCTTGTATGGACTTTGAACAGAAATATTCTAATACCTAGAATTTTCTCTCCCCTTACAACAAGTCTTATATGCAGAAACAATCCTATAACCTTTCTCTCTTACTTACGTGTGCAAGTCTTATGATCAGTAATATTTTCTCCTACTTACACCCTTGTAAGTCTTACGAGTAGCAACGTTCTCTCCTGTTTGTACCTTGTAAGTCTTACGAGCAGAAAGTACTCCTAGGAATTCTCTCAACTGCTTCTCTCATAAGGATATCTACCCTTTCAAGGTCTTTGTACCTTGAGATCAAATGAAAATATGATTTGCAATGAATATAGACTCTCTCACAAAGAAAATATGGTAAACACTGAAGTATAATATGAATACAGCTAAGATATGAAAACAGAGACTCTTGTGAATGTTTGCTAAAAGTTTTTGTATGATGTTCTTCTTTCTTGTCTCTTAAAACTCTGTATTTATAGCATATTGGTTTTGGTCCGTTGAATGATACTTGCTGTGGAGTGGAGCATAATATTATAGAGTGGCATGTGAGTATTTGAAATCTCTGGACAATATATCGTGGTAGATTTGTAACGTGCATGCTTAGCTAGTTGACTTTGAGCGAAATGATTATGTCCGCCATTTTTGACTTATCATATGCATCTCTGATTCAGACTTTCAATCTCCTATTTCACACTTGAAATATATCTTAAATGATGTTTAATAATAATAACAAGTGAAAACTTTGTGAATAAATAACATATAACTATGTTCGGATTAATCGCTGTAAGCCTATTGTGTTTTGGTTTCTTACAGAGCATCACTTAGTGCATAGTGGCCTCACTTGAGTGCACCATTATATTTCCTCTTTTGGTTCAGCTTTTGATTTGCGCTTCCATACTAAAAAATAAGAGTGCATTTTCTCACTTGCGAGTATTATGGTCCCTCACTCGAGTACATCCTATCTCACTCAAGTGAATGTGTATTTTGCACTATAGGCTCATGTCTCTAGATAAAAGTTGCAACAATTTTTCAAGAGTGTAATTTTACACTTGCAAGTGATGTGGGTCCCCACTCGAGTGACAATGTCTCACTCAAGTGCACCATTGTATTTTAGCTTCAGGCTTTACTTCTGGACAATACTCACACCAAGTTTTGTAAGAGTGAAATTTTGAACTTTTAGGTGATGTGGGGCCTTACTAGAGTACTGAGATGATCACTCAAGTGCATTAGCATTTCCTCACATTGGCCAACCTTATGCTCATCACTTGCTATAATATTTGAGGAAGTGTGTTTTCTTACTCGCGAGTGTTGCTCCATTACTCGAGTACTAAAGCCATTGCTCGAGTACACTTCTTACTTCAGCTCTTCCTTGCTTTTGAGTAAATACTTCTTGTACCATACTTGCAGGACTCGAGTAAGCTTGAGGATCTCAATCAAGTATTGAGTCCGTGCTCGAGTACAATGACCATTTCCTATCTCTGACTTTGCTCTCCATCAAACACTTGCACAAGTATGGCTTCATGCTCGAGTACAAATTAGATCATCACTCGAGTCTAGGCTCATCACTCGAGTAGTCCTATAATTTTCAGCTAGAAAACTGCTTTTGTATAACACTTACAGTCCCACACTTGCTGTGCTTAAATGCAAAACTGCATTTTACTCTAGTGCAAGCTCTATCACTTGAGGGCATCAGTTAAAATCACAGTATTATCCTCTAAACTTTGTGAAACACATTTGATAACATTTTGAATCAATGTTTATACTTCCAAAATATGAGTTTCTTACCAAAATACATAATCACCTCTTGTTATTATCAAAACTTGGGTTTTAAAATTTTCATGAATATGCGGTAGGCAATAAGACCTATTGGGCCAACGTGTCCTTAGGTAGTCAGACTTGATAAGTATTTAGAGTATTCTGGCTAGTAAAGCATAATGAGTATTCAGAGTATTTTGGGTAGTAAAGCATAATGAACATTTAAAGTATTATAGGTAGTAAATCTTGATGAGCATTCAGAGTTGTTCCAATTAGTAAAGCCTGATGACCATTTAGATTATAATAAATGTTGTTGTGGTGAATGTTGTTGTGATGAATGCTATTATATGATGGTTGTTTTGCATGCTTCGAAAGCATTGCATAAGTATATAAATGCCTTGACTAGTAAGAGTTGGAGCCTGGATTGTGTTCAGAATAGCTATGGGATTATGTTTTGAGGTTATAAGTCTCGATATGCATTTAGCATGGATGTCTGACTTTGTGTCCTAAAACCATAAGACTTGTTGGACTAGTATGTCCTCAGGCTGATAGATTGTTATGCATTAATCGTTGTACCAGGTTGTAACCTGTGCTAGTAAGTCCTGATATGCATTGTTACATGGTGTGTATCCCTAGGCTATAAAACAAAAATACCAAACAGTATGGGAATAAAATGAGCCATATGGTTGGAATATCAAGCGCTGTAGGAATAGACCAGTAGGTCCCGTGTTTTGTGTTTTAATGGTGTATACTGTGCATTGAATGCTGGATGTAGTTGCGATGACTGCTGAATACTATTGAGACTTTTGTTGATGATAAGATAGTTTGTGTTTCATGCTCTATGATCTTGCTTATGAAAGGGAAAGATTGAGTAACAAGAGCTACCCGAGGTAAAGTCAATTCTCAATGACATGCAAAATTTTGAGGACAAAATTTATTGAATGGGGGAAGAATTGTAATATCTCAAATTTTGGCCCTATAAGCTTGAGGATAAGTTTGAATCAAGCAACTACTAAGCCCAGCTTAGAAAGAGTCCCAAGAATATCTGTTAAATAGAATGCTTTTCAAGGAGATTGAATGTTGTGGTGCTGCCTTGTTCTTATTGAGAGGTGATTTTAAGGTTTTGATGTTCTTGAGATCATAAACATGATGATTAATGAGGTTTAGGTATGATAAAAATGATATATGGTAAGTGTTATGGTTAAATTTGTAAGAAGTCATGTTATGACAACCTATGGTAAGTTTTGGCCAGGTGAAGAACCATAGGAAGGAATGTGATTTTGCTAAATTTGAGGTTAGAAATGGATTCTACACACAAAATTGTGTAGGAATAGCTTATGAAAATGATTTTAAATGATTGGGTAAAAAACCCTAACTTTGGGAACTTAAGGAAAGTTATAAAGATTTTGTAAGAGGGACAAGTCATGTATAATGACTTGCTATCATGGCTATAATTATGTGTGTATGTATCCAGGGCCATAAGATGTCAAGGAAGAGGTAATGTAAGATTCTCAAGCAACTATAATGTTTAGAAGAAAAGGGATTAAGAGGAGGACATAAATGCGGAAAGGTAGTAAACTTACATAACTTGCATGTATTTGATATGTATGATTGCTTTGCTTGATTATGTAAAGCATATATAAATGATTGAAGTTTTGTTTCTATTTATGTTATGGCCATAAGTATGTTGTGTGAAACATTGAGCAAGCAAATATGTCATTATGTGAGCATGAATTTATATAAGGCAAGCATGTCATGCACCAAGTATTTATCTTCCATACATAATTGGTATTATTTGTTACTGACATTTTCCTGAATCCTACCCTCCCTTACCAACAATATAGGTATATTGAGCGCACAAAAGGGATGCTTAGAGATGTGCAAGAAGAAAATATGAAGTTAAAAGTTTAATAGATGAAAAGCTATGATGTACAAATTATGGTAGGATGTATGTATATATATACATAGATACGACTCTGATAATTATGAAATAAGGTTGAGAACTTGAGGTAAAGTTTTTACCAAGTGAATATTGCCCTAAGAATAATTGTGAAAGGTTTTGGCTAGGAGTTTTAATTAATGTTTTTCCTAAACCATAACAAGAACCTTAACATTTCGGTATACATACTAAAAGGGCATAAATGAATGGTGTTACATCAAGAATTAGAGCAATGTTGGGTTCTTGAGGACAAGGATGTCTTGAAAGGCTTTTGAGTCCTAACCATAGTGGTCTTTTAAAGGGTGTCGGTTATAGAGTCAGCAAAAATGAATACTTTGAGAAGTGGAAGAAGCTGACAAGGGTGTCTGATCAGAACCTTCAATATATGGAGATGCCCGAGATACTAAAGCAGTAGGTTAAAGCACAACAAGTTGTTATTGATCAATTAATAAGCCGAGACACTGTGGGGATGTAGGGAATGGCTAACACCTCAAGTGCCAAAGATAGCTACACATTCCCGTCTCAGACTCTACCTAAGGTAGTATGACTCATGCTGAAAGCATATGCTTTATTTATTTTTACTTTACACTAATTGTATTTTCTATTTGTTCAAGGTAAGATGAAGGTTGAGTGTGTAGTTGATAGCCCTAAGCAGCATAATGTTGCTACGAGCCTCATGTACAACTTGCCAGGGGAGAACATGATTCACAACTCGCCTCTCCCTTAGAATCAAGTTAGGGTAGAGCTAAAGATGGTTATCGATCCTAAGTATGCCCTTCCAATACCCACCCCAGACATAGATGTAGTGGAAGAAGCTCTACTTGGCTTTGTTACATGGCCAGCCCACATTATTATCCTACATGGGAAGACAAAAAGGTATACCATCATCTTTTGGTTATCTAATGAAGTTTATAGTAATTATTTTTCTAACTTCTCAACTTGTTTAGTTGAAGAGGAGGAAGAGCAATCTGGGAGCTTTATTTGTCCATGGCAAGGTATCTTGTGAACCAAAGAAGATAGATGAGCCTATGCCAGTGCCTCAACCACTAGTTTCGCCAGTTTCCAACAAATTTCGGTGGCTCTGGAGGCAATGATAGCATAGTTGCCAAAATGGACCCTAAGGGAGACTACTATACTAAACAAAGTGCCCTTTGAGCAAGATATCTATGGGGAACAAGGTGTGTTTGAAGCTATCAATTAGGTGTTAGTCATCACAGGCGATATGGCTAGCTTGAGCTCTTGTAACTTTTATATCTGATATGTATTCTACTGTGAATAAATACTAAGCTACCCATAGCATTTATATATACTGATTTACTTGTTTTTGTATGTAAGGTACCTTCATATGGAGCATGTAGCCTGCATGACCTACAGGACATGTTCTTGTTCCTTAATCCCCACCTCTATTTAGGAATGTTGGATGAAGGCAATAAGCCAGATTTTAGGAAGAGAAAAGCAAGGGAATTGATGGATTTGGTCATTAAAAGGGAACCAAAGAAGGACAATTTTTTTGGCACTGTACAGCTGGGGGTAAGTATACTGTTAGATATGAATAGTTTTGATGATGTCAAATATAGATGTCAAATATGAGCAAAAAGTTTGTATAATATACTTATCTTCCACATTGACTAACTACCATATTTAATGTTGTATATCTTGTAGATTAGTCATAGACATCATTGTGGGTTGATATTGTAATGCCTCATAAATGGAGAATAATCATCAAGAAGAAAATCAAGAGGCAAGGAATTGAAGAAAGAAGAAAGAAAGATGAAGATTGAAGATATTCATCAAGAAGATTGAAGTTGGGTTATGAAGAATGATCATCAAGAGAAAAAACAAGAAGAAAGAGATTAAAGAAAGAAGAACTTGCAAGATCACATGAGAATATCAAGATTCAAGCTCCTAGAAGTGATACCGGAGGTTTCTATGATCATACGGAAGTTGGAATGGGTCAATACGAAGCTAAAATGATGTATACGGAAGCTATGGTACCTTTGGGGATGATTACCTGAGTAATCACTCTAATAATATGGCATTGTTTGATTTTGGAGGTGTTTACTCGAGGCCTTACTCGAGTAATCTGCCGGGTTATTGGATGAATTACTCGAGGCGGCACTTGAAGTAAATGGGACTCTGTTTTCTCGCGGCAGATCAGAGGTTCGGTATTTTGATGATATCTCTCCAACCAGATGTCGAACTAAACCCAGTGGCATTGGAAACTAGACTTCCAACACGAACTGTTGACACTAAGATCACATTCAAAGGAGGTCCGATGAGAGAGATATAAGCCTCGAAAGTTGACACATGAATCAGCGTCATATTCCAGGACAGTTTTGGTATTTTGGACATAACTCTCAAAATACATATCGGATTAAGACGAAACCGGTGCCATATGAAAGAAGACTCAAAGACCTTTCCATGGATATATAATTTTTCACATTTGAAGCTATATCCTAAGAGCTATTACTTCTGGAAGTTGCTGCTCGTGATTTCAGGATTGTCTAAGAACAGTAGATACTCTTTGGATTATAACTTTTTGTACACAACGAGTTTGGAGTTGATTCTTGTTGCATTGGAATGTAGATAATGAGGGCTTTCCGATGATATATAATTTGCCATGTTTCGAGTCAAAATCAAGAATTCACTTGAAGGCACCACTCGAGTAACTGGTTGATAACAAAAGACTTTACTCGAGTAGGTACTCGAGTAATCAGATAGAAAACTTCCAATTGCTCTCGGCCTGCCAACGTTACTCGAGTAACCATGTAGATCACTTGTGGTTGCTCTCAGCATTTTCAATCCTGCCAATGTTACTCGAGGAGCTACTCGAGTAACTCACTGTGGTAAGCAAAAACCTGAAGTTCATCAAAGTTTTTCCCGATGATACTCGAGTATGTACTCGAGTAAACTTTAATGAATACTCGAGTGGCTACTCGAGTAAAGCACTGTGCTAGCAAAACTTGAAGAGTTATTTAGACGAAAACTTCAAGTCACTACTGGAGTAAAGCACTGTGCTAGCAAAAAGAGACAGAAACTTAAAGAGAACTTCAAGTCGAACATCAAGTTATTACCAGAACTTCAAGTCGAACTTCAAGTTATTACCAGAACCTCAAGTCGAACTTCAAGTTATTACCCGGGTACTCAGAATTATTTAGAAGAGAACTTCAAGTTACTACCCGAGTAAGCTATGCAGAAAATGGAAGGCCACTTGAGTAACCTGTGAAGAAACTTGATGTTTACTCGAGTAAGTACTCGAGTAATGCTTCCCAGGAAAGCAGAGCAACGTCCCGAAGATTCTGGAAATCAATGGAATGATCATATAACTCATTCTTATTGCTTCTAATCATTCTAACACTTCATTATATTAGTGTTTAATGCACTTTTCCAGTAAAACAATAAAGAGATGATGAGAAGAGATAAAAGTTGAGTTTACGGAGTGGAGCGGCCAACGTTCCAACAGCTAGTTTTCAAAATCGAAGAACGGTCAAACAAAGCTACGTCACTCTAACGGACATGTTGAAATGCTCAAATGGTTATCAATCCTCATCAGCTATAAATAGAAGATCATCCAAAACAGAAGTAAGACTTAGAGGATACATCGTCCAAATGCCAACATCCTGACATCAATACTAATCGCACATACTCTCTGTTTCTCTAGCTTCTATATGATTTACCTTTGAGAGAGATATTATTTGTATTGTACTTCAGTGTTCATCTTATTCACTTCTAAGAGAGAAGATTGATTGTAATCTTTCATCATCAAAGTTGTATCCTTACGGTGTGTAAGGGGGAGTAACTTGGTTGTAACCTTACGGTGTGTAAGGGGGAGTAATCTCAGTGCGAGAATTGTAAAGGCTTCACAAGTGCCCGGATCAAACTTGTGAGATTGTAGTGGTTCTCAAGTACCCGGTAAAACTTGAGGAAGATAGTGGATTGAAAATCTCAGGAGGAGCCTGGGGACTGGATGTAGGTCATCGTGGATTGGGCCGAACCAGGATAAATCACAGTTTGCATATTCTCTTCCCTAAGCTCTTATACTTCTAGCATATATCATTTAAATAACTAACTGTGATTTATGATTCATCACTTTCATATTTATTGCTTCCTCTAAGATGCGAAAAGATTTTCAAAGTTCTTAAGTTTTTATCTTACACCCAATTCACCCCCCTCTTGGGTGTCAGCCGGTTCTAACATTTGGTATCAGAGCCGGACTCTTGTTTGAGGGACTTAACTGTCTCAAGAGTTTATAATGGCTGATTTTGGGTGTTATATGCTTTCCAAAGGTTTTGACTATACAATTCCACCTATTCTGAAAGATATTGATTTTTGGTTTTGGAAAGCTAGAATGATATCTTTTATAAAATGCTTTGATTATGATATGTGGGATGTTTTTACAAATGCTTTTGATTTCAAACCGAGAAAGGATTGGACAGAAAGAGAAAAGAAAATGTTTTCGTTGAACATTAGAGCAATGAAAATTTTGTATAGTACTTTAACTGAAAATGATTTTGAGAAAATTAGATTTTGCTCTACTGCAAGAGATATTTGGGATACTCTTGATTCTCTGTATACTTCTAACAAGTGTGTTGAAGTTGAAAGTGTTGACAGTTCATGTGAGACTACAAGCTATATATCCACAATTCATGAACAAGTGGAAGTTGACAATGAAGAAGGAGAAATCATAAAACACTTCCATGATCTTGTCAACATAGAAGAACAAGAGGAAAATGATTCCCGAAAAGAGCTCGTTATGGACGGACAAGAAAATTCACTCTCTGGAGCTCAACATGAACTTAAGGTAAAAAGTTCCAATTCTTCTTGTGATTTTCGTAAAACTGATTTTCAAAGCTTGCATAAAATTGTTTTTCAACCAATTATTGATTCTATTGAGAAAAGCAAAAAGATTTTCAATCATGCTGGAAATTCATGCGGGAAGAAAGAACTTAGGCAAACTGATCATTCGAAATCATCTTTTCTTGATCAACACAATACTTGTATAGAATCTCATAATACATATCATCATATTATTTGCAATTATTGTGGTAAATCAGGTCATATTTCTCACACATGCTATATTAGAAGAAATTCTAATTTGAGAAATAAATATGTTTGGGTTCCGAAAAGACAAGTAATGTCTAATCCTAACAATCAAGGACCAAAGTATATGTGGGTACCAAAATGTTCTTCTAGTACTTTATGTATGCAGATTGAATATAAGAAGAATGGACATAAGGGTACGGAGATGATGAAGAAGAAACCAAGAGTTTCTCATGCACCAAGAAAGAGGTTCATACCATCTATATCAAAAAGAAGAACTCTCGGAGCACCCATTGCTGGAAATGCAAAGTTTAATCACAAAGAAATGCAATGGAGAAAAAGAGTACGTTTTACCTCAAGAATGGACTACCATAGAGTACTGCTCAACTATCTTGAGGAGAACAAGAAAAGGAGGATCTCTCAAGCATCAAGTAAAAGACTCCTGGAGTCTATGTATTTTGAGAGACGATTGCCAGCACCCAAAGCAAGATATTCAAAGTATCAGCATCCTAGAAAGATGCAGTGGGTAAGCAAAAGCAATCCTCCAAGTATATAAGGCAAAGGTACACAATGATAAAACCTCCTATACTATTGTCTGTAATATTTATTGAGATTTTATATTTTGGAACCTTAGGAATGAGCATTGTAAACTATTTTGAAATTATGTTTTCACATCTTTTAAAAAGCCACTTAATAGATTTATTTATAAAGGGATTGCAATGCTCAACAGGATAATTCTTTATGCATATATATAATGATTTGAAAAGAAAATATTTCTTTTATGCATAAAGACATGTTTAATTCATTATGCGCAATTGCCTCGAATTGATTATATTCTTAGAGCATGTGAATTTTATCTTGATTCCTACAAGCTAACAAGAAATGGATCCAATCATTGTTGGATACCATGAAGAAAAGAAATTTATATAGTTCTGTAGAATAAGAAAAAGCTTCTCAAGACTATGACCACATGAAAACAAATTCATATCTTGATGATGCTGAAATTCAGAGTTTGGATTTTGGTGTTGATTGTGCAAAGGAGAGAAACCAATATTATTCCACCAAAATCAAGCAATCTGTCACAAGGACAAGAGGAATTACGATGATATCTAATCCTTACTCTATACTGTGATTATATGAATTATTTATTTTGAGTAATGAGTATTTGTCCATTATTGCATTCATTTAGCAAACAATCCTTCATGATTGTTAATTTGTTTATAGATTGCTAAATGAACGATAAGTGAAATTGTGCATAGTTTATCTATCAATTTATGTTTTGAAGTGCACAATTCAAAAATGTGTTTTGGTTTCATTCCATCATGTGTTATAAAATTGCATATCATTAGCAATCAATCATTTATGGTTTTCAAATTTTTTTTAGATTGCTAAATGGACTTAAAATGACATTGTGTATTTGAGTTTTGAAATGTACATTTCAAAAATATACTTAGATTCCAATTCATCTTGTTTATAAAAATGCATACACATTATTTGAAAATTACTTATATATTGTTTGCATTTAAATTGGTTTCAAAATTGGAAGTTAATATTTATGTATACTAAAAGTCAGAAATGCTTCAAATCCATCCACTAGAGTTTTCCCCATCATTCACAGATTATTTCTTGATTTTAAACTTATTATTGCTTGAACTCCTCAACCATTATTTTCTAACAAATTAGACCTTATGTCTAACAAGTTATCTATCTATGAGTTTCAAGTGTATTTCCCAGAAAAGAATTCAATATGTGAAAGCCTTATGCCTGATGCATAAATCTTTGGTTGGCTATATTATTCCAAGCATTATGAATGTTTGTTAGTGCATTGAATCTTAATGCATTAATCATTATAGTGGAATAACTTACTAGGATAATATTCAAGTACTCGAGTCATTTGGACTAATGAGTATGTGCTTCATCACTCATAAATTCTTGTACTCATTTCATTGCTCAAACACATTCACCATTAAAATCTATCTTTGAGTAAACAGTGTCATGTATTTGAATTCTTGAGTTGAATATTCATATCTTTCAAGACATAACTCTAAGTGTCAAGATAGTCTATGAATCAATAGCAAAGTCATGATACTTGTATATGTCTATCAAGCTAATTCTTTTGGTTATCCATATGACTCTTGTTGTTTGGAAAATTCTTCAACATGTTAACTATGATGATTAACATGTTATATTAGTTGTTCTTGAAAAGAGAAGCTTTCTGCTATATGTATATTTAAACTGTTGACTTTAACCATTTTTAACATAAAACATTGATTATAAACATATTTCAAAGATGAGTTTTCATATATTCAAAATCTCAATTTTACAATGCATTGTTATGATTTGAAATTACATCCGAGATTTGAAACAATGTGCATATCTCATGATCATTATTGGACAATTTGATTTCATTCATGATTTATCATTTCTTGGTCATTATAAATAGATTTTGAACTCTCTTAGATCTGACTTACATGCCTTGCATAAAAATCTTATCAATGACATATCTTTTAAAATGTATTTACAAATTGTCATTGATTTTTGAAATCATCATTCTTGGTATTATTTGTGCGTTACCCTTTATGATTCAATTGCTTGAATTTATTTAATTGGGTAAAATTATATTCTGGCCTTTGTTGATTATTATAGTCTTTGCTCAAATATCATATGATTCAATTATATAAGAGCATAAGAGTTATAATGTCTAATATTATATGGATCCAAAAGAAAGTTGGGTACCAAAGAGCATTTATTTATACTTTTGCAGGAGTTGATCAAAATGCTCTACTTTTGGATACAAAGATCAAAGGCTAACAGAGAAGGCATGACTGGCAGTATTGCAATGTGAGCAGAAACAAAATTTGTGGTATCGTTCAAGTGACACCACATCACTAGCAAGTAACTAGCTAGTGATACAGCCAGAGAAAGAGAAAGAAGAAGAAAATCTCTTAAGTGAACCTAGATAAGATTTATCTCAAAGCAACTTAAGGCCAAGAACAAGTATAGCCAATGTGAATCTTTGTTGCCTAGCCACCTTCCTTATCGTTCCAAGGTGATCAAAAGATGTTTAGAGGAAGATGCTGAGATGCACAGAATCATCAAGCTTGGTGAGCCTATGAGGATTCTCAACTATAATCCTAGCTCTATGTTTTCACAAAATTATATGATATATCTATACTAGAGCTATGGTGAGCAAGGCCAATTCAATCGCTTCATGAAAGGATTATCACACAATGGCCTATATTATTAGTGAGAAGGAGAGGAACGTCGGAGAGATCATATCTTTCAAAGATATATATACTTCTATAGGACTTACTCCAAGTAATCAGAAGTTACTTCAAGTAATCTGCAATTACTTCAAGTATACCTTCAAGTAATTCGCAATTACTCCAAGTAAATCTAAAACTCACTCCAAGTTAACACAAGTGGCATAGAGGATGAGAGATGAGACTTCAAGAATAGATGAGATACAACATTTTGTTAGAACTGGTCTTCTGGTCCTTCATTCTTTGGTTCATCTGTCTAAGGCTTTCTGAGAGAGGAGCTTCAACAATCACACAGAGCTTGCTACAAACATGCTGAGTTCATCACTTCTGAATGGCAAGATTAGAAGACTCTGTGATTTGATCAACCAGAACTTTAAGGCCTTATTTCGAGCTCATCTTGACAATGACTAGCCAATGATGCATTAATGGACTTCAGAGGATTATGGCTCGAGTGATTACGATATTACTCGAGTGAGGTATTGTATTCTTACTTAATTAAAATTCTCTGAGTTGCAACACTCGAGTGAGCACTCGAGTGATGGTTGAGTGAAATACTCGAGTAACTACTCGAGGGATACAGGGTTACAATATTAAAACCCTGAAAAGCATCATCATTTTCAAAAATTGATTTCTCTCTAATCTTCATATTTTCATACTCATTCTTTCTACGAAATTTTCAATGTTTTTTAAAAATCTAGGAGAGTTATCAACTATATTCCTCATAATGCTTTTCTTTTAAGCCATGCATTCATTAAGGGGGAGCTTCACATTCATACGTGTTTTATATCTTAAAAAGCTCATCTCCTTTATTGAAAGGAAATCTTTTTAACATACTCATCTGAATTTTCTATTTTTTTAATTAGTTTTGATGATGAGTTATTTATATATCTTCCTTTCATAATCTTAATTTTCAACATATCATATAGAGAGGATGACTTTGATTTTGTACAATAAATTTAATACTTGATTTCACCAACCATTCTCCGTGCAAGAATGTTTTTATAACAGGAGAATTTGTTCTATGTAAGATCATTCCTCAGCATACTAAAAGGAGCATATATGATGACATATGCTTTAACAATCAATCAAGGGAGATAAATTGGCTGCAATATTCAAAGCAATAAATACATATGCCAATACAAATGAGCATTGAGCATGCTGAACAGAAGCTCAACTCAATTGGAGAATCTATCAACTTTGAGGAAAGATGATTTAACACTGGCTACAACCCTCAAAGCAACAAAAGGCATAAGTCAGGATGATTTTAGTAGCATTCTAAGGAAGGCTATTCCTAAAGCTTTCTATTGAGCACACTTCAGAGCCTACCATTGAGCCAGCCACAGTTAACTCCTATGAACAAGATCCATCACAGTTGCATAATGAAAGTATGGTGAACATAACATATTGGATCTAACACAACAAGAAAGGAAGGTGATGGGTTTGATGGATCAATTTTCAGCTTGCCAAATCCAAATGAGCATTTCTAAACCCTCTCTTTATATTTTGAGCTTACTTTGCATATTCTTGACTATGGAAGTTTTCTTGAAAACCTTTCCAAATTGTTTCAAATTTGTTTTCATGAAAACCATTTTTTTTCACTTGCATCAAATTATAAATGAAACTACTTTCAAAACAGGGGAGAGAAACTTGTTTTCCTGATGCATTTATTTTTATTAATGGGGAGAATGACATTTCTCATTTGATTTCATATTTACTTCTCTACAAACATTTCTTCCTTTCCTATCTATGCTTCAAACTTTTTGCTGATGTCAAATAGGGGGAGAGAAATTCAAGAAAAATATATTTCTCTTACTTAGTTTTTATAACTCATACATATTTTTCTTGAAAGATTTGTCATCATCAAAAAGGGGGAGAATGTTAGATATGAATAGTTTTGATGATGTCAAATATAGATGTCAAATATGAGCAAAAAGTTTGTATAATATACTTATCTTCCACATTGACTAACTACCATATTTAATGTTGTATATCTTGTAGATTTGTCATAGACATCATTGTGGGTTGATATTGTAATGCCTCATAAATGGAGAATAATCATCAAGAAGAAAATCAAGAGGCAAGGAATTAAAGAAAGAAGAAAGAAATATGAAGATTGAAGATATTCATCAAGAAGATTGAAGTTGGGTTATGAAGAATGATCATCAAGAGGAAAAACAAGAAGAAAGAGATTAAAGAAAGAAGAACTTGCAAGATCACATGAGAATATCAAGATTCAAGCTCCTAGAAGTGATACCGGAGGTTTCTATGATCATACGGAAGTTGGAATGGGTCAATACGAAGCTAAAATGATGTATACGGAAGCTATGGTACCTTTGGGGATGATTACCCGAGTAATCACTCTAGTAATATGGCATTGTTTGATTTTGGAGGTGTTTACTCGAGGCCTTACTCGAGTAATCTGCCGGGTTATTTGATGAATTACTCGAGGCGGCACTTGAAGTAAATGGGACTCTGTTTTCGCGCGGCAGAACAGAGGTTTGGTATTTTGATGATATCTCTCCAACCACATGTTGGATCGAACTAAACCCGGTGGCATTGGAAACTAGACTTCCAACACGAACTTTGGACACTAAGATTGTAACCCCCTGCCTTAAATAGCGTAATTATAATTCGATATTACGTAATTAAATTGGTTTAGAGACCGTCGAATAGTTCAAAACTCATTTAGAACTCCCTGTGAAGTAGGGACTTTATAAGATTTTCAAAACTTCTTTCCTATTCTGGTCTCAAGTTCAATTATCGAATATAATCACCTGTGCAGTTAATTCACATTCATTCATATCAGAATATCTAATAGCAATCCCGGCAACCCCCGGGTTCCATTCATACACAAAAAGGGTTTACAACCTCCATATAGGGGACTACACAACTACGTTCAACTATTCTTTACAACCAACATAATATATAGACACCCTGTCCAACAGGTTTAACCAACATAACCAAAATAAATGTCCCTACAGGATTCTAACCGCTCCGGGTCGTACGCTTCTCCTTAGAGCCACTCGCCCTGTCTGAAAGGTTAGTTAAAGGAAAGAATGATATTCAAGAGAATCCCAGTAGTAACAAAACATTTATACCACACATAAGCACACAGCATGTAAGCAAATCATCATACAGCAGCAGCACCACAAATCACACTCCACCCTCATCCCCTTTCTCCGCCGGGAAGGCACACCGCCTAACCCGAACCGTTGTTAGCTACTCAGGGACTATTGGCATGGCAGTGTATACATATAGCCTTATAGCCCATACAGCTATTCGACTTTCACAAATGGCCCGTCGGCCTCCACAAATAGCCTTTCGGCTCACATAATCACATATATCACACCTCATCCTCATCCCCTTTCTCCGCCGGGAAGGCACACCGCCCTAACCCGAACCGTTGTTAGCTACTCAGGGACTGTTGGAATGAAAGTGCTAACACAAATCCACAGATGTCGCAGCATACGAATTCATTACAAATCAACGATATAACACACATACAATGCATCATATATGGTACAAAAGAAAAGTCACTACCTCGTTCCTTTCTGACGTTCGCTGGCGTAGTTGGCTCACGAGGGCGGCAAATATCGAATCCTACAATTCCAAATGCACTATTTAGACACTTCCATAGTGTTACTTAGGGTTATATGAGTCTATAATGAAAATTTACAAAAATACCCCCGGGGACCCGGCCTGGGCCCGCCATACCCGGACCGGCTGTACTTTTCTTGAAATTTTGACATGGGCTATCCTGACATATTTTCGCCCAAGAAATCCATTTCCGGACTCGGAATTATCAAATTCAATGTTAAATTACGAAATTGCCCTTGGCAGCCCTACTTTTAGGGTTTTAGGGGTGTTTCCGTAATTATGCTTTCTCGGCCTTTTTTGAAAAAGTGCCCAACTGTAACCCCACCTAATTTTCGCCCCTGAACTCAATGGAACCATCAAATCATTGAAAATCCAACTCTAAGACCCATTTCTAGGGCTGGCCGAAATTTATGAGTTCTCCAGGGAAAATCGGGGTTTTACGATTTCGGCTCCGTAAACGCGTCCCTTTCTACTCCTAACCACTTTATTAACCATTACATTAGGTTACAACTAACATTAAGACCCAATTTGGGCAGCATAACCCCTAGGCCACATCATTTCCAAACTTTAAAACCAATGGCAATCCGGCGAAATTTCACCGATTAAATTGCCCACAGCAGCCAGAATAAGCAATATACGAAAGTTTGGAAGTTACCTCAAGCTCCCACAAGATTTTCCCAAATATTGCTGAAAACCCTAAGTGCTCAACAACAGATTTTGAGCTTCCAAACCTTAAAGAACAAAGAGGAGTAGCTTAGGATCGGAGTTACACGCGTTAGAAGCTAGATCGTCGGAGAAATCGGCTTACCTTGCGAGATTTCTTCCTCTTTTTCTCTCTTTTCTCCAAGCTCTCTCCACGTTTTTTTTCTTGCTTCAGCTGCTGTGTGCGACAGAAATGAGCTGAGGAAGATGATAACATATGTAATTCCATGCTGACATCATCTTTTAATGAGATGATGTCATAATTCCCATTTTCGGATTTTCTGGCAGATTTTCTGCCCGAACTTTGAAAAATCATAACTAATTCTAGAAAAATTGAAATGAGGTGATTCCAAAGCCAAATGAAAGGTATTTAAGTCCTCTTTATAGGAAAAATATGGACAATTACTAAAAATCACCACAAAATTCCAGAATTACATAAAACTCATCACTGCCCCAAAACAGAATTCAGTTTCCATCCCAAACTTTGGACAGTTATATCTCCTAGTTCACAAAACAAAATGGAACAAATTATATGTCCATTTTGAAGCTTGAGATGTGAACTATAAGACTGGAAAATTTCAGAATTTTTAGATACCATTTGGTCATTAAAAACGTTCACACAACCGGACTGCCCAGAATAGAATTTCACTGGACAGAATTTTAGATTTTGCATCTTTGCTTCCATTGGTTCCATTTTCATACCAAACATCATTCCCACATAAATTTTCACAAGGAAGCCATTGGAATCATTAAAATATCCAAATTCCCATCACACATTCTCCAAAAGTGTTTATTCAACAATAATTATATCCACTTTTAAAGTCATTAGCCCTTAATCACTTTTTGGGATATTACAAAGATCACATTCAAAGGAGGTCTGATGAGAGAGATATAAGCCTTGGAAGTGGACACATGAATCAGCGTCATATTCCAGGACAGTTTTGGTATTTTTGACATAACTCTCAAAATACATATTGGATTAAGACGAAACCGGTGCCATATGAAAGAAGACTCAAAGACCTTTCCATGGATATATAATGTGTCATATTTGAAGCTATATCCTAAGAGATATGACTTCTGGAAATTTCTGCTCGTGATTTCAGGATTGTCTAAGAACAGTAGATACTCTTTGGATCATAACTTTCTGTACACAACGAGTTTGGAGTTGATTCTTGTTGCATTGGAATGTAGATAATGAGGGCTTTCCGATGATATATAATTTGCCATATTTCAAGTCAAAATCAAGAATTCACTTGAAGGCACCACTCGAGTAACTGGTTGATAACAAAAGACTTTACTCGAGTAGGTACTCGAGTAATCAGATAGAAAACTTCCAATTGCTCTCGGCCTGCCAACGTTACTCGAGTAAGTACTCGAGTAACCATGTAGATCACTTGCGGTTGCTCTCAGCATTTTCAATCCTGCCAAACTTGAAGAGTAACCATTTAAAGTACTCGAGTAAACTTTAATGAATACTCGAGTGGCTACTCGAGTAAAGCACTGTGCTAGCAAAACTTGAAGAGTTATTTAGACGAAAACTTCAAGTCACTACTGGAGTAAAGCACTGTGCTAGCAAAAAGAGACAGAAACTTAAAGAGAACTTCAAGTCGAACTTCAAGTTATTACCAGAACTTCAAGTCAAACTTCAAGTTATTACCAGAACCTCAAGTCGAACTTCAAGTTATTACCAGAACCTCAAGTCGAACTTCAAGTTACTACCCGGGTACTCAGAATTATTTAGAAGAGAACTTCAAGTTACTACCTGAGTAAGCTATGCAGAAAATGGAAGGCCACTCGAGTAGCCACTCGAGTAACCTGTGAAGAAACTTGATGTTTACTCGAGTAAGTACTCGAGTAATGCTTCCCAGGAAAGCAGAGCAACGTCCCGAAGATTCTGGAAATCAATGGAATGATCATATAACTCATTCTTATTGCTTCTAATCACTCTAACACTTCATTGTATTAGTGTTTAATGCACTTTTCTAGTAAAACAATGAAGAGATGATGAGAAGAGATAAAAGTTGAGTTTACGGAGTGGAGCGGCCAACGTTCCAACGGCTAGTTTTCAAAATCGAAGAACGGTCAAACAAAGCTACGTCACTCTAACGGACATGTTGAAATGCTCAAACGGTCATCAATCCTCATCAGCTATAAATAGAAGAACATCCAAAACAGAAGTAAGACTTAGAGGATACATCGTCCAAATGCCAACATCCTGACATCAATACTCATCGCACATACTCTCTGTTTCTCTAGCTTCTATATGATTTACCTTTGAGAGAGATATTATTTGTATTGTACTTCAGTATTCATCTTATTCACTTCTAAGAGAGAAGATTGATTGTAATCTTTCATCATCAAAGTTGTATCCTTACGGTGTGTAAGGGGGAGCAACTTGGTTGTAACCTTATGGTGTGTAAGGGGGAGTAATCTCAGTGCGAGAATTGTAAAGGCTTCACAAGTGCCCGGATCAAACTTGTGAGATTGTAGTGGTTCTCAAGTACCCGGTAAAACTTGAGGAAGATAGTGGATTGAAAATCTCAGGAGGAGCCTGGGGACTGGACGTAGGTCATCGTGGATTCGGCCAAACCAGGATAAATCACAGTTTGCATATTCTCTTCCCTAAGCTCTTATACTTCTAGCATATATCATTTAAATATGTAATTGTGATTTATGATTCATCACTTTCATATTTATTGCTTCCTCTAAGATGCGAAAAGATTTTCAAAGTTCTTATGTTTTTATCTTACACCCAATTCACCCCCCTCTTGGGTGTCAGCCGGTTCTAACATATACTACGTCATTAACTTGGATGCTCACTATGTTTGTTTGTTATCATTATGTTTAATGTACTTAGGGGTCATTGGTTGCTCAT
Source organism: Inga oerstediana (assembly GCA_963210345.1). Classification (NCBI taxonomy): domain Eukaryota; kingdom Viridiplantae; phylum Streptophyta; class Magnoliopsida; order Fabales; family Fabaceae; genus Inga; species Inga oerstediana. The sequence continues at coordinate 46,394,333 of OY723403.1, forward strand.
CATGGTAAATCTCTTCAAGCAAAGGATTTGGTACTTCAATTTATGGGGATACGGAAAATCTACCACAGATGGTCAATGCTTTCAATAAGTAAGTTGATGAATTTAAATTTGGTACTTGTATTCAATGTTTATTGTGAATTTGGTGCTTTAATTTCTTACCTAGATATATCTTGTCAGAGTTGTTTCCTATTATGCCATGAATAAAGTCCTTGTTGCTCCTTGTTAAAAGGCAAAGGCATTGCATCAACTTACAAATAGAAGAGAGTATTCATAGTTCACCAATACTTACCATTTTGTTAGAGTTGTCAAAGTTGGTTTTTTGTGTTAAATTGATGCATTTCGTTTATTTAATTATAATGTCCACGGAAACATATTAGAGCACTTATTTTGGGTATTATGTCATGCCGTTTATACCATCCCAAAATTCAATCACCAAAATTTCTTGTATCAAAGGAAATAAAATGGTGAATTTTGGCACACTTTGAATGGCCAAATAGTGACCACACAAAATTAGGCTACAATAAAACATAAGAATTCAATTTTTGTCTTCATAAAAACCCATTATTGGAGCCCAAATTGGTTAATGGAAGAACACAATTGTTGGGCCCAATATATTGTGAATTTCGGCTTAAACAAAAGAAAAAAGGAAGAAGCCCAATCTAATTACAAAACTATAAGGGCAATATGGTCATTTGACCGATAAAGAAAGATAGCTTTTATTTTCCCTTTTCTTTATGCAATTTTCATCCAAATAGGGACCAAGAGGGGAAATATTTATTTGGATATTAGTTGTGACATGTGGAGGCATTTTTATCCAAGTATGAAAAGATGGCATAAAAGTCAAATTAGCATATGTTATTTGGAAATTAAATATTAATATGTAAAGTGATATTTTTGAGGATCATCATCTTTTCCCGAAAGGCTACATTTTTGTCCAATATGAGAAAGGGAAAGAGAAAATTAATACTTGACTCAAAATAAAGCATATGGAAGCATTTCTAGCCAAGTAAATGAGTTGAAAAGTCAAAAAAATTACATGTGAATAATTATCCATAAAATAATATTAAGTAAGGAGGTGGATGAGATATTTCAAGAGCACATTTCAATCCAACACAAAGAGAAAAGAGAGAGAGAGAGAGACTTGAAGAAGGCAAGAGCAAAGAGAAAAGAAACTAGACGGTTGCAATCCAACTGAATGGCATCTTGATAATTTTTGCACAAACTAAGGGAAAATTGGGGAATTGACTAATTATTTCTCCTTTCTCTCTATTAATTTCGTTCAGCCACTCAAAAAGTAGAGAAAAATCAGAAAAAATACATAAAAATGGAAGAGGAAAGAGAAAGGATGAATAGTTAAAACTCTAGAGCTTTGGAGCCGAATGCAACTCCAATTCGATGTTTTCAACTTCTGGAGTCTTCTCTAACATTGTTCCTTTCATGGAGGGCAACTTTCCTATGGTTTTGGATTTTCAATCAGAGATGTTTGTTCCATCCACTCAAAGGAGTTACTGCCAGAATCAAGAACAGATCACAGATTCGAATTCTAGTAAGTATAAGCTTTGATTTGAACCTAATATTCTGTGATTTCGTTCAGTAATTCTTGAGATACTCAAACCTTAAATTTCAACCAGAAGAGTCTTTTAGGGTTTGATTGTCATATAATGATGATTATGATGTTAAAAGAGGTTTTATGATGATCTATAATGATTTTGGAAGTTTGTGTTTAAATCTGCCTGAATTCGTTTTCAATAGGAAGAGAACTTGCAATGTGTTTTTGATCAATCAAACTTAGTTAAAATGCTATGAAATTTACTAGATTAGAGTAGACATCCTGAGCTTTAATTTGATAGGCAATATAAGCCATTTGGACTAGTGGATTGAAAGTTATGATTTTTCAAAGTTTGACCTTGATTCTGGAACAAAATATGTGATAGTTTGAGTTTGCTGAATTTCTGGGCAATGTGTAGCTGTAATTGGGGCTCTATGATATTTTTCATTTAAAAAGGACTTAATAAATTTTTATAGAACCTAGAACCAACCCATTTGGATTTTTTTTGAATTAATTATGAATTTCCAAAGTTTTGTCAACAAAATTGGCAGATTAGGCTAACCTACGAATTTATGGCAATTATGTTTAAATTGTCATGAGTATTGGGACAAATATAAAAGACATGTCCTAAAGGCCCATGTGGCCCTATTGGACACTCATTTATTACGGTTATAATGATATGATTATATATCTAGGGTCATGAGATAACAAAGAAGAAGTATCCTCAATGGTTAGAGAAAAAGTACAAGAGGGGGACTTAAAGACACAAGGTAATGAACATACCCTATTTGCATATATTTGATAATTATGCTTGTGTAGTGATGTATGTGATTGCTTTACTTCATTATGTAGAGCATATTTGAATGATGAAGCTCTGTTTCTATTTATGCTATGGCCAGAAGTATAGTATATGAAGCATTGAGCATACAGAAATGTCATTATGGAGCATGTATCTAGTTAAGACTAACATGTCATGCACATAGTATATATTTTGCATGCATTATGGTCATTTTTTACTACTGAGATTCCTTTGAATCTTACCCTCCCCCACCCAACCATTTAGATAGGTGAAAGCAAAGAAGAGAACTGCATGAGAGAAATGCAGTGGTGGAACGAAGATGGGAAGATGTCTGCATTTTATTGTAATGGGTTTAGACACCCTAGTAGTCCCTGTGCGGCTACATTATTTGTATTTATTATGTACAATCCCTATGGGAAATTCTTGTAACCAATCACTTATTATCAATATATTTATGCTATTTACGTGTGCCCACTGAACTACGCACTGCTACTCTGGTTAATATCGGAATAAATAATGGTGTTGATAATATTCATAAAGGATGTAGTCACCCATAATCCTGGCTCAATTAGTACAAAGGTATGAATATATATGCATGTATGTGTGTTTAAGTTAAATTAAAAGTAAAATCATATATATTCAAATTCACTAACCATACTTTTATTTTGCATGTAGTACTTTGAGGATAGTTATTCTAAGCAATATTCGCCCAAACAAGTTGAAGAAGTTATAAAAGAGCTGCATCTGACAGTTTATCATTAATAGATGGAAGCATAGTTGGCTACGATGATTGTGGTTCCTACTTTTGGTTTCTATTTTGTTTCCTATTTTTGCTCTAACAAATTATCTTTTGGCGGTTGGTAATTTGGATTAGCATTTGGTTTTTGCAATGTACAGTTTAATTTGTATATGTACATTTTGATAATTGCATGGAATGGATATATATATTTAATTGGTTTTTGTATTTGGTTTCTGTAATTGGTTTCTGTAATTAGTTTTATATGTATGTAATATGTAATGGGGGCTTATCGAAAGTGAGCCCCCAATTGTTTAAAAAAATTTGTTACACATACCTAATGGTTATTCACCAATAACCATCAAATATTATACATATATAATGGTTTTTTTCAACTAACCATCAAATAACCCCTTTCCTTAGGTGACTAATGCTTTGCTGTTCGTCATTTTAACAATTAAGTATTGTACATAATATATCACGGTTGTTATTAAACAACCGTTAAATATAGATTACTATTTTTAATAATCATTGTCTTACAACTGTTAAATATAGTGCCCAATATTTAACAATTGAAAGCCGTTATATATTTGACACTTGGATATTTAACGGTTGAAAACCGTTAAATATCCATAAAAACTAAACCATTATATATAGACAAATCTGTGGTAGTGATTTAAACATAAACCCATAAACCACCAATCTCGTTCTTACTTTGTAATGTTGACAAATCAACTAACACTGTCATTCTTAGTCAAACCCACAAATCAGAAAATCAATGAGCAAGCTTATTCTTAGCTACACACATTAATATTGTTCATGTAGGAAGAGGTGGGTCAGCCCCACCACCACAACAAGTATCTTCCTAAGATTTTTACTCCAAAAAGAATCAAATTTCTCTCTCTCCACCATGCTTGAGCCTTCAAATAATGGACAAGCGAATTTGGAGATGTATGATCAAACGAGGATAAATCTAGAGTAGTTGACGATAAAGCCAAATATATGATGGTGGACATAGAGGACCTAGATCCGTGCTGGCTAATATGGTGATAGGGAGAGCCATGCCTCTCAGTGAATGAGGAAGAGTGAGGGAAGAGATGATGAGGTGTAATGATAAGGTGGAGAGTTGAGATGCCATGTGGCTGCCATATATGTATGGTTGGGTCAAACATGAGATTTAACGGTCAAAATTAATCATTGCTAATGGTTAAGGTAACATTGCACCCAAAAATTCTTTTGGGGCAACATTGCCGTTTTTTGACAGCTTCCGAATCAAAATTGAACCTTAACCCATAATGTTTCAGAACACATCAAGTGGTTGAAGATTATTGAATGGTGTCTCATGTAATATCTTACTCTAAGGAGACCTGATATAATAATTTTATTGATATTGACCACTAATGATCCATTATGTACCTAAAAAACCTGAAACTTTTTAAGAACTTTTAAATAACTAAGAACTTTTCTAGATCAAGAATGGAATCTTGAATAAACTCAAAATCAAACTATGGGGTTCAAACTTCTTATGAAATCCTTTATAGAAACTTATATTTATTATATGAGATTAGGAGTACACTATGTTGTCCTTAAAGCAAAAATCACCCATTCTATATCTAACTACCCGTTAATTCAAAATTAAAACAAATAACTCTGGCTTGTTGACACCTCAGGGCATTTCACATAGAATTTCCTTGGTTTTTAAATAAGATTGTATTTACCAACTAATAATTACTGCTAGTATCAATCTTATAAGTATACTTTCTTACCATTACTATTGTCAGCACTTACCATAGTCTATCACAATCTTATCTCTTCTCTTTATAGAGGTATTTACATGTCTAAAACATATGTATATACATACGTAAGATTATTACCAAAAATAAGTATAACTAAAATTTCAAGTTATAAACTTAATTCAAATACAAAACATTAGCTTTCCAACTTCCTTCTCCTTTAGGCCTCACCAACCACTATGTCCTTGCCCTTAAAGGTACTTGCCCTTATTGTATATCATGGAAGAAAGGGGTGAGATTTAGAGAAATCTCAATAGCAACTATATTCCATCATGCAAATCATACAAGGTTAATAACTATGTATGTAAAAACAAGCCATAGAGAACAAGACCTTGCAAGTAACTGAGCTAAAAAGCTAACTTTTACACATATCTTACTGACAACTAAACTGAATAACTAACTGGTGCACAATCTGTTGCAGATAGATAAAATGTTTAAATAACTAGTGCACATTCTTTTACAAATAGAGAAAATGAATAAATAACTAGTGCTCATACTAGGCAGATAACTGCTTTGCCGATCTATTTACTGCACAAGGCCATGGCAAATATCTATGCAAGGATAATTTTACATGTTCTTATGCTTAACTCCTGTCAAATACCACAAACAAACATGCGGAAAGCAATGCACAATAATATGAGAGGAAAAGAGTTACTACCCCTTATGCTTTCTTCCAATTTACCTTCTTTGTGCTTATTTCCTTTATAATTCCTTGGTGGGCTTGGGTAAATATCAAATCCTATAATTTTAATCTATATGTAAGGGTAGTTTAATAATTTCACCATTCATATCTCATAACTTATAACTTTAACTATTTCTTTATTAAAATCCTAGCTCTAGAACAAACTCTACCCTTAGTAAAGTGGTTGGTCATCTTCGATGGTCACCAAAAGTTCGCATTTAATTCTTCCCTACTTAAGTTGTAATAACCGAACATAGCAGAAGGATAGCCCGGATTTTCACTTCTTACTTAGATATAATTTAACACATATGTCATCAAAACAATGGGGTATATATAGTAAACTTCAATCTTTCATATTTCAATGCTGTCTAGCAAGATTGATTTCATTCAATTTCTCATCAATAATCTAATGTTTTTTCTGCAAAATAGTGAGCTATAAGTTTTAAAATCATTTCTGTACTCATAATTTAACAAACTTATAACATTGCCACCTTAAGCTCTATTATGGAATAATTTTCCAGGTTTAAAACTATGTATCCAATTGAAAAATTGGCAACATTCATGTCCATTCTTTATACATACATCATATATCATATATCATATAACCACTAGATCTTAGATGCCCTCACACCCTTTAAATAATCTGGACAACAACCCACTCAAATCTGATAATTCGCATAGCACCTACTTACTACAAAAAACTTTTCAACACTACTACAAACAGGGGTTTTAACGTCCCTATTTTGGCACTTTTAACGTCCAAAAACAGGGGGACATCTATGTGAAGGGCGTAGTATATTTTAGAAAAGACGTCTCTAAGAAAAGGGATATCTAAAGTGGGACTTCAGACGTTCCTATCCTCAAATTTGGGACATCTAAAGTCCTCTACTGGAGGACTTTAGGCGTCCTTTTTTTTTAAAATTGGGACGTCTAAAGTCCAACTTTAGACATCCATTTTCTCCATTTGGGACGTTAAAAGATTTTATTTTTTTAAACGATTATTTATATTCTTTATTACCCAGCAAATTAAAACTGCAAAAACAGAATTGAAGATGTATTCATAAACCATAAAATATCCCTTTCAAAATGGTAAGGACATCTAGCACTGCAATCTTTTTACTATATATATATATGTATAATAACAACAACTCATACAGCCTAATATTATATATGTATAACAACAACCAGAAAGTGTCAAAATATTTGCCATCACACAACTACAAACTAATTGTTGTTCATTTCATCAAAATAAATATACATATGTATTTCCCTCGATTTCCAAGCTCTAAACGTATAAAACAAACATTATTAGTAATGCATAACTACTAACAACTGGTTTATGATTTTGGCAAAAAAAAAAAAACAATCAAGGGAAAAACACTCCAATAACTAGAATCATGTAAATAAATTGAAAGCATTATAATAATTTCACATTGCAAGTTTAACTTAATTCTTCATGTAAATTTATACTTAAAAAAAGCAAACCTGATGAAAGCAGGGGAGAGGGCAGCCAACGGTGTCTATGTGTTTCCAAGGTGGAGAGAAGACGTTAGAGGAGTTGTGTATGCATGGTGGAGAGGAGAAGTACACCGGAGGCTGAAAGCAAAGAAGAAGGTGGGAGGTCTACGCCAGAGGGTGGAGGGGGCAAAAGAAGGTGGAGGAGGTGTACTGAAGAAAAGGGAAAATAAAAGGAAGAGAGGAAGAAGATTGATGATGATGAAGTGTAATGAAGAAAAGGGAATAATGAAAAACCTCACCCATGGTGTAGAGAAGACAAAGTCAAGGGAATGAAAGAAAAAAGGGAATGAAGAAAAAAGGGAAGAGAAGTCACGGGGGATGGGAAAGATGGAAAAGGAGGGATGGGTTTCTGAGATAGGAATGAAGAAAAGGGAAGAGAAGTCTCACGCATGTCAAAATTTCTGACATGCCTTTAGGAGTCCCAAATTTTTTTGGAACGCCTAAAGTATTGACTTTAGGCATCCCAAATCAATACTTTAGGTGTCCCAAATGGGATTTGGGACTCCTAAAGTAAGACTTTAGGCGTCCCAAAATGACTTTAGACGTCCCAAAATCATTTGGGATGCCTAAAATCTTCCTTTAGGAGTCCCAAATCCCATTTGGGTCACCTAAAGTAAGTCAAATTTTTTTAATTTACTTTCTTAGCGCCAATGGGAATCTTTAGGCATCCCAAATTTTATTTGGGACGTCTAAACTCTACTTTAGGCGTCTCAATTCAAATTTGGGATGTCTAATGATGCGATTTCACTACTTTATTTATAAAAATGCCATCGCCTCTATGTTTTAACCTCCCTTTTCAAAAAAGGAACGTCTATAGGGGTAGTAATATCTTCAACCTGTAATAGTGTAAGAACAATACTTAAATCATCATTCTAACTTCTCCAACTATAATATAGTTATATATCTAAAACAATCACTTAAAAATTTAAGACATAAAACGGGACTTTAAATCAGTTTCTATACTCCACATTCACTTTTTATCATATTATAATAGCTTCTTTATAACCATGCAAGTTTCCCTTTTAAAATTGAAAATTTCTAGCTTTTAATCATCATTACAAACCTCAGCTTGAAAACTTAAATATCATCCTTATAAAACACCATCAAAGGTCTTCTAAACAAGTTCACATGCATCAAAGCAAAAATCAACCTTTTGTTTTAAAGATCCTCATGTAGTTCAATCGTCTAGGATGGACATTTGACATAAAGTATTGGGTTAACAAGAACTGTTATCACCTCTAATTTCTAGTTCTAGCAAGTTTTCAACATACACACCCTTAATCTCTCAGAGCACTTTGAAAAATCATAACTTAATTTACAAAACTCCAAATAAAGTAGTTCAAATATCTAATTAGACCTCTTTTGATCTTCTATAAGGAACAAATAACACAAGATATCAAATCACAGACATAATTTCATAATTTCAGCGTGAATAGCCACTGCTCTTTGGTAAAACAGGATTTTTTAGTTTTCCTACCCAAACTTTGGAAATTCATAACTTACTATCTAGACTTATTTTAAAGTTTACTATGTGTACAAACTATCCATCAAATTCCATAGTCAGTAAAGGTCGCTTGCCCTAATGCTACCTAATATAAAACCAGTGCTCTAATTTCTAAAATTCCATTTTTCAGTAAAATGGAACAACATCTGAACTTTTCAGCTTCATTAACTTTTGACTTCTTTTGATGTCAATATTAAAACTTGATGCTTTAATACCATGAAACATCAATGTTTCCCTTCAATTTAGAGCTTCTTAACTTCAACACACTAAACACATAGAATCAAATACCATTTTTACAACCTTCATGCTTGACATTTGAATATCTCTATAAAATGTTCATGAAAGGAGACACGCAAACTCCTCTTGACAGTAAAAGAAAATTCACAGAGCATCACATAATTCTCATATAGTTGGCATTTTTAACTTCCTTTACCCTTTTCCATTTAGGAAATCTATCACGAAGCTTCAATTACTTGGATAGCAATACACATAGATACAAATGTATCACACTTTTATAGTCATACAAGTATCCTTTAGCTTTTTCTTAGGGTTCGTGTGGCTTCCCATTAAAATCTTAAATTTCCAGATTTAAAAATAGACTCAACTTGTTTGGACTTCACTGTTCATATTCAAATCAATATGCAGTACCAACATAGGCGTCCATTCAACCTTGCAACACTATTTTCATAATTTGTTAATAAAGTATTCTTCCTTTAATAATTTTTTTAGAGAAACCCACACCTCATATAAAAAAAGCAAACATATGATTCATAAATCATAAACCAGAGTGAATAACACATATGAAAAAATACACATAATCTCTAATATGCCTTTGAACACCATTACAACCCTTGATCATTGTTTCTTAGAGCCAAAATCCAAACATTAAGGGGGCTTACCTTAGATTCTATTGTTGTATAAGGGTTTTTTTACCTCTCTTCTCCCTCCATTGGTAACCTTAACCGGTTCTCGCTCTCAAACTCTCGTCCTCTCTTCTCCCTTTCTCTAAAATTTTCTTCCATCAACATGAGAGAGTGAGAGGAGCAGAGTGGTTAACTGGAGAAGATGAAGAGGAGAGCACACTCAAATCATGTGGATTTGAAGAAAAAGACTATATGCCCCTTTTAACTAATTTGTTGTTTTCAATTTAACCCTCTTCTTGAAATTAATCCTTATTAATTTATAAGGATTTTCTTCCTCAATTAGCTTCTTTAAGCTATAAAGTAATTTCCCTAAAATTTTCAGGCCAAACATTAACCTCTAACTATTTTTCTTGAATTCCTAAAGAAAATAGGCCCTTGATTCCTAAAATTAGCTTTATGATGATCTATAACTCCTTTTAGGAAACAAGCCTCTCCTTTATTTACTTTCAAAAAATTCTGGCCTGAAAATAAGCTTATGTCCTAGTAGTTTACTTTTGATGCTTTTAAATTTTAGATAACATTCCTAGGCTTGAAATAAGCCTGATAAATATCTTCTCAAATGTTTGGTATGTTACATCTTGCTTGAAAAAATAAAATGAAAGAAAGAAAGTGATGGAAAACCAGTGACCTTTTCTAGTGTATTGTATGAAGTTATTTGTGTTTTATGTTTTATTATGTGTCTTAGGTTAATAGTAAAAAGTGTCCATTCTTTTTTATTGCAAGTTACTGGCAGTTCTATGTATTTAGGGGTTTATAGTTACTTTCAATTATGTTGTCAGAACTATAAATATCATGTTATGTACTGTGTCAAGGATATGGATGAATGAATAAAGTTATTATAGAGATAATTCTCTCTTCTTTTTCCTTGAACTAGATTTTGGTTCCACTACTAGAAAAATCACTTTTAAGACTGGTTAAAAAAGATATTTTAGACCAGTTTTGGATCCGGTCTTAATACAACCGGTCTTAAAAGTCTGCTACTTTTTAGACCGATTATGAAACTGGTCTTAAAAAAATTTTAAGACTGGTTATTATAAAACCGTTCTAAAAATAAATATTTTTAGACTAGTTATCAGAGGAACCGATCTAAAAGGTTCAAATTTTAGACCGGTTTTCTAAAAAATAGGTCTAAAAAGTTGAAATTTTAAGACCGATTTTGTAGAAAATCAATCATAAAAATATTAATTTAAGACCGGTTTTGTAGAAACCGGTCTTAAAATTTCAACTTTTAATATCGGTTCTCTCTAAAACCGATATTAAATGTACTTTTCAGACCTGTTTTGAAGAGAATGGGTCTTAAAAGTAGTTTTTAAACAAAAAATTCATTTAAAACATTTACCCAGTAAGCCATTTCTCCTATTAAAACATTTCACTCAGCAAGCAACAGCTAGTTCAATGACATTCAAATAAATCTTCTTCTCTTACAGATTATAACTAACATCTTAATGACATGTGAGAGACTTAAAACTCATTGGAACATATTAAAACTCAACTCCCTTGTGCTTAAACAGTGCTGGCCGAAATAGAAGCATGGAAAACAACCATGAATAATAAACTCACAATCATAGACAGAATCATAATGACAATGTTGTTTTGACCAAGTTCCTTAACTTTTCACTTACATACATACATCAAAGATTTAATTATATTAATGACACTGCTGTTATTCATTAGGGCCAAAATACTTTATACATACTCTTCTTAGGCTGATGATCACTAGCTAGCCTGGCTTTGGAGAATCTACACTAAGACGTACACCTTATATCCTTCATTTTCCTGTGACGACAAAAAAAAAAAATAGTTTTATATATATACACCAATAACAATATAATAATTCAAATATAGTTCATGATAATAATTTTAGCTAACTAACCTTCAATGTAGTTTTATAAAGGGAAATTCTCTTATATCCCTTCATGATGATCGTTTCTTGTGCCATGTTCATTGTCTGCTTCATGTTCTTCATTCAATTCTGGTAAACCTCTAGAAAAAGAAGGAGTCTCAAGAAGATCATTCATTGAATGACTTTCCTGATTAATATCAACGACCCTTTTTCCTTGGAAAGCTACAGACAACATTTTATTTGCCTGATCAATAACATAGAACACATGTTTCGCTTGATATGCCATAATAAAAGGTTCATCTCTAAAACTTCTACTCTTCAAATCAACCAATGTAAATCCCAACTGATCAATCATCATACCAATGTTGACATCAACCCACTTGCATTTGAAAATGGGAAGTTTAACTTTAACATAATCAACCACCCAAATCTCTTTAATCACCCTATAATAAGGTATTGCTAGCAATCTAGGATTCTTATCTTTTGAACTAGAGAAGTGCATAGATTCAGCCACTAATATAACCCCACTGTTCTGGATGGTGCTCCTATCATGAAGGGACTTCGTGTAAAACGTATAACCATTGATTATAAATGAAGTCCAACTTATGATATCAGCCTCAGAACCACGTGCTAACCATTTAAGTTATCAGAAACACATTCTTCACCACCAACCTTTTTTTTAAATAAATGTGCAAAAGTTTTGTTATGCTCCCTAATTAACCTTTGTTCAGTCATTTGACTATTTCCTTTCCGTACAATTTCTTTATGAGCATTAATGTAATCTTGAACTTTATCAACATTATTCAAGATATACAAGTGGACTTGTTGTAATTCATCAGGATCCATACTCTTTACTGAAGCCTCGCGTCTACTGCCTTCTTTGTAATAAAGTTTAGGAAGTTAAATGTGTCCTACATTTAACAAGTAATATTGACAAAACTCCATTGCTTCTTCAAAACAATATTTCTAAACAATAGATGCTTCAGGCCGGTTAGGGTTCTTCACATACCCTTTTAGGATTTTCATAGTTCTTTTGAATTGGGTACATCCATCGTAAATAGATAGGGCCACACAACTTGATCTCCCTGACTAGATGAACAATTAGATGTACCATGATGTCAAGAAAAGAAGGAAGAAAAAGCTTCTCAAGCTGGCACAAAATTAGATATCCTTCATTTTCCAGTTCATCCAATTTTTCTGTCTTAATGACTTTACTATAAATAGAATTGAAGAAGAAACAAAGTCTAGTCAAAATATGTTGAAGATCATATTCGGCAATGCCTCGAATAGCTGCTGGGAGCAGTTGTTACATTAAGACATGACAATTATGAGACTTTAGCCCCACTAACTTCAAGTCTTTCATAGACACAAGCTTCCTAACATTTAAAGAATACCCTGAAGGAACTTTGATGCCATGTAAACAGTCACAAAAGCTTCTTTTTTCATCCTTAGAACTACCTTGTATGTTAAAGAAAGCTTTTTTCCATGGCCAAGATAAACTGTCTTTCTTCCATGTTGAAGTTGATGGTAGCATGTTCCTTCTTCACAAATCGGACATGCTTTATAGCCTTTAACACTATATCCTGACAAGTTTCCATATGCAAGGAAGTCATTTATAGTACAAAAGATAGTAACTCGCATTTTAAAAACCTCCTTCTTATTCGCATAAAAAACATCAACACCTTCATCCCACAACTCTTTCAAGTCTTCGATCAAGGGTTCCAGGTAAACATCTATGTCATTTGTAGGTTGTTTTGGTCCCGAAATCAACATATGTAACATGATGTACTTTCTTTTTATTCATAATAGAGGAGATAAGTTGTAAATTACCAACGGAATAGGCCATGAACTATATATACTACTCAGGCTACCAAAAGGATTCATGCCACCCGTGCTAAGCCCAAGCCTAAGGTTCCTAGGCTATTCACCAAAGGCAGGAAATAATTGATCAATTTTCTTCTATTAAGAAGAATCAGCCAGATGTCAAAGCTTTCCATTAGATATCCTCTTATCCACATGCCATCTCAAATTTCTTGCAATGTTTTCATTATCAAACAAGCGCTTGAACCTTGGTATGATTGGAAGGTACCATAATACTTTTACAGGAGCGTTATTTGATTTATACCTCAGGGTTTCACATATTGGACACTGTTGTTCCTCTTCATGCTCTTTTCTATACAATATACAATCATTAGGGCATGCATGGATCTTTTTATACTTCATCCCTAGTGGACACAATATTTTCTTAGAATCATAGTATCGAGAAGGAAACACATTATCATCTGGAAGCATGTCCTTAAAATCCTCAAACGTTTCTAAAAACTCTTGTTACTCCATCCATTCCATGGTTTCAAGCTTACCAATTTCAATACTGCTTTCAACAATTGGTATTTTTTACACCCTAGGTACAACGACGTCTCAGCATAATTACACATGTTACCATATGCATGTGATTGCTCAAAAGTCTCTCCTCTTACATCACGAATAATATCCTTTATTTGATCATTCGTATCCGTGTCATTATCATCAAAGTTTACTCCCCCCTGTTGAGATAAACTTGACATTTCTAATTCTTCATCATGCCATACCCATACTGTATAACTCTTACAAAATACTTCACAAATTAAATGTGTATATATATCTGTAGTACTTAGTCGCTTCTCATTCAAACATACTATGTTAGTGCAAGCGTTTCACCCAAGAGGGGGGGGTGAATTGGGTGATACCAGAAATTTCATTATGTATAAGCAAAATTAACAGAATATTTAAAGTAGTTGAGTGTAAAGAGAAATATCACCGAAGTGTACATCGGGAGTTATACTAGTTCGGCCACAACCACTTTGACCTATGTTCAGTCATCAGAGTGTCTCTGAGAGTTTCACTATATTCTCCAAGATTCAGTAGGTTCTTGGCACCTCAGTACACAGCAAGTTCCTTCACCTGGACACTTTCTCCCCCTTACACATTGCAATCAAATCCCCAACTTAAGATTCCACAACCTTAAGTTGTCTCAATAACAAATATTGAGTTTGTAATGAAAAATTCTCTCACAGAGAAAATATATAATAACTGAAGTACAATGAATGAGTATAAGAAAATAAAGCACAGAGAGTATATTGATCGATGTATGTTCTTGTGTTCTCAGTTCTTGTTCTCTGATCTTTAAATGCTCCATATATATAGATGATTTGTAGTATCCGTTGGAAGCAATTCAATTATGTCTGTTAGAGTCACGCAACAACGGTTGACCATTCTTCAAATTTGAAAACTATCCGTTTGCTGTAGGTATCAGTAAGTGAACGTTCGGACTTTTATTTGACTTTTCACTTTTGACATTATCTCTTCATTGTTTCTTTGCAAATGTACTTAGAATACTAGTGCAATGAAGAGTTAATCATATAGATATTAAATCAATACTTATTTGATTAAAAATGATTTCTCGACTTTATTACTCGAGTGGCTACTCGAGTTATTATGTTTGTTACTCGAGTAGTCCCTCGAGTAAACCTATCAAAAATATGGCAGTGAGTAATTCAACATTTTTCATAAGATATTACTCAAGTAAGATATGGAGTGAGATACATCACAAACCTTAGAAATACCTGATTACTTGAGTGGCTACTCGAGTCGCCATGTCTTTTCTTCACAAGTTACTCGGGTGCTTCCTCCAGTAAGCCTATTACTCGAGTAGCCATGTTGTTTCCTCAAACCTTACTCGAGTGATCCCTCGAGTAAATTCAAAATAACTTTGCAGATTACTCAATTACTCACTCGAGTAATTGCATCAAATTATTGGCTGAGAGTACTTGTTCTTACTCGAGTGATCCCTCGAGTGATCCCTCGAGTAATGGATCAAATAAGTCTGTAGATTACTAGAGTGCTCCCTTGAGTAATGCCTTTTCCTCACATGGTTACTCGAGTGGCTACTCGAGTAAATTGTTGCATTTCTTGGCTGAGATCTATTGGAAGATTCTTGCCTTAGTTACTTAAATGGCTACTCGAGTAAAGCATTTTCTCATGTATTACTCAAGTAATAGTTCATATAACATTGCATATTACTCGAGTGGCTACTCGAGTAACTTCTTCTAAATTTTGGCAGTGCCTCCGAAAACATTTTCTTTCAACATTACTCGAGTGCCCACTCGAGTAATAGTGTTCCTTACTTGAGTAGTCACTCGAGTAAACATAGACAAAGACTGCTACTGAGGTTTTTCCTTTGCTCTTTCTCTCAGATCTTCTTCATTACTCCAATGCTTACTTCAAGTAATGCTTTGTCTGACATTTATTTACTTTGTTCAAATTCATTTTTTATCATATCCTCTTATATCATTGGTTCAATCTTTGTTATCATCAAAACATATGGGATCTAACATTCTCCCCCTTTTTGATGATGACAAAACTTGGTGATTTTGAACAAAGTTTTTTGATATTGAGTTTTCAAACATATGCTTCTTAAATACTTTTCATATGAAATCTTTTGTTCAATTTAACCTTGAAAACTTTTTCGAAATAGCTCTTTAAAGATCTTTTCAAAGTTTTTGTTCTTATTTACTTGTTCACCTTACATACACAATCAAAAACTCATTAGTCCCACAATGCAATATAACTTCAATGAAATTTAACTTTAATAGCATAAAGGAACAAATTGCATAAAGAAGAATTCAATACATAATCAAACTTAGAATTAAAGTTAAAAATGCCCTAAAGCCTCATACACCCAAATCCCAATACATTAACTCAGCGATTCATCACAAAATTACTTAGGTTCTTTCCCCCTTTTTGTCTTCATCACAAAGGTGAAATTAATCATGAGGTGGAGTAGGTGGCTTGGTTGCTGAGATAGGAGTGACAGGAAATACCAAAGATTCATATGAACCATCTGAACTTGAAGGATCTGAAAATGATGGTTCAGGGTCAAGAAGGTTCACTGTGGGTGTCTGAAGATCCTCTGGAGGATTTACTGGAGATGATGGGTAAGGAACCAGGGAAGTAATTTCTACTCCTCTGTAGCAACCGGTGAAGACTCAAGCACCTCCTCAGTGCGTGTAGGTAAGGCAATGGGAGTAGATATGAGCTCTAGCTGAACAGGCTGAGGTGGATCATCAGTGGTGATATAGATTGGCTCGGATATGTCAGGGTCAAGAATAGAGAATAGGAAATTACTTGGTCCAATCTCAGAGGGTCTATGCTCAGTAGGTATAGAGGGTCCAGGTTTAGAGACAGGTATGGGCTTAGGAATACCAAAAGGACCAGGAATAGGGGAGCCAGATGCCATAGCATCAAGTCTGGCAATAATAGATCTCAGAAGCTCACCCTGGGCATGTTGTTCAGCTAACAACTCTTCGTGCCTCTTATCCATCCTCTCCACAAGTTGTCTCATCTTCTCATTCATATAGGTTACCAACTTTGCATTGGTATTTGCAATGTCAATATGAAAACTCTTCAGAATGTTCTCCATGAATATTTGCATTATGGCACCAAAGAAAGATGGAGAAGATATGTTAGATGGAGTAGAAGACTGTGTGTCATCCATTTGACTAATTGCTGTGTCAGTCTTCTTCTTCTTAGGACTTGCTTCTAGAGGAGTCTTTAGAAGAATCTCAATGTTCAATTTTCCAATTTGATTCCTCCCAACTAGTGCTATCCTCTCAATCGGCTCCTTACTCTCCAAGTACCAAATCTTATTCTTCTTGAGGAACAAGGAAATAAGTTGAGGATAAGGCATTGGAGTAGTAGGTTTTCCTTCATACCTATATCTCTTGATCTCAGCGAAGATATATTCTCCCATGTCCTTTTGTTCTTATTGAGGCAAATTTTCTGAAGTCTCTCTCAATGAAATGATTGAAGTTATTGGATTTGTTCACCATGGCTCTAGAATAGATATACCATAGGACTCGATGAAAATCACTCATATCACTCGGATTGAAATTGAGAGGTCCCACTATCTCACCAGGTCTTAATGATAGAAAACAACTGGTTTGAATCATAATTAGGATAATCATCATCAGGAGGATTCTCTATTCCTAACCAATTATTGATTCTGGAAGGTGAGATTAGAATTCTCTATCCTCTGACCTTAAAAGTCATTTCTTCTTCCACATACTTCCTAATGGGATCATTTATAGGTTCAAGGTAGCAGTAAAAATGCTTCATGACTTTGGTGTAAAATGGGAGTTTAACAGATAGCCAGGACATATAAGCATCAAGATAGGGACTTGGTCGAATTTCAATACCTCTTGAAGAACCTTGTAGTCAATGTAGTGTATCTTGCACACATTTCTCCTTGCAAAGTGACTTAGATACTTCTAAGATTCCTCAAGCTTGCCCACATTGAATCCCTTTGGAGAAATATGATTTCTTTATCCCTCTCTTCTATTTGCCTTAAAGATTACCCTTTCTTTGCTTCCTTACATTGAAAAGCTTCCTCAAGCATGCCTACCATGACTTTGGTAAGCTTGTCATCAATCTTGGGCTTTTTTAGAGGTTTTGGTGAGAATGTGGGTGTGTCAGATGAGTCAGAAGAAGGAGGATATGGCTCTTTTATTGCTTTGCCTCTTCCTGGAGGTGAACTCTTCTTGGTTTAAGCTCTTGTGGCAATAGGCTCCTTAATGACAACTCCTTTCACCTTAGGTTTAGGTTACAGTTTAGCTTTGGCTTTAGGTTTAGGAGAGATTTTTCTTTTCTTGGTAGGAGGAGGGGAAAGTGAATCAGAGGGTTGATATGGTTTAGAGGACTCAGAAGGAGTGCTAAGATTAGGAGATTTAGTCCTCACCATTTTGCTTTAAGAAAAATAAGAATTTTTAAAAAACAGAGACTGTGAGTCACGAATGTAGGGCAGAGGATTTACTGAAATTTGAGAAGTTTTTGTAAGCAAAAATCAATGGGTTTTGACGGTTATGAGGAGGGAAAATGATTGTGAAAAGATTTTGTGAGAGTACTAGGAGAATCACTTGAGGCGATTTTATGAGAAATGACCGAGTGTCGATTGAAATAACCCTAAATCTCGATATCACTCGAGGGCTTACTCGAGTGATCATCAACTTCACTTGAGTAGCTACTCAAGTGATTATACCAAAAATTTTAAAATACAGTGAATTCAAGCGCGTACCTGGCATAAATAATATTGTAATTACCTATGTATATTCCCTCGATCATTTGATGGCTCTTTAGGACAAATTTGAATTGAAACTTACTAAATTTGAGATCTGCACCCAGGTTCACTCGAGGCCTCCCTTGGGTAATCTGTCTCTTCACCTTCTAACTGTTCATTTCCAACCGTTGTGTCATTTCATTTGAAATTTATGCTTCACTAGCACATTTTCAAGTTCATTACTCGAGTGTCTACTCTAGTAATTCATCTATTACTTCAAAATGTCACTCCAGTAATACTCATTACTTGAAGTTGTCCCTCCAGTAATGTTATTCTCTGTTAACCTCTGCTTTTCATACTCCAAAATAGAATATCATGATCCTACAAAACAAATTACTAGAAACTCCAATGCTTAAGTTAGTAATCATAACAAATGAATAAATAATATCATCTAACATTTTGTAAACACTAAATAACTTACAATTCATTAGGATTTACCATTCCCAATTCTCGTCTAATATACAAAACTTGATCTTTTGCAAGAGGTTTTGTGAAGATATTAGCTAGTTGAAGATGAGTTGGAATGAATATCACTTTGACATCTTTCTTTTAGACATGATCACTGATGAAGTGATGTTTAACATCAATATGCTTGGTTCTAGAATATTGAACATGATTCTTTGCCAAGCTTATCGTGCTAGTGTTGTCACAGTATATTGGTGTCTCTTTCAAATAAATACCAAGATCCTAGAGTTGTTGCTTTAGCCATATTACTTGTGAACAACAACTTGATACTGCAACATACTCAGCTTCCATTGACGAAAGAGACATTGTAGTTTGTTTCTTGCTAAACCATGACACAAGTGAGCCTCCAAGAAACTGGCCTTATCCACTAGTACTCTTTTTGTCTGTCTTGTATCCTCCATGATCAGAGTCTGAGTATGCAACTAGATATTCACTTCTTCCTTTGGGATACCAGAGACCCAATTCTGCCGTGTCAGCAAGATATCAGAAAATACATTTGACAGTTTCAGCATGTGACTATTTTAGTGCTGATTGATCTTGCACACATGCCCACACTGAATTGAATATCAGGCCTACTTGCAGTGAGATAGAGTAATGATCCAATCATTCCTCTATATTTTGTGATGTTGTAATCTTTTACCTTGACATCTGCATCAAGCAATGTGGATGAGCTCATGGGTGTATCCATTCCATTTGCTTCATCCAATCCATACTTCTTCAATAGCTCTTTTAGATACTTCATTTGATATATAAAAATCCCATTCTTTCTTTGTTTGCTTTGCAAACTAAGAAAGAAATTCAATTCTCCCGTCGTTGACATCTCAAAGTCCCCCTGCATTATCTCAGACAATTCTTTACACATAGTTTCGTTAGTAGCACCGAAAATTATATCATCAACATATACTTGCACAATTAATATATCATTATGTTTTCGTTTTGTAAAAAGTGCTGTATCAACTTTTCCTCGTACAAAACCTTGATCAATAAGAAATTTACTGAGCCTTTTGTACCATGCTCTAGGAGCTTGTTTTAAACCATACAAAGCCTTTCTGAGTTTGAAAACATAGTCATGTTTGGTTACATCTTCAAAACCTGGAGGTTGATCTACATATACTTCTTTCATGATGTAGCCATTTAGAAATGCACTCTTCACATCCATTTGATAGAGTTTGAATCCTTTGATGCATGCAAAGGCTAAGAGAACTCGTATAGCTTCTAATCTAGCTACTGGAGCATACGTTTCCTTATAATCAATTCCTTCTTCCTAATTATAGCATTTGGCCACCAATCTTGCCTTGTTTCTGACAATAATTACATATTTATCAAGTTTGTTCTTGAATACCCATTTAGTGCCAATGATCGGATGATCCTTAGGTTGGGGTACCAAATCCCAAACTTGATTTCTTTCAAATTGGTTTAGTTCTTCTTGCATTGCTATAACCCAATCATTGTCTGATAGGGCTTCATCAATATTAGAAGGTTCAATCTCATAAATGAATGCAGAAAAACTAACTTCATAGAAAATTCTATTTCTAGTTTTGACTCCTTCTTTCACATCTCCTATGACTTGATCTAGAGGATGACTTATATTGTATTTCTAGGCTTTAGGTTGTCCTAGTGACGGATCTTCCTCCTTGGTTTGAACAACTTTTGGAATAAGAGATTTAGAAACAGATTAACCATTTTCTTGATTTAAAACAACTTACTGTTCATCATCAATGGTTTTGTTAGAGGATTCAAATCCATCAAATACAATGTGAATTGATTCTTCAACAACACATGTTCATTTATTAAAAATTCTGTATGCTTTACTTCGGTTAGAATAGCCTAGAAAAATTCCTTCATCTGTTCTAGAATCAAATTTTCCTAAGTTATCTTTACTATTATTATGAATGAAACACTTACAACCGAAGATGTGTAAATGAGCAAGATTCGGCTTCCTTCCTTTGTATAGCTCGTATGGTGTCTTTCCAAGTTTTATTCTAATGTACACTCTATTTGAAATATATCATACTGTGCTCATTGCATCGGCCCAGAAAACTTGAGACACGTTCTGTTCATTTAGCATTGCTCTAGCCATTTTAGTTAGTACTATATTCTTCCATTCCACGACTTTATTTTGTTGAGGTGTCCTTGGAGCAGAGAAATTATGATCAATACCATTAGTATCACAATATTCTTTAAAGGCATGATTTTCAAACTCTCCACCGCGATCTGTCCTGATACTTACAATGGACATACCTTTCTTATTTTGCACTTTCTTGGCAAAAACAATAAATTCTTCAAAGGTTTCATCCTTTGATGACAGAAAATAGTCTATGTAAATCTAGAGAAATCATCAACAATCAATGAATATAAGTTGTCACCAAGGCTTTTAACTCTTGCTGGACCAACTAAATCTATATGTATCATTGAAGTGGTCGATTTGTTGTAATTTCATTTTATGATTTGAAAGATGATTTAGTTTGTTTACCCTTTTGACATGCATCACAAATCAAATCATTTTTAAAACTTACTTTGGGTAATCCAAGAACTAAATCCTTTTTGAGTAATTTGCCTAGTTGGTGTATGTTGACATGAGCTAGTCTCTTATGCCATAACCAACTTTCATCGGCATTACTCAGAAAACAATTTTCAGAGTTATTTCCATTGATATCAAGTATATAGCAGTTACCTTCCATTTTTCCTCTGAGCATTGCCTTGATATTTTTCTTATCAAGTTGTAAGTCTTTCTTGTTGACAATTAGACATTCTTCTAAATCAAATATTACCCAGTAGTCTTTATCTACACTTTGACTTGCGCTTAGCAAATTATGACACAAGCCTTTAACGTAATATACATCTTTGACTTGTATTCCTTTGTCATTTTTGATTTCACCAATTCCTGCTATCTTTATGGATTGATTTCCTCCAAATTTTACCTTTCCACCTCCTTAGGTTGTAATGTGGTAAAACATTCGAAATCACAGGTCATATGTCTAGAGCATCCACTATCTATGTACCACTTGTTGTTTTTGGATGCTTTAAGACATATCTCTTCTTATATTTCTTTTTGAGCAACTAGACAGATATTAACTACTTTCTCTTCATTGCTTTCTTTGTCAGAAGAACTATCTCCCCATATGGCAGATACAAAGGCTTTCTTCTTGTTGTAGAAATTGCCTTTTCTCTTTTCCTTATTCTTCTGAATCAGTTCTTGACTTCTAATTTGAAATGTCCTAGCTTTCCATATTCATAGCAGATGCTGTGTTCTTTATTATTTGTTCCTCCTTTCTGAAAGTTTTTAAATCCTTAGTCTTTCTTGTAAAACTTTCTGAATCATTTTATGATAAGGCCCATTTCATCATCGTCAAGCTCTTCATCTTCATCTTGTTCTTCTTCTTTTGCTTTCAGTGCTAGACCTCTTTTCTTCTTGTCACCAATATCATCTAGTTCTCGTTTGAACATTAATTTGCTTTTATATTTAGAAAGGCTTCCTAATAGAGAAGCAATCGATCGCATTGATTCACCTTTTGCTTCTTCAATTGCAGTGACTTTTGCCTCCCGGTCTTTAGAAAGAATATTTAGAATCTTTCATACTTGGGTATGTTGATCATAGACTTTTTCAAGTACTGTAAGTTGATTAATAAGGTGAGTATATCTACATTCAAATTCAGCTATCGACTCATCGATTTCATTCAAAGTAAATCAAACTCAGTAGCCAGAGTATTGATCCAGTTTTCTTTTATTCCCGAAGTTCCTTCATGAGCTATTTCCAAGGCTTCCCACATTTCTTTAGCTGTTGGAAGTGTGCAAATTTTGAAGTACTCATTTTGACTCAAGGCACTTTTAATCTTCAGAATTTCTTTGCTCTTGAGTGTGATGAGTTTCTTGTCATTCTCATCATATTCTGCTAGTGTCTTGGGAACTCTTTATGAATCTACAATCTTTTCAGGTTTGTAGTTTCCATTCTCGATCACATCCCATAGCCCATATTCAGTAGCCATTACAAAGACTCTAAACTTTACTTTCTAGAATAGGAGTGTTCACCATTAAAACTCGGAGGTCTTGTGATATAAGCTCCGTCGGGAAGAATTCCTTCACCTATGCTTGCCATTGGATCCTTCTTACTGTTAAACCTTAACAAGAAGACCTATGTTCTGATACCAAATTTAGTGCAAGCGTTTCACCCAAGAGGGGGGTGAATTGGCTGATACCAAAAATTTAGTTGTGTATAAGAAAATTAACAAAATATTTAAAGCAGTTGAGAGCAAAGAGAAATATCACCGAAGTGTACACCGGGAGTTATACTTATTCGGCCACAACCACTTTGACCTACGTCCAGTCCTTAGAGCGTCTCTGAGAGTTTCACTCCCCCTTACACATTGCAATCAAATCCCCAACTTAAGGTTCCACACCTTAAGTTGTCTCAATAAAAAATATTGAGTTTGTAATAAAAAAGTCTCTCAGAGAGCAAATATATAATAACTGAAGTACAATGAATGAGTATAAGAAAACAAAGCACAAAGAGTATGTTGATCGATGTATGTCCGTGTGTTCTCAGTTCTTGTTTTCTGCTCTTTGAATGCACCATATATATAGATGATTTGTAGTATCCATTGGAAGCAATTCAAATATGTCCATTAGAGTCCACAATAACGGTTGACCATTCTTCAAATTTGAAAACTATCCGTTTGTGGTAGGTAGCGGTAGGTGAATGTTCAGACTTTTGTTTGACTCTCCACTTCTGGCATTACCTCTTAATTGTTTCTCTACAAATATGCTTAGAATACTAGTGCAATGAAGAGTTAATCATATAGATATTAAATCAATAATTATTTGATTAAAAAATAATTTATGGGTTCGTTCACAAAAAAAAAAGATTTCTGGATTCCATTACTCGAGTGGCTACTCGAGTTATTATGTTTATTACTCGAGTAGTCCCTCAAGTAAACCTATAAAAAATATGGCAGTAAGTAATTCAACATTTTTCATAAGATATTACTCAGGTAAGACATGGAGTGAGATACATCACAAATTTTGTAAATACCTGATTACTCGAGTGGCTACTCGAGTAGCCATGTCTTTTCTTCACAATTTACTCGAGTGCTCCTCTAGTAAGCCTATTACTCAAGTGGTTACTCGAGTGGCCATGTTGTTTCCTCAAACCTTACTCAAGTGACCCCTCGAGTAAATTCAAAATAACTTTGTAGATTACTCAATTACTCACTCGAGTAATTGGATCAAATTCTTGGCCGGGAGTACTTGTTCTTTGTTTACCTGATTACTCGAGTGATCCCTCGAGTAATAGATCAAATAAGTCCGCAGATTACTGGAGTGCTCCCTCGAGTAATGCGTTTTCCTCACATGGTTACTCGAGTGGCTACTCAAGTAAATTATTGCATTTCTTGGCTGAGAGCTATTGGAAGATTTTTGCCTTGGTTACTCAAGTGGATACTCGAGTAAAGCCTTTTTTCATGTGTTACTCGAGTAATGGTTCATATAACTTTGCATATTACTCAAGTGGCTACTCGAGTAACTTCTTCCAAATTTTGGTAGTGCCTCCAAAAACATTTTCTTTCAATATTACTCGAGTGCCCACTCGAGTAACAATGTTCCTTGCTCAAGTGGTCACTCGAGTAAACATAGACAAAGACTGCCACTGAGGTTTTTCCTTTACTCTTTCTCTCAAATCTTCTTAATTTCTCTAGTGCTTACTTCAAGTAATGCTTGTCTGCCATTTATTTACTTTGTTCAAATTCATTTGATATCATATCCTCTTATATCATTGGTCCAATCTTTGTTATCATCAAAACATTTGGGATCTAACATACTACATAAGGGCAATAAAACTTCCCACTACCATCATCGGCATTTCTACTAGCGAATTCTAAAAAACCCCTCACCCCATTATCATATTTAGCACTCTTTCATTTAGCATTTATCTAACTATGATCCATATATATCTCAGCACTTCTAGTACCCTATATCCAACAACAAAAGGATAGAGAAAAAAACAACAACAATAAAGTTTTAGAGATTTCAATGAAATTAACAGGCACCATTTGAAACTAGTATTATTTTAACAAACCAATAACATTGACAATAGTCAAACAATCGCACTAAATTAAAACAAAACATAGAGTGGTATTAATCCAAGCCAAATATCACAGGGATGTAATTAAAAGTTAGAGCATATATCTAACAAGAATGTGCATATTTAATTATTTCCAGATTACGTTTAAGTTCTTAAAGCAACAACAAGAACTATTTTTCATAGAACATTATTAATTATTGAATAACGTGCAACTAAGTAACAGATCAAACACTAACCTGATTGAAGACCAAGGAGTGAGCTTCAACCCAAAGTCATGGTGGTGTCGACTGAGGTTAAAATGAAGTCCTCAAATTCACGGCATTGACAAAGGTAAGTCAAGGCAAAGGAGAATGGTCACTGTTGAGAATAGAGGTGGTGGCGGAGAAGACTGACGATAATCAAAGAATAGCGACAATGAACACATAACTGGCAGCGGTAATGACGGAGGAGAGTTGAGCAAATGAGGGACAGGACGCCATGGACGAGTTTAGAACAAGCACGGATAGAGCTCACTGAGAAATGGCAAAAAGAGAAGAAAGGGTACATAGAGTGCACGATCTGGGCGTGGGAGTAAAAATACGGGCAAAAAATCTTACCTTTTAGACCCGTTTTCATTAAAAACTGGTCTTAAAAGAGTGAAATTTCAAATTTAAGACCGGTTTGTACAAAAACCGGTCTTAAAGGTAAAACATTTAAGACCGATTTTTATAAAAACTGGTCTTAAATGTTTTGCATTTAAGACCGATTTTTGTACAAACCGGTCTTAAAATGTTAAACTTTTAAGATTAAAAATCTTTTAACATTTAAGACCGGTTTTTATGTCAACCGGTCTTAAATGTTAAAACATTTTGAATTCTTAAAAATTTTAACATTTTAAGACCTGTTTTATTTATAACAAGTCTAAATAAATTTTTTAAGACCAGTTTTTTTTAGAACCATTCTTAGAAGTTCAATATAATTACAAAACTGCTACCGCGTGAATTTTTAAGACCTTATCTGCCAAAACCGGTCTAAATGTGGCGGTCTAAAAATGGGTTTTTCCACTAGTTTTCTAGTCTCTCCCTCTTCTTCTCTTCTCTCTTCTTTCCTTTCTAGGATTATAGATTCTAGTTCTAGAATTCCTCTTCCTTTTACTCTTCCTTCTCTTCCCCTAGGCCCTATTTCTACTTCTATTTTATAGGTTCTAATAGAAAGCTTGCAACCGAAGTTCAAAAGTTTGGATAATATGAAGTGCCTATTTTCCCCTCAAGACTTGATTGTTGCTGCCTACTTGCACTTTAAGGGTGTGTTTGGTTTGAGGGGAGGGTAAGGGAGGGAGGGGAGGAGAGAGGGGTTAAATTACCTTTTTGGGCGGGAACCCAAAATTTAAAAGGAATGAGAGGGTAAACTTTGGGCGGGAAACCAAAATTTAAAAGAATGAAAGGGTAAATTTTAGGTTTGTTTTGTCCAATATTGTAATTTTGCCCCTCTCTCCTCCCCCTCCCTCCCGTACCCTCCCCTCAAACCAAACACACCCTAAATCACTGTGTTGAAAACCTTTAAGTAAGGCACTAACATAGCTTTCCTGGCCACTTGAATGTTCCAATTATCATTTTAGAAAGCCATAAATTGTTTTTCAAGTTAATTCCAGAATTAGTCTGGGTACTTATCACTTTGATGAGCACCCAAATTTCATCAGATCTGAACCATCTAGATTTGATATAGACAATCCGTATTTTTCTTTTCAAATGATGATTTTTGAATTAAAAAAATCCTTTTTAAAAAAGATAATAGTTAAGAGATTATCTTTATGCTAAATTATATATGCCCATTTTTTGAAATCAAAAAAGCATATACTCATTTTTTATAAAAAATAAAGATTAAAAAACTTAAACATCAACCGCCTCAAAGTAATAAGGTTTGATGAGCAACCAAACTTGTTTTATTAAATGCCATTGACATTGTAGGATTCATTGCTTAGGTTTTTTAAGGTATTTCTTTTATCAATAGATAGAGGAGGAGTCCAAATCATCTTGAAAGCATATGCCCGTTTTCTCGAGTCTGGATCCTCTCAACTGCTATTTCTTCCTTCTCTCTCTGAATCTTTAAATCTTACCCGTCCAAACAATCTAAGAGCACACAAAGAGACACATCGAAGGAGGCTTTTAAAATCTCATCTTAGCCGTCTGCTTAACATAATCCTATTCATCCATTTATTCAGCCAAATCCCTAAATTCACGAATACTTTACTGTGGAAGTTTGAACCTCAACAGGAACTCTGTCGTTATCCATCATTGGGCACTTTGAGAGAATCTCTAGGGGTTTTCTAAAATGCAGCGTATTCTAGGTATCTACATCACAACTATGCTTCTTCTTTTCTAAAAAGCAGCGTATTCTAGTTAATTTGAAGTTTCTATTATGAATTTCTTTGTTAGATTGAATTTAATTACGATTATGAGTGATTACATGGTGGGCATTTTTAAAGGCTGGCACCTATATACACACACACACACACTTTTTGTTTATGGTCTGCATTATTTTTGTATCATCTCCTTTTTATTCATGTAAAATCGTCTGTGCTTTTCACTGATCTAAGTTGATATTATGCACAAGATAACTCTTTTTAGAATGCTACCCATATAACATTGGAAATATCGATGGTAAATAGGTAATAAGAACAATAAATTAATAATGGTATGAGAGAGACGTTTAAAAGATATTTTAATATTGAATTGACTTGGTTAAAAACTAAATAGTAAAATATGAAATAGTGTAATCAAATAATTCAAGGTGAATTAGAAAGTTATTTTTTAAAATTTTTTTTCATTATTTAAAATATTTATTTCAAAATTGTTATTCTAAAACTAAATTATAAAATAAAAATCAATAGCACTATCAATTATAATGAAAAGAATCGACAATATGTTATTATTACATTGGAGTGGCACAATAAGCGTGGCACGGAATGTCTCCATTGCCTTTCCATTGAAATTAAACAATGCCCTTTTGTTATAAATCTTGGCCAGTTTTCTTTTCCCAATTCATCTATGGTTAAATATATTATATTTCCTCAATCCTATATGTGTGTGTGTATCTCCTTATAAAACAAAAGTTGGGGGCTACAATCCAAATCATCATCTCAGAGTCACCTAAGTTCCGTTTCCTTATAAAACCAGCTAATTACTATTGGAGTTATCGTCTTCCTCACTTCCTTAAGAGTTAGCCTGTGGGAGGGTGGGTGAGAGAGCTGATAGAATGATGGATCTATTGAGAAAGCAGAGTTATGGAAGACATGAGGTGAAGGTGGGCGGTATTAAAATGGAAATGTGGGAGCGTGCTTATGTTGAACATCCGTATGGCAGCAAGATGGAAGAGGCGGAAGGTGAAAGTGCAAAACTCTTGCATAATACATAATGGTTCTGCTTTAACAGCCATTATATATGTATTGCCATATATAATATTTCTTTCAAAACAACCGTTATATATTTATAGTAATACTAACCGATTTATTTAACAACCGTTATATATAGTTGACATAAATAATGGTTGTTGGGTAATAATCATGATATATTGAAGCTAAATATTTTAAAAAAAATGGGGGCGGGGGTGTTCTGTAATACCCCGACTTTTGAGACTTGAGCTTAGAGAATAAGCCTGAGATTAGTGGATTGCTAAGCCCCAGTTTAGCAAGATCCCAAATTTTGATTAAGGGTTAATGACTTCAAAAGTGGATGTGGTTAGTGATAAATAACCCTTTTGGAGAATATGATGTGACTTGGCACTCAAATATGATTCGTGTGTATTGTGAGCAGCGTTGAAACCCTGTATTTGAGTTCAATTGTGGATTAACATCCAAATTGAATTAGAATAGAGGGAAGAATTGAATGGGGTATTGTGTTGGAAATGGTGTCATAGTGTGTTTTGATGTCATTGAAATTGGTTTGGAACTTTAGAATGGAAAAGTTGCAATGTTAATTTTTGAAATGTGAATTGTGTTCACATATTGAGATTGTTGTGAAAACATGTCAATGAGATGTGAATTTGATTGATTTGGTATTTCCAATGGATTCCTTGTGAAAATTTGTGTGGGAATGATGTTTGGTATGAAAATGGAACCATTGGAAGCAAAGATGCAAAATCTGAAATTCTGTCTAGTGAAACTCTATTCTGGGCAGTCCGTTTGTGTGAACGTTTTGAATGACCAAATAGTGTCTAATAATTCTGAAACTTTTCAGTCTTAAAGTTCACATCCCAAGCTTCAAAATGGACATATAATTTGTGTCATTTCGTTTGTGAACTAGGATATATGACTGTCTAAAGTTTGGGATGGAAACTGAACTCTGTTTTGGGGCAGTGATGAGTTTTATGTAATTCTGGAATTTTTTGGTGATTTTGGGTAATTGCACATATTTTTCCTATATAGAAAACTTAAATAGCTTTCATTTGGCTTTGGGATCACCTCATTTTGAGTTTTCTAGAATTAGTTATGATATTTCAAAGTTTGGACAAAAAATCTGCCAGAAAATTCAAAAATGGGAATTATGACCTCAGCAAAATAAAAGATGACATCAGCATGGAAATTAAAACATTTTCTCATCATCTTAGCTCTCATTTTCGTGCTGAACCAGAAGCCAAGAGAGAGAGAAATTTTGAGAGCTTTTAGGGAGAGAAAGAGAAGAGAACTTACAAGGTAGGTTTATTTTTTCGGTGAATCCGTACCTAATGCGTATAACCTTATTCCTAAGCTTCTCTTCTATATTATGTAAGGTGTTTGAAGCACAAATCTTGGTGTTTTGAAGTTAGGGTTTTCAGCCACAAGAAGGAAAAGCTAGTGGGAGCTTGAGGTAACATCCAAACTCTTGCATATTGACTATTCTGGCTGTTGTGGGCAATTTAATCGGTGAAATTTCGCCGAATTGTCATTGGTTTTAAAGTTTGGAAATGACAAGGCCTAGGGGTTATGCTGCCCAAATTGGGTCTTAATGCTAGTTGTAACCTAATGTAATGGTTAATAAAGTGGTTAGGAGTAGAAAGAAACACGTTTACGGAGCCGAAACCAAAAAACCCCAATTTTTCTCGGGGAATTGAGAATTTCGGCCAAGGCTAGTTTGGAGGGGTTATATATGGATTTTCAATGATTTGATGATTCCATTGAGTTTAGGAGTGAAAATTAGGTGGGGTCAAGGGTAAATTTGATGATTCCTCGGAAAAGGCCGAAAAAGCATAATTACGAAAACACCCCTGAAACCCTTAAAGTGGGGCTGCCAAGGGTAAATTTGTAAATTTACATTGAATTTGATAATTTTGAGTCCGGAAATGGATTTCTTGCGTGAAAATATGTCAGAATAGCCCATGCCAAAATTTCAAGAAAAGTACAGTCGGACTGGGTACGGCGGGGTCCCCGGTGGTATTTTAGTAAATTTTCAATATAGCCTCATATAACCCCTAGAAACACTATGGAAGTGTCTAAATAGTACATTTGACATTGTAGGATCGAATGTGAAGCCCCGAGTTGCTGGGACACAAATCGAGGAGAAAAGACTGGAGGTAGGGGACTTACCTTACTTGCATGTATTTGATATCTTTGCTTGTGTAGTGATGTATGTGATTGTTTTACTTGATTGTGTAGAGCATATTTGAATAAATGAAGCTTTATTTCTGTTTTGCTATGGCCATAGTTTTGTTACATGAAACATTGAGCATGCAGAAATGTCATTATGGGCCATGCATCTAGATAAAGCTAATATGTCATACACATAGCATCTATCATGCATGCATTATGGTATATGTTTCCTACTGGGATTCTCTTGAATCTCACCCTCCCCTACCAACAATTTAGATAGGGCAAGTGGCTCGTGGAGGGAGCAGCTAGGACTCCTTCGAGATGAGAGTTGGTAGTTGGTTACCAATGAGTTGTGAAGACTGTATATGATTCGGTTGAATACATGGTTATGAATTTGAGATGAGATTATGTAATCCCCATTTGAGGAATTGTAATGGGCAATTGTGCCCTGTGTATCTTTAGCGAAGGTATGTACCTGAGATTGCTGGGATGATTATGTTGTGCACTATGATAGTTATATGAATGTGATTTATCTTCGTGTAATAATTGTATTCGAAATGTGAATATGAGACCAAGTTAATTAGATTTTAAAAGGTATTTTTGAAAACTCTATCTCAAGGATGGGATTTTAAATGAGTTTTGATTATTATTGGTCTCTATTTCATTTTAATCGCATATTTCGGATATAATTACAGAGGGGGTTATATGTTCTTCTTTCGATATCCCTTTGCATATATATTTGTATAGAACAAATCACAATATATATTTACATTCATTCATATATAGAATAATACAACAAATTAGAATATATTTATAGTCATTCATGTACATGTATACACTATAAAAACCAATAAAACTTCAAAACAAACAAATATGTATCTATAAATTTATAATCATTCAAAGGTTTCTCCCTCCTACTGATGTTGCAAAGATGCTACCAACTCTTCTGCCACTTCTTCCATTTTTGATTTGCTAAACATCATGCAGAAGGCATTGAAATACTATATGTAAAAGGAAATAATAGATGGAAATTAGATATTGTAATATATAACTAAGTGGATGTATATATGAACAAATTTAGAACATAATATATCTTATTTGGATCAATATTTTCAAGACCATACATGATTATGCCCTTTATGAATTGCATCATGTCATACCCTTATCTTAATTTCACCTTTACTAGAGTATTTACGGAAAATGATATGTCATTCGGTGGGCAACACAGGAATAGTATAAATATACTGATAAAAAGTGCTCAATTACAGAAATTCCCCATAGGGGTTCGTACATAATAATTACCATCAATGTAGCTACATAGGGCTACCAGGGTTTCTAAACCCGTCCGAGTGAAACGGAGACATCTTCCCGTCTTCGTTCCACTACCGTAATCCTCTCGTATGGTTCTTTTCTTTATTCTCAGCGTATCTTCTATCCCCTCATGTCTAAATTGTTGGTAGGGGAGGGTGAGATTCAAGAGAATCTCAGTAGGAAAACAATACCAATATGCATGAAAGATAAGTGCTTAATGCATGACATGCTTGCATTACATAAACTCATGCCAACACAATGACATATTTACGTGCTCAATGTTTCGTTCAACAAAACTATGGCCACAGTATAAACATAAATAGAGCTTCAATCATTCATATATATTTCACATAATCAAGGAAATCAATAACATGTATCAATATACCAGCACAAATATCAAATACGTGTAGGAGAGGTAAGTTCCCTACCCTAATCGCCCTTGTTTGATCCTTAAAGAGGCTCCTCGATTTTTGTGGGCCTCATAATGTGTGTCGCAGCTCGGCTCTCCACTCATTCTTACAATTCCAAATGTACCATTTACAAACTTCTATAGTGTTTTTGGTGGTTATATGGGTTTATTATGAAAATTTACCAAAATGCCCCTGGGGACCCGGCCCAGCCCCGCCATACCCGGTCCAGATGTACTTTTCCTGAAATTCCAACATGGGCTATTTTGACACATTTTCGCTTAAGGAATCCACTTCCAAAAGATGAAATTGCCCTTGGCAGCCACTATTTCACGGTTTCAGTGCTATTTTTGCAATTTCACATTCGGGGGCTTTTCTCTCAAAGTGGTCAACGTCAACCCTACACAAATTTTGCTCCTTAACATAATGGAACTATCAAATTGATGAAATTCCAACATACCTTTGCCTAAATCTGGAAAATTTGAGGGAAATTGAGTTCTCTTGATTTCAATCCATTAAACACCTTGTATACACTACTAATAACATGTTTAATTATTTAAACACTAATTGTACAAGATTAGAGTGAATTTGGGAAGCACCTCCCCTTCGGGTTTGTCATTCCCAAAATTACAAAATCATGAAAACACACCACAACAAGCCAATACTTCCAACAACTACTAATATCAACCAACCTACATCAAGATTCATCAAGCTATTGGAGTTTACCTTGAGTTTCCTTACTTTATCTCATATGACCGTCCTCCACTCTCCCTCTCCATCTTGCTATTTGCCTTGCTAAACATAGATTGAATAAGGATATGAGGTTTAGAGGGTGTTTCCATGGATTTTCAAAGCAAAATCACAAGTTTTCCACAAGAGACTTCTCTTGGATGACATCTTGATCTTTGCTTATTGCTTCTTTCCTTTCAAACTTTCGTCCTCTCTCTCTCTCTCTATTTGGCTTCAGCTGAACCGAAAATGAGAGCCCAAGGAAAGAGAAAACTTATAAAAAAATATCTCCTTCATCTTTTAGTTTTATTATATTTTATGGCAATTTTAACACATGCCATTTAACTTTGTCATCATCTCTTTTCCTTTAGCCATTATGCTTGGCCGAGTTGGAAGATTGGGAGGGAATAAAATATGCATTCAATTATCTCCTTTATCCTCTTCCACATCCTCTTCCACACAATTTATTTTGAGTTGCAATCTTTGACTATATCCCTTTTTTGTCTTCGACCTTATCCCTTACCAATTCTTGTGTCATATTTGCATTGTATTTGAACCAATGTCTCCTCCCTTTAATCAACCCATATTTACATCACTTAAGGGCCCAAATTAGAGCAGAATAGGCTGATCACAAATTACCTCATAATTACAAGGTTGTCATCACCAATTTTTACATTTTCGGATTTTGTCTGGTAGATTTTCTACCCAATCTTTGAAAAATCATAACTAATTTTAGAAAAATCAAGATGGGGTGGTCCCAAAGCCAATGGAAAGCTATTTAAGTCCTCTTTACTAAAAAAATATGGATCAGAAGTTTTAATCCCAAATTTTGGAAAATCATAACTCTTAGTTCACAAATTGAAATGACACAAATTATATATCTATTTTGAAGCTTGGCATGTGAACTATAATATTGGAAAGTTTCAGAATTTTTAGACACTATTTGCCCATTCAAAACGTCTATACGAACTGACTAACCTGTACAGAGTTTCAATGGATAAAATTTCCAACTTTTGCACAATTGTTCCCAATGGTTCCAATTTCACAACAAACACTCTCCCCACATAAATTTTTACAAGGAAGCCATTGGAACAACGAAAACAACCAAATTCTCATCACATCCACTTTTGAAATTATTAACCCTTAATCAAAATTTGGGATATTACACATCACACAGTACCTACACTAGTTGCTCTTGTCTGGTTGCTTTGGGCACTATAAAGAAATGAGAAGAAAAATTTGCCAGTTAGTCATATATATAAAATATTTGTGTTCTTCAATTTAATATTATAGTGATTGGTGAATAATATATATACTTTCGAACTCAGCTATTGGAAGGCGCATCTATAGCAGCAATCAATGAGGTTGTGTCTAATGCAGTCGAGACTATATTGCGTACGGTATATGTATACTGCTCTGAGAAGATATAATAGACAATTATATATATATAGAAACGTGCAAGTTGGATTGAATTATAAGAGAAGATGAATGGATAAATTACTGGTTGAATGTCTCTTACATATATGGTCTTGTGTCTGGAACCTCGCTTGTAACCCCCTTCCGTAATTATATTCGAAATATGTGATTAAAATGAAATAGAGACCAATAATAATATAAACTCATTTAAATTCCCATCCATAAGATTGGGTTTTCACAAGCTCCTTTCACAAACGCTTTAGCCTAGTCTCACATTCATATTTTGAATACAATTACCTCATGAAGATAAATCACATTCATATAAATATCAGAGTGCAAAATAATAATCCCGGCAATCCCGGATTCATACCTTCACTAAAGATTCATAGGGCACATATGCCCTTTACAATTTCTCAAATGGGGATTACACAATACTCATTCCAAATACACATTCTAACCTATCATTTGAACATATACAATTATCCCAACATATGACGATAACCAACTACCAAATCCAAATGCCCAAAAGGAATTCTCACCGCCCCTAGCTGCTTGCTCCTTCCTTGAGCCACAAGTCCTGTCTAAAATGTTGGTAGGGGAGGGTGAGATTTGAGAGAATCCCAGCAGAAAACAGATACCAATATGCATGCAAGATAAGTGTTTAATGTATGACATGCTTACATCTAGAGCCGGGAAAACAGGCCGAGCCCGTCGGGCCGGCCCTTTTAGGCCCTGGCCCTTCAAGGGCCGGGCTTGCAAATTGTAGCCTCAAAAGGAAGTCGGGCCTAAGAGGGCCGGCCCTGTAGGGCCTCGGGCTTAAAAGGGCCGGCCCTAGAAGAGGGCCTCGAGCCGGCCCTTTAGGCCTGTTTATTTTTTATTTTTTTTACTTGAAAAGGAACCATGTTACATTTTTGAATTACCTTATTGAATCTATAAGTCACTCTGTCCTCATATTGTATAGAGTATGATTTTTGAGTATATTGTTTTGTCTAATTGAATCATATTGTGATTTTTTGAGCATGATTTTTGAGTATATTGTTCTACCTATTTAGACTAAAATCATATTATATACTATTCTGCTTGATAGAGTGTGATTTTTTATGGAGGTTGTGATTATTTGACTACTTGAACCTACCGCTCAAAGTGAAAAACAATCAAATGTCCTTGAAATTGATGGTAGTGGCGAAGAAGGTGAAAATAATTGTCGTCATACTCATGTTGTTTAGATGTTAAAGTATTTAGCTTATTGCCTTCTTATACTTTGACCTTTGTGTGAGTTATTTATGGACATGATTTTACCTTTGATTATACATTAGTAACTGTGTTTGTTTGTTGCAAGAGATGTGTTATTTAAACATTAATGTTGACAATATTTATGTATTAAATTAGAACTTTAATCGTTGTTATTTACTAATTATATCTCTTTGGGGGAAAATACGCAGGAAAAATAGTTAAATATTGTGAAAAGAATTTCCTGGCCCTGCGGGCCGGCCCTGGCCCTGATGTTCTCGGGCCGGGCTTTGAAAAACTGTAATTTTCCTGACCCCGAGCCCTTTAGGGCCGGCCCTGTTAGGCCCTGGCCCGTCAAGGGCCTGCCCTGTAGGGCCGGGCCGGCCCTGATTCCCAGCTCTACTTACATCACAATAACTCGTGCTCACATAATGATATATCTGCATGCTCAATGTTTCAACAACATACTCATGACCATAGCATAAATAGAAACAGAGCTTCAATCATTCATATATGTTTCACAAAATCAAGCAAAGTAATAACATGCATCACTACACAACATAAATATCAATACATGCAGGAGAGGTAAGTTCCCTACTCTTATTTTTCCACTGGTGCTCTAGCACAGCTTACTCACGATTAGACGAACATCGAACCATGATCAGGGTGAATATTAAACCTTATAAACCAAAACAAGGACATAGGTTTATTCTCTTTTCAAAATTCTCACTTTCATAACACTTATAGTTGGTTACCATTTATGACCTTTAGGTGGCTAATCAAAGCCTAAACACATGCCTAAAGGCTTGGGAAAACACTTGGCCAAAGACCATCTTTGGAAGTCCAAAATGTCATTTTTGGGGGTTGGTCATGGCTGAAAAAATAGGTCCGAAGCATTTGGTCCGCGGCCCAGAGTCCTTCTGGCCGTGGCCAAGAAAATTCTGTTTCTTGGCTGAACTTCCAAAAATCATAATTAATTCTAGAAAAATCAAAATGAGGTGATTACAAATCCAAATGAAAGCTATTTAAGTCCTCTTTATAGAAAAAGTATGGACCATTACTAGAAATTACCACAAAAATCCATAATTACCCAAAACTCAACACTGCTCCAAAACAGAGTCCAGTTTTAGTCCCAAACTTTGGTAAAGCATAACTCTCAGTTCACAAAACGAAATCACAAATATGTTCATTTTAAAACATGGGATGTGAAATTTAAGTCTGGAAAGTTTTAGAATTGTTCAACACCATTTGGTTATTCAAAACGTTCGTGTAAACTAACTGCCCAGAACAAAGTTCACACTTGACAGATCTCTAATTTTTTACCAAAGTGTCCAATGACTCCAAAATCAATACCAAAACATATTCCCATATAATTTCTCACAAGGAACACAATGGCACCCTCAAAATGACCAAATTCACATTAAATTCCAAGATATAACCCAAGACAACAGCACAATGCCAATTTCTAAAATCCACAAACTTCACATATTAACCTCAAATCAATTATATCTATCTAATACACACAACAACACACCATTTCCATGACCACCACATGTCATACTCTCTAAGACCCTTATTTTCAAAAATAGGGCAGAAATTTCCAGAAAATTCAAACTCAACCAAATGCCACAAAACCTATGTAGAAAGGTTTGTCTTACTCACCTCTACAACTTTTCCAAAGGAGTTCCTTGGTTCTCCAAACTCCAAAATTCCTTGAGAGCTCAAAACACCACCAATGGAAAATCTAAAACCATGAAGATAAAGCTCTCAACATAAGGAGCAACTTTATAGAAGGGAGTTTTTCCATTAGAAGCCATTTATAGGGTTAAAAACTCACCTTTTACCAAGAACACTTCCTCTCTCTTGAAGCTTCAATGGAGGACAAAAAATGAGAGAGAAAATGAAGAGAGAAGAGAGGTTGAAGATGGAGTGATAGCACTCCCTCCCCTTGCCATGCTTGTTGCTGAAAATAAGGAGGAGAGAAGGAGGGAAAAATAGTTATTTATTCCAAATTTGACTTTTCCACCAACTACATCATCATCTCCACTTGCCAAGTGTTGTAATCTCATTGTCTCTCACAAAGTAAACCACTAATTAGCCACTTTAATCCCTC
The DNA here is from genome assembly GCA_963210345.1 of Inga oerstediana. Classification (NCBI taxonomy): domain Eukaryota; kingdom Viridiplantae; phylum Streptophyta; class Magnoliopsida; order Fabales; family Fabaceae; genus Inga; species Inga oerstediana. The sequence continues at coordinate 46,432,119 of OY723403.1, forward strand.
CATTAGCCATTTACTCTCACATCTCATTTTCTCTTAGTTAGTAATTAATTTCTCCCTTAAGCACTAACTACTGGCCCAATAATTCCATTCTTTCAATTTTCCACTAATCATGGCATATTAATTAATATTGCCACAAAAACCATAATAATTCCAATTTAAATTCATAAATTATTCTCATTTATCATCATTAGCCCTTAATAAAAAAGTAGGGCGTTACATCACTCATAAAGTCAAAGTATCAAATCTTTTTGCGCAATGGATTTACAAGTATGAGCATCTAGTGTCCCCTAAGTACAATAATAGATCACAACATTAGGACAATTACAAGACAAAGAAAAACTAATTTATGTAGAATTAATGATATATCTTGTCAGACCTCTTATTTATTTCAACTTTCACTAGAGTGTTCATAAGCAATTCGGTGGGCACATAGGAATAACATAAATATACTGAAATATATAGTATATGATTATTTTACATAAACCCCCACGGGGGCTTGTATATAATATTTATAGACCTTAAAATAATAATAAGCTTGCAGATAACCAACTGCTTTCTCTGAATTGGACTGGAACATTTAGATGCCAATAATTACAACTTTGCCATTAAAGCTGCTTCCTTCAATTGGATAAACTATATGTTGCGGAAATGGGTGAGATTCAAAAGAATCTCATTAGTAACACACAATCAATTATATAAAATGTGATAAATATATATACAATTCACCATATTGTGTAAAATGAAAATACATATTGTATCGTGTGTGTGCACATTGTTCAGGGCCAAATGACTGTTTGTATACCATACTTGTCTGTGTACGTCAGCTGAGTCCCAGATTGCAGCTAAGTAATATGCCCCAAGTACCATGTTTATATCACAAAATATAGCAAAATACAACATATCAACATTCACTTAGTGTATGAGAGATAGAGTTATTACCAGGGATTGCCCTTTCCTGCTCTATTGTCTGTCCATTACCTCTGATCTGGCTCAGGCTATTGATGTCCTAAAATTCCCAAATGTACAATATATGAGTCATTATTCATTCATTTATAATTATAAACTCATATTGTTGGTTATCTTGACTCAAAAATGCTAAATGGCTAAAATGCCCCTTGGGAACCTAATCTAAGCCCCTTTATATCCAGTCCTACTGTACTTTACCAAAAATATGACCCTGGGCTACTCCTACACAATTTCATATGTAGAATCCATTTTTTATATCAGATTTGTTAAATTCATGCTCTAATAATAGAGTTAACCTTGGCAGCCCCTATGTTAGGTTTTTATGTGTAAATTTGTCATTTCATACCATAAAGCCTTCACACTTCATGTTATCATGTTCCCTACACAATTTTTCATTTTAAACATAATGGAACAATTAAATAAATGAAATTCCATCTCAAACACCCTTTACTGTAGCTATCCCAAAATAATTTAGGAAAAATGTGTTTTCATGATTAGTCCATTAAACCACTTTCTTTCCACTTGTAATCACATGTTTAACCTCTTTATAACCTATTGAACATGATTAGTATTACTTTGGGCAGCATAACCCCATTTGGGTTTGAACATCCCTAATCACAAAACCAACCAATATAGGCCACAATTGATCCACAACAACAATAATCACCTTGATTGCAATAAGAAAATCAAGGTTTATGGCTTTAGCTTTGTTTCTCTCTCTAACTCCTTCCAAAACCGTCTCCTTCCTTCCTTCTTGCTCTTGAGTTGGTGCTTTCTACATATGTGTTTCAAGAAAGCATAGAGATTAGAGAGAGTTTCCATAAATTTGAAGATATAAATAAGTGAAAATCACTTAAAACCTACCTTGATTGCTTCTTGATCACTTGCTCTCTCTCTTGTTCTTGAATTTTCAAGACACTCTCGCTCTCTTGCTTCTTGTGTTTGGATGAAAATGATCTTTGGAGGAGAGGGTAAGAGCTTTTTAAAAATATCTTCTTGCACCTCCTTTATTAATATTATTTAATTGCAAATTATCATGTGCTTGTTGACTTTTGACTTCATCTTTTTAAACTTGCCTCTAATGGCACCATTTATGTCAAACATTTACTTTCTCTTTCCTTCATCATGTTGGATGAAATTAAGGTCCTTTAGGAAGGGATATTGATCTTAAAAATATCATCATCCACCTCCTTGATAAATATCATTTAATTGCTATAATTCACATGTCACTTTTTGACTTTTCTACTTATCTTTACTTGGCCACAATTGCTCCATCCTTTGATAAATGTTGGACCAAGTATTTTATTTTCCCTCTTCCTTTCCTTGTTAGGTCAAAATTGGCCTTAATTATTGGGAAAATTAATGGCTTCTTGCTTTATGACCAAAAGCCCAATTTGCCCTTACATCTTTGTAATTAAATAGAGCTTTCTTCTTTCCCTTTGTGTTTGGCCAAAAATAACTATTAATTGAGCCAAAAAATTGAGTTTCTCTATTATCCCATTTTGGGCTACAAGAATGAGCTATTAAGAAGACAAAAATTGGACTTTTTATCTTATGTTGGCCCAAAATTCGTTTGGCTACTAATTGCACTGTTTTGCCATTCTTTCAAGTTTGCCATAATTCACCATGTATTCCTTCTAATGTCACACAAGTGCAAGGAATTTTAGTGGATAAAATTTGGGATGTAACATTTCTCCCCATGTTAATAAAATTTTGTCCTTGAAATTTTAGATATCTCATAGATTATCCTCGGGAGAATCCTATCTTAATATGTAACTTATCCCTACGTTATGCATACTTATAAAGCATGCATTATAAATTATCTGATATATGTGTGTTAAATGCCTTAACAACACTTGCACATTCAATATGTTTTGCACTTACATATTTTTCCTGTTTGATGCCTATAGGACACGCAGTCCAATATTGTACTGATTGTGCATTAGGTCGTACTACTTATGATGAGCATTCATAATATTCATGTTGTAAATGTATCTATCTGTTAGCGTTTATGATTAACTATCTGTTAATCCCTACTAATCACACTATGTATATTGTTGAATACAACACTACATATTTGTCAGGTCTTGCTAACCAAGGACACAACCCTATGCAAACATACACATCAGGTCTTACTACCTCTATCACTGTTTGGCATAATTCTAATTGCATAGCAATTTGCTGGCCTAAGGATGCACTGGTCCAACAGGTCTTATGATCTCAGAACACACAATCCAATATCCATACTAAATGCATATAAGGACTTACAGCCTCATAACACTCAGTCTACTAGTACTTTAGGCCTCATTGCCTTGTTGGGATGTTGACCAGTGTGTGTAGCCTTATGGCTCTTGTCATTCTATTCTTATAACACTGAATATTCTGATCTTATTGCCAGTACAAATATGTACACTGGGACTTACTACCAATATGTCTACCTGTTCATATGTCTATCTGCAGCTGTGCCTGTTTGTTCAGTGTTCAGGATCACATGACTATTTGATCCTTATTAACCATATTGTGTGCACTGTTTGTTTGGGATCAAATGACTATTTGACCCTTACTGATGATACTGTGCGCACTGTTCATTGTGTGCACTATTATATGAGTGGGTAATTTATTCTGTTAGGCTACATTATTGAGAGGTATTCATCACCATTATGCCCTACTACACTAGGGTCCATTCCAATTTCTGTTTACATGTGTCACCACAGACCATATAGGTTATGTGACTGTTGACCACACAAGTCGTATCACTATAAACCACATAGATTTATGTTACATGGGTAAGGTCACTATGAACTACATAGGTTTATGTTGCTATGCACCATACAGGATGTAATACTATTGGCTATACTACCTGAGCAGCATGTTTTCGCACTGCCTTTTGGCCTCAGGTTTACTTGTGATTTTCACCGATGCAACCAGGATACTTCCTGGCCATGTCGGGGTTATACCCCGATCATGTGGTTGTTTAACATACTCTGATAGGATTTACTTACTACTATATTATATCACTGTATGCCACATAGGTTGTGTCACTGTATACTATATAGGTTTAATCATGTTTGGGATAATAAATATTGATGAAAATGTTAACCTCTCTAGGTGTCCTCAAATGTTACACATAAATTCAACAACCCACTAAAATGATTTATTATCTGATAGTGGCTTCCACTACGCTACTCTGATGTTTTATCTTCTCATAAGAACTTTAATAATGTCAGGATGATCTGATGGGTATTCTATTGGAACCTCCTATAACACCTGACTAAACCCAAAATCTGTGTACCTCTATAACAGATCCTGGGCTCTTTGACTCAATACTATATCAACTTTTTTAGGATCTGATAAATCCTATCTTGTGAGAAATCATCACTCAACAAGATAAGCTCTGAAAGCTAAAGCTTATATATAATTTCCCTAACACCACTCATAGGTGTGTCTCATGTTCTTCGTTACTCCTTGAGTATATCAGAATATTGACACTAAGTCTATAACCAATCCTGTGTCAGCTGGGGATCAAAATTTCCTTAGAAGATAGGGGTATCGCCTCTGTCAATAGCAACCACCTATTGATTGAACCGTGTTGCTCATGTTTGTAAACTATCTCCCTCAGAAGCAAGTCCAAGTAGAGGTTCCCGTTTAGGTTCCTCACTGTGTTGATTCCTTTTCCTGTTCACCAGGGTTATTGTAACCCCCTTCCTTGATAGCCGTTAAAATGGTTCGAAAACGTTCCACCAAGTTAAGTTGGAGACCAAGGGTTAATTCAAAACTTATTAAAGGTCCCTATTTCAAGACAGGATTTGGTCCTGTGATAAAGTGGGTTTTCTAAAAGTTTTCAAAACCTGTTTCATACAGTCTAAAATACACTTTTCAAATCTATTTGTCCTATTCAACTTGTTTCCATTCTTAAATATAAGAGTTTATAACGAAATTCCCAATGGCTCTTGGGTTTCATTCATAAAAAGGATTACACATCATATTCGCCCAATTTAGTTCCCATATCGGGGATTACAAGACAATACACAATTCTATGGTGAGTACAACCACCTTTACTATATTGAATTTAACTTACATAACTCACATTATATACATTCATCCCAAAATTATGATAACCAACTAACAAAACTTAAATCTCTTAGCCGGGAGAACTAGTCACCCTTGTTCCCCTACTTTTCCTTAGATTCGCTTGCCCTGACTGGAGGTTAGTCATTAGAAAGAGTGAGATTCATGCAAATCTCAATAGTAACATTTCATGTATATGATGCATAATTAAACAAAGCATGCAAGCAATTATTTCAAAGCAGCAACAATCATAGTGATGCGTGCATTGTGTCACAAACGACAGCTCTCACGGCTGTATCCACATGATGCATGCCTTGTGTCATAAATGACAGCTCTCACGGCTGTAGTGCAGTAACAACATCAATCGCCGTTGTATGCACAATAACGACAGCTCTTACACTGTAATGCAGTAACAACAACTTTCGTTATACTCACAATAATGACAGTTTTTGCTGTATACACAATCAGCATACACGGTAGCAATTCATGTGTGTCACAATTCAATAATAAGCATATACATACAAAGCATTACACATGATATATGAGAAAGAGTCACTACCTTGTTCTTTCTATTCATGCTCAAGCACAACTTTTACTCAAAAATCCCCTAGCCATGCCCAAGAAATAGTCAGAAGCATTTTGGCAGTGGCCAAAAATAGGTCAGATACATTTGGGCCGCGGCCAAGAAAAACCATGTTTCTTAGCTGAACTTCAAAAAATCATAACTAATTCTGCATAAATCAAAATGAGGTGATCCTAAGTCCTATGGAAAGCTATTTAAGTCCTATATACAGGAAAAATATGAATTACTACCATCTACAACCACCAAAATACATACTTCAATGAATTTCCATAATGTTCCAAAATAACTTCCAGTTTCGACCTTAAAATTTGGCAATACATAACTTCCAGCACACATCAGAATGACACATATTATATATCCATTTTGAAGCATAACACATCCTCTATTCAACTGGATAGTTTTAGAATTTTTAGACACCATTTACTCATTCAAAACTACCCTGCAACATGACAACCCTGTACAAAGTTTTCATTGACAGAATTTCTAGTTTTTCAATAAATGTTTCCAAAGGTCCAAAATTCACAACCAAGACCACTTCACACAATTTTTCACATGGAATCCAATGGAAATATCAAAACGAATAAATTCACATTCCTTTCACAAGTTATGTTTAGGGGAAGAAATTACATAAAATCTCACAAGTTACCAAACTTCACATTCTATCAGAATGACACATATTATATATCTATTTGAAGCATAACGCATCCTCTATTCAATTGGAAAGTTTCAGAATTTTTAGACACCATTTACTCATTCAAAACTACCCAGCAACATGACTACCCTGTACAAAGTTTTCATTGACAGAATTTCTAGTTTTTCAATAAATGTTTCCAAAGGTCAAAAATTCACAACCAAGACTACTCCAACACAATTTTTCACATGGAATCCAATGGAAACATCAAAACAAACAAATTCACATTCCTTTCATAAGTTCTATTCAGGGGCAAAAATTACATAAAATATCACAAGTTACCAAACTTCACATTCAATTCCCAAATCAATTCCATTTAGCCAAAGGACAACACAAGGCATTAATACCATCAACAAAACACCATGAACCCTCTAATACCCTAATTACATGAAAATTAGGGCAAATTCCACAAGCCAAAGCACTCAACTAAACATCATAATACATATGTCAAAAGATGGCTTTTTCTCACCTCTTCCACTATCTCTAGCTTGTTGTTTGATTCTTCAACCACTATCTTTTCTTGAATTCAAAAAACACCTCTTCTTGAAAATCTAAAACCATACAAATGAAGCTTAAATCAAGAGGAACAAGATTAGAGAAGAGGTTTTGAGCATTTGTTGTCATCTATATGACCAAAACTTAAGAAGAAATCTCACCTTCTCAAGAATTTCCTTTTTCTTTCCTCCCCACCATGGATGACATGAGAGAGTGTATGAGATAAGGATGGATCAATTTTTCCTTGCCTCCCATACTCTTTGGCTGACTATGAAAGAGAGAGGGAGAAGGAGGAATTGAATAAAATAATTGCTTGGACTTTTTGGCTCACTCTTATGGTGCCATGCGTCAAACTTTTATTGTAACCCTTACCTTAATAGACAAATTTATAGTTCGAGAATACGTCATTAAGTTGAAATAGTGACCAACGATTAATTTAAAACTTTTCTAAAACCTTTTAGTGTGGTATCGCGTTCACATTTCAAATATAATTGGCCTGTGCAGTTCGGTTTCGTTCATACATATCAGAGTGCAATAAAAAATTCATGACAACGATCAGGTTTTGTTTACTTAATAAAGGGTTTACATGGCATATTGCTCATTTACAGTTTCCCATACAGGGGATTACACTACACAATTCAATATATATAACTAATTCCCAACAAAATATGACAACCAACTACCAAAATTAAAACTCCTAACTAGGAGCTATAACCACCCTTCGTCACTTGCTTTCCCTTTGAACCTCTTGCCCTGGCTGTAGGTTAGTCAATGGAAAGAATGAGATTCAAAAGAATTCTAGTAGTAACAATTCACTTATAACATGTACAATTACAAAGTATGTAAGCAAATCACAAGCAACAACATATTAATCGCATTTTTGCGACAACTTTCACTGTGTTTGTAACGGCATGTTTCATAATAGCATATTTAACTACGACATGTTTCACAACAGCATGTTTCAAATGGCATGTTTCACATCGGCATATTCCACAACAGCATATTCACAATAGCATACCCACACTGGCATGTTTCTCAACGGTAGGTTTCACAACGGCATATTTCACATGGCATGTTTCACAACTCAATGATAAGACATGCATACGATATATCATAGACAATATAAGAGAAAGGGTCACTAACTTGTTCTTTCTACTCATGCTTTGGCACCGGTTTATCACATGCAGGGAAAATGTCAAATCCTATAATTAGAATTACTGGCGATATGTTCTTACTTAATCCCATTCTTCTTTAATTCAAATACTCAAGTTGGTTGTCATCAGGGACATTTAATCAAGTCAACTAAAGATTTAAAGTAGTCAACTAACCTAAAAGAAAAATTTCTAACATCAGAGTTCAACAATATTACATTATGCGATTACATCTTCAATTTTCGAATAGGTGTCCAAATTTGCCAGAATTTTTCATTAACTTTGAAAGATCATAACTAAATCTATAAAAATTGAAATGGGGTGATTCTGAAGGCTATGTAGACCTTATTTAGTCTATTTTCAAGAAAAAATATCATCCATAGCCAGTTGGATACACAACATTCCCAGAATTTTAATCTATTGCACACTATCAGAATTTAACCCAGTTTTCATGAGCTAACTCCAAAAATTCATAACTCCCAGTGTACAAATTGAAATGATGCAAATAACCTATCAAATTAAATATTGATATGTCTACTATTTAACTGGAAAGTTTTAGAATTTTTAAAGATAATTTGGTTATCCAAAAACACCACACAAATAGGGTACCTTGCTGGAATTCTGTTCAGGCAAAAAAATCCAGTTTTGCATTTTGAGTTTCAATGACCCAAAATTCACAACCCGGGGCTATTCACACACAATTTTTTGTGTAGAACACAATGGTGACATCAAAATGAATAAATTCCCACTCATTCCTCATGTCCTATTTTGGCAGAATTTTAGGGTGTTTCACAATAAACAACCACTTCACTATCTAATCACTAAGCTTAGCTCATTTGCCTCCAAACCAACATATAAACACATATCTAAGATGAAAGCTTCATGATCCCTAATATAACCTAAAAACCAAAATTAGGACTGTTACAATAGCCCACCAAAACTTAGCCAATCAAAGCATCATATACATCAAAATAATGCTCTTACTGACCTCTTACTTCTTGTGTTCTTTTCTTGCTTCCTCAACTTTTGTTCTTAGATAATGGCTCAAAACACCTATTCTTGAAATTCTAAAACCATAGAAATGAAGCTATCATCAAGAGGAACATATTTTGTGAAGGATACTTGAGCCATAGATGAGGTTAAGAAGGTAAAAAATCAAGATCAAACTCACCTTTCAACCTTGCACTTCTTGCTCAACATTTTTGGCAACCATAACCGACTTAAGGAAAGAGAATGAGAGTGATGAATGATCAGATTTTTTTCTTCATTTATCCCTTAAAAACCAACCAAAAATAGGTCAAAAAGTAGAAAAAAGTTGTGGTGAAAATTACTTCATTTGGTCATATACTTATGGTAAATTAACTAACTTGGGTTTATGACTTGAGTTGAGTTTTTCCCCTTTCCTCGCTCCTTCTTTTTGACCAAAAGTGTCTACCCAAATGGAGAAGAAACGTTGGCTAAAAAATCTCTTATTACTTCCTTTATGTGTTAGCCATAATTTTTGAGCAAGTCTTCTTGTGAAATATGTTGACTAATCCTCTTTTCTCTTGGTAAACCTTTTTGGAAGTTTTTTTAGTGATCCTAAGAGAGTGAGATGATATGCTTTTCATTCCCATACATGCTTCTTGCTTTTGAAGAGCAAATCATAGCCTTTCTATTTGTCTTCCAACTTTAATATCAAGATCAAGAGGCTATTGTCTCTTTTGCCCTTGATTATGGCAATATTATTTCTTATGCCATTAATTCTTTCAATTCTATTTCCTAATTCTTTTATTTCCCTTAGTCTTCTCCCAAATGGTGCTACTTCCTTTCTTTCTTATGTTCAAATTATATTTTCAGTCATTTCTAACTTTAAGCAACAAATAGGTAATTATTTCTAGCTAATCGAAACTAAAGTCATAGCAAACTTCAAGGGCAATTCTGTCATTAATACCACTATCTATTTTATACATTTAGCCCTTGAGTACATTTTGGGATATTACATTTATGCCCTCTCATAAAGCATGTAATTACCTGGTCACACTAACTATTTCACTTAGCCATTTAGTCATTTACTTACTCTTGTAGTTAGTGATTAATTTCTTCATCAGTTGCTGATTAACTGGCCAGTAAATTTTATTCTTCCTGTTTTGCGCCTGACTATGGCAAATTCCATTGAATTGCCACTTGACACATTATATACTTCCATTTCTTTATGTCATGAACCCTCCCCTCACTTTTAATTCAACTTAAGCTTTGTCACCATGATTAAGCTTAAATACTGGGTTTGGGCACTTTTTGCTGCTAATTCAGGCCATTCAGGTCAATACTCACACTTTATTCTCTAAAAGACTAATGTTCATTACGTCCACTTTTGGAGTCATGAGCCCATATTCACATTTTGGGTCATTACAATTATACCCCCATACAATAAATTTCGTCCTCGAAATTTGTTACATAATTTGAAACTAAACCCCGGTTGCCTCTTCATGCCGACTTTCACTTCTCAAATTTCTTTTCACTGGGACAGTCTCTTCAAGACCACCTGCACAAATGGTACGCTATAGGTCTGATTCTCATAAGAATCTCAAATGAACTAATATATCGTGGCTCAAATTCCTTTCCTTGATCGCTCTACCGATTCCTGTAACCAGAGACGCTCTCAAGAATATGTGATCTCCGACTTTAAACTCTAGAGGTCTTCACCTTACTCGATCATGATTCAGCTGGATTGGAGTCATTCATCTCAACTTTGAGCCTCTTCAATCTAAGACATCATGTCACTTTCCCCTTGGGGAACACTATGACTGGCACATATGATTTACTTCAAGAGATTTAAATTTCAAAAATCCTTTATCATCACTGTAACAATCTGTACCGTCTTTCGACTAAACACATCCATGATGACTTCAACTTTACCCAAATGATACTTGATTTCTAGGTTGTAATCTTTCAACAACTCTATTCACCAGCACTATATCATATTTGGTTCTTTCTAATCATACAATAGTTGAGACTCTCATGGTCACAATACTATTCTACCGTCACTCTATACAGACAATATCACTATATCTTTAACACAAACACTAACAAAACTCAATCGCCGCAAGCTCTAAATTATAAGTAGGATATTTCATTTTATAAGACTTTGCTGTTGGGAGGCATAGGCCACCACTCTGCTCAATCTAGTTAGCCCTTTTGAGAACAACTCAAATACCACAAATTCACCATAAACTCATGCAGACTCTAATTTTACATACCGCCTCTCGGCCTAGGGTCAACACTGGTGCAACCAACTTGGTGGCTAGCCATGCAGGACATATCGAGGTAAGTGTCCGCACAAGTGAGAACCCCCAATCATGTAGTCAATTCACCATCAGCTAAACTAGTTATGCTCTACTGCATATCGCCATACCCCAATCCCAGCTTATTCACATCACAGTATACAACAAAGTCAAGCTAGGTAGGGCACACCCCAATCCTTGCTTATTCACATCACAATACATGTCATAGTTCACATCACAATGCACAACATAAGTGCTAGGATCAGGTATACTCAATATTGGTGCTGTTGACAACTTCACCTTCAGCTTTGTGAGCTTTTCTCACATCATTGACATCATTCATCCTACCCAAATAGTTGATCCTTATGCATAAGCTTGGTTATCGACAAAACGATCAGGAAAGAATTCTAAGTGGATCCTCTGGTAAGCAACAAGACCCAGAAAATTGCGTATCAAATAACAGTTTCTAGCCTCTTCCAGTCTAACACTACTTCTGCCTCATTGCGATCCATAAAGACTCCTTCACGTGAGATGGCATGGCCTAAAATTTTTACTTCCAGGAGCCAAAACTAGCACATTGTTCTTACCACCTCGACCCTCTGCTCAATACTATTCTCAAACATATAACATTCACTATGCTTTCACTGCGCACTTTGAGGTCTATCTCCTCATATGTGCTTTAATAATGTTAGGTTGATTTAATAGGAGTCCCATAAGAACCTCCCCTACACCTGATGTTGGACTTTGGGTCCAAGTCCGCCCTTGATGAGCCAAACTATTTGATTAGGAAATAAGTAGCCTAATCAAATAAGAATAAAATCAGCAGATTGGGGAATAATTCAGCAATAATTATGGATTTATTAAAAGAGGAACAAATCACCATAATTAGGGAATTAATTGAGAGACAATTAATTGCTGTCTTGGAGGGCAAGAAGGAGTGCACACGTTTCCTAATTAGTGACCTCCATAAACCACTATAAATAAGGTGTGCCTCCTCAATTGCAATTCACCCCGCCATTGAGTTTTCTAGCAATTCTCTTCTCTCCTACCATCTTTCTGGTTCTGGTGATCTGCTGTGCAAATCACAATTAGGCTATAGTAGTCTAATAATTGTGTGGGCACAAGTATGGAATATTGGACCTTTGACCCAGATCCGAACATGGATTTGTCCAGGTACGCCTAATCTCCTTTTTAGTTATATTTTTCTTACACCTGACAACACCCATAATCTATGTTCCTCTGTGCCCGCTCTTTTCCCATTAAAAATCAAATTATTCCGAGGCTATTTCATATGCGCTTCCACTATCAATCTAACTCCAGGCATATTCACATACTATACTATGCTTATCGGGGTACTCTACCCATGTTATACAGGGAATCCGAAAGCCACTTGTATATTCGAATTTCTTTCTCAATCATGAGACCACATTCCATAGCTACTCATTGTTCTATCAAGAACTATGCTTGAATAATACTTGTGGTCTTCATTACTCTAAGAGTATATCAAGATGTCATCAAAAGGCAGCACCATGAATTGATCTAAGTATAGTCGGAAGGTACGATTTATCAAATCCATGACTATAATGGGTGTATTACTTACCGTCAACCAATCAAAACCTAGTATCACTTCTAATTGATAGAGTGGCAATCACAACAAGTCAACTATAGACTCATACCCTTTAACGGTTATCACACAATTCAGGAAAGACTGTTGAGGCAATTGCTGCATACATAATCCTAGGCCCTTCACAAAGTCATTAGCAATGAAGGAATAACTTGCACCCAAACATGTTCTACTACTATACGCCCCGCCACAATAAGGACATGACCATGTCAATTGAGGTCTTTAGTACTCACGATCCTTAGGTTGGTAGAATTTCTTATCACTGCCCTTAGATGAGGATATTAGCCCCTTCCATTTCTGGGATGTATTCCCCTTACAGGGTTCATTATGACTGCTACCACCCTTGGCTGGGTACAGATCCCTCAAATTGTTCTCAGTAATTTGGCACTCATCTACAACTTTATTGAATTCAGTAAACAATCTAGAGGCCAACCGTTTCCTCATTTCATGCCTCAATAATTAGATCAATACAACATAGCTCTACTCCTCATCATCTATACGTCGTAAGTATGAGGAGTAACGGCCAATTAAATCAATTGAGACAAGTAATTATCAAACATCTCTTCACCACCCTACTTTATCAACAAGAACTTTGACTCTTTCTTGAGTCTCACTGACTTAGGAAAGTACTTGTTATTGAATTTCTCTTAGAACAGCTCCTAGGTCAAAGGCACATTTCAGGTTCGCAATGTCATGGTAATGTTCCGACATCACCTATCCGCATCTCCCTCTAGCTTGAAAATGATCAGCTGCACCCATACCTCAGTTAGGCATTCTAGCACTTCAAAAATATTCTCAAGTCAAACTAGCTAATCTTCCGTGCTTGGGGATCAAATTTTTCCCTTGAACACTAGAGGTTGATGCTTACAAAACTTGGAAACCCAAACTGTAGATCTCTTTCATTCTGGGCTGGCACCCCACACAATTCCTTATTTAGCTTAATGTGTGGTTCCAACTCCTGAGATTGAATTGACCCTTCTGTCGTTTCTTCATGATTTGTCTCTTATGTTGTTGATTGAACTCTATCCTCATTCTATTTTGCTTTCACCTTCTAAAGCTCATCACTCAATTTATAGATCATATCCCACTACTCCATCAATACACCCATCATCTACTGTATAGAATCAGGTAGGTTGTGGTTTATTTCTCTCACCCCTGATTCTATACTTCTAATCTTTGGTCGAACCATTGTGTCCTTTTCACTCCAACATAAATTATTCCTAACATTAATATCACACTAGGTGTATACACATGCTCCTTAAAACTTACATACCAACTAATAACAGGAACATTTAGGTGTATACAACAATAGTCATGGGCTAACTATCATCACCATGACAAGGAACTGTGGCAACTATCCTTGTAAAACCTACCATTGCCAAAAACTTCAGCTTTGATACCAAAAATGTAAACCCCTTCCTTGATAGCCATTAAAATGGTTCAAAAACGTGCCATCAAGTTAACTTGGAGACCAACGGTTAATTCAAAACTTATTAAAGGTTGCTACTTCAAGACAGGATTTGGTCATGTGATAAAGTGGGTTTTCTAAAAATTTTCAAAACCTATTTCATACATTCTCAAATGTACTTTTTGAATTTATTTAACCTATTCAACTCGGTTCATTCATAAATATCAGAGTACATAACAAAATTTTCAATGGCTTTCAGGTTTCATTCACTAAAAGGACTATACGGCATATTCACCCATTTTAGTTCCCATATCAATGATAAGCACAAACATACAAAGCATTACACATGATATAGGAGAAAAAGTCACTACCTTGTTCTTTCCATTCGTGTTTAGGCACCAATTTCTTATGCTCCGGGTAGATGTCAAATCCTATAAATCATAAGCAAGGATGATGAGTTATTCCCTATTCAATTCTTAACTCAAACACTTGGGGTTGGTTATCATTTGAGACCTTTAGGTAGCTATGAAAAGCTTAAAAAAAAAGCCTCAAGAGTTGGGGAGAACTAGACCAGAAACTACCTTTCAAAAGTCCAAAATGCTGAAATTGGGGGTTGGCTGTAACCAAAAATCCCTTGGGTGCAGCCAAAAAATGGTCAGAAACATTTTGGCTGCGGCCAAGATACTTTGACCGTGGACAAGAAAAATCCTGTTTCTTGGCTGTACTTCCAAAAATCATAACTAATTTTACAAAAATTGAAATGAGGTGATCTCAAGTCCTATGGAAAGCTATTTAAGTCCTTTATACAGGAAAAATATGAATAACTACCATCTATAATCACGAAAATACAGACTTCAACAAATTACCATACTATTCTAGAATAACTTCCTGTTTCGACCTCAAACTTTGGAAATACATAAATTCCATCACACACATCAGAATGACACACATTATCTATCCATTTTGAAGCTTAACTCATCCTCTATTCAAGTAGAAAGTTTCAAAATTTTTAGACACCATTTACTGATTCAAAACTACCCTGCAACCTGACTGCCTTGCACAGAGTTTTCAATGACAAAATTTCCAGTTTTTAAATAAATGTTTCCAAAGGTCCAAAATTTACAACCAAGACCACTTGTACACAATTTTTCACATGGAATCTAATAGAAACATCAAAACAACCAAATTCATATTCCTTTCACAAGTTCTATTTTGGGGATGAAATTACACAAAATTTGACAAGTTACCAAACTTCTCATTCAATTCCCAAATCAATTCCATTTGGCCAAAGGACAACACAAGACACCAATACCATCAACAAAACACCATGAACCCTCTAACACCCTAATTACATGAAAGTTAGGGAAAATTCCACAAGCCAAAGCACTCAACCAAACATCATAATACATATGTCAAAAGATGGCTTTTGCTCACCTTTTCCACTATCTCTAGCTTGTTCTTTGATTCTTCAACTACTAGCTTTTCTTGAGTTCACAAAACACCTCCTCTTGAAAATCTAAAACATACAAAGGAAGCTTACATTAAGAGAAGAGGTTTTGAGCATTTGTGGTCACCTACATGGCCAAAACTTAAGAAGAAATCTCACCTTCTCAAGAATTTCCTTTTTCTTTCCTCATTACCATGGACGATTTGAGAGAGCTAGAGAGAAAGTATGAGATGAGGATAGATCAGTTTTCCCTACCTCCCATGCTTTCTGGCCGACTATGAAAGAGAGCGGGAGATAGAGGAATTGAATAAAATAATTGTTTAGGCTTTTTGACTACCTCTTATGGTGCCATGTGTCAAATGTTTGTGCCCTCTCATAAAGCATGTAATTATATGGTCCTACTAAGTATTTCACTCAGCCATTTAGTCACTCCACTTACTCTTTTAGTTAGTGATTAATTTCTTTATCAATTTCTGACAAACTGGCAAGTAAATTTTATTCTTCCTATTTTGCCCTTGACTATGGAAAATTCACTTGAATTGCCACTTGGCACATTATATACTTCCATTTCGTCTTGCCATGCGTCCTCCCTTTACTTTTAATTCAACTTAAGCTTTGTCACCGTGATAAAGCTTAAATACTGGGTTTGGGCACTTTCTTCTGTTAATTGGGTCATTCAGGTCAATACTCACAATATATTATCCAAAAGTGTTTGACTAACATTTATTACATCCACTTTGGTGTCATGAGCCCATATTCACATTTTTTGTCATTATAGTTATCTCTATCTGTGTTCTGTTTCTGCTCCACTTCGTGCAGCTCATTACTATGATCATTTATCATTGTTTGATGTCTTGTTAACATACTTAAGTTTATTGTTTAGGTCAAGTTTATCTTCCTGACCCTACACAACATCTGTACCTCTTGGTCTCATATCATTATGTTTTACTATATTGAAACAATGAAAAGGTAAATGTCACATATTCACAAGGGTATATATGTCTTTTCATAATGTGTTGAGTGTACAGGTACTCTTAAAATAACATATAATAGATGTTTACAGTAGTCAGGGAAAGTTTATAACAACATACAGCCTCTGAACTACTGTACAACATGTTCTTACTCATGTTACATGACATAACATGACAAGTATATGTGACTTCCTAGGGGGTTGCCTATCCTAAGTTGAGCATGCTTAACCTTTGTGTACCCATGTAAAAATGCAGATACCAGCTTCAACTGCTTCCGACCACCGACTGCCCTTGGTTTACAAGTCATGCCAACTATTGTCGGTAGACTAAATACTATGTATGGACTGTATATCAGTGTTGGTACATGTACTCGAACTCATACTTTGTGATATGCTCCATAAAATCAACAAAATTGTTATCTGGACCCTACTTTATAATCATTATCTTCTTCAGGCCCAACATACTATATCTGGAAAGAAGTATAGTGTTGGTGGAGCCAATTATTTTCTGGAATCAAATTATCCTTGACCACATCATACTGGGGTTAGGCCATCTGAGTAACCTATATGCTGATCTATAGGGTTTTCATGCTCTCAGACAGGCAGTAAATATATATATACTCCAGACGTCACCTCTAGAACTCCTGATCTGGCTATAAATCATGCATAACATATACAGTTCTAGCTCTAAAATCAGCTACAAAATATGGCTCTGACTTTGATTCCTTTATCCCTGATTGATCATTGTCCCCCAACTGATGAGCTAATTGATAATACCAATCTAGAGTAAGGCCAATCTATTGGCCTTGATTGTAATCGCTTCCTCTGGTAACGAAATATCCTTAGACTGATATTGTAATACTCACTACCTTGGGGTATTAACTATTTCTTCGGGGCTGGTTCACAAAGGGAGGTGATTCACTTCTCTGGTGCCCCTTTCTATATGTATGTCTTGTCACTGTATAATTAAGATCATATCAGTATGTTATATTATTGCCAAAACAGCCTTGCTCTAATACCAAAATGTCATACCTCTTATTTTTTTCAATATTCACTAGAGCGTTTGTACGTAGTTCTATAGGCATATAGGAATAGCATAAATATACTGATATATATAGTACATGATTATATTACATAAATCCCCACAGGCGCTTGTATATGATATTTATAGACCTTAAAATAATAATAAGCTTGTAGATAACCAACTACTTCTTCTGAACTAGAGCAGAACCTTCAAATGCCAGTAAATATGACTTTTCCCTTAGAGCCACTTCTTTCAATTAGATAAACTATATATTATAGAAATGGGTGAGATTTGAAAGAATCTTAGTAGTAACACATAATCAATCATATAAAATGTGATATATAAATATGCAATGTAACATATAGTGTAAAATGAAAATACATGTTGTATCGTGTGTGTGCACTCTATTCAGGGCCAAATGACTATTTGGATACCCTACTTGTCCATGTACCTCAGCTGGGTCCCAGACCATAGCTAGATAATGTGCCCCAGGCACCATGTTCATATAACATAATATAGCAACATACAACATATCAACATTTACCTAGTGTGAGAGATAGAGTTACTACCTGGAATTACCCTTTCCTGCTCTATTGTCTGTACTATACCTCTGATCTAGCTAGGGCTATTGATATGTCCTAAAATTCCTAAATGTACAATAAATGAGTCATTACTTATTCATGTATTATTCTAAACTCATATTGTTGGTTATCTTGACTCAAAATAGCTAAATGGCAGAAATGCCATTAGGGAACCCATTCTAAGCCCCATTATACTCGGTTCAACTGTACTTTACCAAAAATTATGGCCCAGGATATTCCTATACAATTTCATATGTAGTTTTCATTTTTTACCTTAGATTTGTCAAATTTATGCTCAAATTATAGAATTACCCTTATAGCCTCTATGCTAGGGTTTTAGGGTTAAAATTGTCATTTCATACCCTAAAAGCCTTTACACTTCGTATTGTACACGCTCCCTACACAATTTTCCATTTTAAACACAATGGAACCATTAAATTCATGAAATTCCAGCTCAAACACCCTATATTGTAGCTGACTAAAAATCCCAAAATAATTTGGAAAAAATGTGTTTTCATGATTAATCCATTAAAACACTTTCTTTCTACTTGAAATCACATGTTTAACCTTTTTAACTCTTATTGAACATAGTTAGTATCAATTTGGGCAGTATAACTCTTGAGGGTTTGAACATCCCAAATCACAAAATCTGTAATATCCCAAAATATGTGCAAGGGCTCAATGACTCGAAAGGAAATGTAAATAATGTTAGAAAAATACTTTTAGGAATATTGTGTGATTTATGACCTGAATTATTTGTATAAAATGGCCAAACCTATTATCTAAATTCAATTATGAGAGATAAGTCTAATTTAGAATTAAAAGAAAGAGGGAATTAAGCATAAAAGGGGATAAAGGAATTGAATAAAATGCCAAATGACAATTTAATTAAAACTGCCTTAGTCAAGGATAAAAAGGGGAAGAAAAGAATTACTGGTCAATCAGTCAGCAATTTCCTCTCCTATTGGAGGAAGAAATTGGTCAATAATCAAAGAAATTGAGTTCAATCTCAAAAATCACTACCGAATCGATGTTTTTGTCTTAAAAAAAACTTCTATAACCTTAATCTCCTTATAATATGCTTCGTTTCTACAGTTTTGGAATTTTTTTGGAGATGTTTGGTGACCTTTTGCCAAATGAGGTACTATCAGATTTTAGTACTTATCTTGGGAATGTATAGAGGTAAGCGTAAGCTTTAATTTTAACTGGTGACTTTGAGGACTTAATGAGTTTTCATGAATTTTATAAGGGCTTAGGGTTTTTGTCCATCTTGTGATTTGGAGGATTAATGATGTTTTGATTATGTATTTGATGTTAGATGATAATTCATGATGAATTATGGATTATTGGAACATAGTTTGTAACATTTCCAATTTCTGCCAGTGAGATTTTCTTGTGAGGCAGTCTGGTTGTGTGATGAAATTGATTTGTCAAATATGGTCTAATGGCTGTGATATTTTCATGAATAGTACTAGATGTTGTAAAGTATGAGATATTAATTGTTAAAGTTTGAGGACTGAAATTGGAATTGGCTTTGAAATAAAGTGACAATGCATGGAATTCCATACTTCTGTGGTTGCAAGTGGCAGTATTTAATATTTTTCCTGTGCAAATAACTTATAAAGCTTCATTTAGGACTTTGAACCACTTTTTTTGGATTTTTGAATATTTTGTGATGATTTTTGGAAATTCGGCCAAGAAACAATGAAAATCTTGAAGTTTAGATTCTCTGCTATGGCCAAATATTTTTGGTTGTAGCCAAGTGCCAGGACTATTTCTTGGCCGTGGCCCAAAATTTATTGACCTCGCTTGGCTATGGCTAAGACCTCCTTTTTAGCACTTCAAATTTTACGAAAAATATTGATTGTTCTAGCCTTTCCAAACCTCATGGCATTTGTTTGGGCTTCCAATGGCAACCCAAGTGACACAAATGATAACCAACAAGTTCAAAACAAAGGATAAACGTAGGGAGAGGTCAAGAATAACTTAGTTGACATTATACCAAAAATATTGGACTAATTAATGACATGGCAATCGTAAACTCTAATCATAGGACCTGTTAGCTCTGTGGGATCTAGGATCTGGCTGAGCATGGAGAAACAGATGTACACATGTCAGGGAAAGTGACTAAGTAGTAATCTTGTCTTTCATATGCTATAAGATACACTAAAAGTTTTATAGATTTATCATGAATTGTTTGACACATTTTGATTATGTAGGGTGGTGGCCTGGGACCTATTGCGTGGGTGGACGCTCAGGCTAATATAATGTTTTGTGATGCACAAGTGGATGCCTAGGGCCTATTGTACTGGTTACCTCAGGGTCATGTGATATACCTTGTGCTATGGTGATATGTTGAACTGCATGTTGTGCACTAAATGTTGTAGTGATAATTTTGTTATATGATGACAATGTGGCATGCTCTGCGATTTGATTATGATTGACTATATGTTGCTACTGAGATCCTTTTGAATCTCACTATTTTTATAAACAAATCTACAGTACAGGCGAGCAGCTTGCAGAGTAAGAAGGTAAACATGGACAGCTAAAGAATGAAGTAGAAATACATTGGTTTATTGTTGGTTGTCTATTTTAGATTTTTTGGATATTTTTTTGGGATGTATATGATGTACATAACTATGAAAACCTGACAATAGTATAGTAGTAGAACTAGTTGTGTCGGTAGCTTTGTAAATGAATGGTGACTAAATATATAGAGATAATGCTTTTGATTGATGAAAAAACATTAACTAATGAAGGAATCACGAGACTTAAGCAGAGACACACTCGCACACTCTGATAAAATGGATTTAAGCCCTAATAGGACTTAGTGAGATAGTGAATGTTTGTGCAACTGTTTGGAAAGAAATTTATTCTACTAAAAAATCCCTTCCAATCCCAAGTTCCCCTCCTGAGATAGGTTTAGAAATTGTGAACATTTTTTAAAGTATGTTTAATCCGAGACCAAATTCTGGCTCCATAATTGACTTCACTACTCTTTTGTACTTATCTGAGTCTCTTGGACATAAGGTGTGGCAATTGGTATCAAAGCTAGTATAAAGTTGACTGGAATTCACCACCGTAATTGGGGGTTCATACTACATGTGAGTGGGATAAAGTGTTGGCTTTTACCCTGACACGGGTAGGGGCTAGCCACTCTATTGTTGCTCTAGTGGATGGGCTAACCAAGTGTATGGGTGCCTGTGTGAATTTTTAAACCTTGGTCAAGAGATAGGGCCTAAAACTAGTGGCTGAGGTACCTTATGTAGTCCCCCAGAGGGCCTGACCAGCAGTTAAGTTGTGTAAAGCACCGAAACTCTACTTATTTGGTATCAGAGCATAGATTCTGGCAATGATAGGTATTAGTGGCATTCTATTAGGGATCATGAGAAGTAAGAGGAGGCTGATAAATCAATCACCCCTATCAGTCAACCAGTCTTCAGAGGAGAGGTACATTCCAGAAGGGAAGCAAGTGGTGATGTATAGGATGAAGGGCAATGTTAAGATGATGCTTACCATAAAGAAGAGAGTTCCTATATCTGTAATAGTCAAGATAGGACTTAGTCTGAGTAGAGAGTCTTTTGTTGGAGACAAGGATGAATTGGTGGCTAGGATAGTG
The DNA here is from genome assembly GCA_963210345.1 of Inga oerstediana. NCBI lineage: Eukaryota > Viridiplantae > Streptophyta > Magnoliopsida > Fabales > Fabaceae > Inga > Inga oerstediana. The sequence goes on from OY723403.1 coordinate 46,454,009, forward strand.
GTGGAGGATACCGATTCTATCACTGACTCTAAAGCTCTAGAGGTCAAGCTAGCTTATAATCCCCATATTGATGATGATGTATGGAGGTGTGTGAAGGTGTTATACCTCAATAGTTATAGGGAGTGTAGTACCACCCGATCACAGTATAATAGGTTTTTGTTTGACGTAGACCTATTGTATAGTAAACGAGATATATACGTGTTGTGGATAACCGAAAAAGTATGGATCAAGACCACTTTGGCTTACTTTCCCGATATAGTTTTCTGGGTTTGAATGAAGAACGATATAGTTAAGTAGGGTCCTTATGGGTTTCCTCCTTTAATGGAACTTATGTTTGATTATGTATGGAAGTATATGTAAATGATGTAGTATTGATACGAACCTGTTCGGTTAAGATAATGTAGTATAGGCTTCTTTTGGTATAAATATTGAGCCTTCTATTGTAAATATGACTGGTTGTGGTAGTAGAACAAGCTTCTTTTGATGTAAATACCAAGCCACTTTGATACAAATGTGAATGTTTGCTATAATGGATTTATATATCTATTGTGCGTTGGATTTAATGTCCTAAGAAGTACATATATGCATATATATATATTTGTTCGATGTCGTATTAACATGGTTTTCCTCTTAAATAGTGAAAAGGAAACGATAGTGCAATAAAGATTAAGGAACGTACCACTAAATGTAGAACCATAGAACAATATGAGACTTGATCCTATCACTACTACAAATAGGGGTTTTAACATCCCTATTTTGGCACTTTTAACATCTAAAACAGGGGGACGTCTATATAAGAGGCATAGTATATTTTAGAAAAGATATCCCAAAAGAACACTTTAGACGTCCCTATTGAGAATTGGGACGTCTAAAGTGAGGACTTTAGACGTCCCTATTCTGAATAGGGACATTTAAAGTCCTCCACAGGGAGACTTTAGACGTCCCAATTCTCAATTTGGGACGTCTAAAGTCCTCACTTTAGACGTCCCTAATCAGAATAGGGACGTCTAAAGTCCCTCCATAGGGAGACTTTGCACGTCCCTTTTCTCAATTTGGGATGTTAAAAGGTTTTATTTTTTTAATGATTATTTATATTCTTCATTACCTAGCAAATTTAAACTGCAGTAACAGAATTGAAGATGGATTCACAAACCACAATGTCTATTACAAAATGGTAAGGAGATCCAGCACTACAATCTTTACTAGATATATGTACAATAACAACTTATGCAACCTACTACTATATATGTACAATAACAACCAGAAAGTGTCAAAATGCTGTCATCACACAACTACTAGCTAATATAAATAAAAAGTTTACTGATTTATATGTTGAAGAAGATGTCTAGCCAAAAGGTCTTTGATCAAATTAATGTCTTCATATAGGTAGGCATCTTCATTATCAAAAATCTAAAAATTAGAAAACAAGCTTTGATGAAATGAATCAAGCAAATGAATTAATTAGCATTTCAATTATAATACCAAAAATATTATCATTTGAGAATGAAGAAGCGATTACTTGTAACCCCCTAATGGTAATTATATCCGAATTATGAAATTTAAGTGAAATATAGACTAATAAGACAAAATTACATTTATAATCACTCATCTCTGAGAGATGGGGTGTCCAAACAAAACGTTTAAAAATAGAATTCATCTAGTCTCAAATTCACTTTCGAATACAATTAGCTGTGCAGTTATATAGCATAATAAATATCAGAGTGCGCGTAACCAAAATCCCGGCAACCCCGGGTTACTTGTATATATACAATGGGTTTAAAGGTTCCCAAAATGGGGATTACATATCCAAAATTTATATTTACAATTCATACATACAGTAATCCCAAAATCCAGCAGCTAACCAACAGTCGCAAAATCTAAAATGTCCCTACTAGCCCTAACCACTCCTAGTTGGCCGCTTCCCATTCAAGCCACTTGCCCTATCTGAAATGTTAGTCATTTGGAAAGAGTGAGATTCTAAAGTATCCCAGTAGTAACAAATCACTCATACAATATACAAACACAAGGCATGTATGTTCATCATGTTCAGCAACAACACTATAAGTCATGGCTCGCACCATAACCGACAGCACTCACGACTGTATCATAATGCACTATGCTCGCCTTCGCAGTAATCACTATGCCAGCTTTCGCTGTAATCACTATGCCCGCTTCCATGATAAATACTATGCAGCAGCATCACAAGGCACAAAGCATCACAAAGCTCCACAAAGCATCTCAAGGCACAACGTATCACAAGGCACAAAGCTCTACAGGGCACAAAGCTCCATAAGGCATCTCAATGCATCTCAAAGCAATAGCACCAACACACAATGCATGATAGGCAAACATACAATACATTTACATAAAGTATAAGAGAGAAGTCACTACCTGTATCTTTCCTGACGTTCTTTGGCACAGTGGGCTCACATGTCTGACAGATATCAAATCCTATACCAATTTAGGGACAATTGATTAATCTCTTTCCCAAATACTTATTTCCATAATACTTTAAGTTGGTTATCATTTAGGACTCTTTAGGTGACTATTAGAGGCCTAAACATATGCCTAAAGGGTTAAGAGAAACTACCCTGAAGACCCCTTTTTCGAAAGGCAAAACATTGATTTTTTGCTGGCTCACTCGAGTGAGGATGATGTCACTCGAGTGATGAAAGACTTGTACTCAAGTGAGACTAGCTTTCACTCATGAGTGTTTGACAGTGAGCAACCATCACGTCCAAAAAGCACTCACATCACTCAAGCATAAGGCTTTGCACTCGGGTGATGACTCCAAATCCACTCGAGTCCCCAAAAGTGCAACATCAAAGAGAAGAGCTCACTCGAGCATACCCCCCAACACTCGGGTGAGAAGGTTTCACTTGCGAGTGTCAGAACAAACTCTTGGACATTGACCAGCGAGTGACAACCTGAGAGTACACTCATGGTGAAGGAAGTATACTCGAGCTTTACTTATAACACCCAAGAAAAACACAAAGCAATAGGCAAGAATCAGACTAACGCACTCGAGTGAGATCCTCCCACACTCGAGTGCGTTAGTCTGATTGCCAGATCGCAGCAACTAACAGAAATTACCAGATTGTCCAAAATCACACCCAATGGTTCCCAAACACCACACAAAGTTCATACTCACTCTGTAATATCCTGAATTGTAATTAAGGGCTAATAACTTCAAAGGGATGTAATTAATGTTAATTAAGCACTTTTGAAGTATATTATGTGAATTGTAATGTAAAATGTGCTTGGTGATAGTTTTGTAAGCATTGTGATAATCAGGGGCAAAATGGTAAATTATCGACCGATTGGTCATTTACCGAAGAGGAAACTCATAGGTAACTCGAGATCGATAGTTAGGATTCATGAGTATGAGAGGAGTTGTGTGTGTGTATGTGTTATGTGAGGTTAGGAAAGGAGGGCCAAGATGTTGCCAAGTGCCCATTTGTGAGCCTTTGATCAAGTCAATGTTTCAACCTCTTTTTCTCCCTCTCTCCTCCACTTAGGTCGGCCAAAAAGTCTCATGCATAAGGAAATATGATCCTATCTTCATTCTCTCATCTCTCTCTTCTCCACTCCATTTTCGTCTAAGCTTGGTAGGAAAGAGGAAGGAAAAGCTTGAGTTTTGGGTGAGTATTTGTCTCTAAATGCTCAAGTGCTCTTCATTAATATTGATCATAGTGTCAAGAGCATTATTCCTATGGTTTCAGATTTTTGATTAGTAGTGATTGGAAGCTTGAGAAAATTTGGAAGTGGTGGAAATCAAGAATTAGTCTTGGGAAGAAGTTAAGGTAAGCCTTTGGAATCTTTTGATATATTTTTTGTGGTCATTGGTTTGGCTTTGAGGATTTTGGATTTTTTCCCTGATTTTGGGTAATTTTGAAATGTGTGAATTGGTTAGTGTTTAGTGTGAAATTGGTGTCATACTGTGTCTTTAAGCATTTGAAATTGGTTTGGAATGTTGGTTTGGATTGGTTTGCAATATGGTGGTTTGATTAAGTTCTTGGCAAAACATGTGGTGGCCATTGTGTAACTTGTCAATGGAGGTTGAATTGGGTTGTTTTGATGATTTCAATGGATTCCTTATGCAAATTTATGTGGGAATGGTATTTGATATGAATTTGGGAACCATTGGAAGCATTGGTGCAAAATTGAAATGTTGTCCATTGAAAGTCTATTCTGGGCAGTCAGGTTGTGTGAACGTTTTGACTAGGCAAATGATGTCATAAAATTATGAAACTTTCCAGTATTAAAATTCACATTCCAAGATTCAAAATGGACATTTAATTTGTGCCATTTCATTTTGGGAACTAGGAGATATGACTGACAAAACTTTGAGGTCAAAAATGGAGTCTGTTTTGGGGCAGTGATGAAATTTGTGTGATTCTATATTTTTGTGGTGATTTCCAGTATTGGCCAATATTTTTCCTAGGAATAGGACTTAAATCGATTTCATTTGGCTTTGGGATCACCTTATTTAGATTTTTCTAGAATTAATTATGAGTTTTCCAAGTTTCCTTGGCTGCAACAGAAATCTGAGCTACAGCGCAAAACCTTCTGTGCACGTTTTGGCCGCAGCTAGAGAATTCCTCGCTGCAGCCAAAATACTTCTGTGCTGTTTTTGGCTCAGCCAGAGAATTCCTGGCTGCAGCCAAAACCCTATTTTCAGTATTTTGTGACTTTGCAAAGTAATTTCCAACCTAGTACTCTCCAATCCTTTTAGGTTCTCTTTGAGCTTGTTATAACCATTTAGGGGACTCATATGGAACCTATTTTAAGTGTTTGAAAGTAAGAATTGGGGGTAGGAAATTAATCCACCATTCTTAATTTTGTTTATAGGCTTTGATATTTGCCGCCCTCGTGAGCCAACTACGCCGAAGGACGTCAGGAAAGGACAAGGTAATGACTCTCACTTATACTTTGTGTAATGCACTGTATGTGTGTTGTATCACTGTGTTATGATGATTTCTGATGCTGCTGTGGTTACAGCTGGTGATAGCTGTCGTTTACAGTGCAAGCTATCGTTTACAGTGTAAGCTGTCATTATTGTGATTACAGCGTAAGCTGTCGTGATGTTGATTACAGCAAGAGCTGTCGTATTGCGTATACAGCCGCGAGTGCTGTCGTTTGTGGTGAAAACAATGTATCTTTGAGATTGTTGCTGCTATTGCTGTTTGTGATTTATGTACAAGCTTTATGATTATGCATTGTGTGAGTGGTTTGTTACTACTGAGATTCTCTCAAATCTCATTCTTTCCTATGAGTAACATTTCAGACAGGGCGTATGGCTCAAAGGAGAAGCGGCCAACCCAGAGCAATTAGGACCCTTGGGGGTATATAGTTGAATTGGAAACGTTGGTTATTTATTTTAAACTCGGGATTACTGTATATTTTGAATCAGGAACACTATATTCGATTTTGGTCGTGTAATCCCCTAGTGTATACTTATAACCCTTTAGGTTTTTATGTATAGAACCCAGGAGTTGCCGGGGATGCGGTTATACACTCTGATATGATTGAATGTATATTAACTGCACAGGTAATTATATTCGAATATTGAAATTGAGACCAGGATGGGAAAAAGAGTTTTGAAAGTTTTTGTGAAAATTTTACTGTGAGACATAAAGTTTAAAACGAGGTTAAAGCATCCAATGGTCTCTAATCCTATTTAAATATGTGTTATCGAATTGTAATTACGTGTTTAACGTTAGGGGGTTACATTTTGGTATCAGAGCTGTAGTTCCTGGCAAGGGTAGAGTTTACTAGGATAGATCCCTTAGATAGTAGTAGGGATAGAAGATCATCTATGAATGATTAAATGTATGCATGTGTATGATATATTGACATGGATATATATATGAGTTTTGTGACTATATGTGCATACTATCTCTGCTAAATTAATGGGGTAAGTTGTTTGTAGAATGAAGAAAACTAGAGGACGCCCCAATATTCTACGTGTAGACCCAGAGGTAGAGGTCGTCAAGGATAACCCACCGGATGCAATGCAGGAATTAATGGGACTAATCAAAGATCAACGGGATATGATAACTAAGCTGAGAGAAGAGCTCAGAGCAGAGAAGGCAAAGAACAAGGAAGGTCCAGTTTAATCCACTTCGGAGGAAACTCAAGAAGAAACTCGACATGAGGACACTGCAGAAGGATCAGCACGACCACTAGAATCCCCACCTCATGCTATTCCAAATCAAGAATCACATGGGATGCCGCTTAGAGAGGAAAGAGACCTTCAGTTTTGGGTCACCAGATTCTGCAAGCATCTGCCTCCGGTGTTCATAGGAAGGTTTGACCCTCAAGGAGCCAAAGATTGGATGAACAGGCTGGAGAAAATATTTGAGGTTCTTGGTTGCCCGGATGAGGTGAAGCCACGACTGGCCGTTTATAAGCTCGAAGGGGATATAGATCATTGGTGGCGGAATATCGCCCTAACATTGAAGAGCAAAGAAATGCCATTGACTTGGGAACTATTTCAACAAGAGTTCAATGAGAAGTATTTTCCCAAATCAGTGAGACTCGAGAAGGAGACTGAGTTTCTGAATATCAGACAAGGGGATATAGAGAGTTTTGATGATTACTTATCCCGTTTTGTTCAGTTGGCTCTGTACTCCTCCTACCTCCGATTCAAGTATGATGAAGAGTGGAGTTCGGATATGCTCATCCATGGTCTGAGGTGAGAGTTGAGGAAGCAGCTAGCTACTCACCAATTTACTAAGTTCAACAAGGCGGTTGAACAGTGCAGAATTACAGAGAACAACTTGAGAGAATTGTATCCTGCCAGAGCTATTAGCCACCGCAATGAACCTAGTAAGGGTGCTACCTCACAGAAGCGAAAGGGGCAAGGATCTTTATCTAGAAATGGAAAGAAGTCCTACCAGTCTGGGAGCCGTGACCAGCAAAGAACATATTTTGCACCGTGGATTTGTCGTCGCTATAATCAACCACACCAGGGTAAAACATGTGATGGCAAAATAATATGTTACAATTGTAAGCGTATGGGCCATATTGCTGCTGACTGCAAAGAGCCATGACTAGACCAGAGACTGAAGACACAGGGCCGAGTATTTGCTATGACCCATGAAGAGGCCCGTAAATCTCCTGAGCTGATACAAGGTAATATTCTTCTTAATGGCCATCTGTTACAAGTCTTGTATGATTCAGGTGCAAGTCACTCCTTCATCGCCTATGATTGCGTGAAGCGCCTGGGAATGCATGTACATAAGTTACCATTTGAATTAGTAGTGTCAACTCTAATGGGTGTTAAGGCCTTAACCATAGAAGCTTGTTTGAGTTGTGTCATAACTGTGGAAGGGCACCAATCTGTGGTAAATCTGATATATTTTCCGCTTTACCAATTGGAAGTTATTTTGGGTTTTGATTGGTTAACGGCAAATAATGTATTACTTGATTGTGGGAACAAGAGGATAGTATATCCTATTTCTCAGAGGGCTGAAGTTATGGATTCTAGTATGAATTTCCTTGCTGCAGCCAAACTTGAAAAGTATCTTGAAAAGGGTTGCCAGGGGTATGTGATGTTTTTCTCTGTACAAAGGGAAACTGGCGAAACCTTGAATAATATACCTGTGGTAAATGAATTTCTTGAGGTGTTTCCGGATGATTTGAGTGGATTACCTCCAGAAAGGGAAGTTCAATTTCCAATCGACATTGTCCCTGGAGCAGGCTCTATATCTAAGGCCCCATATCGAATGGCCCCAAATGAAATGGCGGAGTTAAAGAAACAAATAGAAGACTTTCTTGAAAAAGGGTTCATTAGACCCAGTGTGTCACCTTGGGGAGCTCCAGTATTGTTTGTAAAGAAGAAAGATGGAAGCCTTCGATTGTGTATCGATTATATAGAATTGAACAAGGTTACTATTAAGAACAAGTACCCTCTTCCCCGAATCGATGACCTTTTAGATCAATTATCCGGTTCGTGTGTATTTTCGAAGATTGATCTAAGGTCAGGGTATCATCAGCTGCGAGTAAAAGCAGAAGATGTTCCGAAGACTGCATTTCGGACCAGGTACGGTCACTCTGAGTTCTTAGTGATGCCATTGGGCTAACCAATGTGCCTGCGGTTTTCATGGATTACATGAACCATATCTTTCAACAATATCAGGATCAGTTTGTTGTTGTGTTTATCGATGACATTCTGATATATTCCAAGAGTATGGAGGAGCATGAGCATCATTTGAGAGTTGTATTGAATACATTGCGTGAGAAGCAACTATATGCTAAATTGAGCAAGTGCGAGTTCTGGCTATCAGAAGTGAAATTCTTAAGCCATGTTATCTCGCAAGAAGGGGTCTCTGTGGATCCCAGTAAAGTGGAAGCAGTACTGGACTGGAAGAGGCCGGAATCTGTGGCGGAAATACGCAGTTTTCTGGGTCTTGCTGGTTATTATCGGAGATTTATCCAAAATTTCTCCCGTATTGCATTGCCGATGACCAAGCTCACGAGAAAGGATCAGCTGTTTGTGTGGGATGAGAAATGTGAAAACTGTTTTGTGGAGCTGAAGGAGAGGTTGACGATGGCACCTGTGTTGATTTTACCCCATCCCAGTTTGACATACGTTGTGTATTCTGATGCCATTGGGCAGGGATTAGGGTGTGTCCTTATGCAGTAGGGACGTGTGGTGGCCTACGACTCTCGACAGCTCAGACCTCATGAATTGAACTATCCCACTCATGATCTGGAGCTTGCGGCCATTGTATTTGCTTTGAAGATTTGGCGTCATTACCTGTATGGTGTGACTGTGGAATTGTACTGCGACCACAAGAGTCTTAAATATCTATATGATAAAAAAGAACTGAATATGAGACAGCGCCGCTGGATGGAATTGCTTAAGGACTATGACCTGGAAATAAAATATCATCCGGGTAAGGCAAATGTAGTCGTTGATGCTCTTAGTCGAAAGACCGTGCTCTTTGTAGCTATGATGATACAAGAATGGAAATTGATTAAAGATTTTCGTGATTTGAATTTAATAAACCAGATCATCTGTGCCAATTACACTGTCTCTCAAGAGGAGAGTGATCTAATGGCGGAAATTGAGGAAGCTCAAAGGCAAGATAGCTGGATACAGCGCAACCTAGCTTGAATCGAACAGGGAGAAGTTCCAGGCTACGACCTATCACCTCGTGGATTAGTTCGCTATCAGAAGAGAGTCTGCGTTCCACTTAGGGCCGAGTTGAGGCTGAAAATTCTGGATAAGGCGCACAAGAGCCAATATACTCTCCATCCTGGTATGACCAAGATGTATCATAATTTAAAATCTGTGTATTGGTGGCCGGGAATGAAGAGTGATGTGACCAAATATGTAGCAAGGTGTCTTACTTGCCAGAAGATAAAAATCGAGCACCAGAGACCGCCTGGTTTACTTCAGAGTCCTGAGATTCCGGAATGGAAATGGGAAAGCGTGACCATGGATTTGGTTGTGGGATTGCCCAGGATCAGGAACTATGATGCGATCTGGGTAATTGTGGATCGATTAACGAAGTCAGCACACTTCATACCAATCAATGCTGGTTATTCTCCTGACAAACTAGCAGAGATTTATGTTAGTGAGATTGTGAAACTCCATGGCGTTCTAAAAAACATCATTTCCAACCGAGATCCCCGGTTCACTTCAAGATTCTGGAGTGCATTGCATGAAGCCTTGGGTACTCAACTGAGATTCAGCACTGCTTATCATCCTCAAACGGATGGACAATCTGAGAGAACAATTCAGACACTGGAAGATATGTTGCGAGCTTGTGTTCTCGACTTTAAAGGAAGTTGGGATCATTTCCTTCCACTGGCTGAGTTTGCCTACAACAATAGCTATCATGCGAGCATCCAAATGGCTCCGTATGAAGCGTTGTATGGAAGACGGTGTCAATCACCTTTGTACTGGAACGAGTTATCCGAAAGGAAGCTTAGTAGGCCAGATTTGGTTGATCAAACTTTAGCACAGATTCGGATTATTCGGAAGAGACTGCTCGCTACGCAGAGTCGATAGAAAAGCTACGCTGACAAGAGAAGACGGCCTCTAGAGTTTGAGGTTGGAGATCATATTTTTCTGAGGGTATCTCCTGTCACCGGTATTGGGCGAGCAATCAAACGAAAGAAATTGAGCCCAAGGTATATAGGTCCTTTTGAAATCCTTGAAAGGATTGGGCCTGTTGCTTATCGAGTAGCCCTACCCCCGAACTTGAGCAGGCTCCACGATGTGTTTCATGTTTCCCAGCTGAAGAAGTACCAACCAGATCCCTCTCATATCATTGAGTATGAGGATATTGAGATACAAGACAACTTTACGTATGCGGTAGAGCCAGAACAAATCATTGACCGAGAGGAGCGGCGGCTCAAGCACCGAAGCATTCCGTACGTGAAGGTGATCTGGAAAGGAATGACTCAGAGGGAAGCAACTTGGGAAACGGAGGAAGATATGAGAAGACGATATTTAGAGTTTATGGCTCAAGTTGTGTAATAATTTCGAAGACGAAATTTAATTTTTGGGGGAAGAATTGTAATATCCTGAATTGTAATTAAGGGCTAATAACTTCAAAGGGATGTAATTAATGTTAATTAAGAACTTTTGAAGTATATTATATGAATTGTAATGTAAAATGTGCTTGGTGATAGTTTTGTAAGCATTGTGATAATCAGGAGCAAAATGGTAAATTACCGACCGATTGGTCAGTTACCGAAAAGGAAACTCATAGCTAACTCGAGATCGATGGTTAGGATTCATGAGTATGAGAGGAGTTGTGTGTGTGCATGTGTATGTGAGGTTAGGAAAGGAGGGCCAAGATGTTGCCAAGTGTCCATTTGTGAGCCTTTGATCAAGTCAATGTTTCAACCTCTTTTTCTCCCTCTCTCATCCACTTAGGTCGGCCAAAAAGTCTCATGCACAAGGAAATATGATCCCATCTTCATTCTCTCATCTCTCTCTTCTCCACTCCATTTTCGTCTAAGTTTGGTAGGAAAGAGGAAGGAAAAGCTTGAGTTTTGGGTGAGTATTTGTCTCTAAATGCTCAAGTGCTCTTTATTAATATTGATCATAGTGTTAAGAGCATTATTCCTATGGTTTCAGATTTTTGATTAGTGGTAATTGGAAGCTTGAGAAAATTTGGAAGTGGTGGAAATCAAGAATTAGTCTTGGGAAGAAGTTAAGGTAAGCCTTTGGAATCTTTTGATATATTTTTTGTGGTCATTGGTTTGCCTTTGAAGATTTTGGATTTTTTCCCTGATTTTGGGTTAATTTTGAAATGTGTGAATTGGTTAGTGTTTAGTGTGAAATTGGTGTCATAGTGTGTCTTTGAGCATTTGAAATTGGTGTGGAATATTGGTTTGGATTGGTTTGCAATATGGTGGTTTGATTGAGTTCTTGGCAAAACATGTGGTGGCCATTGTGTAACTTGTCAATGGAGGTTGAATTGGGTTGTTTTGATGATTTTAATGGATTCCTTGTGCAAATTTATGTGGGAATGGTATTTGATATGAATTTGGGAACCATTGGAAGCATTGGTGCAAAATTGAAATGTTGTCCATTGAAAGTCTATTCTGGGCAGTCAGGTTCTTTGAACGTTTTGACTGGGCAAATGATGTCATAAAATTAGCAAACTTTCCAGTCTTAAAGTTCACATTCCAAGCTTCAAAATCGACATATAAATTGTGCCATTTCATTTTGGGAACTGGGAGATATGACTGACCAAAGTTTGAGGTCGAAAATGGATTCTGTTTTGGGGCAGTGATGAAATTTGTGTGATTCTGTATTTTTGTGGTGATTTCCAGTAATGGCCAATATTTTTCCTAGGAAGAGCACTTAAGTGGCTTTCATTTGGCTTTGGGATCACCTCATTTCGATTTTTCTATAATTAATTATGATTTTTCAAAGTTTCATTGGCTGGAGTAGAAAATCTGGGCTGCAGCGCAAAACTTTCTATGCACGTTTTGGCCGCAGCCAGAGAATTCCTGGCTGTAGCCAAAATACTTCTATGCTGTTTTTGGCCGCAGCCAGAGAATTCCTGGCTGCAGCCAAAACCCTATTTTCAGCATTTTGTGACTTTGCAAAGTAATTTCCAACCTAGTACTCTCCAATCCTTTTAGGTTCTCTTTGAGCTTGTTATAACCATTTAGGGGACTCATATGGAACCTATTTTAAGTGTTTGAAAGTAAGAATTGGGGGAGGAAATTAATCCACCATTCTTGATTTTGTTTATAGGCTTTGATATTTGCCGCCCTCATGAGCCAACTGCGCTGAAGGACGTCAGGAAAGGACAAGGTCACTCTATCACTTATACTTTGTGTAATGCACCGTATGTGTGTTGTATCACTGTGTTATGATGATTTCTGATGCTGCTGCGGTTACAGCTGGTGATAGCTGTCGTTATTGTGATTATAGCGTAAGCTGTCATGATGTTGATTACAGCAAGAGCTGTCGTATTGTGCATACAGCCGCGAGTGCTGTCGTTTGTGGTGAAAACCATGTATCTTTGAGATTGTTGCTGCTGTTGCTGTTTGTGATTTATGTACATGCTTTGTGATTATGCATTGTGTGAGTGGTTTATTACTACTGAGATTCTCTCAAATCTCATTCTTTCCTATGACTAACATTTCAGACAGGGCGTGTGGCTCAAAGGAGAAGCGGCCAACCCAGAGCAATTAGGACCCTTAGGGGTATATAGTTGAATTGGAAATGTTGGTTATTTATTTTGAACTCGGGATTACTGTATATTTTGAATCAGGAACAGTATATTTGATTTTGGTCATGTAATCCCCTAGTGTATACTTATAAACCTTTAGGTTTTTATGTATAGAACCCGGGAGTTGCCGGGGATGCGGTTATACACTCTGATATGATTGAATGTATATTAACTGCATAGGTAATTATATTCGAATATTGAAATTGAGACCAGGATGGGAAAAAGAGTTTTGAAAGTTTTTGTGAAAATTTTACTGTGAGACAGAAAGTTTAAAACAAGGTTAAAGCATCCAATGGTGTCTAATCCGATTTAAATATGTGTTATCGAATTATAATTACGTGTTTAAAGTCAGGGGGTTACACAATGCCCTCAAATATCACCACCCACCACCCCTCACAACCAAAGACCCTGCCTTTCCTTCTTTCTTTTCTCTTACAGTCACGCTCACGGTGGTTGAAGCGTAGCCATCATTCACTTAACCTCCTAATTTTCACACATATGCATTCCTGTAATGAGTTTGGTCCAACTACGTTTGGGTGACTTCATGCCATAACCTTCAAATTCCTCACTAGGTATTCTTCCCTGGTTCGCGGTGATCTTGTCTGTTGCTTCTCTGTTCAGTTGTGCTATTGTTCTTGTCTAAGGTAATTTTCATATCCTTCATCCAATTTTTGTTGGGGGTTTTGTTAGTTTAAGGTTAAGGTTGTGATTAGGGCGGCAATATGAAGACTTTGTGGTTATGATTAATTGGGGAAGCATGCTAACTTTAAGCTTGAATTGATTTGGGTTGTTTGTGGATTATCACAGTGTGCCTGACTAGTTAGATAGTTTCATATCTAAATCAGTTGATATCCTACCGTAGCTGCACATGCTTAGTTACTCTGAGAATTGAAACATATATACAAAAAAATTCATGAAAATTCCAACTTTGAAAAATAATTTTGTTGTCACATAAAATAATCGGTTACATACTTTAGAAAATGGACTTGGGAGCCTCGAATTCCTAACTGATTTTCACAATTATTTTATCTTTAGAGGCCATTTTGTCAAAAGGGAACCATTTTTACTATTTTTGTCAATTCTCTGAGTAGTCTATATGTGCTAGTTATGTGGATATTCTTCTAATCTATGAGCTTAGGATTGAACAGTTTGGTTTGGTCGGAGGATTTAGATATTTGTTTGTTTGCTTTGATAAGCCTCTGAACTTAAAGGATTTGTTTTATGCTTGGTTTCCATGAGAACTGAATAGTATTACTGAATTCTGAAAAGTTCAAGTTGTTCAAAATACTGTTTCTAAGGTTATTACAAGAATGAAATGTATTTTCACAACTCTGTTTTGTCATTATGAGAATTGAGAAATATTTTTAGCTCTGGAACTTGTTATTGCTGTGAAAGTGGCTTTATAGGAGCAAAATCCAGTTGAGAAAGTTCATTTAACTCCTATTATAAGTTTAGAAATAAGTCTTGGCACATTTTCATCTTAATCCCATATTTTCATAACTAAAATTTGTTCTCACAGAAGTTATACAGGGACATTGGGAATTTGGTGCATTGTACATCTTTCGAAAAAGTTCTCTTGAAAGCCAGCATAAGCCAAGTCTATTTTGGAAGTCCATTTTGACATATGGTTAGGATTGTGGGACTTTAGGCTTGGCTTGAATTGGTGTGTGTTCATATCGGTGGCTATTGCTTAAGTTCTATGATTTCTGGAATTAAAGTCTTGAACATTTTACGATCCTTTGAAGACATGATTTTGAGGTCCTAAAAATGCTCTTATTCATGCTGGGTTTGGAGAAAATTGGATTTTTCTACTTTGAAAAAAATCCTTTGATATCTTTGCTATGATGAGTTTAAAGTCCTGAAATAACCCTGTTTTGAACCTAATCAATCCACTTTGAACTTATTGTTACCTACATGTATAAGTGCATTTTTGGATTACCGAAAAATTTTGAGATGCTTCTTTCTCCTGACTGCCCATCATAAGCTGTTTTGACGATTGACACATATATGAAACAAATATAAAGTTTGAGAATGGACATAAGGCTCCTGTTTTATAAGTACTATTGGGACTTAATTGTCACAGCTTTCTTAACTTAAATTCCAAAATACTTTACTCTTCTGTGGCCTTTTTGTCAATTGCAAGTCATTTTCAGCATGTTACATGCAGTTCATTCTAATTTTTTGGAAATCTTGACAGAATAGCTACATGCTTTCCGATTTGACGACGAGCTAATTGCAATTACTGATGATTGCATTGATTGAACCTATTTGTTGCCTTAGAAAATTTGATTTTGCCTGAGCAATGCTTAATCGAAATAGGTGTCTTTGGTTTACCACGATGAGTTGGTTTTGGATAAGCTAAGTCTTTATTGTTGACAAAGTGCCATTTAGGGATTAAATAGATTTTGAAGGTAGTGAGGATAGGCGTAAGTTTGGAATTCTGTTTTGAGAAGTTTTGGAACTAGCTAGAATTGAAGTTTGGGGGAACTTTTTCTTTTAGGACTAGTGTTTCTCTTTTTCTTTTCTTTTGTTAGTTGTAGATTGTTCATTGTTTTTTTGTGTATTTTCTTTGGTTTTGATTTCGTGCAGATAATGACCAAGCACCAAGCTGCTCCTAAAAATCTAGAGCCTAAACTAAAAAAGGCCACTGCTGCACCTTCACGTCCTTCTGATGAGTATGATCCGGCAGATGATACTGATGATTGACAAGAGCCCTCTATGTAATAACCCAAAAATGGGATTAAGGGCTAATGACTCTAAAAGTGATGTAATTATTGTAAATGAACACTTTTGAAGTATATGATGTGGATTTTGATCCGAATGTGTTGTAATTAGTGCCTAAACCCTATAGTTAAGCTTAATTGTGGGATAAAGCTTAAAATGAAGGATCAAGATTGACCAATGGGAAAACAAATTAATACCCTTCCTCATATTGTTAAAAACGTCCAAAAAGGGTAAAGGAGAAGGAAGGAGGAATTTGGTCAAAATTTCAACTCTTTTACAAGGGAACTTTGGTCATATGGGTCACATATGCCTTAAAGCAAGTGGTCAACATTCTTTTTGTGTTTCAAAGTGCAACATTTCGGTGGAGACAAAGGAAAGGGAAGAGGAATTAAATTAAAACAAGTTGAGACATTGACCAAGATGAAAAGCAAAGAAGAAAAGTCAAAAATTGCAACTAGAAAATTTGTGTAACCAATGGCTATGCAAGTTCATGCAATTGGTCAATCTTTCTTCCTCCTTTTGAAGAACATGTTGGTCAATAATAATTCTCCATTTGTGCAGCCCATATCACGTCCAAAAGCAAGAAGAGAAGAGGCAAGAGAAATCTTACTCAATTGACCAAAGTCTACATGGCATAACTTGTGTAAAAAGAATTATTTTCCACCACAACTTTTCTTTCTCTTTGGGCCACATTTTCGGTCAGATATTAAGAGGATAAAGGAAGAGAAAAACTGATCATAAATCACTCTCTCACCTCTTCTCAAGGTCGGCCAAGTTCAGCAAGCTAAGAGAAAGTGAAGAACAAAGTTGAGGTAAGAACTTCTACATGGATTTTCACCTCCTAAACCTCATCTATGGCTCAAGTGACCTTCATGAAACTTGTTCCTCTCTTCCTTAGCTTCATTTCTATGGTTTTTGTTTTTGAAGAGGAGGAGTTTTCAGCCACCTTGCAAGAACAAAAGTTGAGGAATCAAGAAAAGAACACAAGAAGAAGCAAGAGGTGAGTAAGAGCATTATGTTGATGTATATGATGCTTTAATTGGCTGAGTGGTGGTGGGCTATTGTGACAGCCCTAATTTCGTTTTTTTAGGGTATATTAGGGATCATGAAGCTTTCATCCTATATATGTGCTTATATGTTGGTTTGGAGGCAAATGAGCTAAGCTTAGTGATTAGATAGTGAAGTGGTTGTTTGTTGTGAAATACCCTAAAATTCTGCCAAAACAGGACATAGGGAATGAGTGGAAATTTGTTCATTTTGATGTTACCATTGTGTTCTACACGAAAAATTATGTGGGAATAGGTTTGGTTGTTGATTTTGAAGCCATTGGACACATTGGTTGAAAATTGGAAAAACTGTCAAGTGTAACTTTGTGCAGGGCAGTCAGTTTGCAGGGATATTTTGAATGGGAAATTGGTGTCTAAAAATTCTGAAACTTTCCAGTCTTAAAGTTCACATTTCAAGCTTCAAAATGGACATATGATTTGTGTCATTTCGGTTTTTGAGCTGGGAGTTCTAGTTGCCCAAAGTTTGATGTCGAAACTGGACCTAATTCTGGAGCAGTGTGGAATGTTGTGTAATTCTGGAATTGTGTGGTGATTTCTGGTAGTGATTCATATTTTTCCTATGAAGAGGACTTCAAGAGCTTTCAATAGGCTTTGGGATCACCTCATTTTGATATTTCTAGAATTAGTTATGATATTTCAAAGATGTTGGAAAATTCTGGCAGATTGGTCACCTATGCGAAAATTGAAGATTTTATGGCATAATGTAATATTGTGGAACTTTGAGGTTAGAAATTAGCCTTTTAGGTTAATTGACCACTTTAGCTCCTTAGTTGACTTGATTAATTGACCATAGTGATAATCAACTTAAGTATTATAGAGATAAAACTTGGGAAAGAGATTGACGGGTTGTCCCTAACTTGGTTTACAGGATTTGATATTTGCCGTCCTCGTGAGCCCGCTGTGCCAAGAAACGTCGGGAAAGGACAAGGTAGTGACTCTCTCTCTCTTATACTGTGTGTAATGCTTTGTATGTGTGTGTTATCATGGTTCTGTGATGATTTCTTTGATGTTGCTGAGGTTACAGCTGGTGATAGCTGTCGTTTACAGCGCAAGCTGTCGTTATTGTGATTACAGCGTAAGCTGTCGTGATGAAGATTACAGTGAGAGCTGTCGTATTGTGTATACAGCCGTGAGTGCTGTCGTTTGTGGTGAAAACCATGTATCTTTGAGATTGATGCTGCTGTTGTTGCTGGTTGTGATTTATGTGCATGCTTGGTATTTATACATTGTATGAGTGGTTTGTTACTACTGGGATTCTCTCGAATCTCATTCTTTCCTATGACTAACATTTCAGACAGGGCATGTGGCTCAAAGGAAAAGCGGCCAACCCGGAGCAATTAGGACCCTTAGGGGTATATTCGATTTTGGAGACGTTGGTTATCCTTTTAGGACTTGGTTATCCATTTAGAACTTGGGATTACTGTATATTTTGAGATATGGGTATTATATTCGGTTTTGGTTGTGTAATCCCCTAGTGTATATTTATAAACTTCAGATTATATATGTATAGAACCCGGGAGTTGCCGGGGGTTTGGTTATACACTCTGTCATACGTGAATGTAGATAAACTGCACAGGTAATTATATTCGAACTTTGAAATGGAGACCAGGAACAGGAAGAGATTTTGAATGATCTTGTGAAAACCCTACTACAAAGTAGGAGATTGAAATGAGTTTAAGTTATCCGAAGGTCTCTAATCTAATTTAATTATCTAATATCGAATTATAATTACGTGATTAAAGGCAGGGTGTTACACTCTAACTGTTGAATTTTTTGGATGCTTGTTCTTTTTGCTTCACTGTGTTTTCTGACATCTTTTAAATGTAGGAATTATAGTTAGCATTGCTGTGCAATTCCATTTAGGTTCATGTGAATATTCTGTTCTTGTGTGATGTTAGCTACTGATTGCTACCAATTGTTTTATGTGCTAACTGTCATTATCACTGGTTGTTCCTATGATAGGCTTGAATGTGGGTACTGATGCCCTTTATTTGACTGGATATTTAGTTGCAATTGTGCATGTACTGTTTGATGCACCTCTGATATTGCTGTGAATATTACTTGTAAATGTGTACAGGTTTGAGTGCTATTTGCATACAGGTTTGTGGATGTTGATCTTTCCTTCAACCTAAGTTGACAGTGAGGACACTCTTGATTTGGACTTTGGGGGAGGGAAATTGTGAAAATTTTAAAATGTGAAAATTTTGAATGTGAACAGTGAGTGCACAGGGATATATAAGCAGTTTTGGTGTATAGTTTGATTGAAAAAAGGGGTGATATATATAAAATTTCACAAATTTAAGGCTTTGCTTGGAAAATTGTAAAGAAAAGATCTTTTGAATTGGTTAAATTGTTTTTTTAGCATTGCATAAATGGTCCTATGATTGGATAGCTATTTAGCATTATGCTTGACATGAAATTGTGATTGATATGCCTTGTTGAATAAGTTATAATGTTGGAGTAAGTTTCTAAGGAATTCTCTTGAGCATAATCTTGCACTATTGGAGTCAGGAATGTTTTGAAGGCTTTTGTTGAAGGAACTCTTCATAAACTAGCTTACATACCTATTTTCAAATATACAATTTCCAAATCAACTTTACAATTTTTCAAAGCTTATGGTGCATCTCATATGGTTTTGAAAAATGATCTAGGCATTTTGTTAAAAAGCGTTTGAGCCTTTCAAGCTATCTTGCATTGTTATTCTTCCATTTTGAACCTTTATAGAAAAACCAATATAAATATTCTTATTGAAAACCAATTCACTTCCCTAACCCCTAACCTGAAAAACCATGATATACCCTGCTTTGAGATTAGAAAAGAATGGTTTGATATGTGAAAGGGCAAGTTCTGAATATAAAATGTGTAAATTGTTGAGGATTGAACATGTTAGAGAAAGTGTTTCACCCAAGAGGGGGGGTGAATTGGGTGATACTAAAAATTTCGTTGCAAATATGAAAACTTGACGGTGAATATAATACAGTAAAGAGTAAGGAGAAATATCACCGAAGTGTACACAGGGAGTTATACTGGTTCGGCCACAACCACTTTGACCTACGTCCAGTCCTCAGAATATCTCTGAGAGTTTCACTATAACTTCCAAGATTCAGTGGGTTCTTGGTACCTCAGTACAAGCAAGTTCCTTCGCCTGGACACTCGCTCCCCCTTACAAGTTGTAATCCAATCCCAACTCAAGGTTCCACAACCTTAAGTTACCTCAATAAAAAATATTGAATTTGTATGAAATATGTGTCTCACAGAGTGAATAAGAATCACTGAAGTACAGAATTACAAATATATGTAAAACAGAGTATTGAACGTGAACTTGATAATGCGTTCGTGTGTGTGTTCTTGTTATACTTCTCTGTTTGGATGTTCCCATATATATAGATGTGTTGATAATGACCATTGGAACATTTTCTTCTTGCCCGTTAGAGTGTGCGCAGCCACTGTTGACTTTTCCAGTATTTGAAAAATATCCGTTTACGGTAGGTGGCGATAGGTAGCATTTGAACGTTGCATTTGACTTTCCTTATTTGGTAAGATCTCTTCATTGTTTATCTGTGGATATGCTAAGAATACTAATACAATGAAGGGTTAATCACATAGGAAACAAATCAATGAATGTTGGAATGATTTCTGAATTTTTGTACTTGCATACTCAAGTAGTTCCTCGAGTATTCATTAAGTTTACTCGAGTACTTACTCGAGTATCATCGTGAGAGTAATGATAGCAAGTTAATAAATGAACATCACAAAACTCGAGTAGTGCATGAAGTAAACAAATTTACAAACCTTAGAAATACCTGTTTACTCGGGTACTTACTCGAGTATGGTACAATTTTCTTCATAGGTTACTCGAGTAGCTACTCAGTAATCTCTCAAATAAACTTCAGGTTACTCGATGCTTCACTCCAGTAATGTTGGCAGGATTACAAGGCTGAGAGTACTTCAAGTTTGATTACCTGGTTACTCGAGTACTTACTCGAGTAAACATCAATTTTCTGCATAGCTTACTCGGGTAGATACTTCAAGTGCTTTGTAAATAACTCTGCAGATTACTTGATTACTGACTCGAGTAATCTAGTTCAAATATTTGAGAAAGGATAATTGAATACCTGCATACTTGAGTAGAGCCTCGAGTGAATTGACAATAGCATTTCAAGTTATTCGAGTATTACCTTCAAGTTTTTCTTACCATAGTGAGTTACTCGAGTAGCTCCTCGAGTAACATTGGCAGGATTGAAAATGCCGAGAGCAATATATTTCTTGAAGCAGGGGACTCGAGTACAGAATCGAGTAACGTTGGCAGGCCGAGAGCAACTGGAAGTCTTTTACCTGGTTACTCGAGTACCCACTCGAGTAACATTGGCAGGCTGAGAGCAACTGCAAGTGATTTAACTGGTTACTCGAGTAGTGACTCGAGTAACATTGGCAAGCCAAGAGCAATTGGAAGTCTTTTACCTAGTTACTCAAGTAACGTTGGCAGGTTACTTGAAGGTTGACTCTGGTTACTTCAAGTTTCTGTTTCATTACTTGAGTACTTACTCGAGTAACCCTTTAGAAATTTTACCAGTGGTGAAGTTTCTCAGCTTTTTCTCTTGGCCTTTCTTCATTACTCCAGTGCTTACTTCAAGTGATGATTTTCCCTGTTATTACTTTGTTTAAACTTATTTGTTTATCAAATCTTTTTCATACTATTCTTTGTTATCATCAAAACATGTGAGATCTAATATTCTCCCCCTTTTTGATGATGACAAAACTTGGTGATTTTGAACAAAGTTTTTGAAATTAAGTTCTCAAATAAACACTTCTTGAAATCAATTGTAATTTTGAAAACCTTTTTGAAATAACTTGTTAAGTGTCAATTCAAAGTATTTTGAAAAATTTTGAAAACATAACATATTCACCTTGCATACATAATAAACTCATTAGTCCCACAATGTATTATAACTTAAAAATTTAAATGGACTTGAATTGAAATTAAAACTTAAAGAAACTTGCATTGAACTTAAAATTTCATTACAAGTATGAAAAGCTCCCTAAATCCCATGTACATCCACTGAGCATAGGATATCTCTAGGAAGAATAATGGGGAATTTGAGTGCAAAGGGTCTTGGTTCAAGTAGACTAGAAACTGGAGGTTTGGGAAAGGATATCTCAAGGATAGTTGGCTCAACCTCAGTATGATGAAGCTCAGAGGGGATGTTCTCTGGAGGTGAGATGTTCTCTAGAGGTGAGAATGCCTCAGGTGCAGATAATGGACCAGTAGAAGGTCCAGGACCTATAGAGTCCAATCTTGCCAGAATCAACCTCAGAGTCTCACCCTGGGCACGCTGCTCAGCTAACAACTCCTCGTGCCTCTTGTCCATCCTCTCAACTAACTCAACCATTTTGTCATTCATATGAGTTATCAACTCAGCATTGGTATTGGCGATGTCTATGTGAAATCCCTTGAGCATATTTTCCATGAAGTGTTGAAGTATTACATTGAGGAAAGAGGGTGAAGAAGGAGTGGCAGCAGGAGCAGAGGACTTAGTATAATCCATTTTGCTTGCCTCGGTCTCTGTCTTCTTCTTCTTCTTTGGACTTGACTCCAGAGGACCCTTGGGAGGAATCTCAATATTGAGCTTCCCAATCTGATTTCTTTCGATTAGAGTGATCCTCTCAATGGGCTCTTTATTCTCCAAATACCATATCTTGTTTTTCTTCAGGATAAGTGAAATAATCTGAGGATATGGCATAGGAGTAGCTACTTTCCCTTCTATTCTGTACCTCTTCATCTTAGAGAAGATGTATTCTCCCAAGTCTTTTTGTTCCTTCAGGAGTAGAGAAGCAAACCATCTATAGTCCCGGTTAGAGAAATGGGTGTAGTTATTGGCTTTGTTCACAAGGGATCTAGAGTAAATATACCAAAGAACCATGTAATGGTCACACATGTCACTCGGATTAAAGTTAAGAGGACCCAATAGCTCACCAGGTCTAAGGACTGTGAAAATTTAGTTAGGTTCAAGCTTGGAATAGATGTCATCAGGGGGTTTTCTATTCCTAACCAAATGTTGATCCTAGAGGGTGAGATAAGGATTTTCTGGCCTCTAACAATTGTGGTCATTTCTTCCTCTACAAAATTCCTATTAGGTTCATCTAGGATTTCAAAAGTCCTATTGTGCAAAAAGGAAGTCTAATTGACAGCCAAGGCATAAAAGGTTCAAGAAAGGGACTTAGGTCATACTTCAATACCTCCTGAAGTACCTTAAGATCTACACTGTGAGTTTTGCAAACTTTTCTTCTTGAGAACTGTGTGAGATACTTCTGAGATTCCTCCAATTTATTGACATTGAACCCCTTTGGAGGTTTGGTTATTTCCTCTTCTGGCAATTCTGATTTTTTGGAGGATTGGCCCTTCTTTAGTTGATCAAGAATCCCAGCCATTGCTTTAGCCACATTCACATCATACTTTGGCTTTTTGGAGGGTTTTAGAGTAAAAGAAGGAGTGGAAGAATCAGAAGGTAGAGGAGAAGGAGACTTGGTGATTTTGCCTCTCCCAGTTAAGGTGCCTTTCTTTGATTGAGCCCTTGTGACCACTGGCTCTTTGATCACAACACCTTTCTCCTTTGGTTTAGGTTTAGGTTTCAGTTGGATTTTGGCTTTTGATCTAGGAGTGAGTTTTCATCTCTTTTTAGGAGGAGAATAAAGAGGGTCAGATAGTTGTGGAGACCCATAAGAGTCTGTAGGAGTAAGATTTTTGGTTCTAACCATCTTGAATCAAAGAAAATTGAAATCTCAGAAAAACAGAGTGAGAAGTCGCAATGTAGAGCAAAGAGAATCTGAACAAAATAAGAAGTTTTTGGAGCTAAGATTTGATGGGTTTCGACAGAAATCAAGTAAGGAAGAGATTGTGAAAACTTTTTGTGAGAGGACTGGGTGATTTACTCGAGGAGATTTTGTGGAAATGACCAAGTTTGTGACAGATAAAGACCTAGAACCCAATGTTACTCGAGGTCTTACTCGAGTAAGTATCAAGTTTACTCGAATCCCTACTCGAGTGATCATATAGAAAATTTCTAAAATAATTCATTTAAATTGCGTACCTGGCATGAATAATATTGTATTTATCCATGTATGTTCCCTCGATCATTTAATAGCCATTTTAGAACAGATTTGAGTCAATTCTCAACAAATTTGTGATCTGAACCTGCAGTAACTCGAGGCCTTACTCGAGTAAACTTCAAGTTTACTCGAGGCTTCCCTCAGGTAATCTGTCTTTTCTCCTCTTGACTGTTCATTTTCCATAAATGAGCCGTTTGATTTAAATTCCTTGTGACTTGAAACTTCACTACCATTTTTTGAAGTCCATTACTCGAGTACTTACTCGAGTAATATGCTCTTTTACTTTAAGTTGTCCCTAGGGTAATGCTGTACTATCAGACATTATTTGAAGTTGGTACTCCAATAATGGTGTCCTATGATAATCTCTGTTTTTATTTCTCAAAACAGAGTTTCAATCTTCCTGCGAAACAAGTTTCTACATACTCTGATGCTTAAGTTAGTAATCATCAAAACATTATCAAATAATATTATCTAACATTATGAGAAACCGAAATAACTTACAATTCATTGGGATTTACCATTCCCAAATCTCTTCTAATATATAGAAATTGATCTTTTGCAAGAGATTTGGTGAAGATATCAGCTAGTTAAAGATGAGTAGGAATGAATATCACTTTCACATCTTTCTTTTGGACATGATCTCTAATGAAGTGATGTCTGACATCGATATGCTTGGTTCTAAAACAACTTCTTGTTCTTCATCAATGGTTTTGTCAGAGGATTCAAATTCATCAAATACAATACGAATTGATTCTTCAACAACACATGTTCTTTTATTGAAAACTCTATATGCTTTACTTCGGTTAGAATATCCTAGGAAAATTCCTTCATCAGTTTTAGAATCAAATTTTCCTAAGTTATCTTTACCATTATTATGAATGAAACACTTACAACCAAAGATGTGTAGATGAGCAATGTTTGGCTTCCTTCTTTTGTACAGTTCGTATGGTGTCTTTCCAAGTTTTGTTCAAATATAGGCTCTATTTGAAATATAGCATGCTATACTCATAGTATCAGCCCATAAAACTTGAGACACGTTCTTTTCATTTAACATTGCTCTAGCCATTTCAGTGAGCACTCTATTTTTTATGTTCCACGACTCCATTTTGTTGAGGTGTCCTTGGAGCAAAGAAATTGTGATCAATGCCATTAGTATCACAATATTCTTCAAAGGCTTGATTTTCAAATTCTCCACCATGATCGGTCCTAATACCTGCAATGGACATACCTTTCTCATTTTTTACTTTCTTAGCAAAAACAATAAATTCTTCAAAGGTTTTATCTTTTGACGATAGAAAAATAACCCATGTAAATCTGGAGAAATCATCAACAATGACCAATGAATATAAGTTGCCACCAAGACTCTTTACTCATGCTGGGCCAACTAAATCCATATGCAATAATTATAGTGGTCTATTTGTTGAAATCTCATTTTTCAATTTGAAAGATGATTTAGTTTGTTTACCCTTTTGACATGCGTCACAAATCAAGTCATTTTTTAAATTTACTTTAGGTAATCCAAGAACTAAATCCTTTTTGAGTAGTTTGCCTAATTGATGCATATTGACATGAGCCAATCTCTTATGCCATAGCCAACTTTCATCGGCATTACTCAGAAAACAGTTTTCAGATTCATTTTAACTAATATCTAGAGTATAACAATTACCTTCCCTTTTTGCTCTGAGCTTAGCCTTGATATTCTTCTTATCAAGTAGTAAGTCATTCTTGTTGATAATTAGACATTCCTCTGAGTCAAATATTACCCAGTTGTTTTTGTCTGCACTTTGACTCACACTCAGCAAGTTATGGCACAATCCTTCGACATAGTATACGTCTTTGACTTGTATGCCTTTGTCATTTTTTATTTCACCAATTCCTGCTATCCTTCCAGTTTGATTTCCTCCAAATTTTACCTTTCCACCTTCTTTAGGTTGCAATTTGGTAAAACTTTCGAAATCACCGGTCATATGTCTAGAGCATCCACTGTCTATGTACCACTTGTTGTTTTTGGATCCTTTGAGACACATCTGCAATTAAATATGATTAAGTCTTAGGTACCCACTTCTTTTTGGGTCCTTTTGGGTTAGTATAGGAAATTTTTGAAACATATGATCCTTCAGGTACCCATTTGTAAGTTCCTATCGTTCCTTTCTTCTTATGAATGCATGAAGAGGTATAATGACCTTTTCTATTACAGTAATTAAAAACGCAAAAGGATTTGATGTATGGATAGAATACTGGAAATAATTCAAATATGACTTACCTCCTGCTTTCTTTCTACCTTTCCTTCTATCTGATTTTGGATCATATCCAATACCAAATCGGTCATTTACAAATCATTGAGCTTTTAAAATCACATTTAGCATCTCCCTTCCTTTAGTAAATTTTTCAAGAGTTTTTGTGAGATCAATGTTTTTCTTTTTCAAAGAAGAACAACTTTCACAATCCTTTTCTGAACTTTCTTTAAGTTCAATTTCAAGAACTTTGTTTTTCTTTTTGAAAATAACTAATTCTTTAACTACTTTGATGAATTCATAATGTAAAGCATTATATTCAGAAAGTAATTCATCATAGATAGGATTAGAATCATTTACCTCTTCTTCTGTTTCTTCTTGAGCAATGAGACATAATTGGCTACTTCTTTTTCATCACTTTCTTCATCAGAGGAACTATCACCCTATATAGTAGATACAAAGGCCTTCTTTTTGTTAAAGAATTTGCCTTTTCTCTTTTCTTTTCTCTTTTGATTTAGTTCTGGACATTCTGATGTGATATGTCCTGGTTTTCCACATTTGTGGCAAATGATATGATCTTTGCTACTAGTTCCTCCTTTCTGAAAGTGTTTGAATCCTTGACCTTTCTTGTAGAACTTTCTGAATCGTTTTATGATTAGGCCCATTTTATCATCGTCAAACTCCTCATCCTCATTTTGATTTTCTTCTTTTGCTTTTAGTGCTAGGCCTTTCTTTTTCTTGTCACCGATGTCATCTAGTTCCCGTTTGAACTTTAGTTTACTTTCATATTTATAAAGGCTTCTAAATAGAGAAGCAACTGATCTCATTGATTCTCCTTTTGCTTCTTTTATCGTAGTAACTTTGGCCTCCCACTCTTTAGAAAGAATATTCAAAATCTTTCGTACTTGGGTATGTTGATCAAAAACTTTCCCAAGTGCTGCAAGTTGATTAACAAGATGAGTATATCTAAGTTCGAATTCAGATATTGATTCACCTGATTTCATTCGAAGTAGATCGAATTCAGTGACCAAGGTATTGATCTGATTCTCCTTTATTCCTGAAGTTCCTTCATGAGCTATTTCCAGAGATTCCCACATTTGCTTTGCTGTTGGAAGTGTGCAAATTCTGAAGTATTCACTTTGACTCAAAGCACTTTGTATCATCAGAATTGCCTTGCTGTTGAGAGTGATAAGTTTCTTGTCATTCTTATCATATTTTGCTGGCATCTTGGGAATTTTCTGAGAATCTACAATCTTTGTAGGTTGATAGTTTCCACTCTCAATCATATCCCATAGCCCATATTCGGTAGCCATCATGAATACTCTAAACTTTGCTTTCCAGAAAGAAAAGTGTTCGCCACTGAAACCTAGTGGTCTAGTGATGGATGCTCCGTCGGTAAGAATTCCTTCACCCATACTTGCCATTGGATCCTTCTTAGATTGTTACACCTTAACAAGAAGACCTATGCTCTAAGAGCAAGCGTTTCACCAAAGAGGGGGTGAATTGGGTGATACTAAAATTTTTTTTGCAAATATGAAAACTTGACGGTGAATATAATGCAGTAAAGAGTAAGGAGAAATATCACCGAAGTGTACACAGGGAGTTATACTGGTTCGGCCACAACCACTTTGACCTACGTCAGTCCTCAGAATATCTCTGACAGTTTCACTATAACTTCCAAGATTCAGTGGGTTCTTGGTACCTCAGTAGAAGCAAGTTCCTGCGCCTGGACACTCACTCCCCCTTACAAGTTGTAATCCAATCCCAACTCAAGGTTCCACAACCTTAAGTTACCTCAATAACAAATATTGAATTTGAATGAAATATCTCTCTCACAGAGTGAATAAGAATCACTGAAGTACAGAATTACAAGTACATGTAAAACAGAGTATTGAACGTAAACTTGATAATGCGTTCCTGTGTGCTCTTGTTATACTTCTCTGTTTGGATGTTCCCATATATATATATATATATATATGTGTTGATAATGACTGTTGGAACATTTTCTTCTTGCCCGTTAGAGTGTGCGTAGCCACTGTTGACTTTTCCAGTATTTAAAAAATATCCATTTGCGGTAGGTGGCGGTAGGTAGCGTTTGAACGTTGCATTTAACTTTCCTTATTTGGTAAGATCTCTTCATTGTTTATCTGCGGATATGCTAAGAATACTAATACAATGAAGGGTTAATCACATAGGAAACAAATCAATGAACGTTGGAATGATTTCTGAATTTCTGTACTTACATACTCGTGTAGTTCCTCGAGTATTCATTAAGTTTATTCCAGTATCATCGTGAGAGTAATGATAGCAAGTTAATAAATGAACATCACAAAACTCGAATAATGCATGAAGTAAACAAATTTACAAACCTTGGAAATACCTGTTTACTCGGGTACTTACTCGAGTATGGTAAAATTTTCTTCAAAGGTTACTCGAGTAGCTACTCGAGTAATCTCTCAAATAAACTTTAGGTTACTTGATGCTTTACTCTAGTAATATTGGCAGGATTACAAGGCCGAGCACTTCAATTTTGCTTACCTGGTTACTCGAGTACTTACTCGAGTAAACATCAATTTTCTGCATAGCTTACTCAGGTAGATACTTCAAGTGCTTTGTAAATAACTCTGCAGATTACTCGATTACTGACTCGAGTAATCTAGTTCAAATATTTGAGAAAGGATAATTGAATACCTGCATACTTGAGTAGTGCCTCGAGTGAAGTGACAATAGCATTTCAAGTTATTCGAGTATTACCTTCAAGTTTTGCTTACCATAGTGAGTTACTCGAGTAGCTCCTCGAGTAACATTGGCAGGATTGAAAATGCCGAGAGCAACATATTTCTTGAAGCAGGGGACTTGAGTACAGAATCGAGTAATGTTGGTAGGCTGAGAGCAACTACAAGTGATTTACCTGGTTACTCGAGTAGTGACTCGAGTAATGTTGGCAGGCCGAGAGCAACTGGAAGTCATTTACCTGGTTACTCGAGTACTTACTCGAGTAACATTGGCAGGTTACTTGAAGGTTGACTCTGGTTACTTCAAGTTTCTATTTCATTACTCGAGTACTTACTCAAGTAACCCTTTAGAAATTTTACCAGTGGTGAAGTTTCTCAGCTTTTTCTCTTAGCCTTTCTTCATTACTCCAGTGCTTACTTCAAGTGATGATTTGCCCTGTTATTACTTTGTTCAAACTTATTTGTTTATCAAATCTTTTTCATACCATTCTTTGTTATCATCAAAACATGTGAGATGTAACAGAACAAAGTGTGCAGAAACCAAGCCAAAAAAAAGTTCATAGAGGCTTGGTAGAAAGAAAACAAGTTGGTTCAATTTTATTGAAGAAAAAAGAAAAAGAAAAAAAGGAGATAGTTCATTTATCTCAAAGTTTTTGTATTTATTCCTTTTTCCCTTCCATTCAAACACCCTAAACCCATGGCCACATTACAAGCCTAAAAGTCCTTTTGATTTAGATACCATAAGAGGTAACTTGTAAGTAGAGAAGGATGAAAAGAGGATAGTAAAGTGGTAGAGTTGAAAATTTGTATATGAGTTAGAGTATTATGTGTGACTGAGATAGAATATGGAGAAATGTCTTTTGATTCCATACACACACCCACACTCAAAGGACTCTTGAAAAACTTGCTCAAAGATTATAAGGCATTCATCTTGGCATATTCTCTCAAGTTCCTGTTTGGTGTGATCTTTAGAGCAATGAATGAGGGCATGAACATATCTGTAATTTAGATAAACAATTTATGAATTCATGTTACATGTGTGAATTTGCTTGAGAACAAGCAAAAGCTTAAGTTTGGGGGAGTGTTATTCTCTGGAAATTCTTGTATTTCATCACATTTTTCTTATATATTTATGGTTTTAAACTAAAATAGTGCATAAAATTTATACATATGAAGGAAAATATGATGTGATGAAAATACTTTGAAAAGTGCAAATTTTGAGCTAAATTTATAGGGTTTTAGATTAAATTGAAGAAAATTGGAAAGCTCATAAAATCCTTCTCTTTGTAGGAGGTTGAGGATAAGAAATAGAAACTTACATGGATCCTTGGAGGTAGAGAAAAGAAGAACAAAAGCCAAAAAGGAAGATCAAAGTAGCTTGAAGGTGCCCCCGATCGCTTTTGCTATGCCACAGTGAAGCAAAAGCGAAAACACATAAAAAATAGGCCCTTCTGACCATGTACGCTGTCGATTCGCTATAGTGCAGCAAAAGCAAAGTTGCAATACTGCAACTGTGTGTTTTGAAAAACTAAAGCTGTAGCTTTCTTTTTAACCTAATGAGGGCACCAAAATGGAGACATTCTGCACAAGGAAGAGCTCAAGAACCACAAGGAGGCTTCTTGGAGAGCTTGAGGAGGATTTTAGTGCTTCTTAGAGGAGATTCTTGGAGAAATTCAAGATTTTCTTCTCTTTTTCTGGTTTTTCCCCTCTTCTCTTCCCATTTGCTGATATGGTTATAAGTTTTGTGTTGAGTTGTTGGTTTGTATTGATTATGAGTAGCTAAAACTCTTATTTAGGATTACTTCTACTCATTGTATGGATTAAATTAAAACTACTATGTTTTCTTGCTTTTGCTAGTTGTTGAGAATATATGCTGATTTTTCTCCTTAATTACTATCTTGTGCTTGATCACCACATGATTAGTTTGGTTCAATTGAATGATGCTTGAAAGAGCTATTTTGGTTGTAGAACTTGAGAAAAATCATGCTAGACTTGAAGTTTAAGGATTAAATAGATGGTTTGTTATTAGAATAAAGATATATCTAACTGTTAGATCTCATGTTTTGATGATAACAAAAGAATGGTTTGAAAAGGAAATGATTAATAAACAAGTTTGAACAAAGTAATGACAGGAACAAGCATCACTTGGAGTAAGCATTGAAGTAATGAAGAAAGACCAAGAGAAAATGCTGAGGAACTTGATCAGAAGAAAGCTTTCTAAGGCATTACTCGAGGAGCTACTCGAAACTTGAAGTAACCAGAGACAACTTCCAGTAAACTGCCAGCGTTACTCGAGGAGCTACTCGAGTAACCAGGTAAAAACTTGGAGTTGCTCTCGGCCTGCCAATGTTACTCGAGGCGCTACTCGAGTAACCATGTGAAAAACTTCCAGTTGCTTTCAAGTTGCCAAAGATACTCGAGTAGCTCTGTTTCTGAAAATATGGAGCTCTCGGCACTTAGTACTAGCGCTAATGTTACTCGAGGAGCTACTCGAGTAATGCACTAAGGTAAGTTAAAACTTGAAGGTGGTACCCGATTAACTTGATATAATCTTATCTCATTTTCTCGAGTTCTTACTCTAGTATGTAAGTGGATTCCTCGAGTAAGTACCCGAGTATGCAGAAATATTCTCAAGGTAAACCTCAAGTCATTACCAGGGTAAGTCATGCACAGAAATCTTATTCACTCGAGGTGTTACCCAAGTAACCTATGCAAAAATGAGTGCATTACTCGAGTCCATACTCGAGTAACAAGGTAAGTGCTCTCGGTATTGAAATCCTGCCAACATTACTGGAGTAGAGTATCGAGTAACCAAAAGTTTATTTGAAGGTTTACTCGAGTTGGTACCTGAGTAACTCATAAAGTTGTGAGTGCATTACTCGAGTAGGTACCCGAGTAAACATATATTTCCAAAGGATTGAAAATTAGTTATTCCATGCACTACCCGAGTAATCTTGTACTTATTCATTGACTTGCAGTTGATCAAAGGTTTCCCGAGGATACTCGAGTAAGTACTCAAGTAACCTTCAAGTAATACTCGAGTAAGTACTCGAGTAACCTTCAAGTAATACTCGAGTAGTTACCCGAGTAATCTTACCCAGAAATTTAGAAATCATTCAAACGTTCATTAAATTGTTTCCTATATGATTAATCTTTCATTGTATTAGTATTTCTAGCATATTTACAGATAAACAATGAAGAAATCATATCAAGAAAGGGAAGTCAAATCAAACGTTCAAATGCCAACCACCGCCAATGGATATTTTTCAAAAACTTGAAAAGTCAATAGTGGCTGCGCACTCTCCAACGGACGAAAGAAATTGTTCCAACGGTCATCACCAACATATCTATATATATGGGAACATCCAAACAGAGAAAGAAAAAAAAGAACATACACAAACGAATTATCAAGTTCATTGCTCTGTTTTCACGTTGAAATTATATTTCTATGCTTCAGTGATTCTTATTTACTCTGTAAGAGAGATATTTCATTCAAACTCAATATTTGTTATTAAGATAACTTGAGGTTGTGGAACCTTGAGTTGGGATTGGATTACAACTTGTAAGGGGGAGCGAGTGTCCAGGTGAAGGAACTTGCTTGTACTGAGGTGCCAAGAAACCACTGAATCTTGGAAGTTATAGTGAAACTCTCAGAGAAGATCTGAGGACTGGACGTAGGTCAAAGTGGTTGTGGCCGAACCAGTATAACTCTCGGTGTACACTTCGGTGATATTTCTCCTTACTCCTTACTGTTTTAATTTCATTATCAAGTTTTATATTTCCGAATAAATATTTAGTATCACCCAATTCACCCCCCTCTTGGGTGAAACGCTTGCTCTAACATTTGGTATCAGAGAGTAGGTCTTCTTGTTAAGGTTTAACAGCCTAAGAAGGATCCAATGGCAAGCATGGGTGAAGGAATTCTTCCCGATGGAGCATCCATCACTAGACCTCCCGGTTTCAATGGAGAACACTTTTCTTTCTGGAAAGCAAAATTCAGAGTGTTCGTGATGGCTACTGAATATGGGCTATGGGATGTAATTGAGAGTGGAAATTATTAACCTACAAAGACTGTAGATTCTCAGAAAATTCCAAAGACGCCAGCGGAATATGATGAGAATAACAAGAAACTTATCACTCTCAACAGCAAGGCAATTCTGATGTTACAAAGTTCTTTGAGTCAAAATGAATACTTCAGAATTTGCACACTTCCAACAGCAAAGGAAATGTGGGAAGCTCTGGAAATAGCTCATGAAGGAACTTCGGGAATAAAGGAGAATCGAATCAACACCTTGATCACTGAATTCGATCTACTTCGAATGAAATCAGGTGAGTCAATTTCTGAATTCGAACTTAGATATACTCATCTTGTTAATCAACTTGCAGCACTTGGTAAAGTCTATGATCAAAATACCCAAGTACGAAAGATTTTGAATATTCTTTCTAAAGAGTGGGAAGCCAAAGTCAATGCGATAGAAGAGGCAAAAGGAGAATCAATGAGATCAGTTGCTTCTCTATTTGGAAGCCTTTCTGAATATGAAAGCAAATTAAAGTTCAAACGGGAACTAGACAACATCGGTGACAAAAGAAAGGTCTAGCACTAAAAGCGAAAGAAGAAAATCAAGATGAAGATGAGGAGTTTGATGATGATGAAATGGGCTTAATCATAAAATGATTCAGAAAGTTCTACAAGAAAGGTCAAGGCTTCAAACACTTTCAAAAAGGAGGAACTAGCAGCAAAGACCATATCATTTGCTACGAATGTGGAAAACCAGGACATATCAAATCAGAATGTCCAGAACTGAATCAAAAGAGCAAAGAAAAGAGAAAAGGCAAATTCTTTAACCAAAAGAAGGCCTTTGTATCTGCTATATAGGGAGATAGTTCCTCTGACGAAGAAAGTGATGAAGAAGAAGTAGCCAATATATGTCTTGTTGCTCAAGAAGAGACAGAAGAAGAGGTAAATGATTCTGAACCTACCTATGATGAATTACTCTCTGAATATAATACTTTACATTCTGAATTCATCAAAGTAGTTAAAGAATTAATTGTTTTCAAAAAGAAAAACAAAGTTCTTGAAATTGAACTTAAAGAAAGTTCAGAAAAGAATTGTGAAAATTGTTCTTCGTTGAAAAAGAAAAACATTGATCTCACAAAAACTCTTGAAAAATTTACTAAAGGAAGTGAGATGCTAAGTGTGATTTTAAAAGAACAACGATTTGTAAATGACCGTTCTGGTATTGGATATGATCCAAAAATAGATAGAAGGAAAGGTAAAAAGAAAGTAGGAGGTAAATCATATTTGAATTATTTCCAGCATTCTGTGCATATATCAAATCCTTTTACATTTTGTAATTACTGCAATAGAAAAGGTCATTATACCTCTTCATGCATTCATAAGAAGAAAAGAACAATAGGAACCTATAAATGGGTACCTAAAGGCACATATGTTCAGAAAATCATTTATACTAACCCAAAAGGACCCAAAAAGAAGTGGGTACCTAAGACTTAGTCATTTGATTGCAGGTATGTCTCAAAGCATCCAAAAATAGCAAGTGGTACATAGATAGTGGATGCTCTAGACATATGACCGGAGATTTCGAAAGTTTTACCACATTGCAACCGAAGGAAGGTGGAAAGGTAAAATTTGGAGGAAATCAATCCGGAAAGATAGCAGGAATTGGTGAAATAAAAAATGACAAAGGAATACAAGTTAAAGATGTATATTACGTTGAAGGCTTGTGTCATAATTTGCTGAGTGTAAGTCAAAGTGCAGATAAAGACAACTGGATAATATTTGATTCAGAGGAATGTCTGATTGTCAACAAGAAAGACTTACTACTTGATAAGAAGAATATCAAGGCTAAGCTCAGAGCAAAAAAGGAAGGTAACTGTTATACCTTAGATATTAGTAGAAATGAATCTGAAAACTGTTTTCTGAGTAATGCTGATGAAAGTTGGCTATGGCATAAAAGATTGGCTCATATCAACATGCATCAACTAGGCAAACTACTCAAAAAGGATTTAGTTCTTGGATTACCCAAAGTAAATTTCAAAAACGATTTGATTTGTGACGCATGTCAAAAGGGTAAACAAACTAAATCATCTTTCAAATTGAAAAATGAGATTTCAACAAATAGACCATTACAATTATTGCATATGGATTTAGTTGGCCCAGCAAGAATAAAGAGTCTTGGTGGCAACCTATATACATTGGTCATTGTTGATGACTTCTCCAGATTTACATGGGTTATTTTTCTATCATCAAAGGATGAAACATTTGAAGAATTTATTGTTTTTGCCAAGAAAGTGCAAAATGAGAAAGGTATGTCCATTGCAGGTATTAGGACTGATCATGGTAGAGAATTTGAGAATCAAGCCTTTGAAGAATATTGTGATACTAATGGCATTGATCACAATTTCTCTGCTCCAAGGACGCCCCAACAAAATGGAGTTGTGGAACGCAAGAATAGAGTGCTTACTGAAATGGCTAGAACAATGTTAAATGAAAAGAACATGTCTCAAGTTTTCTGGGCTGATGCTATGAGTACAGCATGCTATATTTCAAATAGAGCCTATATCAGAACGAAACTTGGAAAGACACTATACGAGCTATACAAAGGAAGGAAGCCAAACATTGCTCATCTACACATCTTCAGTTGTAAGTGTTTCATTCATAATAATGGTAAAGATAACTTAGGAAAATTTGATTCTAAAACTGATGAAGGAATTTTTCTAGGATATTCTAACCGAAGTAAAGCATATAGAATTTTCAATAAAAGAACTTGTGTTGTTGAAGAATCAATTCATGTTGTATTTGATGAATTTGAATCCTCTGACAAAACCATTGATGAAGAACAGGAAGTTGTTTTAAATCAAGAGAATGGTCAATCTATTTCTAAGTCTCTTATTCCAGAAGTTGATGAAACTAAGGAAGAAGAGCAATCCCTAGGTCAACCTAGAGCTTGGAAATACAATAGAAGTCATCCCTTAGATCAAGTCATAGGAGATGTAAATGAAGGGATCAAAACTAGAAATAGAATTTTTAATGAAGTAAGTTTCTCTGCATTCATTTCCGAGATTGAACCTTCTAACATTGATGAAGCCTTATCAGACAATGATTGGGTTATAACAATGCAAGAAGAACTAAATCAATTTGAGAGAAATCAAGTTTGGGATTTAGTACCCCGACCCAAGGATCATCCGATCATTGGTACTAAATGGGTATTCAAAAACAAACTCGATGAATCTGCAATTATTGTTAGAAACAAGGCAAGATTGGTGGCCAAAGGCTATAATCAGGAATAAGGGATTGATTATGAGGAAATGTATGCTCCAGTGGCTAGATTGGAAGCTATACGTGTACTCTTAGCCTTTGCATGCATCAAAGGATTCAAACTCTATCAAATGGATGTTAAGAGTGCTTTTCTAAATGGTTACATCATGGAAGAAGTGTATGTAGAACAACCTCCAGGTTTTGAGGATGTTACTAAACCTGGCCATGTTTTCAAACTCAAAAAGGCTTTATATGGTTTAAAACAAGCTCCTAGAGCCTGGTATGAAAGGCTCAGTAAGTTTCTTATTGATCAAGGTTTTGTACAGGGAAAAGTTGATACAACACTTTTTATAAAACGAAAACACAATGATATTTTAATTGTTCAAATATATGTTGATGACATTGTTTTCGGTGCTACTAATAAATCTCTATGTAAGGAATTTTCTGAGATAATGCAGGGGGAGTTTGAGATGTCAATGATGGGAGAATTGAATTTCTTTCTTGGTTTGCAAATCAAACAAAGAAAGAATGGAATCTTCATATCTCAAACAAAGTATTTGAAAGAGCTATTGAAGAAGTATGGAATGGATGAAGCAAATGTCACGGACACACCTATGAGCTCAACTACGTTACTTGATGCTGATGTCAAAGGAAAAGACTACAACATCACAAAATATAGAGGAATGATTGGATCATTACTCTATCTCACGGCAAGCAGACCAGACATCCAATTTAGTGTTGGCATATGTGCAAGATATCAATCGGCACCAAAGGAATCACATGCTAAACAGTCAAACGAATCTTTAGATACCTTGCTGACACACCCGAATTGGGTTTGTGGTATTCGAAATGAAGAAGTGAATATCTTGTTGCATATTCAGATTCAGATCATGGAGGATACAAAACAGACAGAAAGAGCACCAGTGGACAAGGACAATTTCTTGGAGGATCTCTTGTATTATGGTTCAGCAAGAAACAAAATATAGTGTCTCTTTCGTCAATGGAAGCCGAGTATGTTGCAGTCTCAAGTTGTTGTGCACAAGTAATATGGTTAAAACAACAACTACAAGATCTTGGTATTTATCTCAAAGAAATACCAATCTATTGTGACAATACTAGTACGATAAGCTTGGCAAAGAATCCAGTTCAACACTCTAGAACCAAGCATATCGATGTCAGACATCACTTCATCAGAGATCATGTTCAAAAGAAAGATGTGAAAGTGATATTCATTCCTACTCATCTTCAATTAGCAGATATCTTCACAAAACCTCTTGCAAAAGATCAATTTCTATACATTAGATGAGAATTGGGAATGGTAAATCCCAATGAGTTGTAAGTTATTTCAGTTTCTCATAATATTAGATGAAGTCATTTGTTAAAGTTTTGATGATTACTAACTTAAGCATCGGAGTATATAGAAAATTGTTTTGCAGGAAGGTAGAAATTTTGTTTTGAGAAACAAAAACAGAGGTTATCAGAGGACACCATTACTGGAGTACCAACTTGAAGTAATGACTTACAGTGAAGCATTACCCGAGGAACAACTTGAAGTAAAGTAACAATTTACTCGAGTATGTACTCGAGTAATGGACCCCCAAAACTGGAAGTAATGGATCAAGTTACTTGAAATTTAAATCTAACGGTTCAGTTTTTCAAAGAAATGAAGAGTCAGAAGTTGAAAAGCAGGTTACCCGAGGCAAGCCTCGAGTAATGTCAGAGTTCAGATTCTCAAATTGATGAAAAATGACTCAAATCTGATCAAAATGGGTTATAAATGATCGAGGGAACATCCATGGATAATTACTATATTATTCATACCAGGTACGCAATTTAAATGAATTATTTTAGAATTTTTCTGTATGAACACCCGAGGAAGGCCTCGAGTAAACTTGAAGTTTACTCGAGTAAGGCCTCGAGTAAAGTCGGGTTCTAGGTCTTTATCTGTCGCAAACTCGGTTATTTCCACAAAATCTCCTCGAGTAAATCACTATTCTCTCTCACAGAAACTTTTCACAAGTGATTCCTTGCTTCATTTCCGTCAAAACACAAGAGATTTCAGTTCCTAAAACCTCCTATTTTTCTCAGATTCTCTGTGCCCTAATTCGCGTCAGTTACTCTGTTTTTCTGAAAATCTCAGGTTTTCAATTCTTCAGAAAAATGAGAACCAAAAATCTTACTCCTATAGATTCCTCTGAATCCCAACAACACTCTGATCCTTTTTCTTCTACTCCCAAAAAGAGAAGAAAATTAACTCCATGACCAAAAGCTAAAATTCCTCTTCAACCTCAATCTCAATCGAAACCCAAAGGAGTGGTGATCAAAGAGCCTATAGTGACAAGGGCTCAATCTAAAAAGAGTACCTCAACCGGAAGAGGGAAGAGTGCCAAATCTCCCTCACCTCCTCCCTCTGATTCCTCTACCCCTTCTTTCACTCCAAAGCCTACCAAAAAGCCAAAGTATGACAAGAATGTGGCTAAGCCTATGGCTGGAATCATTGATCAAATGGAGAAGGGACAATCTTACAAGAAGTCCAAAATACCGGAAGCAGAGATCACCAACCCACCAAAGGGAGTCAATGTTAGCAAATTGGTAGAGTCTCCGAAGTACTTGTCTCAATTCTCCAGAAAGAAGGTGTGTAAGACACACTATGTTGATCTGAAGTTACTTCAAGAGGTAGTGAAGCATGACCTAAGTCCTTATTTAGATCCTTTTATGCCTTGGTTATCCATTAGATTGCCTTTTTGCACAAAGGCGATCACTCATTTTTATTGTAACTTAGAGATCATAGATGAGCCTAACCGAACCTCAGTTGAGGAAGAGATGACCACCACAGTTAGAGGCCAAAAGATACTTATATCACCCTCTAGGATTAACTTGTGGTTAGGAATTGAGAACCCCCCGGATGATATCTATTCTGAACTTGAGCCAAACCAAATCTTCACTATTCTCAAACCCGGTGAGCTAGTTGGCCCCCTAAATTTTAAACCAAGTGACATTTGTGATCATCACAGGGTCCTATGGTACATCTACTCTAGGTCCCTTGTGAACAAAGCCAACAACTATACCCACTTCTCCGATAGGGATTTTAGGTGGTTTGCTTCACTGCTTTTGAAGGAACAGAAGGATCTGGGAGAGTATATCTTCTCAGAAATGAAAAGGTATAAAGTAGATGGGAAGGCTACAACACCAATGCCATATCCTCAGATTGTGTCTCTAATATTGAAAGAGAACAAGATATGGTATTTGGATAGCAAGGAGCCCATTGAGAGGTTGACTCCGGTTGGGAGAAACCAGATAGGGAAATTGAACATTGACATCCCTCTCAAAGGTCCTCTGGAATCTGGGTCCAAGAAGAAAAGGAAGGCCACTGAGGCAGAGACCAGCAAGTTGGATAACACTCAGTCATCAGCTCCAGCCGCTACCACATCATCACCATCCTTTCTCAATGCCACTCTCCAGTACTTCATGGAGAACATGCTCAGAGGTTTCCATGTGGACATCGCCAACACAAATGCCGAACTGATAACCCACATGAATACCAAGATGGGACAGTTGGTTGAGAGAATGGACAAGAGGCATAAGGAGTTGCTAGCTGAGCAACGTGCCCAGGGCGAGACTCTGAGATTGATTCTGGCACGCTTGGACTCATTGGGTCCCGGACCTTCAGCCGGTCCCTCCTCTTCTGCACCACTTCCACCAGAGAACCCTTTTACTTATACTCCTATTCCTGAGGCTGAACTATCTATTCCTCCGGTCTCCGATCCACTTGAGCCCCAAGGCAAAGATGTTCTATTCACAGTAGACGATCCTGAAACTCATGAGACCACACATATCATCATTGATGATTGACCTCCCAAACCTCAGCCAGAAACCGCTCCTAAACCTATTCCCTCTCCTACCCAAACAGAGGAAATATCTCCCTCCTCCTCCCCTGAACATCATACTTCTGAGGTTGAGACTACTCCTGAGATTCAGACCACTCCAGAAGGAGAAACCTCTACTATGGTTGTCTTCCAACCTTCTCCTCCCGGCGATGACATCCATATCCCACCAGTCCATCTGCCTGACCCAGTGCCCTCTAGCTCATTTGATTCCTTGGATTCAGATGATTCTATGGTCTTTCCAGTGACACCCATTTCCATGGTCAAGCCTCCTAGCCCTCCACTTGATTGATGAAGACAAAAAGGGGGAGAAGAGCTTGAGAGTGATTTTGTGGATGTGTCCTAGTTTACTTTGGGGTATTTGGTTGTACATGGTTTTTTAGGGAGCATTTTGAATTTCTTTGAACTTTATTTTGTAATTTGAAAATTTTAAGTTTAATGCAAGTGTGTTTAAGTTATGATTTCATTTTAAGTTCATTTAAGCTTTAAATTATGATACATGCTTGGCCTAATGAAGTTATTGTGTATGCAAGGTGTATGCTATGAAATCAAACTTAATAAGACATATTTAATGGAGAATCCAATTTGAAAAACCATGTTCAAAATCACCAAGTTTTGTCATCATCAAAAAGGGGGAGAATGTTAGATCTCATGTTTTGATGATAACAAAAGAATGGTTTGAAAAGGAAATGATTAATAAACAAGTTTGAACAAAGTAATGACAGGAACAAGCATCACTTGGAGTAAGCATTGAAGTAATGAAGAAAGACCAAGAGAAAATGCTGAGGAACTTGATCAAAAGCAAGCTTTCTAAAGCATTACTCGAGGAGCTACTCGAGTAATGAGACAAAACATGAAGTAACCAGAGACAACTTCCAGTAAACTGCCAGCGTTACTCAAGTAAGTACTCGAGTAATAGTGTAAGTATTTTCAAGGTGCTCTCGGCCTGCCAATGTTACTCGAGGAGCTACTCGAGTAACCAGGTAAACACTTGGAGTTGCTCTCGGCCTGCCAATGTTACTCGAGGCGCTACTCGAGTAACCATGTGAAAAACTTCCAGTTGCTTTCAGGTTGCCAAAGATACTCGAGTAGCTACTCGAGTAACTCTGTTTCTGAAAATATGGAGCTCTCAGCACTTAGTACTACTGCTAATGTTACTCGAGGAGCTACTCGAGTAACGCACTAAGGT
Organism: Inga oerstediana; assembly: GCA_963210345.1. Taxonomy (NCBI): domain Eukaryota; kingdom Viridiplantae; phylum Streptophyta; class Magnoliopsida; order Fabales; family Fabaceae; genus Inga; species Inga oerstediana. The sequence goes on from OY723403.1 coordinate 46,494,938, forward strand.
AAGTTAAAACTTGAAGGTGGTACCCGATTAACTTGATATAATCTTATCTCATTTTCCTCGAGTTCTTACTCTAGTATGTAAGTGGATTCCTCGAGTAAGTACCCGAGTATGCAGAAATATTCTCAAAGTAAACCTCAAGTCATGACCAGGGTAAGTCATGCACAAAAATCTTATTCACTCGAGGTGTTACCCAAGTAACCTATGCAAAAATGAGTGCATTACTCGAGTAACAAGGTAAGTGCTCTCGGTATTGAAATCCTGACAACATTACTGGAGTAGAGCATCGAGTAACCAAAATTTTATTTGAAGGTTTACTCGAGTTGGTACCCGAGTAACTCATAAAGTTGTGAGTGCATTACTCGAGTAGGTACCCGAGTAAACATATATTTCCAAAGGATTGAAAATTAGTTATTCCATGCACTACCCGAGTAATCTTGTACTTATTCATTGACTTGCAGTTGATCAAAGATTTCCCGAGGATACTCGAGTAACCTTCAAGTAATACTCGAGTAATCTTACCCAGAAATTTAGAAATCATTCAAATGTTCATTAAATTGTTTCCTATATGATTAATCTTTCATTGTATTAGTATTTCTAGCATATTTACAGATAAACAATGAAGAAATCATATCAAGAAAGGGAAGTCAAATCAAACGTTCAAATGCCAACCACCGCCAACGGATATTTTTCAAAAACTTGAAAAGTCAATAGTGGCTGCGCACTCTCCAACGGACGAAAGAAATTGTTCCAACGGTCATCACCAACATATCTATATATATGGGAACATCCAAACAGAGAAAGAAAAAAAAGAACATACACAAACGAATTATCAAGTTCATTGCTCTGTTTTCACGTTGAAATTATATTTCTATGCTTCAGTGATTCTTATTTACTCTGTAAGAGAGATATTTCATTCAAACTCAATATTTGTTATTGAGATAACTTGAGGTTGTGGAACCTTGAGTTGGGATTGGATTACAACTTGTAAGGGGGAGCGAGTGTCCAGGTGAAGGAACTTGCTTGTACTGAGGTGCCAAGAACCCACTGAATCTTGGAAGTTATAGTGAAACTCTCAGAGAAGCTCTGAGGACTGGACGTAAGTCAAAGTGGTTGTGGCCAAACCAGTATAACTCTCGGTGTACACTTCGGTGATATTTCTCCTTACTCCTTACTGTTTTAATTTCTTTATCAAGTTTTATATTTCCGATGAAATTTTTAGTATCACCCAATTCACCTCCCCTCTTGGGTGAAACGCTTGCTCTAACATTAACAACCTAGCATAGTCTAATGAAGAATTGCTTTAGGAAAGATGATTTTCATTAATGATAGACAAGAGATTGAATATTGTTAATGAAGATTAAAAATCAATCTTGACTTGAGGGAGCTTGATTGATGATCTTAGAATCTTTGATTAGCATATGGACTCACACAATTAGCATAAGTGAATCAATTGTATAGTTTCATGAAATAAAATGAGGAAGAAGTAATCCTAAGCCTTTAAACCTTAAAGTAGAATTAATTTTACAATTACCTTTGTTTTACCTTATTTTTTTAGCAAATTTCAAATGATTTCATTCAACCTAGTTAAGAACATAGTTACAATAATTAACTCACTTTCGTCATAGTCCTTGTGGATCGACACTCAATTACTCACTAAATTATTTTTTGTGACCCGTGCACTTGCGAAAGCTAAACGGCAAAGATCTGTTCCAGACCAATTGATACACATTGAATCATAACTTTTAAAGTACAAAGTATTTGTGGTCGATTCTAGTTGATGTGCAAAGAAGACATAAAGAGCTTTATAGGGATTGTTCATTTGCCATGGATTTATATCCAAAGAGTTACACCCTCAAAAGTTTATTCAAATATAGAGGTCACAGTATTCATTTGTGAAGATTCATTATCAAATGTGCACTATTTGAATAGAGCAAGTACTATTTGAATAATAACATATATTTTGGGTGAGAAGCTATTCGAATAAGGGACTGATTATTCTGATATACTTCAAGTTCTAAAAGTTTATTCGAATAGATGATAAAGTATTCGTAAAAGGGTTACTCATTATCAAAGAATGCTATTCGAATACAAGTTGTTCTATTGAAATAAAAATCAATGTTTTACAAAGGGAGTTATTCGAATATAGAAAAGACTATTTGAATAAAGGACAAGCTATTCAAATACAAAGGAAAGTGTATTCGAATATACTTCAACAGGATCTAAGTTCATCTATTCAAATACAAAAGAGGTTATCCGAATAATTGATTTTCCAGAAAACAAAGTATCACCTTGAAACTTCTGAAAATCATTGAAATTTTTTGTGACTTATTTTTATTTATTTTAATTACTCTAACACTTTATTATATTAGTGATTAAGCATTTTCCAGGTGATCAATCAAGGATTAACACACAAAACAGAGAAAGCACTTTTATGTCAGAAGCTTCCAATGGCAAGTTCAACAGTGATATTTTAAGCCTCAATGGGAAGAAGAAAAGCTCAAATGGTCAAATGCTCTTCATCAACTATAAAAGGAGAGTCATTCAAAATGAACAGAGACGAGATCCCATGCCTATAATGTTGATATGTTGTTACTCTGAATCTAACCTGATTGAAGCTCTATAATGATACTCCTACTATGTAATTCAGTGTTAATCATTATCTACTTCATATAGAGAGAAGTAATCACTCATTGTAATCATTCTATATTTGTGAGAGTTACTCAAGATTGGGGAATCTTGAGCGAGAAATAAATTGTATCCTTACAGTGTGTAAGGGAGAGTCCTTGTCTCAGTATGAGAATTGTAAATTGCTTTACAAGTGCCCGGATTAAACTTATAGGATTGTAGTGGTTCTCAAGTACCCGATTAAACTTGAGGGAGATAGTGGATTGAAATCTCAGGAGGAGCCTAGGGATTGGATGTGGGTCATCATAGATTGGACCGCACAAGGGTAAATCACAGTTTGCATCTTCTCTTCCATAAACTCTTATATTTCTAGCATATATGATTTCAATAACTGATTATGGTTTTATATTTCATTACTTACATACTTATTGATTTCATAAGATGAGAAAATTATTTCAAATTTGTTAAGTTTTTATAATACACCCAATTCAACCCCCTCTTAGATGTCAGCCGGTTCTAACACATCTTACTCCTCTTTGGTCAACGCAAATACTTAGCCAGGGACAGTTTAGTGACTACTTTGTGGGCCTTGCTAAACCTTAGGACAAAAGTAAACAATGTGCTCTAATTTGTGGCATTAATAGCACTCCCAACACTTCCTAAAATACATAGTCCCACAACTTTGACATGGACTACTTATGCTCAAAGTAGACATAATAGAACCTTAATGAGAAACCTAAATCCCACTATGATAACTCCTCTCTAAGCTTGGAATCTCTGTGGTGGGGTCTTCTTTGTAACATCTCATTACCTCACTCTCAAAATTATCTGCTTCAGGGTCTATCTCCCCCTCAAGGTTTTAAAATCTATCGAGAAGGGGAGGTATCTAAACCCTTATAAGGAATCTTTTATTTCCCTTCCCAACTGATGTGGCATGTCAAAATCCACCTCCTTAGGCCCAACATCCTCACTGGCATATTGACCCAAGCCTGGCTCTGCTACCAATTGTAACATCCCAACTCTTCACTCTTGATATTGTTTGCTTTAGGTCTATCACCCCTCAAGCTTTAAAATGCGTCAAGAAGGAGAGATATCCAGACTCTTATAAGACATCTTTCATTCCCTTCCCCTGTCAATATAGGACATAACGGTCCACTCACTTCTAGGCCTAACATCCTTACTAGCACATCAACCCAAGCATGGCTGTGATACCATTGTAACATCTTAGCTCCTCAGTCTTTGATAGAACCCTCTAATCATCCCTGAGCTTATTAAGCTCCTTGTGCTAAAGCCCGATTTCTTCATCACACTACAAATAGGCTTTGGAAAGTTAGAGAACCTGTCATAACTTTAACAGCACTTGGAATCTTCCACTTTTTAAACTGTAGTTACAGCCGTTCGTAGCTTAGTACATGCATCCTCAAAATTTTGATAGTGGCAAATATCATATATGACTTTAATTCTGGCTTAGCCTTATCAATCAACTATCTAATCTTCTACTTAAGGTTCTCATGCTCCTTCAGATATGTGATATATTTCCTTAGGCGAATGAAAGTAGAGATATACTCATCCTCATGCATATCACCCTGATGAAAGGTGTAAAACTCTAACTCTTTCTCTTACTGCAACTCCTCTAGAAAGTAGGGTGCATAAAACATGTCTCTCAACTCTTCCCACTTCAAAATTTACACCATTCATTTGCCTCACCATTAAGAAGAATGGCAATTGCTTGTACCATATACTCACTAGTACAATCAACAACCTTAAATAATGTCTCTATCCATTATATCCAACCCTCAACCTCAACAAGATCCAAATTACCATAATCTCTTTTATTTGGGTCAAAAGAGACTTACCAATCTAATCATATGGCTATTCAAGCTTAGGCGGAGATCAGTTATTGAAAGGATTAACCCTTCTTTACCATACCACTCTCCCCACCTAAGGATGGAACCCACCATTAAAAGTGAGTGGTCAAACAAAACACAAGAAACAACTAAATAGGGGAATGTATGTGTGAATATTATATATTGCCACTATATGCAGTGCTTGTAACATAGTTTGCAAAATTGTTTAATTTGATACCAATTTGTAAAACCCTTTCCTTAAAATAATAATTAACTAAGGGTTTGATTAAGCCATTCATCTAAACTTTATCATGCACACAGTTGGACTTTGGACTTCACAAGGCCCAAAATAAATATTCACCGCCAAGCCCAAACTCTTTAATTGAATAATACTTCATCACATATCAAAATATCTAAATCAAACCAAGTTATGGATCCTCTAGTTTAAAATATAATCATAAGGCCTCTAGGCCTCCCAAAATCATCAAAAGTACTCTAGTCATAGAGAAATAAAAAAATACATAGTTAATGCAACAAATCTTCAAAACAAATCAAAGTATTCAAGATGAATCCTAACGTGGCAACATACAATAATCCACCATATACCAAAAAGATGGACGCACAACTCTTAGTAGAAATAGCTTAAACATGAGAACTATCACTTAGAAAAATGTCAAATCAACCGGGTGAGACAAAAGCCTCAGCAACCAATAATCCATCTTATTAGGCATACAAATAAGTGCCCTTGAGGTGTCAAGTGGGACAATTATAAATTGATAGCATTATTAAAAATGTCACATGGTTACATGTATATCAATTTATGTACAATATCATAATCTCATTCTCATATTTATCATATACGTGCACAAAAATTAGTACACAAGGATTTATTCGCTAACCTCCCTTATTTCATCTGATTGTACCTATGGGCTAGTACTCACCCATGTAGCTAGTAGTTCAACTCAACAAACTCACCGATCAAGTGATATAGACCGGCCAAAAGCCACATAGCACAAGACCAAACAATGGTTTCCCCCTCTAATACATTAATAGGGTGTCAAAGCCCTACTAAACACAAATGGGCCAAAGAACTAACCAGTGTATACTTGGAAGCCCACCACCTTAGTTCCTCTTTTTGTACATGAATTCACCCCCTTATTTCCTCTATGAATAATCCCCCATCAAATCAACATCCACCATCCCCTCTCATATCAATACACAAGAGATATAATTACAATAGGTTATCACATGTCACTATCAATGCACAAATTGACAACACAAATTTTCCAATCTTATAAATCAATATCAACTTATATATATCATGTCACTAACCATTTCTCAAAGAAAATAAGTCCCATAAGACAATTTTATTGACAACATAGTTTCATAGTCCATGTCACAAACCAATAGCAAATTTATAGTTCCATATAGTTAAAAAGCATTCATAAACATTATACAAGCATGCACAACAAGAGGAAAGTAGTTACCTCTCATCAAAGCAAAGTATTACCATAATACTCCTAATCCAAGATCTCAATCACGATCCATAATCAATCTACAAGAATCAATTTACTACACATTAAAAACTCTTTAGGTTATTGGAACAATTAAATTAATTAACTCAATTCTATAAATTTAAAGTTTTGAATTAATTACTCAAAAATTTCAATTTCACACTAAAATCCCAATTATTTATTTGGACATAAATTCAAATATTTTTCTTAACCCAAACAACTCATTGGAGTCATTTATTATCATCAATTTCATTTAATTGTACAAAATACCCAATTTAAAGTTTAGTGTTTTAAGTATAAAATTGTCAAATTATAAATCTTTACTTTATTCATCATTCTAAATTGATTAAAACTTTAGGAATACCTCCAACAATTCAAATAAACCATTTAACTCAAATTTAATCGCTAAGAATATCATATATCACATATATCTTAAACTTTTTAAATAGGAAAATAATTGTTAATATTCACAACAACTAAATGACAAAACTAAATTGATTAAAATTAACTATTAATCATCATCTACATTCTTATAGTCATATAGTAAAGAACTCAAAACTTGACTATAACCCTAACCCCAAAATATTCTCTAGTCAGCAGAAAAATACCATCATAAGAAAGAAAAAATTATTTAGAACAATTTTCATGAAGAGAGTTTTGTGATTAGAAGTGATTTAACCTTTGAAAATGATCTGAGAAGGATAAATTCAGACTGGAATAATAGTTGAAAAGACTATTGGAGAAGCAGAAGCACCGCCCCCCCCCCCTCTCTCTCTCTCTGAAAATGAAATGACCTCGTTAGGGCTTGGGATATTTAACAAATGATCTAGGAGAAAAATTACATTTATAGACCCCATGTTTTTAAATTTCCAAGCATTTTCTGATTTTATTTTTTCTTTTAAAGTTTTATTATTTTAATCCATTCTTTTTATATAAATATATTTTTTATTTTATTATTATTCTTTTAAATTTCTATTTTTTATGCTTATAATCATATTTATTTAAACAATTACAAGAAAAAATCATTTATCATTATTAATTCATTCTTAATTGTAATTAAGTCCTAGTATAAAAATTTGGTGTTACATCATCATTGTCTAGTTGTGGAATTCCAGCTCTGAAACAAAAATATGAGATGAGGAGGGGTAAAAGCAAAGAGTGTTTATGGAGGCTCTTGGATGTTCAGATGGCTTCACATATGATATCTTCCAGTTTGACTGGTTTATTAGCCATGAGCAGATATACCGAGAGGGCAAGTTCTTTAGGAATTTCAGTAGTATGGCAAGCAAAGACAAATGCTGTGCTTGACTAAGGGCAACTAGCAACGGGCTTCAGGATTCAAGTCAGCCCGGTTCAAGTACTTCTGGTCGTTCTTTGGGCGAAATCATGTATTTTTGCTATAAATAATCATTGTCTTTGATATATATTTCATCATAACAAAAATCCTTCTCACGATCCTTCAATTGCTGGTACATGTAGTTCTTTGCTTCAACAATAGAAAATTTATAGAGCTCTAAAATTTAATCACGGGTGATTATAACTTCATGGTCTCTAAATGTTGCAGAAACCACATGAGAACAACATATCGTGGTGTAATATATGCGAACAAAGGTGGCATTTCCCTAAGATCTTTTCTTCAAGAGATTAGAGACCATGAAAAATTAGCCAAATTAATTCCCTTTATACTTCAAAGGTGGCATTTCTTTTCTAGGATATCTTCTCCCCTCTATACTGTATGAGCCCAATTAATTCCCCTTAATTAGCTTTCATGAAAAATTTGGTGTTTGTCTAAGATTCACAAGTATTGGAAAAGCTTTCTCAAGTCACATCCAACATCTATTTTCCAAGAACTCATTCAATCTCTTACAACAAGTTAGTAAAAATGATCATTAAGACCCAATCTTATAATAACAATACTAGGTTAGTAGGTATATCTCTTTCCTACTAACAAACAATCCATTCATACAAGAATTTAAAGACTAGTATGATTTTATCTGAGTTCTTAAAACAATATAATCTCTCTCAAGCTTCATATCATTCAACAAATCAATCCAAGTAGTAATCAAGCACTTAGAGGCATTAAACGAAGAATAAAATCACCACATAATACTTCATTAGATACTAGAAAAGAGAGAATCACTACTACAAAATATACATTCTACTATCCCAAAAGATGTCCATTTTTTTTAAAAAGGGAAGTAAAAAATGAAACCAGTGGCATTTTTGTAATTTTAAGTGGGAGGTTGGCTTCATTAGGCATCCCAACTATGAATTGGGACACCAAAAGTCCATTTTAGGCGTCCCGTTAAAGTTTAGGATGCCTTTTGGGACACCCAAGGATCCAAAAGCTTATTATTTTTGGCGCCTCGTTTTGGCACTGGTTGAATTTGGTCCAATGTAACAAAAAAAAAATTGGTCTACCTTTAGGCGTCCCTAGTTAAAGTGCACACTTTAGGCATCCCCAGATAAAAGGGGATGCCTAAAGTGGGCTTTAGGTGTCCTCAATATGACTGGGGACACCTAAAGTGGCCTTTAGACGTCCCCAGCCAGTCTGGGGACGTCTAAACCCCTGTAACTATCAATTTAATTTTGGAAAAAATTATCAAAGAACCAACAGTAAATAATTTTTATCTTTTTAATTATTGCACATGAAGAAGAAGCTAAGTATATAGGTCTGGCCTCTTTTGGTTAAGAAGAAGTACTAATTTCAAAGAAATGGGGACTCATATTCTCCTCCTCACATGCTCTGAGCAGCCAGCAGTAATATTGCATTTATTATTTATTAGGTTTTCTGTCTTCTGTCATATAAAATTATCAAAGAATTGTTTAAATTTTGATGTAACAAAATCGATCTTATTTCGCATAATAATAATAATTATTATGGTATTCTGTGTGTATAAATATATATTAATTATTAAAAAAACATATTGTCCTATTTCTAAATTGTTCGTTGCAGGCAATTTTTTTTTCCTGCAACAAAGGCATTCTTGGTTTTCTTGTCTATACGATAAACCCACACTTGTGTTTTGTTGTAGAAAAACCAATCACCTGTGATGAGTACTTCGTGAATTGGTACAACAACCTAGTAACTAAATTAAATCTCCATACCAATAACATCTAAATTACACAAGCTGTTATGACAAGTAGACATATATACTAATAAGAAGCAGACTGGAGGCTTTATGCATCTCTAGTCAGATTGGGGACGTCTAAACCCCTATTAGAGCTCCATCCCATCATCCATTATTCAGCCATCTCCCTATCTTCCTCTTTCCCCTTTCCCGTGCTTCCTTCCCTATCTTCCTCTTCTTTTTCAGTCCTCTTCATTGTGTTCCATGCTTCCTTCCATCTATCTCTATTTTTCCTTCTCTCTTCTTTCTCCGTGTTTCCCTCTGTTTCAAAGACAAATACGTCTTCTTGTTTGTCCGGTAGAGCTATAGGCAACCAAGGAAGGGACAAGTGTGCTGTCATTTCTCTCTCCCTCTCACAACAGTTGTCTTCCCCGCTGGTACCACCGTGAGTCGTCTCCATCTCCGTCATCCACAAGTTTGTCTCTCACCCCCATAACTTTGCACAAAAATGCTTGAAAAAATGCTTTTAATATGCTTTTAAGTTTCTTGATATGGAAAAGGACTGTTAAAATTAAATCTGATTATGAAACTAGAAAAACAGAGTAACTTGTATATACATCAACAACCATGGCTCTAAAAAGGATCCACATGTGTGAAGGAATTTACATAATCAATTTCTCTTATATCTGACGAAAAAATGCAATTAGTGAGTTATTAGAGTAAGGAGTAATCAACTGGAATGAATTTACATAATCCCTATCTCCTCTTGTTTGATTAACTTTTAATATTGTAATGATGACATAACATAATAATTATGATGGAGATGCAGATGGTGATTGCCTCCTTGGAAGCAATCAATCAAGAAATGTTAGGATAGATTAAGGTTTTCAGTTTTGTACGCTAATCCCCTGTTGTTTCTGTTATTTGTTTACCTTAAAATATAAAGTTCATATTTTCATACTGGGGACACTTACTGTAATTTTTTCTTAACAATGTAATATTTTCATAATAAGGACTCCTGCTATTAACAATTCTAGCAATTTTAGTTTTTTCTTAACAATGTAATATACAAAATATTTTTGTAAATTAAAGTTGTAGTTATGAACTATGCATGCATGGCCATTGTAATTTTTTCAATGACTTGATAAATTGAAGTTGTTATTTGTTTAATTATTATTGTTTCATGTTTTCCTTTTTATTTCAAATGAAAAGCATGTATTTAATTTGACTTCAAAGTTTCATTCCTTTTATCAAATTGTTGGATTTGAATTGCTGATATTGTTCTAAATTGCTTTAATTAGTTAGCTTTATTAAATTTAGCTATAATGATTTGTTATTTTAATTTTTGGGATGTCTCACTTTTAAGGGGAAATGCTGTCAAAATTTTTTAAAAAAATTAGTAAAAGGCAATCACATTATTGACAAGTGGTCTACACTTGAGTGTTATTGGGAATGTCTTAGGTGGTAATAAAATGGATCAGAGTTTGATGAATGCTTTGAGAACTAGTGAAGAACATGTGAATGAGGTTGAAGAGTTTATTGAATTTACTAAAGTCCATACTTTAGACTTCCCTATTTTGAAGTGGGGACGTCTAAAGTTTGCACTCACACTTTAGACGTCCTCACTTTAAAATAAGGAAGTCTAAAGTCCAGACTTTAGACTTCCACACTTAAAATTAGGGGCATCTATAGTTTGATACTCACGCCTTAGACGTCTCCAATTTAGAATTGGGAAATCTAGAGTCTGGACTTGTCTTCCACATTTCAAACTGGGGACGTTTAAAGTTTGACACTCATACCTTAGATGTCCCCAGTTTAGAATGGGGAAATTTCAAATTGGGGATGTCTAAAGTGTGACTCTCACACTTTAGACGTCCCTTTTTATAATGGGGACGCCTAAAGTCCAGACTTTAGACGTCCTTTATTTTATGGACATTATTGTCATTTTTTACTACGTCACTCACATAGATGTCACTCTTTTTTAAAACTTTAAAAGGCTTAAAAAAGGGACGTTAAAAGCGTTTTTTGTAGTAGTAAATAACAAGGTTTCAATCTATATATTCAAATTAATTTTAGAAGAAAGATTTAGCTACTCATGCCCAAATATAAAGAAAATCCATACAAAACAACGGAATACCCAAATATAAAGAAAATCCATACAAAACAACTGAATACATGATAAGCTAAGTAGAAAATGGAAAAAAGTGACAAAACCAAGGTAAAACTCCCAAAATCTCTCTTAGGATGATCACTCAAGCCTTCAAACTCTTCAAGAACCCTCTCCCAAGGTGAGAACTTTCGTGGTCCAACTTCTCCAAGTGCATAATGAGCTCTTCTGGCAGCGTGTTTTCCTAGTTTTTATGACATTCTGATGCCTCAATTTTAAAAACACACAACTGTATTTTTTCTGTGTTCGCCTCAGTGACCATGGTAGTCACGAAAACTAACATAGTAGCTCTATTTTTTTCCCTAGTCGCCTTGTCAACCATGTTAATTAGTTGCTAAGGCATGTCTCACAAAAGCTTTGATTTTCCTCAGTTGCCTCAGCAACCATGTTAGATGCTGAGCCAAATGCCACAGAAACTCTAACTTCCTTTAGGTTCCTTGTTTGGCTCGTCACATGTTAGTTATCAAGGCAAGTGCCACAAAAACTTTGATTCTCAGCTCGTTCACCTCAGCAACCATATTAGTTGTGAAGGCATCCTGCACAATGGTTCTCTTTCCAATTTTGCTAGTTCTTGTCATCTCCTTGACTTCGATGGCTCTTTTCTAGCTCAAGTACTATCTCTACACCCTCCTACAAGAGAAAGAGAATTTATAAGTTCTTCATTTCTTTTGATGAGGCACAAATTATATGATTTATATGCAATAATTTCTTTAACTTTGGCTTGATACTTTGAATTGCACATTTTCTTATATAAACTCTTTCTATGCACATATGGATCCAAAAATGGCTAAAAAGATAAGAAAATGTGTTGGAATATTTTCAATTTCTAAGAGTTAACATATATACCTTGATATATTTGTCACAAATTATAATTTTCGTTGAATTACATAAAGCTTCTAAAACATTTTTTCCATGGATTACTGAATTCAATTATTAAAGAAAACATTAAGATTACATTATAAGGTCAATAAGAATACATGTTTCTGGCAAAAAACATTAGAAATGCATATACAGTTTCATAAAACCTTTTATCATTTTGATGAAACTTTCGCAAACCCTCTATTACTTTTGTTGCCTTGCGTCTCGAAACCTTCAAACAAGTATGACAAGACTTTGCTGAAATTTGGCCGCATTTTTGACACGTCTAAGATCTACCTGACTATGTGATCAAGAAAACTTCACTAAGCCATTTTCACAAAATGCAACAATTTGATAAGGCTTTGAAGAAAGCTTGAGTAAATTTTGATCACAATTTGAAGAAATTTAGATTCACTTGGACAAAAATGTTCATTCACATACACAGGTCTAAGATCTTTATACTCTCCTTATTCTTAATATAATACATATTTACCTAATTTGATTAGATTAAAAAAGTTAGTTATGTTAGTTAATATGCATGTATTTTCTAAAGTACCTTGATCATCTTCCTTAATTCTCTCCTCTTGGCCCTCTCCCCCTTCATTATTGTTGAGGGAGCACCAATAAAGGTAAATTAAGAAAACATTAACAAATATTATCTTATATTTAGGACCGAGATCAATTTCCTAAACATGTCGTATTTTAAGAACCAAAGGGAGTATTAGTGAATTAATGATTTATAGCATATAATATATGTATGTACGTGTGTGTATTAAGAAAAATGGGTGTGTCAACTGTCAAAATAAGTGAAATATACAATTCTTTTTCATGTTCTTTTGGTAAACACCCTGTTAGTTTCATAACATGTTTAGTAATATACATACAACCCATTTCATAGATCTTTTACTGTACGTGGAAATCAACTGTTTAGAAAAATTCAAGAACTTCTGGTAGAAACTAATATGTTATTTCCACTCATTCATTGGATTTTAATATTTTAGAACCGGATTAATACGCACAACGGAGTAAACTTAAAAATGGAAAGGAACTAGAAAAAAGTTTGAATGTAAAATAGTGTTTTTATCATGTGGAAAAAACATAAGAAGAAATCATTAGTTTTCAATAATGATGCCATGAAAAATTATAATTTTCCTTGAATTACATGAAGCTTCTAAAATATTTTTTTCCATGGATTTCCGTATTCATGTATTAAGGCAAACATTGTGGTTACATTATAAGGTCAATCAGAATTACATGTATCTGGCCAACCAAAAAAAAAAGGAGAATTGTTAAAAAAGATCTAATTGGCAACTTAATTGCCAAATGGGACCTGGGAAGATTTTTGCGCACGTACAGAAAATAATATTACACATAAGGAAGATATTCTGCACACAGGGAAAGATATTATGTACACCCGGAAGATATTCTGCACGCGAAAGTTCCATTTGACAACTAAGTTTCCAATGAGGTATTTTTTCACAATTCTTGCAAAAAAAAAAAATAGAAATGCATGTCACTGATTCATAAAACCTTTTATCTTTTTGAGGAAAATTTCATAAATCGACTAAAACTTCTGTTGCCTTACGTCTAGAAACCTTCAAACAAGTTTGATAAGACCTTGATGAAATTTAGTTTGTACTCATTTTTCACAAAAGTTTCATTTGCATACACTTATTATTAATTTGTTGCGCATTTTCACATAAGTTTACATTTGCATAGACACGTCTAAGGTCTTCTTATCAACCAGCCTATGTGAAATTATGAAGATTTCGATATGGAATTAAAATTAAAAAGAGAAATTTCATGATAAATTATCTAAATTTGAATATAAAAAACAAAGCAAAAAACATTAGTGAATGAATGATTTATAGCATATGATGCATGTACGTGTGTGTGTTTTAAGAAGAAAAGGGTTGTGTGAAGATAAGTGAAACATGCAATTCTTATGGTAAACACCCTGTTAATTTCTTTCTTTTTTTTTCCTGCAAACACCCTGTTAATTTCATAACATTTTTTGTAGTAGATGTTATAGTAATATACATTTAACCCATTTCATAGATCTTTGACTACGCGGCAGTTAACTTATTTAGAAAAATTCAAGAACTTTTAGTGGAAACTGAAATGTTGTTTCAACTCATTTATCAGATTTTAAATAGGGTAATACAATATTTATTCCCTCAAATTTGCCCTTATTTTAGTTTTAGTCTAAAATAATGCAGGTTTGTGTGAAATTGTAGGGATCAATATTTTAAAGAGAATAAAACTTTAGAGATTAAGCCAAAAACAAGGCAGAATTGAGAGACCAAAGACTGTATTGACCCTTTTGATTTTTTGAAACCGGTTTGATACCAAAATGGAGTGACTGAAAATGGAAAGGGATAACAAAAATAGTTTGAATGCAAAATAGTTTTTATTTTCACGTCGAAAAAATATAATAAATTATTAGTCTTGAATAATGATTTTAAGAGAACAATAATTAAATATTATATATCTTGATATATTCGTCATGAAAAATTATAGTGTTCATTGAATTATATGAAGCTTCTAAAATAATTGTTTCCTCTATGGATTACCGGATTCAAGTATTAAGGCAAACGCAGATCAAGGTTACAAACTTACAATGTAATTCAATTAGAAATACATGTAAAGTTTCATATGAAACCTTTGACCATTTTGATGAAACTTTCATAAACCCTCTAAAACTTTTGCTGCGTTATGGCTCAAAACCTTCAAACAAGTTTGATAAAACTTTAATGAAATTTGACACATTTTTCACAAAATTTTTTATTTGCATCTTTCATTTGCATGTACACTTGTTAATTTGTTTCGCATCTTCACAAAAGTTTTCATTTGCAGACACTTCTCATAAACCTTTGACTCTGTGATCAAGAAAACTTCACTAAGGCATTTTCACACAATTAGAGATGACCTCTTATCTCTTTCCTTAAGTTCATTTTCGGTCATCAAGACAAATCAAGAGAGAGAGAAGAGAGCATCAAGAACTTCAAGAACACAAGAAGTCTAGGGTTTCAAGAAGCAAGGATTTAAGGTAAGAGCTTGAAATCCAAGTGTTTATGCCTTCCAAACTCCTTAGAACTTCCTCTAACCTCTTTTTCACCTTGGAAATCATTTTTAACAAGCAAAATATCAAGAGAATAAAGAGTAAATGGTGATGTCCTAGAGAGAGAAAGCCAAAAATCAAGAGGTAATATCAAAAACATTAATCCTGTTGATTAGTAGGTTGTTGTGGTGGTGGTTGTTGTTGATATTGGCTTGGTTGCTGTTGATTTTGTGAAATTGGGAAGATGAAACCCTAAGATGTTATGCTACCAAAATTTCCATGAATAATGTTAATTTAGTGTTTAAGTAGTTAATGTTGTGATTATAAGTGAAAAGGAAGTGGTTAATCAAGAGAAATCATGAAAACACACTTTCCCTCCTAAGAACTCAAGTTTCGTTTAGGTGCAGAACATAGGGGAGAAGCTGGAATTTTGAAATTTTGATGATTCTATTGGATTTATAAGGGAAAATTGTGTAGGAATATATATGGTCATGATTTTTGGACGTTTGAATGAAAATCTGGAAATTATTGAAATTGAAAGGAAATGTTGTTTGATTTGCTTCACTGAAGGCAGTCTGATTGTGAAATGAATTTCGTTAGTCAAACATAGTCCAAATATTATGAAATTTGGCATGATAAAAGTAGAGATGTAGAGCTTTAATTTGATTAATTTGATAGGTGGTGCCTAATTTTTGGACTTGTATACAAAAAGATATGGATTTTTGAAGTTGTCTCTGTTTCTAGAATGTAATCTAGAATAGGGGAAGTTTTGCAAATATTTGTGAAAAATGTGATAAGGGTAACTAGCTTGGGATATTTTCCCATGAAAATAAACTTAAGAAGCTTCAAATAAACTTTAGAATAAGTCAATTTGGAATTTCCTAGAATTAATTATGATTTTTCAAAGTTGACTAAAAATCTGCCAGTTTCTTGGAAACTGCACTGTGCAGAATTGCACTGTGCATAAACTGTTATAACTATATTAGATAACTAGCAGAATTTGACTTAAAGGTAGTAATAGTACAAATAATAATCAGTTACTTGTAACTCTAATTCTTATAGGAACTGGAAAATTCCCGAGTAGGAACCAAAGTTTAGGACATACCGAGGAATTGAAAAAGGAGTTAGGTAGTAACACTTTCTTTCACACACTTTATGATTATTACATGTTGTGTATGCCATCTTCTGTAACATGAGTATAGTGTCTAGGATATGCATAGTAGATTAGTTGTGGTCTAGGACCCAATGAAGGCATAAAGTTCATATTAGCTTAGTTGTGGTCTAGGACCCAATGGAGGCGCAGAGTTCATATTAGCTTAGTGTGATCTGGGACCCAGCGAAGGCGTAGGGTTAAGCCAGGGTTGCAAATAGTCATTTGGCCTTACATAGTGTGTACACAACATTTTATCATATTGCATGACATGGTGTATTGCATATTTATTTTCACATTTTATATGTCTGAAAAGCATATTGCTACTGATATTCGCTCGAATCTCACCCATTTTCAACAATACAAACATTATAGCTGAAGCTAGTAGCTCGGAAGGCAACGCAACGGCTGTAACCCCCCTATCTTAATTATATCCAAAATATGTAATTAGAATGAAATAAAGACCAATAATTAGCAAAACTCAATTTCAAACCCATATACTAGATGGGGTTTTCACAAATACATTTTGAAATACAATCACCTTGGTCTCACATTCACATTTCGAATACAATTACCACATAAAGACAAATCACATTTATATATACATATCAGAGTGCACAACATAATTCTCGTCCAATTCTGGGTTCCATTCATTAATCAAAGGTATATAGGGAACGTTCACCTGTTACAATTCCTCAAATGGGGATTACACAATCTACTTCGAGTACATAATCAAATATACATCCATAACGAATACAATTATCCCAACTACAATGATAGCCAACTACCAAACTCAAATAACCCAAAAGGAAGTCCTTGTCGCCCTTAGTTGCTTGCCCCTCCTCGAGCCTCTTGCCCTGTCTACATGGTTAGTATGGGAGGGTGAGATTCGAGAGAATCTCAGTAGGTATACATTACCAATATGCATGCAAGATATATGTTTAATGCATGAGATGCTTGCATAACTCATGCTCACACACAATGACAAATCTGCAAGCTCAATGCTTCAATCAACATATCTATGGCCATAGCATACAAAGAAACATAGCTTCAAACATTCATATATGTTACACATAAACATGCAAAGCAATAACATACATCAAAACACCAACACAAATATCAAATACATGTAGGAGAGGTAAGTTCCCTATACTTGTTCTTTCCACGTATGCTCCAGCACAGACTTCTCACGATTAGGGCGAACATGGAACCCTATAAGCAAAGCAAGAATATAGGGTTAATCCCTTTTCCAATTCCTTAACTTTCAAACACTTAAGTTGGTTATCATTTAAGACCCTTAGGTGTCTACTCAAAGCCTAAACACATGATTAAAGGATTGGTAGAAACTTGACCGAAGACCATCCTCCGAAACCTCAAAATCCTATTTTTGGCTGCATCACTCGGGTGATGGATGATGCACTCGAGTGATGGACAACTCATACACGAGTGAGAACGGCTCACTCATGCGAGTGCTTGGCTGAAGGCACAGAAAGAAACCAGAAATGCTCATTGCACTTGAGCGCCAAGATCAACACTTGAGTGATACCCCCATACTCACCCGAGTCCTACAAAGTGTGGTACAGAAAGTGACCACTCAAGAACAACAGAAAACCCAGAGCCAGAAGTGCACTCGAGCACTAGCTCTATCACTCGAGTGAGGGCATAAAACTCGTGAGTGCTAAATCACACTCCTGACAAACTGACTGCGAGTGTTATCCTGAGAAGCGGGCTCATAGTGCAAAAACACATAATCACTCGAGTGAGACCAACTACACTCGAGTGATAACCTATATCACTCGTAGGCACAAAATGCATCCTTACTCCTTTTACTTGCAAGTACAGCCAAAACTGAAGGGGAAAGGGAAAATATAACGCTGTACTTGAGTGAGACCCCTGTTCACTGGAGTGAGGCTCAATCAGAAACCAAAACACAACAGATATCAGAATTTTCCCTAACTTCCAACCTATATTTCCAATGGTCCTAAAACTCTAATCCAAAGATACTTCCACATAATTTTACACAAGGAACCCATTGAAAACCTCAAAACACCCAAAATCACATAAAAATAACATTTTCCCCACTTTGGCCATACTCATTACACATATTACCCAATTTTACCACTTTTACTTTCAATGTTCCCAAACAAACCCAATGACCATATTACACATCTAAACACCATTTTCCACAGAAAAACAACATGCAATTCAAGCAATTACATGTCACATCAAAATCAGGGCAAAATCCACAATTCACATAACTTAACCAAAAATCACAAAACTTAGATCAAAAGGGTATAAATACTCACCTATCCCTCTTTTCCAAGCTAGTTTCTTGATTCTTCATCTTTCAAAATTCCACAAGCTCTAAAACACCTTCTTTCACAAATCTAAAACCATAGCAATGAAGCTCTCATCACTAGGAACGACATTAAAGAAGAGTGTTTAAGCTA
Organism: Inga oerstediana; assembly: GCA_963210345.1. Lineage (NCBI taxonomy): Eukaryota > Viridiplantae > Streptophyta > Magnoliopsida > Fabales > Fabaceae > Inga > Inga oerstediana. The sequence goes on from OY723403.1 coordinate 46,513,681, forward strand.
AAGAGGACAAGAGCAAAGTTAAAACATCACCTTTCCATTTCTCCTTCCACCTTTAAGCTCAACGAAAATAGAGGATGAAGAGAGAGAATGAGATGATGATGAGGGCACAACTTTTTGGCCAAAGAAGGGCCCTTGACCGACCTAGAAAAGAAGAGAGGAGAGAGGAAAGAGTTTGAAATCTTGACCAAATCCAAAGGTTCACATTTTGCCACTTGTCACAATCTCACCACATCTCCCATAAGTTCACATACACACATATGTATGAGATTCCACCCTTTTGATCTCTCAACAATCAATCCTAACCATTAATCTTGAAGTTACCAATGTGTTTTCTCTTTGTAATTGACCAATTGGTCGGTAAATTTACCATTTTGCCCCTAATTATGGTAATTGCTTTAAAATCACCATCAAACACATTTCTCATTCTTTTAGCTACAATATGCACCCTCCCTATATTTTAAGTCAATTTAGATGTTAATCCACAATTGAACTTAAATATAGGGTTTCGGCACTGCTCACAACACATTCAAATCTCAAATCTCATCATAATCTCTAAAAGGTTATTTATCACTAATCAAATCCACTTTTGTAGTCATTTAGGATCCTGCTAAATTGGGCTCAGCAATCTACTTCTTTCAGGCTTATTCTCTAGCCTCAAATCTCAAAATTCGGGGTATTACAATGGCTATCAGTGAATAGAGCCCCGGTGCATATCGAAGTTACCATAGTTTTTTATGTTTGTACTTTTATTTCTTTTGAATACTTTGTACATTTGTATATATCTTTTAAAGCCTACGAGGATTTTCCTATATTGTAAACAAGTACTTAATGTCAGTATGTTTCTACTATTTCTGTACGCCTTACAAAACTATGTGCTTAATACTCTATAAATGTCAAAATGTTAAGGGGTTTGACACTATTGGTATCAAAGCTAAAAGTTGTTCTGACATGATCAGAATAGTATACTAATATGGTCTTGTTTATAGGTTGTCAGGATTGATGCGTAGAGTAGCAGTCTGTGGAGACGAGGACACCCAGGAGGTAGGTCTGAGTCAGACCGGTATTTGGGCCGCAGCCGAGACTCAAGCTAGTACCCAGAGAGGTGGTGGGAGATTTTGAGCTGCTACTCTCTAATGAGTTAGAGTATGAGTTCTGTGTTGCTACTCTCTCCAGAGCCAGACTAATACATGTGAGATATGACTTGAGACTAGATTAAAGGTTCTGGGAGTATGCCAAGCATAGATATTTATGGGCTTTTGAGAAGTATAGCATGCCTATAGACTAGTACCTCACATATTTAGATTATATGGATTTACTTTTTTGGAAGCAAGTTCCACTGAGATTGGACTATCCAGATGAGGTGTAGATTTACACGATGATGTATTTCTTTCCAAACACATCATTTTGGGCTAGGAAGAAGAATGATATAATGGAATGGGGCCCGAATGATCATTTTATCAAGTTCATGGATCACATGACACCGTATATGGCGCAGTACATGTACGACAACGTGTAGAAAGTCTATACCTAGTATTTTGGTGACCGCAGGTAGTCATCATGACTGTTGAGACGAGGTCAGTCATAGGGTACTGGTAGATAGAAGAGGATAGAGGCTGTATCTTCATTTTAGCACTGGTATACAAAAGTTAAACTTGCTCAACCTAGGAAATCTAGGATAGGTGATGTAACCCCCTGCCGTAATTAATATCCGGATTATGCAATTAACGTGAAATAGAGACCAATAAGTCAAAACAACAATTATAAACCCATCAACCAGACGGGGTTTTCACAATCACGTTTCGAAATCATTTAAAACACGGTCTCATATTTACACTCCGAATATAATTACTATGCGAAGATAAATTACATTTATACAATTATCAGAGTACGCAATATAAATTCCCGACAATTCCGGGTCTCATATCTTCGCTCAATAATCATAGGGCACATTAGCCCCTACAACTCAACTAACAGGGATTACACAAATCTCTATCGAATACATAGCCAAATACTGATCCATATACAGATACATAATCCCAATAACGCAATGATAACCAACTAATAAGCTCTCACCCAAAACGAGTCCTCTTCGTCCTTGGATGCTTGCTTCATCCTCAATCTTCCTTCCCTGTCTAAAATGTTGATAGGGGAGGGTGAGATTCTGGGGAATCTCAGTAGGAAACAGGTACCAGTATGCATGCAAGATAAGTATTTAATGCATGACATGCTTGCATCACAATAACACATGTTCACATAATGATATATCCGCATGCTCAATGTTCACACAATATACTCATGGCCATAGTAAAAATAGAACAGAGCTACAATCATTCTCATATGTTTCACATAATTCAAGCAAGGCAATAACATGCATCAATACACAAATACAATTATCAATACATGCAGGAGAGGTAAGTTCCCTACACTCTTTCCACGTAAGCTCCAGCTCCGGCTGCTCACGATCAGGGTGATCATCAAATCCTATCACCAAAACCAAGGATATAGGATTAATCCCTTTTCCAATTCCTTTACTTTTAGACACTCAAGTTGGTTATCATTATTGCCCTTTAAGTGCCCTCAAACACCTCAATCCATAGCTCTAAAGGGTTGGAAGACTATCCCCAAAGATCCCCTTTTGAACACTCAAACTTGATATTTTTCACTGCCTCACTCGAGCACAGAAGCTCTCACTCGAGCACAAGTACGGACATCACTCGAGCACAAGAGGCTCACTCGAGCACGCTGCCCATACCCGCGAGCACAAGAGAAAGTGAGACCGCGAGTGAGCACCCGAGAGCACCCAACGCTCTCCAAGCACTGGATCACTCGAGCACACCACCCTCACCCGCGAGCACACACCTCTCACCCGCGAGCACATACGGCTCACTCGAGCAGATGCCCACCACCCGCGAGTGAGAAGGCACACTTCTTGCACCTTGCCCGCGAGTAAAGACCAGAAAGCAACCCTTCACTCTGGACTCTCACTATCACTCGAGCAGGCCATGCTCTCTCTCGAGCACAAAGCGATGTGCTCGAGCATTGCTCATAAATCCCAGGCGCACTCGAAGCAAAACAAGGGAAAACTCACCCATCACTCGAGCAGGTTCTTCCTCTGCTCGAGCAACATTCATCCCTCACTCGAGCACACCCCTGTCTGCTCGAGTGAATCTATCAGATTCCAGAAAACGCAGCAAACTTACCACATTTTCCTAACTCTTGCCCAATTGATCCAAATGGACCAAGAACCTCTACCAAAGCCACTCCCACACAAAATCACTCACTGAATTCAATGGTATCAACAGAATTACCAAAATTCCATTCCATTAACAAGCTTTGGTCTAGGGCATCATAATCATCAATTCTCTAAATCAACAACCTCACACATTTCATTCCCAAATCCATTCTATCTATTCAAAACTCATACCAATATACCATTTCCAATGCCATATCATGCCAAACTACCCATTACCCATATTTTCGAAATTAGGGCAATAATTCCAGAAATTCCAAACATAATCATTTGGCAATGAAACATAGATAGAAGGATTGGTTTCACATACCTTATCCACTTTCTCAAAGACACACTTTGATTCTCCAAACTTCACATTTTCGTGATTCTTCAAATCACCACCAATGGAGAAGCTACAACCATCAAATTGAAGCTCTCAACTCAATGATCAACATTTATGAAAAGGATTTGAGCAAAGGAAGCCATTTACTCACCTTTTCCCAAGCTTTTCTTCTTCCTCTTCTTGCCTCAAGGTCGCCGGAAATGGAGAGGAAGAGAAGAGAGAGAAACCGAGAGAGAGAAGAGAGGAGATGGAGATGATGGTGATGTGTCATCACTTATGCCTCATCCAAGGGTCCTCACTTTGCCACTTGTCACCATCTCACTTCAACTCTCATGGGCTCACATGCACACACATACACATGATTATGCCTCATGCTCCACCACACAATCAATCCTAGCCATTGATCTTGAAGCTACCAATGAGTTTCCTCCTCGGTAACCGATCAACTGGTCGGTAACTTCACCGCTTTGCCCCTGATTATGGAAATTCACTTGGAATTACCATCAACTCATTTTCATATTTCATAATCACAATTTGGACTCTTGCTAAACCAGGCTTAGCAGTCCACTTAATTAGATAATTATTCTCAATAATTATCATTAGCCCTTAATCAGAAATTGGGATGTTACATTTCTCCCTCCGTTCAATAAATTTCGTCCTCGAAATTTGTTCCACCACTAAGGGCATAAACTCCGGACGCTTCTTCACGACAGCTTCCGTTTCACAATTCATTTCACATTGGATGGTCCCTTCTAGACCACCTACACAATGGAGCGTCTCAACTTGATTCTTGTAAGAATCTTAAACCATAAATGCAACCCTAGTTGCCATAAACTGCAATCGGCCCATATCACGATTGCCACCCGAACACCATCATCACATTATCACAATATCAAACGACAGCCTCAGCTGTATACACAAGCACTCATGCCTTCACTGTATCCACTGTCACAGCATTACCCTCACCCGTACACCCACCAATGATTCCACTAGTGGTAACCGAGACTTTCGGGTATTCACAACAATCACATTGCCGTATCAAATTCTACGGCATTACCCTCACCCATCCGGGGCTTTTGGGTTTCAATCACAATGTTCTTGACAAATTCACATTGATGCGTGACGATTGTCACAAGACGACAGCACCCACGGCTGTATACACAACTATACGTAGCTTTCGCCACTTATACAAATACACATTGCCCTTCCGGCATTCTCATCACAACACATATCACAGATTCAGGTCACTCCAGAGTCTCAATCTCTTCTATCCAAAGTACCTGACTGTAATGGTCCACCTAGAATCTCAGTCTCTTCTATCCAGGCGACCGGTTGAGAGTCTCAATCTCCCAACACTACCATCATGCTCTTGCACCACACAAAGCAACTACAACGGCAGTTCAACGGCCGAGCTAGAGATGACCAGCGTCAATCCCTATACGGCTCACGCTGACCTGCACATGCTGCATTGCACCTTAACATAATTCACACATGTCACATTCACAACAACACACATCGCAGATTCTAATTTTACGCACCGTCTTTCGGCCTTGGGTCAACACCAGTGCAACCAACCTGGTGGCTAGCCATGCTGGCCATGTTGGGGTAATTGCCCTCACACACGAGAACCCCCGATCATGTAGTCGAATTAGCCATCAGCTGAATTAGTTCTGCTCTGCTACACAACAATACCTCAGTCCCAGCTTATCCACAATGTTCACAGGTTCACAATCACACTCCACTCTCATCCCCTTTCTCCGCCGAGAAGACACACAGTCTTGACCCGAACCGTTGTTAGCTACTCAGGGACTATCGACGTGGCAGTGCATACACATAGCCCTATAGCTCATATAGCTATCCGGCTTTCACAAATGGCCCGTCGGCCTTCACAAATAGCCTTTCGGCTTTTCACATATCACACCCACCCCGCTGGCAGCCTCGATCGGCAACCCTACCAGACGGCTCCGTCGGCAGCCTCAACCGGCAATCCGACCAACGGCACATAACTCCCTCGCAAAGGAGAACGGGTGGAATCACAATGCACAATTGCAACAAGCTGGAACCAGGTATCTCAACAACTTCACCTTTAACATCTCAAACTCTTTCCACGTACTGGGATCCTTCAAGACCCCTTTCACAACACAACTTGACCCCAAAGTTTTAGCTCCCGAAGCCATAGTTATCATATCATTCTCGCATCAACCTCGAGCCTTTGCCCAACACAATTCCCAACATCACATTCACCACGCTTCCGCTGCACACTCTGAGGTCTTTATCCTCATCTGTGCCTTCACAATGTTAAGTTGATTTAACAGGAGTCCCATAGGAATCTCCCACCACAACTGACAACATTCACAACGTATATTCATCTATGTAAGACCTTGGCCCGATTCAGCTCGAATCATTAAAAGCCCTAATCAACACATCGTTAAGAGCCCATACTCCTAACGTCCTCATAGTTCTACTCTACGATTCAACATCACGGTAATTGCTCTCCACGGTTCATTATCAAGGTGGCTGCACTCTAGGGTTCATCGTCACAGTGGCTCCACTCTAGGGTTCATCGTCATGGTGGCTCCACACTACGCTACTGCACTCAGTGCTTCACTCAGTCCACTGACTGGTCAGCCCCTCCGGTCAGAGTTTCCCGTAGGTAGCCCTTTCCAATCGGATCTCACCGTAGGTAGCCCTTTCCGATCGGACCTCACCGTAGGTAGCCCTTTCCGATCACAAGTCCCCGTAGATAGCGTTCTCCGATCCGAATCCTCCGTAGATAACTTTCTCCCTGTGCTGGATTAACAACCAACACTCTCAGAATACCAAATACACCTTTCAGTTCACTTCTAGTACCATACCCTGGTACCACAGACTATTGAGGTCAAATCCAATTCCTAAGAATCAACCCAGCTATTGAGTCCAATCCTTAGATCACAACTCATCTTTCAAACCTCAACCTTAGTTGAACTGGGAAATTACTTCCCTCATTTCCACGGAGCATCACAACTCCTATACAAATCCAGATATCTCCGCCAGCCTAAGGCACACCAGCCCCCTAGGTCTTAAGGCCTTTACACACATAAGATCAGTATGACATTACTACATGTAACACCATACCACCTTGGGTTACATACCCAACATCTAGGTTAGTCCTGATACATAGAACATCAATATCAAACATCTTGGAAACCATTTTCTTCGGTTCTCAAATCAGATGAGGGGTTTGATTACAACCACCTCCGGGTTTACACCTCAAGTTCTCGGACGAATCACTATATCTTTCGATTACACAATGATTCTCCGCTCTAGCATAACCAACAATGTATACACATACTCCACTAATCTCTTATGTCCACAATAACAAATCACACATGTGTATACATATTCACTATCACAATACATCATCTACCACCAAGGTAGAGATCTAAGAGAGCTATCCTAGCAAATTCCCATACTTGCCAGGAACTATAGCTCTGATACCAAAATGTAACCCCCTGCCGTAATTAATATCCGGATTATGCAATTAACGTGAAATAGAGACCAATAAGTCAAAACAACAATTATAAACCCATCAACCAGACGGGGTTTTCACAATCACGTTTCGAAATCATTTAAAACACGGTCTCATATTTACACTCCGAATATAATTACTATGCGAAGATAAATTACATTTATACAATTATCAGAGTACGTAATATAAATTCCCGACAATTCCGGGTCTCATATCTTCGCTCAATAATCATAGGGCACATTAGCCCCTACAACTCAACTAACAGGGATTACACAAATCTCTATCGAATACATAGCCAAATACTGATCCATATACAGATACATAATCCCAATAACGCAATGATAACCAACTAATAAGCTCTCACCCAAAACGAGTCCTCTTCGTCCTTGGATGCTTGCTTCATCCTCAATCTTCCTTCCCTGTCTAAAATGTTGATAGGGGAGGGTGAGATTCTGGGGAATCTCAGTAGGAAACAGGTACCAGTATGCATGCAAGATAAGTATTTAATGCATGACATGCTTGCATCACAATAACACATGTTCACATAATGATATATCCGCATGCTCAATGTTCACACAATATACTCATGGCCATAGTAAAAATAGAACAGAGCTACAATCATTCTCATATGTTTCACATAATTCAAGCAAGGCAATAACATGCATCAATACACAAATACAATTATCAATACATGCAGGAGAGGTAAGTTCCCTACACTCTTTCCACGTAAGCTCCAGCTCCGGCTGCTCACGATCAGGGTGATCATCAAATCCTATCACCAAAACCAAGGATATAGGATTAATCCCTTTTCCAATTCCTTTACTTTTAGACACTCAAGTTGGTTATCATTATTGCCCTTTAAGTGCCCTCAAACACCTCAATCCATAGCTCTAAAGGGTTGGAAGACTATCCCCAAAGATCCCCTTTTGAACACTCAAACTTGATATTTTTCACTGCCTCACTCGAGCACAGAAGCTCTCACTCGAGCACAAGTACGGACATCACTCGAGCACAAGAGGCTCACTCGAGCACGCTGCCCATACCCGCGAGCACAAGAGAAAGTGAGACCGCGAGTGAGCACCCGAGAGCACCCAACGCTCTCCAAGCACTGGATCACTCGAGCACACCACCCTCACCCGCGAGCACACACCTCTCACCCGCGAGCACATACGGCTCACTCGAGCAGATGCCCACCACCCGCGAGTGAGAAGGCACACTTCTTGCACCTTGCCCGCGAGTGAAGACCAGAAAGCAACCCTTCACTCTGGACTCTCACTATCACTCGAGCAGGCCATGCTCTCTCTCGAGCATGTTCTTCGCTCACTCGAGCACAAAGCGATGTGCTCGAGCATTGCTCATAAATCCCAGGCGCACTCGAAGCAAAACAAGGGAAAACTCACCCATCACTTGAGCAGGTTCTTCCTCTGCTCGAGCAACATTCATCCCTCACTCGAGCACACCCCTGTCTACTCGAGTGAATCTATCAGATTCCAGAAAACGCAGCAAACTTACCACATTTTCCTAACTCTTGCCCAATTGATCCAAATGGACCAAGAACCTCTACCAAAGCCACTCCCACACAAAATCACTCACTGAATTCAATGGTATCAACAGAATTACCAAAATTCCATTCCATTAACAAGCTTTGGTCTAGGGCATCATAATCATCAATTCTCTAAATCAACAACCTCACACATTTCATTCCCAAATCCATTCTATCTATTCAAAACTCATACCAATATACCATTTCCAATGCCATATCATGCCAAACTACCCATTACCCATATTTTCGAAATTAGGGCAATAATTCCAGAAATTCCAAACATAATCATTTGGCAATGAAACATAGATAGAAGGATTGGTTTCACATACCTTATCCACTTTCTCAAAGACACACTTTGATTCTCCAAACTTCACATTTTCGTGATTCTTCAAATCACCACCAATGGAGAAGCTACAACCATCAAATTGAAGCTCTCAACTCAATGATCAACATTTATGAAAAGGATTTGAGCAAAGGAAGCCATTTACTCACCTTTTCCCAAGCTTTTCTTCTTCCTCTTCTTGCCTCAAGGTCGCCGGAAATGGAGAGGAAGAGAAGAGAGAGAAACCGAGAGAGAGAAGAGAGGAGATGGAGATGATGGTGATGTGTCATCACTTATGCCTCATCCAAGGGTCCTCACTTTGCCACTTGTCACCATCTCACTTCAACTCTCATGGGCTCACATGCACACACATACACATGATTATGCCTCATGCTCCACCACACAATCAATCCTAGCCATTGATCTTGAAGCTACCAATGAGTTTCCTCCTCGGTAACCGATCAACTGGTCGGTAACTTCACCGCTTTGCCCCTGATTATGGAAATTCACTTGGAATTACCATCAACTCATTTTCATATTTCATAATCACAATTTGGACTCTTGCTAAACCAGGCTTAGCAGTCCACTTAATTAGATAATTATTCTCAATAATTATCATTAGCCCTTAATCAGAAATTGGGATGTTACAGGTGACCCCTTAGGAAGTCATATGTATAATTATGTCATAGTGTATAAAAGAGGATAAGACATATTGTACAGTAGTTATATGTTATATGATGTTAAGAGCTTTCCATAACTGCTGTAAATATCAAATGTATGATGTACATGACATACTTGTGTACCTGACATTTTGAGAAATGACAAAAATGCCCTTGTGTACATATGAGGTTATTTCTTCTCTATTTTCACATAGTGAAGTACAAAGATGGTACAACCACGTGGTAGACCATGAGTGAGGCATAATAATCACATACCAGACCCTCAACCTGATCCAATATAGTAACATATATTAGGTATGTTAACACAACAACAGGCCATAATGAATGATATTAGGGAAGAGCTGTATGCGGTACAACAGAGACAAGAGAGGTTAGAACACCCTATAAGGTCAGAAGGAAAGCATAATCCACCAGAGCAACCTTATCTGGGGCCGCCACTGCTGTTTGTTTATGAGATAAATAGTTTTCAAACATGGCTGAAATGGTTTAGTAGACAACAACCTCTTGCTTTCCGAGCGAGATTTGATCCTCTATAAGTAGAAGACTGGTTATCTAGATTGGATAAAATTTTCTCAATGCTGATGTGCCCTGATGACATCAAGATATAGCTAGCCATCTATAAACTAGAAGGAGATATAGATAGATGGTGGAGGAATATAGAGTTTATTCTGTGGGTAGGGAATATTTTGGTAACATGGGAAGTATTCCAAGAAAAAATTAATGAAAGATATTTCCCTTAATCGGATAGACTAGAGAAAGAAAAACAATTCCTCAATATATGTCAGGATGACAAAGGGAGTTTTGATGAATACTTGGTATGGTATATCCGATTGTCTCGATATTCCTTATACCTAAGACATCGAGATGACAAGGAGTGAAGTTTTGATATGGTGCAGGGGTTGAAGCCAGAGCTAAAGGAGAATATGGTTTCAAAGCAATTTATAGAGTTCAACAAGCAATTAAAGAGTGCCGAATCACTGAGAATAACTTGTTGAGCTTGCATTCTGATAGAGGCAACAATAATAAGGGTGCGACTATTAGTGGGAGTTCATCCAAGAAATGCAAAGAACTAAGTGTACTACCCAGAGGCAAAAAGAAGAAGCTAAGTCAGATTGGGGGTTATGGTAATCAGAGACCCTCAAATGGCAGAACATGCTGGCATTGTTGCAAGTCATTCCATCCTAGTAAAGCATGTAATAATGCACCAACCATACAGGCTCTAGCTACACAGAAAATCTATTATCAATATTAGGAACCAAGGCATTTTCCTAAGGATTGCCTATAACAACAACAACCAGTAGAGCTTACACCAAGAGCTCAGGGCAAGGCCTACACGATAACTCAAGAAGAGGCTAGAAAATCCCCTGAACTGATTCAAGGTACGGATTCTTTTAATGGCAATTCAATATAAGTAATGTATGATTTGAGTGATAGTCATTCATGCATTACATAATAACTATGCAAGATGGCAAGGCCCGAGTGTACAAAAATTTTCATATGACTTGGTTGTGTCTACACCCATGGGTGTTAGAGTATCATAACCAATTTCCATTTAAGTTGCATAATAAATGCTGAGGGATGTGAATCAACCATGAAATTGATCTATCTACTATTTCACGGCTTGGAAGTGGTTTTTGAAATTGACTAGTTGATAGAAAATAATATGTTGCTAAATTGTGAAAACAAAAGAGTCATTTATCCTAATCCACAACCACAAGTCAATACAAAAATCAACCTTAACTTTCTTTCAGTAGTCTAGGCTGAGAGATAGTTGCATGAAAGTTGTCAGGGGTACATGGTAATCTTTTCCATGAAATCAGAAATTGGAATCACATTTGAAAGTTTTTAGTATTCTTTTCCATGAAAGTTATTCTTTTCCCTGTGGTAAATGAGATTTTTGAGGTGTTTCTGGAAGATATTAGTGGAATACCTCTAGATAAGAAAGTTGAATTTGTGATTGACCTTAGGCCTATAGCAGAACCAATATCTAAAGTCCATACAGAATAACCCCACATGAGATGGTAGAATTAAAAGAGTAGATTGGAGAATTGCTAGAAATTGGTTCATTAGATTTAGTGTTTCACTAAGGGGAGCTCTAATGCTATTTGTTAGAAAGAAAGACAGAAGCCTATGACTCTGTATTGATTACAGGGAGATGAACAAGGTGACCGTTAATAATAGAAGATGTACCAAACACTACTTTTAGGACCAGATATGACTATTACGAATTCCTTGTAATGCCATTTGGGCTGACCAATGCACCTGTCGTATTCATGGACTATATGAATTGAATTTTCTGTTCGTATTTGGACAAATTTATGGTAATCTTACTTGATGATATTCTGCTATACTCATATAATATATTAGAACATGAACAACAATTGAGAACATGAGACAAGTACGGACAGGTTGATGCTTGCTCTGGAACATTTATATGACAAGTAAGGATATAACGATATAATAAGTAGGGATAAAGCAATCATTTTGGTCTAGAACAAAATCATCACTTTGATCCTGAATAGTGCACAGCATATGGGCAGTAAGGGTTAAATAGTTAGTTAACCCTAAACCCTGAATAGGTAGACATAGTTTCAACAGACATATTTGCAGACATATAAAGTGGCAGTAAGTCCTGGTGTACATGTTTGTAAAAGGAAATAAGACCTGAGGTGCATGTTTGCATGGGGCAGTATCCCTAGGCAGTAAGACCTGACAAGTGCTTTGTGCCATATAGAACAGTGTTGAACACATTAAGGGATACACAACTCCATGCCAAGCTGAGCAGGTGTGAGTTTTGGCTTTTGGAAGTTAAATTTCTGGGTCATGTAGTCTCACAACAAGTGGTCTTAGTAGATCCAAACAAGATGAAAGCAGTATTGAATTGGAAAAGGCTAGAAACTGTTTTGAGATACATAATTTTTTGGGTCTTGCTGGGTATTATCGACAGTTTATACAGAATTTCTCCAGAATAACTTTGCCGTTGACAAAGTTAACACAAGAAAACTCAACATTTTGTGTGGGACAATAGTTGTGAGAGGAACTTCACAGAGCTGAAACATAAATTAGAAACAACACGAGTATTAACAATCCCAAATCTGTAGTTGACCCTCGTGGTCTACACAAATGACAGTAGGCATGGATTGGGAAGTTTTTAATGCAACATGGCCATGTAGTAGCTTATGCATATAGACAATTAAAGCATTTAGAAAAGAATTATTCCACACATGATCTTGAGTTAGCAGCAATTGTGTTACACTAAAAATCTGGAATCACTATCTCTATAGTGCGACCGTAGAGCTGTATCTATACGATAAAAAAGAACTAAATATGAGAAATCACATATGGATGGAGCTGCTTTAAGATTACGACATGGAGATAAAGTACCATTTAGGAAAGGCCAATGTCGTTATTGACGCATTGAGTCATAAACCAGAGCAGGTGGTGACCATGATGATTTGTGAGTATAACTAATCGAGGATTTTAGAGATTTCAATATGGTTAATCAAGTTGTGATTTATGGCAATAAAGTCAGTCAGGAAGGAACATGTGATTGAATATGAAAATGTTGATTTACGGGATAGTTTGACTTGTAAAGTCACACCTGACTGAGTTATTGATCGGCAGGAGAAATAGCTTGACCACGGGAGCATCCCCCGTTCATCAAAGTTTTTTGGAAAGGGTTAGTTCCTAAAGAAGCAACATGGGAAGCGGAAGGAGATATGTGGAAATGTTACCCAGAACCTATGGCTATGTACATATAGCAAATTTTGGCAACAAAATTTATTTAATGGGGGAGAGCTGTAACACCCCATTTCTATTCACCAATATGCCTTGTAAATCTTTATGGCATTCAATGAAATAAAATGGTGAATTTTGGTGAACTGGAATGTGCTGCCAATGTGATTTATTGTGAGGCAGTGAGATTGTCACGTGTTTTCAGATAACCAAATGATGTCAAATAAATGTGACATTTACCAGAATAAAAGTAGATATGTCAAGCTTTAATTTGATAGTTCATATAAGTCATTTGAACTTGTACACTAAGAGTTATGTACTTTTGAAGTCAGCTAGGTAAAACTGGCAAGTTTATGTGACAGTGTCCAATAAGTGGAAATTTTGGAATTCTGTGAGTCCAGTTGGCTAAAGAAAATATTTTTTCTTTAAAAAAACTTAATAAGAGTCACATAGTCCTTAGAACCATTGTAATTGGACATCTATAAATAAAAACATGAATTTTCAAAGTTTGATGAAAATTCTATCAGCTTGTGCGAAAATCACAAAAAATGTATGGGACCAATAGTCATTTAGTTAAATAAAATTAAAAGCCCATGTTTTATCTTATTATTATGGTTGGGACGTCTAAAAAGGGAAGGAAATTGAAAAATAAGATGCTTGGCTTCAGTTAAATTAAGAGGGAATAATTGGTAGCCAAGTCAAACTCAAAGTTGAAAAGTCAAAAGTAGAAATGACAAGTGATTGATTTCTTGAAGAGAGAGGATCATGATAATTCATGAAACAAGCTCATTTCCCTTTTCTTATGGTAATTTCGGTCAAGAGAGAAAATAGTGGAGGAAAATAATTACTTGGGTAAATATGATGCCATATGTCTTGAATTTGAGCCAAGTAATTAAATATGAGTCATAAAAACAAGGGCACATGGGAAATTGGCATAAAATATATTCATGCAAGAGAGATAAAGAGGATATTTCAAGAGCTCATCTTTTCCCATTTAAGACTTCATGATGGCAAGAAATTAGAAGAAGGAAAGAGAATAATACGGGCCAAGTACAAAGAAAAGGATGATGGAAAATTAAAGGCCATGTAATAATTTTATTAAAAAAAGAGATTACAATAAGAGATGACCTCTTATCTCTTTCCTTAAGTTCATTTTCGGTCATCAAGACAAATCAAGAGAGAGAGAAGAGAACATCAAGAACTTCAAGAACACAAGAAGTCTAGGGTTTCAAGAAGCAAGGATTTAAGGTAAGAGCTTGAAATCCAAGTGTTTATGCCTTCCAAACTACTTAGAACTTCCTCTAACTTCTTCTTCACCTTGAAAATCATGTTTAACAAGCAAAATCTCAAGAGAAGAAAGAATGAATAGTGATGTCCTAGAGAGAGAAAGCCAAGAAATCAAGAGGTAATCTTAAGAACATTAATCCTGTTGGTTAGTAGGTTGTTGTTGATATTGTCTTGGTTATGTTGATTTTGTGAAATTGAGAAGATAAAGCCCTAAGATGTTATGCTGCTAAAATTTCCATGAATAATGTTTGTTTAGTGTTTAAGCAGTTAATGTTGTGATTATTAGTGAAAAGGAAGTGGTTAATCAAGAGAAATCATGAAAACAGACTTTCCCTCCTAAGAACCTAAGTTTTGTTTAGGTGCATAACATAGGGGAGGAGTTGAAATTTTAAAATTCTAGTGATTACATTTGATTTAGATGGGAAAATTATGTGGGAATATATGTGTTCATGATTTTTGAATGTTTGTATGCAAATTTGGAAATTAATGAAATCGAAAGGAAATGCTGTTTGATTTGCTTTACAGGAGGTAGTCTGATTATTAAGCGAACTTTGTTAGCAAAATTAGTCCAAATATTATGAAATTTTGTAAGATTAAAGTACAGATGTAGAACTTTAATTTGATAGGTGGTTTATAATTTTTGGACTTGTATACTAAAAAATATGGATTTTTGAAGTTGTGTCCTATTTCTGAAATGTAATATGGAACAGGGGAAGTATTACTAATTTATGGGGAAAATGAGATAACAGTAACTAGCTTTAGGTATTTTTCCATATACACTTAAAGAGCTTCACACAGGCTTTGGAATCAGTCAATTTGGAATTTCCTAGAATTAATTATGATTTTTCAAAGTTGACTGAATATCTTCCAATTTCTGGGAACAGTGAAACTGCACTATGCAGAATTGTACTGTGCAAAACTTATTATAACTACAATAGGTAACTAGTAGAATTTGACTTAAAGGCAGTAATAGTACAAGTAATAATTAGTTACTTGTAACTCTCATTTTTATAGGAACTAGAAATTTCCCAAGCTAGAACCAAAGTTTAGGATAGACCGAGGAATTGAAAAAGGAGTCAGGTAGTAACACTTTCTTTCACATGCCTTGTGATTATTGTATGTTGTGTATGCCATCTTCTGTAACATGAGCATAGTGTTTGGCACACGCATATTAGCTTAGTTGTGGTCTGGGACCAAACGAAGGCACATAATTTATATTAGCTTAGTTGTGGTCTGGGACCCAGCGGAGGTGCAGAGTTCATGTTAGCTTAGTTATGGTCTGGGACCCAACGGAGGTGCAGGGTTAAGCTAGGGTTGCAAACAGTTGTTTGGCCTTAGACAGTATGCACACATCATTCTATTATCTTGCATGACATGGTGTATTACATATCTATTTTCACATTTTATATGTCTGAAAAGCATGTTACTACTAAGATTCACTCAAATCTTGCCCTTTTTCAACAATACAAACATTACAACTGAAGCTAGCGACTCGGAAGGCAAGGCAGCGGCTACTGGTAAATAGAGTCCCAATGCATGCCGAAGCTACCGTAGTTATTTATGTTTATACTTTTGTTTCCTTTGAACACTTTATACATTTGTATTTATTTTTCAAACCTACAAGGAATTTCCTTAAAAAATGTTAAGAGCAATAAGGTGAGACAAAAGCCTCAGTAACCAATATTCCATCTCATCATACATGCTAATATGTGCTAGTGAGATGTCAAGTGGGACAAAAAGTTATAGTACACATCATGTCATCCCAATAATCTCATAATTATACACGTAAACAAATTCAAAAGCCTCAGTAACCAATATTCCAACTCATCATACATGCCAATATGTGCTAGTGAGATGTCAAGTAGGACAAAAAGTTATAGTACACATCATGTCATCCCAATAATCTCATAATTATACACGTAAACAAATTCAAGTCTCTCCCAAAGGAGTTATGTAAACATAAAAACCTGAGAAGGCCTATCCTTATCTATATGGAGATGTATACATAAGCTACAAGCCCATACGGGCCTATTCCTTTTTCTTAGAAATGAAAGAGCTACTAGAGCCTATCCTTCCCTTTAGGATGAATGAGTCATGTAGGCTTATCCCTATAGGAACAAACAAGCCACGTAGGCCTATCCCTATAGAGATGAAAGAGCCACATAGGCCTATCTCAATAGGGATGAATGAGCCTTATACGACTATCCCGATGGGGACAAGTAACCAACCCAATGTGCACCAATGAGAGGTCTTATCATGTGATAGTGTTTTTCTCACACACAAGCCACAAGGTCCTATTCCTTTGTCTTAGGAACGAAAAGAGCTACAAGAGCCTATCTTTCTCTTTAAGATAAATAAGCCACAAAGGTCAATCTCATTAGGGATGAATAACCACCCAATGTGCTCTAGGGAGGTTTTATCATGTGATAGTTTCTCTATCCAACTATTCTCTATCAATCACAACCAAACAACATCACAACAACAACTCATGCATTATATCTCATAATTACTCATGGTCATGCTCTTCTAAAATCAATAGTCAAGGCAAAGACTCTTTTCTTATACTTTACACTTTAATTTCAAAATCACAAATCTCAAAAGACAATTTTCTCAAATAAAGAGTATATGTCATACTAATAGAAGGTCCATATCTTATTTCATAATATAATAATATCAAAATATATCAAAAGCAAGACATTAACATTTATGACAAGTGGAAGGTGGGTTACCTTTCACTAATGCTAAGCTTACCACTATAATTCAAAATCCAAGCTCAACACCAATAAGTCACAATTTAATCCACACAATTCATATCATCTCCACTATTAGCTTACAACTAATTAAGTGATTATAAATGATAATTAGAGGCCTTAAGACCCTCTTGAGACCCCACTCTCAAACTTAATGAATCATAAGTCATCCTAACATGATCTTTAGGTCTCTAATACCTCAAGCAGCTTATCTAAACCAATAAACAACCTCCAATTACTAAAATCATTCAATATTCTGAATTTTATAGCTTAGGATTTACCTCAAAAACACCAATTTCATAAAATCAAGCTTAGACAACAATCTAAACTGATTAAAGCTCTAATCCAACCCATATTAACATAACCCAATCATCAAAACTCATTTCCAAACATCACATTATCATAACTTTGTGATAATCTATCTTTAAAGTCAAACCCTAGCTAAAAAATCCATATAACCTCAAATCCAAACAAATTAAACTAGTTACATCTTCATCTATCCCATATAACTCATTTAAACTCAAAATGTTCAATGAAAACATCATCCATTTTGAAATTTAGGTGAAACCCTAGATTTTCAAAACATTAAAATCAAGAAGAAAAGAAAGAAATCAAGGTAGAATCACTTGGGTGTTAGGAATCTTGAAAATACTCCCAATAGGTTGGAGATACAAACCCTAGCAAAGCTTAGGCACTTGAGCTCTCTGAATGACCAGTGCCTGGGCCCTTACCTGAGTGCTTAGGCACTGGCGCTCTCTGCTTCTATTAGCCTTAGATAGTGCCTAGGCCCTCATTCGAGCTCCTAGGCTCTAAAATTCCCTTTCTCATTTCCTACCTTTCTAAATCTTATTCCAATAGCTCTTGCAATATCCCAAATTTCCTGACTAAAGGCTAGAGAATAAGCCTGAATAAGGCAGACTACTAAGCCCAGTTCAGAAAGAGTCCTAAGAATGTCAAGAGATAAAGACTCTAGGGGACTATGTGATTTGGTCTTGTAAGGTAGAGAGCCCAGTTTGCGTAGGCAGTGTGATTAAACTATCAGTTCAGATATGCACGTGACACATATACGGTGCCATTGGTTGGTTGAAAGATGCCGCCCAGCTATGTCATGAGGTATGGGACTGATTGGTCAATAAAAATATGCCAGTATAGGTGTGTATATGGCATTTTTAAGGCAGACATATGTACTCTACGTTTTTGAAAGAAGACACCGGTATGTGGCACTATGTGGGACCCACACACATATACTCTGACCTGGAATCATTTGTCAGGCCTTGGTATACGTGAAGCAATCTTGAGTAAGTCCCGAGTGAAACCCGAGTAAACACCAATAAAGTAACTTTATTAAAGTAGCTTTAATAAAATTAGTCATGATAACTAATGAGAACACAACTTTTATGGTGGCACCACAAGAGAATGACAAGTGTCCCTTTATCATGATAAAGGACAAGGGCACTTTTGTGTTGGATGAATAAGAAGGTGACAAGTGTCTAACATGATGACACTTACCTTTTTTACTTTTGTGTTGGCACCACAAGAAGTTGCCACCAAGCCCACATGTCGGGGAAATCCATCGGTCTCTAGTCCGGTTGCGTAGTTGACTTCCTGAACACTGAACCCAGGAGTCCAAGGAAATTGTCAAGCCTTTCCTTACCCTGATCAATCAAGGATGGCTAAGAGGGGAGAGAAGGCTCACTTTTTTAGATGTGTCATCGAACTAGTGGATTACCGGACAAATGGCACCATGAGAGCTTGACACTTGGCATAACTTTTCAATACTCCCTTTTGGCCATATATTTACTTCTAGCTGCCCAAAAATTCAAATAAAAATAACAAGAAAATGTTAGAAGAGAGAGAGAGAGAGAGAATGAATA
Source organism: Inga oerstediana (assembly GCA_963210345.1). Classification (NCBI taxonomy): domain Eukaryota; kingdom Viridiplantae; phylum Streptophyta; class Magnoliopsida; order Fabales; family Fabaceae; genus Inga; species Inga oerstediana. The sequence goes on from OY723403.1 coordinate 46,532,952, forward strand.
GTAACCATTTTTAAGCTCCGGAGCTGATTTCACCTCCGGATCGGAGTTTTTTCTCAAAATACCCTTCACAAACCTTCTTTCACTCATCCCAAGCTTCATTTCTCTAGTTTTAAATTTTTATTTGGAGGGGTTTAGTCCATCTCATTGGTCAGAGTACTGCCAGATTTCTGAACTGATTAAGGAAATGTATAGAGGTAAGCTTAGGCTTCATTTTGAACCGATTGGTTTGTTGTTTGGATGAGTTTTCATGAGGGTAGAGTAATGTTCATTTTTCATACATGGGGTATTTTTGAGGCTTAATCATGGTTTAATCATATGTTTATGGTTAAATAATGATTTATGATGATTTTTGAAGTTGATGTTTAAAGCTGTCTGAATTTGTTTTCTGGAGGCAGTTAACTTGCAATGTGTTTTTGATCAGTCAAACTTGGTCTAAATGCTATGAAATTTTATAGGATTAAAGTAGACATTCAGGGATTTAATTTGGTAGGAATTATAAGCTATTTGGACTGGTTGATTGAAGGTTTTGATTTTTCAAAATTTGATCCTAAATCTGGAATGATATCTGTAATAGTCTGAGCTTGACGAACTTCAGGGAAATGTGTTGTTGTAATTGGGGGTCTATGATATTTTTCATTGAAAGTAGACTTAAAGAGGGTCATATTGAACTTTAAACCATTCCATTTGGATTTTTCTAGATTAAGTTATGATTTTTGAAAGTTTAACCATGAAACAGGGGAATACCTGGAGGTGCAGTTTCTTGGCCGTGGCTAGATGATTTCCTAGCCACAACTCAAAAGTTTATGGACATTCATGGCCACAGCCAAAGGATTTCTTGGCTACAGTCAAGACCCCAACTTCCAACATTTCATATTTTTTTAGAAACGTCAAATTATTTAGCCTCCCTAACTTCTTAGACATTAATATACACTTCTAATGACTGTCTATCATGTCTTTAATGATGTGATTGGGTATCTATGGTCATAAGACGTCAAGGAAGAAGAAATGGAAGGATTTTCAAGAAGCTACAATAGTTGGAAGGAGAGGTATAAGAGGATAACACGAAGATAAGAGGTTGTAAACTTACCTTACTTGCATATACTTGATATTTATGCTTGTGTATTGATATGGCTTATTGCTTTGCTTGACTATGTCAAGCATGTATGGATGATTATAGCTTTGTTTATGTTACACTATAACCATGAGTATGTTATGTGAAACTTTGAGCATGCAGATAGGTCATTATTTGAACATGAGCCTATGTAAGGCAAGCATGTCATGTACTTGCATTTATCTTGCATGTATTGTTTAGTAATTGTTTACTATTGAGATTCCCCCAAATCTCACCCTCCTCCAACCAACCATTTAGACAGGTGAACATAGGAGGTGTACTGGGAATAGATAAGAATTTTGTATGAGACGAATACAGTGGTGGAATGAAGACGGGGTTATGTCTACAATACTTGTTATGGGTTTAGACAATTTGGGAGCCCTATTGCTACACTGTATATATATGTGTAAATGAATGAACTAAGAATGAGTAAAGGAATGATCTGGCTAAATAAATGAGCAGTGAATCACTCTAATTAAATAAAATAAAGATGAGAATCGATGATTAGTAATGAAGTTGGGAATCACTGAATGACGTTTTTACAAGATTTTGAAATTTTCTGGAAAACCCACTCAACTATAGGTTTTAATCCTATCCTGAGGTTGGAAATTGAAAGAACTTTAGAAGTGAATATCACTTTATAGTTCGAATTCACTACAAAAAACTTATCAGATGACCATAAAAGGTAAGGGTGTTGTAGTTTGGCATCAGAGCAGTGATTCTAGCAATGGAATTGTCTGCTCAAAGATAAAGGTCCAGTCAGAGCAAAAGGTTCTGACTATAGGTTACATTATCTGCTTATGTGCATAGTATAGTGATTCCCTATTAGTGCTACTATAACTGAGAGTTACAAATAGTTAGGGAACCTAAGGACTTAGATCGCCCCTGTCTGTAAATTAGCTTGTTGAAGAAAGGGGCAATGATCTATATAGAGGAAGTGGCTTTGCTTTATAAGGATGTTATCAGTGCCTAGTCCCAGTGAGGATTCCTCTACTGGAGATAATGACAATGAGCTCCTAAGTATAGAAGCGGAAGGACAGGATTCAGATTTTGTTGCTAATTCTAAGGCTCCTGATATTGAGTTAAAGTATGACCCATATTTTTCCCCTGTGTTATGAGAACACATAGAGGGTTTATACCAAGAAGCGGGTACTACTTATGCTTTAATGAGGGGACAATATCTAGCATTTCTGGGCAGGATAACATGGTATATTGGGATTAAGGTATATGTGAAATACTGATGCCCAGAGATATACGGGTTGGTACAAGAACTAATGCCCTGGATACCATTAGAACTCCATGGTTAAGCGTGCTCAGCCGAGAGAAATCCTATGATAGGTGACCCCTTGGGAAGTACCGTAGGAATATAAAACCTTTTGTTTAAAGGTTTAGAATTCTGAATCAAAGTTCTAAGATGACCTAAATAATGATTAGAGGCATGGAGATGATGAAGTAAGTATTGATCCTTGATCTAAACCATTTTTGTTGCAGTGAGTACTGCCAAGAAAGTTCATCTAATGAGGTTATGGAAACTCAAGGCATAGTAATTATTTTGAGGTTTCTTCATATTAAGTAATGATCCTTAGTAACCTGTGGAGTTAAAGTTATGTAGATATTATATACGGTGATGTATGGTAAGTGGTGCTTATGCCGTATATCTATCCTAAAGGATCCGATCTAATGATACTGAAGGTTAAGGATAGGTTTGGATCAGATATAAGCGTCAAAATGAGAATCAGGTTGCACTATGGTTTTATTTCATGAAAGAAGTTTGAACCTTGTGAACCTTATGGATAATGTGGAACCTTTAGTATTGTTTTAAGGGTATTACCTGAAAACTGTGAAGGTTAGAATATGTGCTATTGATTTTAATCCTTAGCGCACCTATTGGGTATAATTGAGGAAACTTGATTTTTCAACTCAAGTAATATTGAGGTTCTAAGAGTTAAATCATAACTTGAGAACTAAATACAATAGTTGAATTGATTTTCTAGGAATTTGAAATAGCCTGAGTGGCTTGAGGTACTAGAATGTGGCACTGAAATGTGTATGGGGTTTGTCGAGGTTGGTAGTTGTTGATCTAGCATCAGGAAAGATCTTAATCATAGAAGATTCCCTTAGAAATAACAAAATGAGAAATTACTCCCTGATGGAACAGAGTGATTGATAGAATGAGGAAGGCCACATATTATGGTCTCATAGTTAAGATAGAGAATAGAATGTTCTAGTGGCATTTGAATTCCCTATAGGACATGGGTAGGTTACCCAGTATGGGAAGTAGAATTATGCCTGGAGTGGGACTGGTATTGAAGTCTATATAGAATGACCCTAAACAACCTGGCAGAATAAAATAAATAGTTGCGAAACTGCTAGAGAAGAGGGATCTTATAAGATTTGGATTCCCATTACAATGGTACTTCTATTCAGAGATGACCAATTGGAAAGAGCTACCTATAGAGAGTGCTGATCAGAGAAGGCTACCTATGGAAAGATATGATCAGGGAGGGCTACCTATGGGGAGTTCTGACTTGTTGGACTGACCAGTTAGGTTATTGGGTGAAGTATCGAGTGCCGTATCATAGTGTGGAGCCATCGTGATGTCAAACCATAGTGTGTAACTGCTGTGACGTTGAACCCTAGAGTAGAGCTATAGAAACGTTGACTTTCAACAGTGGTGTATTGTAATGAGTCTCACATCAAATGGGTTTCCTTAAGAGGAGGGTTTATATGACCTAGTGAATCACCATTGGGTGCTCCAGTGCCATTTGTAAAAAGAAAGATGAAGAAGGAAATTAAGGAAAATAGGCTGGACGGTTTAAAGGAAATCAACTCTTGCTCTCGTATCTTGTGTAATGGTTCTGCATGTATGTGTTTACCATAAGATATATTCATGTTATGAATGTACTGTGGCTGTAAGACCTATTGGGCCTTTATGTCCTTTGGGAGTCAGACCTGACGGGCAGAGGCCTGAGTCTGTAAGTCCCGTAATGCCTATGGCATAGGGGTGATTCCCTAGGCAGTAAGACCTAATGAGCATTCAGGATATGTAGGGTGGTCGCCTAGGGCCTATTGCACTGGTAGATGCTTATACCATTGAAATTTCTTTGATGCATAAGTGGATGCTTGGGGCCTATTTCACGGGTAACACTTGAGCCATGTGACTTATGGGACTAATAGTCCAGTGGATGCCATTTTGCTATATGCTAAAGTGCCGAATGCTCTTGTGATGATTGTTTTGAGGATGGTTTGATTGGCATACTTTATGAACATTACATAAGTATATGAATGGCTTGAGTCGCAAGAGTTAGAGCCTGGGAAGAATTCAGAATACTTAAAGGATTGTATGTCCTGAGGTAGTTAGTCTCGATAGGTATTCAACAAAGATAATAGACTGAATGTCCTGAGACCATAAGACCTGAGGGACTAGTATGTCCTTAGGGCGGCAAAAAGATATAGTTACTACCTTAAACCTTTTTCTAATCGAAACACATGCATCGTTTTGCATGCTAGCACCCCGGGCTCCCAACACGGTCCTAAAATGTCAAATGTACATGAATTAGGTTAAAACCCATTCATTTACTATTTTAGGCACTTCCATAGTTTTTTTAGTGGTTATATGAGCTTATTGTGAAAATTTACCAAAATGCCCCCGGGGGCCTTGTAAGATTTCTTCCTCCTTCTCTTTCTAAAATGCTGTAGCTCTCTCTCTCCTTTGGTAGCCAAAACTGATGTGAAATAGTAGAGAATATGAAGGGAAATAATTTTTATAATATTCCCTTTTTGTGATATAATTTCCCCTTAATTTTCATATTAGTTAGAAATTCTAGCAGATTTTCTGCCCAAATTTTGAAAAATCATAACTAAATTTATATACATTTTATCTAAGTGATTCCAAAAGCTATAGAACCTTTATTGAGTCTAGTTTCAAGGAAAAATATATCCCTTTTCCAATTGGAAGCACAAAATTCCCAGAATTAAGTTCTTTGGATGATGTTCCAGAAATTCAACAGTTTTTCTGGGTTAACTTCAAAAATTCACAACTCTTTGCATACAGCTTTAAAAAGTACCCATTACTTATCAAATTAAATCTTAGGATGCCTACTCTCATCCTATAAAATTTCATTATTTTTGCTCATCCAAAACTATATAAAAAACTCACTACATCACATAAAATCACACTAGCAGCACTATTCACATTCTCTAAAATTCACCACTTTATTGAATATACCAAATAATTACAATACATGTTAGGGAAATAAAATTTGGGGTGTTACATTATATGAGTATTCAAATCATTTAGGTTCTTGTTTATGAATTTTCTTTTTAAAATTTTATTTCTCTGTTTCTAAAAATTACATGTTAGATTGGTTGATTTAGAAGACGGTCTCGTTATGATTTAAAAATGTTTTTTTTACATATTGAGACCAGGTGGTTTTAAAGCCGGTCTCCTTATAAATATTTTGACTATCTTTATCAAGGACTAGTCTAGAAAAAATTGCCCTACTATATATACTAACTTTCACGATCAATCTTCAACTATAGTCTCACGTTGTTGCGCGCACTCTTTCTCTCTCCATCACGTCTTGCCACCTTGAGATCTCTCTCTGCCGTCAGGATGGCTTGGTATTCCTTTCCGTTGGACTCTCCCCTTCTGTCATTGCTGTTTTGTTTTCATGTTTAGCAAAAATCATTGCTTTTCGTAGACTCTCAATGGCCCTTTATGTTAGTGTTCTCTTTCATTGTCTTTGCTTACATGGATGTTTTAATCTATTGATCCTGATGCTCACTCCTTTTATTTATTTTTTGAAACACTGATGCTTACTTCTTTTCCTTCTTTGTCAAAACCCTTATTGAAAGTTCATTTGTTTTAGTCTTGCATCCATATAAATGAAATTTTTCTACTTGATTGATATTCTCTTTGGTTGTTGTAGTTATTGTATGTGAATTTTTATTCACTTGGTTGTGATATTTGCAATTTTGCATGAGTACCAAGTTGAGTGGTTTTTTTGTAGCTATCACTTATATTTTTGTAGACATGTGAAAAGCATTAAATAATCTGATATAATATATATCTCCATGTAATTGAAAACAGGGGATGAATACAGTTAGAGTTTGCAAATACAGGCTAGCAAGCCATTCTTGTAGGACTTGCAAAAAAAAAGACTTCCTTCCACAAGTATAAATATGATATTCATTTTATGCTCGCTCGTTATTCTTTGTGGTTGTTGTAGTTATTGTATGTGATTTTTGTTGATGGAATTCGTTATGGTTAGGATTGTGAAATTTGTGATTATGACAATAATGCAATTTCATTGTATCATTCTCATAATGACAAGTTTCACAAATCTTGTGTCTTCATGAATTCCATGGATAAAAGTTTGCATACATATATGTTAATTGAATCTTGTTTGCCATACCTTTGTTCTTTTCAAGTTTTTTTTGCTTGGATGCCCCTCCTTGAAAGGGATGAGATCATTATTAAGTGTTGACTGGGGGTGTCAATTGTAATTTTAACCCTTATGTGTGGGAGCTACTGTGCATGGTTCGTATAATGGGCAATCCTTAGACTCAAACATAGCCACCCTTGGATTGGGAGCTAAGCTTACTAATCTTAACCATTTTGATTCTTTCGAGATTTTAGATAGAATATGGCTCTGGCTTACCTCAATTTTAGGCGATAAAGGCAGAGTATCTTATTTAATGAAGTTGAGCCTAACATGGTTGATATACAAACTTGAGAATTCTATTTTGTATGGTCAAATATGGTTATGTGATGAGGTCTTGGTTAAGATGGAAATCAAAGTGAAGGCTAATAATAAGGAGCTATCTGATTAGGTGGTGTTACTATTGAGTGCTTGATAATTAAGACATCTAAATTCGATAATGAAAAATGTAGTTCCAGTGATCAATGCTTCCAATAAGAAATTCATTGAACTGGATTACCACCCAGTTTAACAAATTTATCCTTTCAAGTGATAATCATCTAGCCAATGTTTTTCATCCTCCAATTTAAAATTATTAATCCTCACCTCATCACTAGTATTTTCACCTAGTCAGTTACTTCCTTATTATTGGCCTTCACTTTGGTTTCCTTTTCAACCAAGACCTCCACATGAGATCATATTCACACATATAAAATCAAGTTCTCATACTTGTATATTAACTCTATTTTACTCAGCTTCATTAAATAAGAATCTTCTCCTTTATCATTTGAGTCTGGAGTAGGGTAAAGCCTTGTTTCATATTTAAGGTTCAGAAAAATCAAAATGCATAAGTATGGTAACCTTGGACCCAATTTATAGGTAGTTGTGTCTAACTATACGAAAGCTCACAATATGAATCATGCATCAACAACATGCATATACTGGGTCTAAAATTGCATCCATTAAATCCAAAACTGAAAAATCATCTAACTCCTTTATATGTGGGGATAATTCAGGCAAAAAAAGTAAACCTTGAAAAAATGAATACTAGAACTAAAATTCAATAATTATCTAATAGTATAGGGTTTATATTCATGTTTATTAGTTATAATTATTTTTTATATCAGTTGCATTTGATTTTTAGCCTTGTCTATAGAATTTATATCGTATAATATAGCTTTTATATATAACAAGGCTTCTTTCAAACAAAATAAAATACACATTATTTTAAAAAAAAGTGCCCACTTTTTAGATCGGGTATGAAATTACCTAGTTTAAAGAGTGGGCATTTTTTATTATAAATTGAAACTTTTTAAGACTAGTTGTTTAACCAATCGGTCTTAAAAAGTAACTTTTAAGATTGGTTGTAGGCCCAGTCTTAATAAGGACAGATTTTTTAAATAGGTCAATACAAGACATGTCATACCCTTATTTGATTGTCTATATTATTAGAGTGTTTGTGCGTAGTTCGGTGGGCAACACATGAATAACATCAAAATACTGATATTTAGTACATGACTACATTGAGGAATGCCTCGCAGAGTTTGGTAATATATACAATTTATTTCAAAATATTCAAAATAACGACTAAATATAACCATTGTCTTCTTCTGGGAAACGTGCCCATCACTTCCCCATATCTTCTTCCTTGATTTTTGAGCCGCTGGCACCCGCTGAGATATTTTGTTTAGAAAAAACGGGTGAGATTCCAAGCAATCCAAGTAGAAACATACTATGAACATATAAAATATGAGAATTAAGTATGCAATGCACCGTATCAAGTAAAATGAAAATTCACATCAATCCGTGTGTGTACACAAAGTTCAGGGCCAAACACCAAGTTACAACCCCTATGTGTACCTCAGTCGAGTCTTTGACTACAGCTAGGTAAGACTAGTGTATCCTAGCTAGGTCCTAGACCATTGCTAGGTAATGTGCCTCCAGCATGTGTTCAAGTCACAAAAATACAGTAAGATGCATCACACAAATAGTCACATAGTATATGAGAGATAGAAGTCCCTACATAAACCCTTTTCTAGTCTCTAACGATCCGCTTCGCGAAACGTGCCAACTTTAAGCTTCCAACACGGTCCTAAAATATTAAATGGACAAGAATTAGGTTTATGACCTATCCATGTACCATTTTGGACACTTCCATAGTGTTTATTGTAGTTATATTAGCCTATGGTTAAAATTTACCAAAATGCCCTTGGGACCCTAGCTCGACCCTGCCGTACCCAGTCTGACTATACTTTTCCTGAAATTTTGACAGGGGCTATTTTGACATATTTTTACCCAAAAAAATCTACTTACAGACTCAGAATCACCAAATTTACTAAGAAAAGATGAAATTTCCCTTGGTAGCCCCATTTTGGGGGTTTTAGGGGTGTTTTCATAATTATGCTTTTTCGGGTTTTTTTTTTTGAAAAAGTGACTAACTGTAAACCCACCTAAATTTTCCTCTTGAACGCAATGTAACTATCAAATCATTGAAAATCCAACTCTAAACCCTAGATCTCAGCCTAGACAAAATATGGGTATCCTCCAGGAAAAATTGGGTTTTTCGATTCTAATTCTTCAAACGTGTTCTATTCTACTCTTAATCACTTTACTAGCTATTACATTTAGTCACATTAACCAATTAATCCAAATTTTGGTAGCATAACACTTCTAAGGCCACTTTTCCAAATTTTACAAACAAAGACAATTCCAGCAAAATTTTATCGATTAAATTCTCTACAGTAACCAGAGGAGTCAATATACGAAGGTTTGGGTGTTACCTTTCATGTCATCTTGGCTTTTCTTAAGATGGTTGAAAACCCTAGCTCTAGAACACCAAATTTTGAGCTTCACAAAACTGAATTGACATAGAAAAGATTCTTAGGAGTAGAGTTATACACGTTAGGAATCAATTTACTGAAGAAAGTACTTACCTTTCCAAGCTTTTCTTCCTCTTTCTCTTTCTCAAATCTCAAACCTCTCTCTCTCTCTCTCTCTCTCTCGCTCTCTCTCTCTCTATTTTCAGCTGAAAAACATGTTAGTTATGGATGAGGAAGAAGATGGGAATTAATTATAATATTTTGGAATATCCCTTATTTATTTTCCAATTTTTGGATTTTTCAGAAATTCTGGCAGATTTTCTGCCCTAATTTTGAAAAATCATAACTAAATTTGTAGACCTTATATCAGAGTGATTCTAAAGGCTATAGAACCCTTATTGAGTCTAAATTCAAGGAAAAATATAGCCTTTTACCAATTAGAAGCACATCATTCTCATATTTTTAATTTTTGAAAGCTATTCCAAACAATTGATAGTTTTTCTCGGCTAACTTCAAAAATTCATAACATTTTGTATATCGCTCTAATTGAGCCATATAACCTATCAAATTAAAGCTTAGGATGTCTACTTTCACCCTATAAAATTTCATAATATTTGAACATCATTTGGTCAACAAAATGCACTGCTCAACAACACTGCCTCACTGGAAGCAATGAAACGACGAGCACTTGCAACCTTAACAAATTCCATTTTTGTATACAAATTTCCCATACTCTTTAATTCACTATTTTATTCCCCTTAATACATCAAAGATATAAGAAATGTTAGGGAATAGATATGGGACACCTGCTAAACCGGGGCTTAGTAGTCCACTTAATTTAGGCTTATTCCCAAGCCTCCGATCCCAAAATTCAGGATATTACAAGACATACCTAAAGCTAGTATGAAAAGCCAATTTCAACCTATCTAAAAGGCCTTTATTCTAGTAGTGGTGGCTTATTTTTCAGATTAAACCTCTTTAGAAACCTTATGATAAATAAACAAGACCTGGGGACCTTTCTAATTCACTTGACCCCTCATAATATAAGGTCTTGTGTAACAAAAATACAACTTTTAAAACTATTTGATTAGAAGTACTAAACTACTTGTCCTTTCTTAAAAAATTAGAATTAATAGCTTTTGCATGTAACATCTCAGGGCTTCACTCATACAATTGCCCTGATTATAAACAAGATTGTATTTATGCCACTAACTAAGCATGCATTTATAGTGACAACTAAAGGCAAAAATGATTTAAAGTCTAATTTAGATGCAAAAAGAAGAAGAAGACGCCTTGGAAGAAAGAAAGAAAAGATAATGGCAATTCAAATAAGATTGTCATGAAAAAGAGCAAAAGAGAAAATTTCCTTTTGATCTTGAGATTAAAATTGGAACCCATGATTAAGGGCTACGATTCGCTCTTGAAAAGTGAAGTAATTAATAAGCTCATAAATTAAATTAGCTCCACTTACTTAATTCAATAATTTTGGCCAAAGAAGGAGAAAAATAGAAGACAAAAAAATTCAACCAAGTAACTAATGGATAATAAGCTATATTTGTGTACAAGAACCCATGAACCATTGGATAAAACATTTCCTCTTTTTGCCTCTCTCAATTTTGGTTTTGGCTGTCCAAGAATGAGGAGGAAATGACTTGTTAGCTTAACCAAACTCCTTTGGTTAAGCCAACTAAACTAGAGAGCAAGAGGGAACTAAACAAGGACACATCATTATTTCTTTTCGCTCTCTCTTGCTCATTTCGTCCAGCACATAATGAGGGCTATTTAGTGTCTTTAAAAAACATAATTCACCCTTATTTCTGCCCATTTGGTTAGCCAAGCATGAACAAGGAGAGAGAAAGTGGATCTTGAGAGTTAAGAGCAAGGTAAACACTTCTCTCTTGATTTTCACCGTCCTACTCACCTTTCTAGCCAAAAAGGTCTTCGTAAACATTGTTCCTCTAGGTCTAAGCTTCATTTCTTCAGTTCAGTTTTTCAAGAGGAGGTGTTTTAAAGAATTTATCAAGACCCAAGTAGTTGAATCAAAGAACAAAGCCTAGAGGAAGCAAGAGGTGAGTTTAAGGTTCATTTTGAGCTATGATTTGTGTCATGTGATTGAATATTTTTGGAGCCTTGATTCTTGGTTAAGGAGATTATTTGGGGTTTGATGTTCTTTTGTTGATTCTTATGGGGTTAGAAGAGGTTTTATGTTGTTGTATGATGATTTTGAGGTGAAATGACAAGAACTTGATTTTTGAGAAAATGAATTGGTCTATTCGATTTTGAGTAAAACTGGAAAAAGGGGTTGGTTTTTTATGTTTTAAAGTAGTCCATTGCATTATATATGAACACTATGTCGAATAACATGTGGTTGTGATTTTTGGGTGATTGTGTTAAAAATGCCAAATTTTGGAAGTTAGGTTTTGGTGTTACCAAAATTCTTTTTTTGGAGGTAGTAATGTTTTATTTTGAGTAGCTGAACCTTGTCCAAATGCTATCAAACTTTCTATAATGAAAGTAGACATATGGAGCTTCATTTTGATACGTAGAACATAATTTGTGGACCAGTGGATTTAAAGTTATGATTTTTCAATTTTTGGCCCTGTTTTTGGAACTAGTTATGGAATAATTAAGGTTTAATGAGTTTTTGGAAATTGTGTGGCTTATGAACAATGGTATTTTTATTTGAAATTTCACTTAAAGAGGTTTACAATTTACTTGGAATCATTCAATTTGGAGTTTTCTAGAATTAATTATGATTTTTGAAAAGTGGGCATTGAATCAGGAAGTTATTCTGTGGTAGACTGATTGTGACGTGTTTGTGTTTAGTCAAATGAGATATAGTCAAATGAGATCCAATGGCCACAAAATTTTCAAGAATTGAACATAATAAGATTTAAAATGATAGATAATATGTTTTATTTTGACAAGTACATTGGGAGATACAAATTTTTAAAGTTTGGTAATGATTCTGGATGTTGTCCTATGACAAAAGTGAGTAATTGTGAAATATGAAATTTTGTGTGTGTGAGTTGCAGGAGTAATAAATTTTCCTTTAAATTGAACTTAATAAGGGCCACATAGGGCTTGGAATCACCCTAATTGAAGTTTTATAGAATTAGTTATGATTTTTCAAAGTTAAGTGAAAAAGTCTACCAGCCTTTAGCCCATGCGAATTTAATGGCCTTTGGGCCAAAAGTAGTAAGGGTGAACTTTAAGGGTAAAGATTAGTACTTGGGCATAGTGTAACCACATTAACTACTTAATGTGGCCAAGCACTAACCCAAATGATAACCAACTAAGTGTTATGAGTTATCAAGAATTAGAACAAGTATTAACTCACCTTCCGTAAATTCAAACTACTAGGATTTGACATCTACCCGGGATGCCCGAGAGACTGGGAACAAGAACCTAATTTGGAAAGATTTCCAGGTAGTACCCTATCCCTTATATCATATGTGCTGCTCTGTATGTATTATGTTTCATCTATGCATGTGTGGGACAGTTAGTCCTTCGACAGTAAGACCTGTAAGTGCAAGTTGCACTGGGAGTAACCCGGGGGCGTGTTGAGCCAGGTAGACTTGAGGCAGAAAGCCCGTGATTGCACGTAGAGGCCCTGGGCAGCCTGATCAAGATAATTAAGCAATGTGATTATCTGATAAGGACTGGTTAGGCCCTTTGTTTGCTGCATACTTTGTAAGTGCTATGTGATCAATTATTTTACATGATTAGTATTCTGCATATCATATTTACAATTGGTGTACTACTGAGATTCTTTTGAATCTCACCCTTTTTCAACAATTGATATACAACAAAGGTGTCTAGCTCCAAGGCAAGGAAGGTAATATGGATGGGCAAAGAGATGGCTAATTAAATAAGGATTATTTGGTTATCCTTTATTTTGGATGACTGTATAATATATGAATGCAATCAAGCACAAGTAGCGATAGTAGTACTAGTAACCTTGATACCAACCGCATTAGTGTAACCAGTACGCTAGGCTTTTGTTAAACACAATGGTATCCAAACAAGATAATTGAACTAGAATCGGGCAACCAAACACTAAAAGCCCATAAGTTAACTACCACTAAGCAGACTATTGCTAGATAATGCTCTACATCTTTAATAAGTGATTTTGAAATTGATGAGTGGTAATGACTTTGCAAACCGGTTTGAGACACACATAATTATTTTAAAAAGTCTTTGAAAAGCCCAATCAATCATAGGATCAAACCTTGTATCGAAGTCGGGATTTTAATAACTTACTATTTGATAATGTCTCAAGTTGGTAAGCATTACATGATTAAAACTAATCAAAAAGTTTTATAAAATACGTTGTTACAAGGAATAAATTTCTTCATGTTAATTATGGAAGATCACAACAAAACATGCAAAAGAAGTATGAACACCTTATTTTGGTCGGGCCCTACTCAGAAGTAATAAAAAAATAAGAAAAACCTCCTTAATCTTGGCACATCTAAATTAATAAGCAAATAACATTGATGAAGATTGGATTGTAATTGAAAAATGATTATCCTTGATGGTGATTGTCTTGCAATTGAGGCTTATAATAAGTGGCACAAACTTCAAAATAAGTCATCTCGTTAATGTTGATTGAGGTTTAGATTAGGAAATTTAGTGTGGAGTCATTATTGAGGGCAAAAAAGAAAGAGAGAAAAAAAATACAAAAATATCTCTAATTTATATTGGTAGGTTTAAATTAGGAAATTGCTTGTGGGAAAAATATAAAAAAAATGAAAATGCAAAAAAGATCTCTCATTTTGACAGGTTTAATTTAGGAAATTACTTGTGGGAAAAATGTAAAAAGAAAATCTCTCATTGATGGTGATGGGTCAAGTTAGAAAACTTTATTAACAGAAAATACAAACAAATTAAAAAAAATTTAAAAAAAAGAAGGTGCAATTATGAGGAAAACCCTACCTTAATACTATAAATAGGGGAGCAAGGGTTGAAACAAGACACAAAAAATTTGGGAGAGTAGAGACAAAAGAAAGTGAGGAGAGAAAAAAGAGGCAAGGGATGGTTAGATGTACCTAAAGAGGGTGAAATCTATTATTCATCTTTTTTATCTTGTCTTTCCTCATATCCCTAAGAAAACCCTTTGCTCTTATGGTTGTTGTCCATATGTGATGCTTCAACACCAATAGCTAGAGGGAGGAATCCAATATGATGAGGTTTGATTCATTTTCTTATTGTTTGTCATTTTCCTTTTCTCTTCTATTTTCCTTTTCTTTTCTTTTTTTAAAAACCCAAGGAAAGCCTATACTCTTATGATGATTATCACAAATAAGCATCAATGGCTAGAGGGTAGAATCAAATATAATTTTGATTGATCTACTTTATTTGTATTTGATTCTTATTACACTCCTTCTCTTTTATCCATTTGTGAACGATAGCCTCACCTTTTGATTTATATATGTACTCACCTTGATAATTTTCTCTCATTTGTCTCCATGGCACCATCAACATGCTCTCTTCATCTTTAAAACTAGCGCTAAGTATCAAAATGTTTTTGTTATATGTTACTTGTTGACACCATGGTTTCCATTGGATTTTGATGGGTATTTGGCGTACGGAGTGCGAATGGTAATGTAAGCTTGCAATATGTTTTCCTTCCATGCCCCTTTCCCTTATTTTATTATATGATTCCTTCACTTTGTCTCTTTTGCAATAAGATTCAAAGTACCAGAGGTGCATGCTCTTACTATATATACTTTGGAATCCTCTTTTATGAATAATATGTTTATTATGCGATTAATGCTTGTCTTTGCCAGCTCACTAATAATTGGGAATCCACTTTTCTCATGAGTTCAACCTAAAAATAAAAATCTTTCTTTTAATCAAAATAAAATTAATAAAGAATTTGAAAAGGGATTTATGCTGTGTGAGGCTTTTAGAGCTTCCTCAGGCACAAATCGATTATTCTTCCATGTTAGATTATAGGAATCTCCTTAAGAAGTTTAATCCAAAAGCCTTTCAAGAAGTCATCTTTTCCTCAAATAAAAATATAAGAGTTGTTTTCATAAAATAAAAAACTATAAACCAATCAAAAGATAATTTTCTCAAATAAATTAAATAAACATGTTCCTAAAAGACACCAACCCATTAGCATGCATTTATACCCAAACTACGTGGGGTTTGATTCCTCTAAAGGGTATGTAGGCCCTAGGTCCTCATCCTAGGTCAAGTCTAATTTTGTAAATAAATATTTTTTAAAATTTATTTGCCCTTTGTTTTCATTTTTGTACATAAACATTTTTTTCTTTAGCTTTCATTTTTTTTATTTTTGTAAATATTCTGTTTTTATGTGAAGGGAAAAGAGTTACTACCTCTTGTGTTTTCTTCCGATTTACCTTCTCCTTGGTTCTTTCCTTGATAGTTCCTTGGTGGACTTGGGCAAATATCAAATCCTATAATTTTAATGCATATGTAAGGATAGGTTAATACTTTCACCTTTCATAACTCATAACTTAAACTATTTCTTTCTTAAAATCCTAGCTTTAAAATAAACTCTACCCTTTGTCAAGTGGTTGGTCATCTTTAATGGTTCCCAAAAGTTCACATTTAAATCTTCCCTTCTTAAGTTGTAATAATCGAACATGGAGGAAGTATAGCACCAGATTTCCCAGCTTCCTTATATATAATTTTGACACATAGTATGACATCAAAACAATGGGGTATAACTAACCTCAAACTTTTATGTTTCAATACCATCAAGCACGAATGATTTCATTCAATTTATCATCAAAGAATTTAATACTTTTCCACTAAACAGTGAGCTCTAGAATTTAAAACTAATTGCCTAGTCATAATTTAACAAGCTTATATCATGGCATTGTCAATCTAACCGTCTTTATATATTAGGCACCCTAAGTTCTATCAAGAGATATTTTCCAAATTTAAAACTATGTACCAATTGCAAATTGGCAACATTCATGTCCATTCTTTAGACTTGCATCATATGGCAACATTCATGTTCATTCTTTAGACTTATATCATATATCATTGAACTACTAGCTCCTAGATGCCATCACACCCTCTAAATAATTTGGACAACAATCAACACAAATATAAAAATTCTCACATCACCTACTTATTGACATCGAGTGACAACCACAAAGCGAAATTGCCCTTCTAACACTTTTTATCTCTTGTGTGTGTGGGGCTATTTGACTATGTTCAAACATTGTTGGTGTTAGACTTTGGGTCTAGGTCCACCTTTGATGAATCAGATTATTTGACTAGAAAATAAATAGCCCTATCAAATAAAAACACAAATAAACATGAATTATGGATTTGTTAATTGAGAAACAAGTTATTATTCTATAATAGGATGTGCCTCTCTCAGTTGAACATCACCCTTGCCATTAAGCTATCTGACAATCTCTCTTTTCTTCTACCATCTTTCTTGTTTTGGTGATCTGTTTGCAATCCTATTTAGGCTCTAGTAGTCTAATAATTGTGTGAGCATTATTATGTTTGAGTAATGGAGCATTTGAGCTTTGACTCAGATGTGAATGTTGGTTTGCCCAAGTACGCAAGTCTTGTAACTCCCCTATTCTTAACATGATCTGATGAGTCCTTTCTTATTGTATAACAATTTGAACCACTAAGCCAGGTTTTAATCCTACGACTAATACATATGAGAAAACAATTATAAGTCCTAACTTTGAAAACATGGATTGAAACCCATAATGGAAAGGGATTTTCTAAAAAATTTTGAATTTCAAATACTATCATGTAGTGGTTTACAAAGTTTATTAAGACTTATCAGTCCTTGATCTTATTATTATTATCATCATAGCACTTCTCTGCCTATAAACTTGTATTTTATTTGTGAGTAAATGGGCCCACGAGATACGATTGTTCAATTCTTCCTTAGTTATCGTGTTAAAGAAAAACATTGGTTCATAAAGCATATATACTACTACCTCTATTATGGCCTACCGATATTATAGTCAGGTCATTATATTTAAATACAGGACATGTAGTCAAAGTAAAGTATATGTAGAAATAACTGACCAAAGTCTTAAACCCTTATCTGTATTTTTTACTCATCGGTGATTAGCTTTTTGCCCTTTGAGTCGCTTGCCTTCATTGTATGATAAATTATTGGAAAGGATGAGATTTGCGAGAATCTCAGTAGTAACTGTTAGAGCAAGCGTTTCACCCAAGAGGGGGGTGAATTGGGTGATACTGAATATTTCTTCAGAAATATAAAACTTGACAATGAAATTAAAACAGTAAGGAGTAAGGAGAAATATCACTGAAGTGTACACCGAGAGTTATACTGGTTCGGCCACAACCACTTTGACCTACGTCCAGTCCTCAGAGCTTCTCTGAGAGTTTCACTATAACTTCCAAGATTCAGTGGGTTCTTGGCACCTCAGTACAAGCAAGTTCCTTCACCTGGACACTCGCTCCCCCTTACAAGTTGTAATCCAATCCCAACTCAAGGTTCCACAACCTCAAGTTATCTCAATAACAAATATTGAGTTTAAATGAAATATCTCTCTTACAGAGTAAATAAGAATCACTGAAGCATGGAAATATAATTTCAACGTGAAAACAAAGCAATGAACTTGATGATTCGTCTGTGTGTGATCTTGATGTTCTGTCTCTGTTTTGATGTTCCCATATATATAGATATGATGGTGATGACCGTTGGAACATTTTCTTTCGTCCGTTGGAGAGTGCGCAGCCACTATTGACTTTTCAATTTTTTGAAAAATATCCGTTGGCGGTGGTTGGCATTTGAACGTTTGATTTGACTTCCCTTTCTTGATATGATTCCTTCATTGTTTATCTGTAAATATGCTAGAAATACTAATACAATGAAAGATTAATCATATAGGAAACAATTTAATGAACGTTTGAATGATTTCTAAATTTCTGGGTAAGATTACTCGAGTATTACTTGAAGGTTACTAGAGTACTTACTCTAGTATCCTCGGGAAATCTTTGATCAACTGCAAGTCAAAGAATAAATACAAGATTACTCGGGTAGTGCATGGAATAACCAATTTTCAATCCTTTGGAAATATATGTTTACTCGGGTACCTACTCGAGTAATGCACTCACAACTTTATGAGTTACTCGGGTACCAACTCGAGTAAACCTTCAAATAAACTTTTGGTTACTCGATGCTCTACTCCAGTAATGTTGGCAGGATTTCAATGCCGAGAGCACTTACCTTGTTACTCGAGCATGGACTCGAGTAATGCACTCATTTTTGCATAGGTTACTCGGGTAACACCTCGAGTGAATAAGATTTTTGTGCATGACTTACCCTGGTAATGACTTGAGGTTTACCTTGAGAATATTTCTGCATACTCGGGTACTTACTCGAGGAATCCACTTACATACTAGAGTAAGGACTCGAGGAAAATGAGATAAGATTATATCAAGTTAATCGGGTACCACCTTCAAGTTTTAACTTACCTTAGTGCGTTACTCGAGTAGCTCCTCGAGTAACATTAGCAGTAGTACTAAGTGCCGAGAGCTCCATATTTTCAGAAACAGAGTTACTCGAGTAGCTACTCGAGTATCTTTGACAACCTGAAAGCAACTGGAAGTTTTTCACATGGTTACTCGAGTAGCGCCTCGAGTAACATTGGCAGGCCGAGAGCAACTCCAAGTTTTTACCTGGTTACTCGAGTAGCTCCTCGAGTAACATTGGTAGGCCGAGAGCACCTTGAAAATACTTACACTATTACTCGAGTAACGCTGGCAGTTTACTGGAAGTTGTCTCTAGTTACTTCAAGTTTTGTCTTATTACTCGAGTAGCTCCTTGAGTAATGCCTTAGAAAACTTGCTTCTGATCAAGTTCCTCAGCATTTTCTCTTGGTCTTTCTTCATTACTTCAATGCTTACTTCAAGTGATGCTTGTTCCTGTCATTACTTTGTTCAAACTTGTTTATTAATCATTTCCTTTTCAAACCATTCTTTTGTTATCATCAAAACATGAGATCTAACAATAACTACAATCATTCACATAGTATGCAAGTTCAGGAAGCATAACTTGCATACTAAACAAACCATCATATAACATCAATCATCATAATAGTATTAAGCATTCAATGTAGCATAACATCAATCACAGAACACAATACCACAGAACTTGGTAACACAGGTCTTATGGCCCAAGACCTTTTACCCCATACAATTATGGACATTGAGTCTTATTGCCATCAGGTCTTACAGCCCAGGGTCACTGCCCCATGCAAACTTGCACATTGGGTCTTACTGCCTTGGGCCTCTGCCCGTCACAATCTAAATGATCATCAGGTCTTGCTACCTAAGGACACGCTAGTTCAACAAGTCTTACTGCCTATCATATATTCATGAAAGGAATATACTTAATGGTACAAACATACATGCAGAACAATATATAGTTTATGAGAGAAAGAGTTACAACCTGTTAGCCTTTCTGGTATCTTATCTTTATCTACCAATCTCTTGGTTGACCCAGGCAAAGGTCAAATTGTAATACCCATCCCTAGACTCCTTTATAATCCGCTGTGGAAGCATTACCGACTTAGGGGAAACATTACTCAGGCCCCAAACCTAGACTTAATCTTTATGTCATGGGGTCATTATTCATTAATTACAGAACTACTTAACTTTATCACAGTGTTACTAACTTCTTTTCATTCTTTATTATCAAAGTATTATTACAACTCTTCTTTGCTCATAAATAGGGAATTTATTACCCAAACTAAAAACTTTACATGATTATATCATTTACAAATGAAACCAAACTTCCAATCTCTGTCGTAATTTCCTCTTGTACATCTTCCTACATTACTCCTTTGTAATTCATCACCCCTATATGGTTGGTTAGGGGAGGGTGAGATTCATAGGAATCTCAGTAGCAAACAATACCATAATGCATGTAAGATAAATGCTAGTGCATGATATGCTTGTCTTACATAGGCTCACGTTAACATAATGACATATCTACATGCTTAATGTCATGGAACATACTCATGGGCATAGCATAAATAGAAGCAGAGCTTAAATCATTCAACTATGTTACACATAGACAAGCAAAGCAATCTTGTGCACCAACCACAAGCATACATATCAAATACATGCAAGTAGGGTAAGTTCACTACCTTGTGGACTTATGTCCTTCCTTTGTTCCCTCTTCTTCCAATCATTAGAGTTGCTTGAAGCATCTTCTATTCTTCTTCTTTTTTGACTTCTCATGGCCCTAGATATATCATCATATAATTAGTGCCATGATAATTGAAGTCTTAATAGGCTACATTAGTCCCATATACTCACATTCACCCTTGGAGTTCATACTAATTACATTTGGCCCCTTTTTTCCTTAAATTCGCATAGTAGCTAGAAGCTACAAGTATTTTGACCAAATTTTGAAAAATCATAATTAATTCCATAGAACTCCAATTGGGATGGTTCAAATTCCTAGTTAAATCTATTTTATTTTATTTTTAAGATAAAATATTACTCAGAGCTAATTCTGGCCACAAAAGTCTACAATCACAACTAAAGTCTCACTACCACACAATTCATTCTAGATTCAATGTCTATATGTAAAAATTCATAATTCCTAATGTACCCATTCATATGGCACAAATAACCTATGAAATTAAAGCTTGATAAGTCTACTTTTATTCTTAAAAATATCATGGCCATTGAATCACATCTTTTTATTCAAAAACATGCTACAAATACACTACCTCGCAGAAAACACAAACTGGCAGCATTATATTCAATTCCAAATTTTGGATTTCAAATCCATTCTTTCTAAAATCATACCAACAACCTATTCCTACACAATTTTGCCCAAGGAATCTATTGGAGACCTCAAAAACACCAAAATCCTACTCCTTCTATGTGTCCAATTTTGCCAGAATTAGACACATAATCCAACAATCCCAAACTTCCAATTAAATCCTAAAACTAGTTGCATATGCTTTTTAAATTTCACAAGACATCATTTATACAATCAAAACTCCCTGAAATCTCAAAACCCTAATGCAACCAAAATTAGGGTAGAAATTCAAATTCCAAAATCCTCGACTAATCAACAAAATATATAGCACAAAATGAAGCTCTTACTTACCTCTTCCACTTTCCTAAGCTCTTTATTTGATTCTCCAACTTTGGCTCTTTCTAGATGACTCAAAACACCTCATATTCAAAAATTAAACCCATATAATTGAAGCTCTTAGCAAGAGGAACAATGTTTATTAAGAAGTTTTGAGAAAAAGAGGTGATTTACAAAGTGAAAATAAAGATAAAAGACATACCTTGATTCTTTGTCTTCCATTTTGCTCCTTTCTCTTCCTTTTTCATTTTCCTTCTATTTTCTTCTTTTTGTTCTCTATTTGGTGGACCTTAAAATGGGTTAGAGTGAAGATATGTGTGATAATTAAATATCTACTTTCTCTCTCTTGCTCTTAGGTTGTCCAAATGAACCAAAAAGTGAGGAAATATTTTAATCCATTTCTCTTTCTTTCACTTGTCTTGACCAACTTTTGGATGAATAAAGGAATAAAAGAAATCAATTAATCAAACTTTCTCTCTCTCTTAGCTTCTTGACCAAATTGCACAATAAAAAGGGGAGGAAAAATATGGACCAAAAGCTCCTATGTTCTTGCCATCATTTTTGACCAAAAGGTGAGGATTTGTTGACAAACTATTTTTCTTCCTTTCTTGCACCTCTTTTAGACGTTTTTGATTATATAAGAGGAGGGAATTGACTACTTTTCAACCCTTATAATTACTCTTGCTTTTCAAGAGTAAATCCTAGCCCTTCATTTTGTCTTCTAATCATACCCTCAAGATCAAGTGGCAATTGTCTCTTTTGCCCTTGATTAGTGCAATATTATTTCTTTTGCCATTGTTTCTTTATTTCTCTTTCTTACCTCTTTCTAGACACCATTTTCCTTTTTCTTTGGATCCGAGTTAGGTTCTATGTCATTGTGGTACATCCTAAAGGAATCGGGTATTTTCTTCCGGCTAATTCACACCAAAATTCATATTCTATTCCAAGTGCGATTTCTATAAGCCATTCTGCTTCTTATGTCTTCTTGGAACTCTTGGTAAACTGGGGCTTAGCAGTCCCCTTAATTTAGGCTCATTCTTAAGCCTTTAGTCCTAAAATTTAGGATATTACATGTAACCCCCTTCCATAATTATATCCAAAATACGCGATTAAAGTGAAATAGAGACCAATAACAATAAAAAAAAACATTTACAAACCCATCTACCAGACGGGGTTTTCATAAATATCTTTCGAAATCATTTATGACCTGGTCTCACATTCACATTCTGAATACAATTACTACACGAAGATAAATCACATTTAAATATATCATAGTACGCAATGTAATATTCCCGGCAATCCCGGGTTCCTTACATTAATTCAAGCCTTACAGGGCATATTCGCCCTTTATAATTTTCCAAATAAGGGATTACACAAATTCTCATATCAAATACATACTCTAATATACATCCCAACCTATAATACCCAACTATCAAAATGACAACCTGAAAGAGTCCTCATCGCCCTTGGCTGCTTACTCCATCCTCGATCCACCTACCCTGTCTAAAATGTTGGTAGGGGAGGGTGAGATTCGAGAGAATCTCAGTAGGGAAACGTATACCAATATGCATGCATGATAAGTGTTTAATGCATGACATGCTTGCATCACAATAACATATGTTCACATAATGACATATCTGCGTGCTTAATGTTTCAACAACATACTCATGGCCATAGCATAAATAGAAACAGAACTACAATCATTCATACATGTTCAACATAATCAAGCAAAGCAATACATGCATCAATACACAAACACAAATATCAAGCATGCAAGAGAGGTAAGTTCCCTACATTTATTCTTTCCACGTATGCTTCAGCGTCGGCTACTCGCGATTCGAGCAAATATCCAACCCTATAACCAAATCAAGGACATAGGGTCAATCTAAATTCCAAATCCTTACTTCCATATCACTTAAGGTTGGTTATCATTTACGCCCTTTAGGTGGCTATAATAAGCTCAACGAAAGCCTAAAGGATTGGGACGTACTAGATTGGAAATCACATTTCAAAATCACAAACTATTGAAAATATGGGTTGGCTGCAGCCAAGAACCCTCTGGCTGTAGCCAAAACGCGCACAGAAGGTTTTTGGCTGCAGCCAAGAATTTCTGGCTGCGGCCAAAACGTGCACAAAATCTTTTGCGCTGCAGCCAAGATTTTCTGCTGCAGCCAAGGCAACTTCGAAAATTCATAATTAATACTAGAAAAATAAAAATGAGGTGATCCCATAGCCAAATGAAATATATTCAAGTCCTTTACACAGGAAAAATATTGCCCATTACTAGAAATCACCACACAAATACAGAATTACACACATTTCATCACTGCCCCAAAACAGAATCCATTTTCGACCTCAAACTTTGGACAGCTATAAATCCCAGTTCCCAAAACGAAATGGCACAAATTATATGTCCATTTTGAAGCTTAGTATGTGAACTTTAAGACTGGAAAGTTTCATAATTTTATGACATTATGTGCCTAGTCAAAACGTCCACACAACCAGACTGCCCAGACAGAATTCACACTAGACAAAATTTCCAGTTTTTGCAATTTGGCTTCCAATGGTTCCATTTTCATACCAAACATCATTTCCACTCAAATTTTCATAAGGAATCCATTGGAAATACCAAAACAACCAAATTCACATTATATTGACATGTTTTACAGTAATCTCAACATGTCACACAATTTTCACATTTCAAACTCTAACATTGCAACTTTTCCATTTCCAATGCCAAACCAATTCCATTGACCAAATTACACAACAAAACACCATTTTCAACACAAAACACATGACAATTCATGCATTTCACAATTCCACCAAAATCAGGGCAAAATTCACAATTCACAAAACTCATCCACAAATCACAAAACTTAGATCAAAAGGCTTCAAATACTCACCTCTTCCTCTTTCCCAAACCAATTCTTTGATTCTCCATCTTTCCACTTTTGCTCAAGCTCTCAAACACCTCCAATCAAGAATCTAAAACCATAGAGATAAAGCTCTCATCATTATGAACAACTTTATAGAAGGTGATTAGAACATTAGAGGCCAACAAACAAGCTAAATCTCACCTTGATTCTTTCTCTTTCTTCCTCCACTTTGGGCATTCATGGAAGCTAAGGAGAGAGATGAAGAAGATGAAGCGGGTCAGATTTTTGGCCCTCATTTGACCATTTGGACGTCCAAATAAGGGAGGAGAGGAGAGAGGGAAGAGTTGACAAATTGAGCAAGATCCAAAGGTCCAAATTGTGCCAAATGTCAAGATCTTGTCACACCTCCATGATGGTCCAAATTGTGCCAAATTATGCCAAATTGTGCCAAATTGGTCCAAACTGGGGCTTAGCAATCCACTAATCTCAGGCTTATTCTCTAGCCTCAAGTCTCAAAATTTGGGGTATTACATTACACAAATCTTATAAGTTCGAATTCGAGCATATGAGTTATTACTTACTCCAATTCTTATTCTTTATTAATACTTTATTGGTTATCTTTAGGACCCTTATGTTACATCATATTTGTATCTAATATAGACGTATTATGTGCTTTACTCCCTTGTGATTTAGGTCTTTAATGTGGTCTCATTAGTTTCTAATATTTTCCTCTATTCCTTATGATCTTACTTATCATAATTCCCTCTAAATGCTACAAATATGAAGCTCAACCTTAATCTGCCAGATTCATCAAGCAACCTTGAAAATTCATAACTTAATCTAGAAAACTCCAAATGAGTTGGTTCAAGTTCCTATATGAAGCTTTTTAAGTCTTTTATAGGGGACAAATATTAAGTATTGCCAATTTTGGGTACAATATTCTAAGAATCCTCGACCAATAGAACTGTCTTATAATTCATTCCGGTTTTGATACCCTAACTTTAACAATTCATAACTTTCAAAATTCTAACCCAAAAATTGCATTCCATACCTCATTTTAAAGCTTAAGATGTGAACTAATAACCTATAAAATATCACAACTCTTGGACAATATTTGATCAACCAAAATCAACCTGACTTCCTTGAAAATGAATCTAGCAGCACTAACCTTAAACTTCAACTCTAAATTTACGGTTTTCAATCTAATCCTTCCTAAAATCATAACCACAAGCTAGTACTGCACAATTTACCATGCACAATCTATTTCCAATTTCAAATTTGACAAAATTTAGTTCCTTTTCTAGGAACCAACAAAGGCCGAAATCTAGGTTTTTCAAGCCAAAATTTTGTTTTTGATTCCGATACTCTTGAAATCAATCTTCACCTTTTTCCTACACAATTTTTTACTATAAACCCATTATTTACCTTGAAATAAAAAAAATCACAATCTTTCCTAGTGCCCTATTCTTGGCCAAAACTCAACCCTATGTCCACACAAAGTGATTTTACAATTTAACCACAAGACTTGCCAAATTCCATTTCTATCATACTTAAACCTTGTCATATTTATGTTCACAAGATCAACTAAACCATAATATTACTCTTGGAAAAAAAATTAAGGCAATACAACAACCTCATGAAAACTTAACCTAATCTCAAGATACTATACTCAAATTGGAGCTTATACTTACCTTTATTTAATGCTATAACCTATTCTTGGTTTTGCCAGCACCTATACCTTAGAGGAAGCACAAAAATCCTCTGTTTAGGAATCTAAAATCATAGAAATGTTTCTCTTGGCGAGAGGAACAAGATTCATGAAGGCTTTACGAGCTAGAAATGTGATTTCGAGGATGAAAGAACACTTTCTCTCCTTATGTTCTTCAAGTTTTCACACCTTCTCTCCTTTTTTTTCCTCACAATTTTTCTCTTAATTTTTCCCTTTGGGCCAAAATTTTAAAGAGCTTAGGAAGTGTTGGGAATTATATTTACATGTGTCTAAGTGTTAATTCTTGGGGTGCCATGTTCTCTTCTTGAAATTCAGCTAATACCCTTCTCACCTGCTTTGGCCGATTTCAATGGTTAGGGGAAGAGAGGTTTGATGATTTCATTTGAATTTCATATACAGTGTTTGGGAAGGTCGAACATGTAACTGGACTGAAGATCGATGTGTTATCCTGGCTAATTAAGCATATGATTTTCATGGGGCTAGGTGGCATCTCCTTACTAGGAAAACCTAAAAGACAAAGTTAGGTAAAAAGGTGGAGGGATAGGTGGCGTCTTATTGTGCCCCCAACCCAAAAGGAAAAGCTGAAGGGACTTAGGTGGCGGCATCTCATGGTTCCAACCCAAAAGAAAAGTTAGGATAAAGTTACTTTAGTAAAACTACTTTAATAATGTTACTTTATCGTTATAGGCTTTAGATGGCGCCACATGTGCTTGTGCCTTAGGGAGTAACCAAATGTAAGCCGTTGTGTCTTGAAAAATGCCAGGTGTCAGTGTATATGTCAATAAATGGTGTCATTTATGCTTGAGTGCCATAAAGATGGTGCCAAGTAAACACAGACACTGGTATATTTCATCTGACTAATTTCACATACAAAGCAATGATGGTTACTAAATTTTAGTGTGTTACAAGTCTCTTCTCTCTCCTAATTTTCCTTCATAGGTATCAGAGCCGTACGATCTTGAGGCTGTGATTTATTCTATGTGAATAAGCATATGATATAATTTGTTTATATCTCCATCATGTTTTAATTTGTACTTTGCTATCATATATATATATATATATATATGTAAATATATGATATTATCATACACATGTTGTTTCTGCTCCTCTTTTTATGTGTTTGCATATATGTGTGTGTATGTGTGTTCTGCCATGATAATTCAAATTAAGCATGTTTTTGTTTTTTATCATAGGCATGCTACTTAGGAGTATAAGAATTGTTTTTAAAAAAGTTGTGTTCAACATGTTTTATTTGGTGCAATGTTTATACTTGGTGCTCCAGATATTCACAAAAGCATTTATTTTCTCATATATAAATGTTTCTCTCTCACATATGAAGATCTAATGCTCCATATTCTTTCCAATATATATGCACGTATGTTTTTGTTCCTTTGGGTATATAATGCTACTGAACCAAATGCATTTTTTGGTCATTTGGGTTTCATCATGCTATTAAAATGAGGGCCTTTTATATGCCTTTGTCCCTGCCTCTATATGCATTTATTATTGGGTTCTTGTTTTCAAGTATTTTACTACAAAACTTTATTCTTCTTCTTTTCCTCACTTCTTCCATCTGTTTTAAGTTGAGTTTTTAGAACCTATATGGAATAAATTAAAGAGACTTTAACCCTCAAAAGGTAGAAAAGCTCATAAGACATAAAGAATACAAATCTATATCACGTTATGGAGTGTCATTGATGTTAGCCAAAGAAGCTCGAAAATTGGGTTCTTGAAAGCCGAAGTTTTTATATGACCTAAGGTCTTAGATGTGTAGAGCTCAAAGAGATGATTACAATGACACTTAGAATGTGTCAAGCAAAGTTTGGATGAGGAAATCATTGAGGAGAGAAGTAGGCAGGTCACATTATTGCCATTGCCAACTAACTTAGGATTTCATATTTGAAAAAGGCATTTTTGGATCAAAGAAAAGCCATATATTTGTAGTTAGTTTAGCAATGATTCCAACAACACCAAGAACACAAAAAATGGAGCTAAAATAAGGAAGATATGACCTTCCAAAATTTATGGATTACTATGATCTATCGGCGCTCTAACTGACTCAACACAACCCAGTCGGAGGTTGAAGATGATGATGTGGCAGTCAATGTACCATGTCATCCATCAAACAAAACATTTAGGTCATTTAAAGGGCAACATATCAGCATTCAACAAGGCCACATCATCGGTCAATGCAAGGCCACGTCAACTATTGACCAGCCATATAAACTAAGACATGTATGCAACGTCACCTCTAAGTTAGCCGAAGGTCAAAGGTTATTAGTCAAACATTGACCATTGATTGCTGACTTAATTTTTAAATATTAATTTTTTTTAAAAAATGAAAATTGTCGTTTGGACCTAGAGCGGGGACTACCTCCTACCACGTGACATACACCATCTAAGAGAACATAGTGTGTTAGAGTATGAGTAGCTAGCACGTGTTGCCGCAGATGGCTGTAAGGCAGCTCGTAAATGACACGTGCCACTATAGAGAGTGGAATTTATTGAAATTTTTAGAATTTTTAGGATTTTTCATTCTAGACACCTTTTAGGGGTGTGTGTGGGTGCTTGGGGACCTTTGATTTAGACATTGTTCCTTAAAATCCATAAATTCGGGATCTTCATTTTGATATGTAATTTGAATATGTTTAAAGCATGTTTGGACCTCATTTCAGTCTAGAAAGTGTTTATATAAACCTAGAGATTCCCAAAAACATTCAAATTGAGTCTATATTGATTCTATTATTTTTGGAATAAGTTAGTTTACTTATTAAAAGTATTTCAGCTGCAACATGTGGTTAATGTTGAAAGATTCTTTAAAATGGGAAATTATTCAAATGATTTTTTGAATACGAGATCCTATCCAACCTTGACACAAACTTTTGGAGATAAAAGCTAAAACTTGCAGTAACTTGAACTTATTAAATAATAATAAGTCCTTCCAAGAGTTTAACCATATTAAATCAATTTCGATTGAAGCAGTGACTTCTAAGTCAACCCTTTTCACAAATTTTGTGACAAAGGACAAGATAGAGAGAGATGTAGGAATCATCTTATTGAGTGGGAGGTATGCTGCAAATATATCCAAGTGAATGGATGTAAACATGACTAAAAGGAGTTGAGCATTATTGCTAGATGTTACATGATCTTATATGGCTAGAAGTGCCTTATGAGAGGGAGAACCTAATTAAGAGATAGCATTATGAGGCAAATTTTTCTATATATCTTGAATTTTCTTTTTATTGAATTTATGATTAAATTCTTTGCTTTTAGAATTGAATTGAGTATATTCCCTTCTTTGATGAACATTCATGATGCTATTTAGACGATATTATATTACTATCTTGTTATCATAACTACTTTGATTGAGTGGGAGCTTCTGGAATGTATCTAGAACCTAGAAGGTGAATGAGTTCAATAAAGACTATGGTTGAAAGGGTTATAGGCTAAATAGCATAAGTAGGATGATAATCAATATAGTTGTCTCCTGAACATAAAACTAGTGAACTTATTATCTAATTATCCTATGTCTTATTTAAACAAATGAATAAGATTTGTAACAATAATCGTCTTAGTGACCAAATTATGACCACATCCATTTGACTGAGCTTATAAAGACAAGATCAGTAGAGATATCTATGGAGTTAGAGAATAGGCCTGAATTAAGTAGACTACTAAGCCCAGTTTATAAAGAGTCCCACGAATGACCAAGAGATAGAATGATTTTTAGGACTATGTGATTTGGCCCTTCCAGGCAGAGGGCTTAGTATGTGTAAGTAGTAGGATTAATGTGTAGTACAGATGTGCACTAGACACATATATGGTGCCATTTGGTTGGCCTACATAAGTGTATGAATTGTAATTTCTCAACGGTTAGTAAAGGGTTGAATGTCCTAAAAAGAAAGTGCAAATAGAGTTAGAGACTGCTTTGAGAATTCAGTAAGGGATTTAGTTCGAATTACTTGAAGAGAAATACCCAATTCCTTTATCTAAAGCTAGAAATGATATAAGGCCTAACATGGATCCAAATAGAGAGAGAATGGTGTTTTGGAAGAATTAAGAAAAATGAAATAAAGGAACTACCTAATGACCATTTAATTGACAAAAGAGACATTTACCACTTAATCTTAAGGTTAGAATTGGAAACCAAGATGAAGGGCTAGGATTTGCTCTTGAAAAGGAAGAGTATTGATAAAGATGATTAAAGGAACAAACTTCTTCCCCTTATGTCAACAAAAACATCCAAGGGCAAAAGGGAGAGAAGGAAAAGAGTTGGTTAAAGCCAACCATCTTTTGAAGAAGATTTTGGTCAACATTGAACCATACACTAATAATAGGCAATTGGTCAACATTCTTCCTTCCTTTTTGTTGAAGAAATTTGGTTAAGATTAAAGGGCAAGAAGGAAGAGTGAACTTTCATTTGACCGAGCCATCCCTTGTTTAATTAACCACATTACATTTTGTAAGAAGCTATAGAATTGTGACATATCTTCAAACACTCCCAATTCGTTAAAACTTCAGCCAAGCACTTAAGGAAATGAAGGTCAATTATTTAAACACCAACTCCCTCATCCAAACACTCCAAAAGTTGGTTAAAAGATGAAAAAAGAGGAGAAAAGAAAAAGGAAAGAGAAAGGAACCACTTTAAGGATCAAAGAAGAAGGTAGGTGTTCTTGATCTATTTTCACCTCCAAGATCACCTTTTTAGCTCTAAGTGACTTCAAAAACATTGTTCCTCTTACTAAGAGCTATATTTCTATGGCTTTCTTCTCACGTAGAGGAGATTTGGGCTGCCAAGAAAGTGTTAAAGTTGGAGAAAGCAAGAAAAAGCTTTAAAAAGTGAAAGAGGTAGGCTTAATCTTTGATTTGAGCTTATTATCTTGAGATTTGGCTATGTTTTTGAGATTTAATGGTATTGCCTTGTTTTAAGGAAATGGTAATCTTAGGGCTTTGATGATGTTAAGTGAAAAAGCATTATGATTAATAAGGCTTAATGATGATTTATAGTGCGTTTTGTGGTTAAAATGACAAGAAAATCAACTTATGGTGATTTGGGTTGGGTTTCGGACAGCCCTATAACCCTAGGAAGGAATTGGATTTTGATAAATTTGAGGTTAAATATGGATTATCCATGCAAAATGTGTGGGATTAAGGTGTGGATATGATTTTTGGATTATTGGGTAGAAAACTTTAATTTTAGAACTTAAGGTTAAAGGCTACCAGATTGTGTTTTCTAGGAGACAGACTATTTGTGATGTGTTTTTGAATGACCAAATATTACCCAATGGTCATAAAATTTTCTAGATTCATAGTAGACATCCTAAGCTTTAATGTGATATATAATATGCATCATTTGGATTAGTATATTGGGAGATATGATTTGCTGAAGTTATGGATAGGATCTGGAATTCTGTCTGCGGTAGTAAGGATTAATTGAGGTTTCTGGAACTGTGTATGTATAATTGCAGTAGGAACTATTTTTCCTTTAAAATAGACTTGAAGAGTGTCAGAATTGGAGATTCTTGAACAAATTTATGAAATTTCAAAGTAATATGACAATTCTGGCAGGTTAGGCTTGTCATGCGAAATTGATAAACTTGGAGAGCATTGTAAACAAGTGTGAATTCTAAGGGTAGAGATATGTACTAGATGCTAGTGTATACATCTTAAATAATTCCATGGCATAATGTACTAGTCTTAAAGATAACCAACTCAAGTGTTTTGAATTATCAAACAATCAGGATAAGTAATAATTCATCCGTTCATGAATTCTAACTTATAGGATTTGATATTTGCCCTGGACAACTAAGAGATTGGTAATAAGGACAGGATTGTGGAAAGGTTGCTAGATAGTAATTGTTGAAATTGTGCCCTAGGGGCCAACATTGTACTTTGAATATTGTTATTTAATGAACTTCTCCATTTTTTTATCATATTATTTGCATGTTCACTATGATAACTATCCTTGGATAAATCATAATGATTGTTCTAAATGTCCGTGGTCAGTCATCTATACAGGAGCAAAGATGAAATAAGACCAGTATGACTTTGAAGAGGTAATGAGATACGAATCAAAATCCTAGGCACTTGTAAGAGTACAAGGTTCTGGAACAACCTGCCATGAGAAAGTTGCATAGATCAAGCCAAAAGTTTGTCTCATGTATAACCACGTTACTATACCCTTTGACCTGAGATCATCATGGATTCCCTCATGAAAGTCACACAGCTTTGACCTATTTAAAAGTCACCTTTGACCGAGTGATAATAAAGGCTTTATTTGGGCTTGGTTGTTTTCATACAGAGGAATGTGAATGGTCAAGATGGAAATTGCCCTTAACATTAGTAGAGAGATATTACTGGTCCCTTCAATAAGTGAGTCTAAGAAATGTATGGCCATACTATGATGGAAAGCAGTTTCCATTCCTATAGTGAGACTACTTAGGGATTGACAAAGTAATGGTCAGGAATAGGAGGATGACATTCTCCATGCCTCATCCTTAATTGAAATATTGTAAGACCCCAACTTACATACAACTTAACATCAATATTAATCATAGTAGCAAGGCGTAGTTCGATGGGCACATAGGAATAACATAAATATACTAATAACTCTTAGGGGTTCGTACATAACAATTACAAATAATGTAACTGTCTAGGGCTACTAGGGTGTCTAAACCCGTCCCAGTGAAATGCATACACCTTCCCATCTTTGTTCCACCATTGCATTTCTCTCGTACGGTTCTCTTCTTTATTCTCAGCACACATCCTATTTTCAACTGCCTAAATTGTTGGTAGGGGAGGGTGAGATTCGAGAGAATCTCACTAGGAAATAGTTACCATAATGCATGCATGATAGATGCTATGTGCATGACATGTTAGCTTTAACTAGATGCATGCCCTATAATGACATTTCTTCATGCTCAATGTTTCATGCAACATAACTATGGCTATAATATAAATAGAAATAGAGCTTCATTTGTTCAAATATGCTCTACACAATCAAGTAAAGTAATCATATACATCACTACACAAGCAGAGATATTAAATTCATGCAAATAAGGTAAGTCCCTTACATCTGGTCTTTGAGTCCTCCTCTTATACCTTTTCTTTTAAACCATTGAAGATGCTCTTCTTCTTTGATACCTCATGGCCCTAGATGAATAATCATATCATTAGGGTCTTTGTATTAGGCTCAATATGTAACTAATGAGCCAACACTAATTCCAAGTGTTTGACTTAACCTTTGGAAATTAACTTTATCAATAACTGACATTACCTTTTCATTTTCACATAAGATATAAATCTGGCATATTTTTCATTGAACTTTCAAAAATCATAACTAATTCTGGAAAATTCTGATTGGGGTGATTCAAAATTCTATGCAACCCTTATTAAGTTTATTTTAAGGAAAAATTGCTTCCTACAATCTTTTATCTACATAAGATTCCCAATTTTCACGTTTTCCTTTCTTCCAGAAAAACTGTCCAACTTTAATGGTCTAATGTCAAACACTCATAACATTTTGTATACTTATTCAATTTCTACTTGTTACCTATCAAATTAAAGGTCTTTATGTATACTTTAAATCTGAAAAATCTCAGGGTGAATGGATAAAGTTTAGCCATTCAAAAATAGACCACAACCAGACTTTCTTCAGAAAAAAATTCAGGCAGCTTTAAACACAGACTTCCAAAATCATCATAAATAATCATTTAACCATAAACACATGATTAAACCTTAAAGCACCCCTTGGATGAAATATGAACAGTACCTACCCTAAAAAAAACTCATCAAAATAATAATTCAATCAGTTCAAAATGATAGGAAATTTGGCCATACTCTGGTAAGCGAGATAGCAACAAACTCCTTCAAATGAAAATATAAAACCATAGAAATGAAGCTGTCATCAAGAGGAACAATGTTTATGAAGAAATTTTAAGCCATAGAAGTGATATACATGGTGAAAATCAAGCTACAATCACTTACCTTCAAGTATGTCTTCTTTTCTTTGGCACCATGTGCACTTGGACGAAATTGTTAGAGAGAGAAGGGAGTGAAATAATCTGATTTTTTTCCTGTTCCCTTGACCTATAATACTTGGCTGAAAATTGGCTAAAAGAAAAGAAGAATATATGGCCAAAAATTCATCTTCTTGAATAAGCCACTTTAAGTTTCCATGTGTGGTAAATTTCCTATTGTAGTTGTGTTGACTTTCCTTTTCCTCTCTTCTTCTTGATTTGGACAAAAATGGGCTTCTTTAGGAGGTTTAATGAGCTCTTGAAATATCATATATTCTCTCCTCCACACAATTTGCTTTATGAAATATTATTGTTTAATGGAAATTTGCATATGTCTAATTTACTTGGTCAACAAATTCCCTTTTTGAATAAATATGAGCCAAGTATTAATTCTCCTTCCACATACTCATTTTAACTGAATTACTCCCTAAGAAAAGGAAAAATGCTGGTTGCTTACTTTTATTGGTCAAATGACCATTTTACCCGTACATTTATTTCCATTTTCGCACTAGCTCGAAAATTGGGCAGAATTTTCATAAAACTTTGAAACTACATATCTTTATTTATAGACATTCAATTGAGGTACTTCCAAAGGCTACTTAACCCTTATTGAGTCTAGTTTTAAGGAAAAAATATAGCCTTTAGCCAACTGGAAGCTCAATATTCTCAAACTTTTAATCTTTGGATGCTATCCCAGAAATTGGCCAATTTTACTTGGTAAACTTCAAAAATTCATAACTCTTTGTGTACAGCTTCAGATAACTTGTATACCTATCAAATTAAAGCTTAATAAGTTTACTTTCATACTAAAAAATATCATAGGCATGGAACATCATTTTCCTATTTAAAAATGTCACACAACAAGACTGCTGCATAGGGAAACTCACTGGCAGTAAATTCAAATGCTTACAATTTGTGTTCCAAATATAATCATGTAGTGTGTAATCACTAATTGCCTTATTTTGTCATTCCATGTGCTCTTTAATTCACCATTTTATTCCCTTAAATGTAAATAATTTTGGTGACAAAAATTTGAAATGTTGCATTTCTCCCCCCATGTAATAAATTTTGTCCTCAAACTTTGAACATCATATTTAATCACTTATACCTTAGGGAATCCCTTTTTATCACTAAATCTATCCCTTTTTCATGTGTAGACTTACAAGTTGTGCAATACAATCATCATTATAAGTATAACATGAATCTCAGATACCATTCAGTATTTACATTCAACAATCAAAGTGCAATATAAATAACTGGCATATAAGATCATACAGTCGAGGGTCTTTACCCCCTAAATCCTCGGGCCACTACTCTTCAAAATTCTAAATTCATCTACCCACATATTGCACTATTAACCATACAACTTGTGTTACTATAAACGTCACAGGTTGCATCATTATAAACCATACAGCAGACCACACAGTTCACCATACAGTAGACCACACAGTTCACCTCACATTAGACCACATAGTTTACCTCACATCAAACCATATAGTTCACCACATAGAAGACTACACAGTTCACCACGCAATTCTACTTAGGATGTGGGAAGATCAACACTGGTACGGACTATTAATTTCTCTTATTGTCCTTAAATGTTGCATATAAATTCACTATGCTTTTGCTGCCCACTCTGATGTTTCATACTACCAAATATAATATAGGTGGGGTTGAACTGCCTGCCCATACTTGTCTTATTTCCTCAATTGCACCCCACTTGACCTCTATAATAACATGTAATTTGTTTAGTCAGAAATGTATTCAGGGTCAACCACTATTGGAATCCCTACATATTCCATACCTCAGTCCTCCGTTTGGGCATATCAATATACTCGTAGATACTAAATATTAGTGTATTTGAAGGCACGGTATATCAGTATACCTGTAGGCGAGTACTTTGTCTCTAACCCAACTTTTAGGTTCATCATGAAATACAGAACCTCAATATTACACAGATCAAAAATCATTTTCATCAATTATACCTAATAGGTATGCTAAATTCCTGATCTATAGTAGCTATTCAAACCTTCAGGATATTTAGATAATATCCTCAAAACATTACTAAATGTTTAACATTATTTACAAGGTTCTAAATTCCATCATAAAATAGAACTATGGTGCAAACAATTCAGATTTCAACCTAAGCATTATTTTAGTTTAGATTTGATTCGAGCCTATCATCAACCTTCAGTATCAGTAGATCGGATACTCTAGGATCAATATACGGTATAATCAGCACTCATCATATAGCACCATATATCATATCTATATTCCTTTAACATCACCGTATTACTAAAGATAATCACTTAGTATGAAGAAACCTCAAAATGTTTTCTACACCTCAAATTTCCCATCACCTTACTAAATAACTTTTTTGGGCAGTACTTACTGCATCAGAACTGGTTTAGATTGAAAATCAATACTTTCATCATCATCACTTTTAAGTATTCTTTAAATCATCGAATTAAAATGATTATTAGTCATGGAGAAATCTCAAGACAATTCCTCAAGTCTCCATAGCCCTATTAACTTAACTTCCCAGGGGGTCACCCATCCTAAGATTTTTCTAGGTTAAGCATGCTTAACTTTTATGTGCCCGTGCAAAAATGCAGATACGACTCTATCTGCTCCTGACCACCCATACCTTGAGACTATCCTTGTCTCAAATATAGTGCCAGCAGCTTCCAATTGGCTAAATAATGTGTTTGGATGGTATATCAGTATCAATACATGTACTTGAACACGTACTAGATGATATGCTTCCTGAATTCCACCAGGTTGTCATTCGGATCCACTTCCTAGATGTCTATGACATCCTTATTGTAATACCCCAAATTTCAAGACTTGAGGCTAGAGAATAAGCCTGAGATTAGTGGATTGCTAAGCCCCAGTTTAGCAAGATCCTAAATTGTGATTAAGGGTTAATGACTCTAAAAGTGGATGTGGTTAGTGATAAATGACCCTTTTGGAGAATTTGATGAGAATTGTGATTCGTATGTGTGAAGCCAATGCCTAAACCCTACATTTAATCTTATTTATGTGTCAAAGCTTAAGATGCATTAAATATGAAGGGTAGGGCACATGGTATGAAGAAATGAGATATGAAATGATTTTGGTGGTGATTCATGAGGAATTGCCATAATCAAGGGCAAAACAGTAAAGCTACCGACCAATTGGCCAGTTACCGAAGAGGAAGCTCCTTGGTAACTCAAAGATCAATGGTTGAGATTGAATTATGTAATAGATCAAAGGGTGGAATCCCATGTGGTGTGCTTATGAGAGCTCATGGGAGGTGTGTTGAGATGGTGACAAGTGGCACTTTGTGGTCCCTTGGATTTTGGGTCAAGATTTCAACTTTCCCTCTCTCCTCTCTTCCTTTATTTCGCCAAGAGGCCATTTGGCCCTAAAACCTGATCATCATCTTCTTCATCTTCGTTTCTCTCTCCAGCAACCATGGTCAACCAAGAGAGGGAGGAAAGAAAAAAGAATAAGGTGAGTTTTGGCCTTTTTTTGGTCCTCTAATGGCTAAATCCTCTTTACTAATCTTAATCATGTTGATGAGAGCTTCATCTCTATAGTTTTAGATTTTTGAAAGGAGGTGTATTAGAGCTTGTGGAAATTGGGAAAGATGAAGAATCAAGGAATTTGTTTAGGAAAGAGGAAGAGGTGAGTGTTTGCTCCCTTTTGATCTATTGATTGTGGTTTTTGGTAGAGTTTGGAGAATTGTGATATTTGCCATGATTTTGTGATGATTTCGAAAAGGCGGAATTGAATAGTGATTTGTGTTGAAAATGGTGCCATAATGTGTTATGATGTCATTGGAATTGGTTTGGAAACTTGGATTGGAAAGGTTTGCAATATGGTATTTGCATTGTGTTTTATAGAGACATGTAGTGACATGTCGTGGAAACATGTTAATATGATGTGAATTTGGTTGCTTTAGTGTTTCCAATGGTTTCCTTGTGAAACATTGTGTGGAAATGGGGTTTGGTGTGAAATTGGGACCATTGGAGACACAAGAGCCAAAATTGTGAAAACTGTGGAATCTAGAATTTGGCTAAGTCTGGAATATTGTGCAAGGGGCCAACTTTGCATGGTATTTTGACACTATAAATGATATTAGAATAATGTGATATTATCTAGATTTGTAGTTCACATTGCAAACTTTCCATTAATATCAAGTTTGGGTCATTTCGAGTTCTGTGGGCCAAGTTATGGTAGTTGGAAATTGTGCCAGGAGTCAGGTTTTTAGTTGGTCGCAGCGCGTGATTTTGGCCGCAACCCAAAACCTTCTACCAGTCTCTGGCCGCGGCCCAAATATTTCTGACCTGTCTCTGGTCGCGGCCTATGAGTGCTGACCGCAGCCTAGGACTTTTTGACCATTTGTTGGTCGCGGCCCATGATGGGGCTAGCCGCGGCCAACCCTTTGAAAATGAGATAGTGAGGTTTTGAAAGATGGTCTTTGGTCAAGGTTCTCCCAACCCCCAAAAATGACATTTTAGACTTCCGAAGATGGTTTTTGATCAAGAGTTTTTCCAAGCCTTTAGGCATATGTTTAGGCTTTGATTAGCCACCTAAAGGTCATGGATGATAACCAACTTTAATTGATATGAAAGTAAGGTTTTGGAATAGAGAATAACCCTATGTCCTTACTTTGGTTGTAGGGTTTATGTTCGCCCTGATCATGGTTCGATGTTCGTCAGATCATGAGTAGCCGGTGCTGGAGCAGACGTGGAAAGTGTAGGGAACTTACCTCTCTTTCATGCTTTGATATTTGTATTGTGAATTGATTCATGTATTGCTTTGCTTGATTTTGTGAAACATGTATGAATGATTGTAGCTCTATTTCTAGTTATGCTATGGCCATGGGTATGTTGTTGAAACATTGAGCATGCAGATATGTCATTATGTGAGCATGAGTTATGTATTGCAAGCATGTCATGCATTAAACACTTATCTTACATGCATATTGGTAGTTGTTTCCTACTGAGATTCTCTCGAATCTC
Source organism: Inga oerstediana (assembly GCA_963210345.1). Taxonomy (NCBI): domain Eukaryota; kingdom Viridiplantae; phylum Streptophyta; class Magnoliopsida; order Fabales; family Fabaceae; genus Inga; species Inga oerstediana. The sequence goes on from OY723403.1 coordinate 46,572,034, forward strand.
ACCCTCCCCTACCAACATTTTAGACAGGATGGGTGGATCAAGGTTGGAGCAAGCAACTAGGGGCGACAAGGACTCCCTTTTGAGTTATTTGAGTTTTGGTAGTTGGTTATCATTGTAGCTGGGATATTTGTATTCGATATGGATGTATATTTGATTATGTATAGAGATGAGATTTATGTAATCCTTGTATGACGGCTTGTATGGGCGAATGTGCCCTATGAATTCTATATAAAGGTATGAACTTGGGAGTTGCCAGGATGATATTGTTGTACACTCTGATATTTATATAAATGTGATATTCCGCATGATGTAATTGTATTCGAAATTGAATATGAGACCAGATTATTGTATTGAGAAGATGTATTTGTGAAAACCTTATCATGAAGATAGGATTTTAAATAAGGTTTAATTGTTATTGGTCTCTATTTCATTTTAATTGTGTGTTTCGGATATGATTACGGAAGGGGGTTATACTTATATTGCCCTTGGATTGGCATGGTAATACTATCATTGAATCTAAGATATGCCTATATTTAATAAATGTAATGGTTAATTTAGGGTGGACGAATATATATATGTATTCGAAAAGAAAATTAGTAATATTATATATACATATATGTATTTTTGAAATACACACACACACACATATATATTATATGATAGTATTATTATATTGTGTTAGTTTTAAATTTAGTCTTATCTCATAAATTAAATTTAATAATTAACACGACAAAGATATAATATCTTGGATTTAATTTATAAAGATAAATTAAATCTATTTCCATTGGCTCTTTATTTAGATTAAATAAATAGGTTAAATTAAAAATGTTTGATATATTTAATTAAACTATATTTATTTAATTTTCTTATCAAAAGACAATAATTGTTAATTGATATGATATGGATTTCAAAATTACTTAAAATTAATTTAAAAAATTTAATATCCTTCATAAAATAGAAAACCTTGACTAGTTATTAAAAAAAAGGTGAGCTAGGGTTTTCTACGTACGGGTAATGAAAAAAGCAAGATAGAGAGCCATGAGAAAAGAAAACTCTAGAAAGAGACATTTGTGGCGCTAGAACACTATTCTTGTGGAGACCGGTAGAGGGAGATGATCCAAGAGGGAGATGATCTAAGTTGTTAGCTCCTTGAGATTTGAAAGAAAGGGTGAACACATAAGAAAGGTACGCTTCTCTACTACTCGATTTAAATGACGATGATAGATCTGCAATAGAGATTGGAAAACTTATGAATTTTAATTTTCTGCTATGGCCTTAGAGCCCAGTCAATTGTACATTTAAGTTGAGTTTGAGGTTTCATATTGATTATAAATTGTATATGTGATATATAAGTTGTATGTGATATATTGCTTTGGATTCAATTGATGGTGATTAATCGAGAAGGATAGGAGACTAAGGAAAACTTGGCCTAGCTTTGGTACTCTTGTGTTATAGGGTTGTTAGATTCAAAATCTCATGGGCAACTTGTTGAGTGGAAACATGTGGGGATCTCTTACATGAAATGTTAAGGAATAATAGATTATGAAGATTTATAATTGTTCTTGGAGACATGTGATGCCTCTACTGCTAGTGTCAAAAAGCTTGAAAATCAAGCAAAATATGAGAAAACTAGTATTATAGAAGCCAACCATACTAATTTAGCATGCCTCTGCCTTTCTAGTACTGATAGGATCATTATCATTAAAAGTTGGGATCACTCTTAATTTCAATAAGGAATTAGAGAGACCGTCGTGGGTAACTATTCGTAGTGTGACATAATCATAACATTTATTGCTTTTCATATTGTATGAATTATTATTTCTTGTGGTTTTAATTTCTAAAATTGTTTGGGTATGGTGAACAATATGGCTCTAGCTTTATAAGGGTTGTAAATTGTTTTTAAATATGACGTACATGCCATGCCTTCCTCTATATAGTCGGATGTACATTCTTTTCACATCCCACTCCCCTCATATGTTTAAAGGAGGTTTCTCAATGTATTTTTCTTTTCTTATTAGAGAGGTCCTCTCATGGGCTTGAATGGATTTAGGTTACGTGACCCATATTGTGTTACGTTTAAATTATGTTTCCTTTGATTAGATCATTACATGCACATTTTGCAATATATGTATATTTGTATGAGATACAATCGCGATATATGTATTCATATGAACAAAATATTTAATTAAGCCCTCCAAATGAAATCTTATGTCATAATGTCATCAATTAATGAATACTTGTTAAAACCTAGATCATTCAATTGTAGGTTCCACCAAAGTGGAAGCATTTGAGTTATCTTGGTGCGACAATAATGAGTAGTGGTGCTACTAAAAAAGATTCACTATTGTTTTGATTTAATTGAGATTAACATAACATTTTTGGATCTTAAGGCATTAGATGGGATTAAACATGCATGATCATATGATGATCGAATCCCATAAAGATCTAAGAGTTACGTATCATGTAATTGGCAAAGTGGTTACTTACCTAAATAACTTTATTTAAGCGTCTTGCCAAAGCAAACTTAAATTTAAGAGAAATATGGACCTTAGCACATTAATTTTTACTTGAGCGTTGTTAATTAAGTAGGAGATTACTAGCCAACTTTGTATATTTATTGTAGAATCATGTCGACTAGTAATACTACTACACTATCATTGTGATCGGTCCTTAAGATGGACAAACTCAATGAGACAAACTTTCTTGACTGGTTCAGGAACTTGAGAATTGTTCTCAAGCAGGAAAGAAAAGCATATGTCTTAGATCAACCCGTTCTTGAGGAGCCTGCTGCTAATACTCTAAGAGCTCAGAAAGATGCTTACACAAAGCATAAGGAAGATTCTATGGATGTAGGTTGCTTGATGCTTGCCGCCATGGTTCCAGAGCTCCAAAGAGATTTGGAACTTTTAGAGGCTTATAAGAAGTTGTGCCTCTCAAGGAAATGTTCCAGCAACAGGCATATGGCAAGAAAGGTATGAGATTACAAAGGCTTTACATTCCTGCAAGATGGCTGAAGGTGTATCGGTTAGTACTCACATATTAAAGATGAAAGGCTATATTGATCACCTGAGAGGCTTGGATTTCCCATGAACTATATGGTATGCTTAAAACTGCTGAGTGGAACTTTAAGAAAAAGCCCAACAATGTTTTGATGGTTCAAAAAGGAAAGGGTATAACAAAGAAAGGTAAGGGTAAGGGGAAGGCTAATGGCTCAAATGGTAAGACTAAAGAGTTAAACAAGCCTGAAACTAAGCCTACAGCCAAGAAGGCAAAGCCTCCAAAGGAAGGAGTATGCTTCTTTTGTAATGAACCCAGTCATTAGAAGAGGAATTGAAACTCTACCTTGAAGATCTTAAAAAGAAGAAGAAGGATAACGGGGATATCTCTTTATGTATTTATGTTATAAAAATTCAACTGTCTACTTTCTCTACATGGGTATCAGATATTGCATGTGGTTCTCACATTTGTACAAATGTGCAGGGTTTTAAGGATAGTATAAAGCAGAAGAAGGGTGAACTGGATCTACCAGTTGAAAACAGAGCAAGAGTTGCTGCTTTAGTTGTAGGCACTTATGAAGTAGTTTTGCTTGGTGAGATTTTGTTAGTTTTGAATAATTGCTATTATATTCCTGCTTTGAGTAGTAATATTGTTTCTCTTTTTATTTGGATAAGGAAGGTTATACTTCCATTACTGGGAATAGTAAATGGTCTATTTATCATAATGGCATTTTCTATGCTAATGGTGATTTGCATATTGGTCATTATATATTAAATTTGGAACATACTAATAGTGCAAATATCTATAACGAACTACAAAAAGGATCAAGTCAATTGATTTGAATCCGACGTACCTATGGTATTGTTGTCTAGGCCATATAAATGAGAAACGCATTGCTAAACTCCATCAAGATGGATTTCTTAACTCATTTGATTTTGAATCATGTGATACATGTGAGTCTTGCTTATTAGGAAATATGACATAGGCACCTTTTACTGGGCATAGTGAAAGGGCCACTGATTTATTGGGCCTCAAACATACAGATGTATGTGGACCACTGAATACAGCTGCTAGAAGAGGCTATATGTACTTCATTACATTTATAGATGACTTTAGTAGATATGAATATATCTATCTAATGAAACATAAATCTGAATCTTTTGAAATGTTCAAAATATTCCAAAATGAAGTACAAAACCAACTTGGTAAAATGATTAAAGCACTTTGATCTGATCGAGGTAGTGAATATTTGAGCAAAGAGTCATTGACGATCTTAAGAGTTTTGGGATAATCTCACAGTTGACTCCTCTAGGAACACCATAATGGAATGGCATTTTGAATAGAGGAATCAAACATTAATAGATATAGGTTGATCTATGATAAGTCAACCAGATCTTCCACCTTCTTTTTGGGGCCATACCCTAGAGACAGTCGCGTTCACACTAAATCATGTTTCATTTAAGGCAATTGAAAAGACACCATATGAGATATAAACTGGAAAGAAACAAAGTTTATTTTTTCTTAAAATTTGGGGATGTGAGGTACATGTTAAGCAATAAGCCTCAGATAAATTAGCACTCAGATCCTTAAAGTACCTTTTCATAGGGTGTTCTAAGAAAATGAAGGGATACTATGTCTACAATCCCACCAATAACAAACTGTTTGTTTTTCAAAATGATATATTTCTAGAAAGAGAGTTTATTTGTAAAAGAACAAGTGGGAGCAATGTACATCTCAAAACATTTCTAGAGTCACAAGATAGCACATAACCGTAGATGAAAAACTAAGAAGACTCACAACAATTTATGGAGCCTCCTTAAGTAACATAAGGTCCATACAGACTTGATAGGACATAACATTAGCCTCAGAGATATGGATTTTTGATTATTGAAAGTCATAATGTGTTGCACATTGAGCAAAGTGAGCTAACTATCTATCGAGAAACCATAGTGGAATCAAACTCTGAGAAATGGCTAAATGCAATAAAGTTTGAAATGTAATCCATATATGAAAATCTGGTATAGACCTTAGTCGATCCACCTGAAGTTATAAAAACTATTAGGTGCAAATGGGCTTTCAAGGAGAAAACTGACATGGATGGCAATGTAAATGTCTTAAAGGCATGACTAGTTACAAAAGGATTCACTCAAACTCATGGTGTAGACTAAGATGAACCTTTTCCCCAGTTGCAATGGCCAAATCAATCAGAATCCTTCTTGCCATTGCAGCATATTATGACTATGGAATATGGCAGATGGATGTTAAAATAGTATTCCGTAATGAAAAGCTACTTGAGGATGTGTACATGACATAACTTCAAGGCTTTGTGCGTTCAGAGGACCCTGGTAAAGTGTGCACGCTTCAGAGATCCATTTATAGATTGATTTACTTTGTGGTTTGGTCTACCAAATCTGGCCCATATAATCTTCTTTTGGATAATTATTTCCAGAAAGAGGTGATTGGTACTTTCTCCCATATAGTGCTTCATATGGATCCATTTGGATGCTCACATGATAGTTGTTGTTGTAGGCGAATTTAGCTAAGGGAAGGAAATGAACCCAACTTCACTTAAAATCCATTACACATGCCATCAACATATCTTCCAGTGTCTATATAGTCCTCTCTATTTGTCCATCTGTTTGTGGATGATAGGTCAACTGAATTTCAGCTTGGTTCCCAGAGCTTCATGTAAGGCCTTCCAAAATCTTGATCTGAAGTTAAGTTCTCGATCAGAGATAATACTCTTCCATGCACCATGGAGTTTGATTATTTCCTGTATATACACTTCTGCTAGTTTCTCCAGCGAATAGCTGGTATTGATGGGTACAAAATGTGCCGACTTGGTAAAGAAGTCAACAACTACCCAAATTGCATCGTAGTTCCTGATTTTTGGGTAAACCCATAACTAGATCCATAGTAACATTTTCCCATTTCCATTCTAGAATTTTAGGTCTTTACAGATGTTATGGTGGTCATGGATGTTCAATTTTCACGTTCTGACAGGTAAGGTATCGAGCCACATACTTGGTTACGTCATTTTTCAGTCCTGGCCACCAATATTCTAATTCCAAGTTGTGGTACATCTTGATCGCCCCTGGATGAAGATTATATTTACTTTTATGTGCCTCATCTAGAAATTTTTACCTTGAATCAACCTTTGGTGGAACATATACTTGCTTCCAGTTCTTGAGTAATCTACTGGGTGAAAGATCATAGTCTTGAGTCCTTCCTTGTTCAATCATAGTTTGGACGGACTATACTCATTCATCTTGGTTTTAAGCTTCTTCAATCTCAATCCTTAAATTACTTCTCCCTTGGATAACCCCATAGCTAGCACATAAGATTTGGTTTAATAGATTATGATCCCAAAAATCTTCTATCAATTTCCCTTCTTGTATCATCATTACTACAACTTACAGCGCCTTCTGACTAAGTGCATCAGCAACAACATTTGCTTTACCTAGATGATACTTGATCTCCAAGTTGTAATCTTTTAGCAACTCCATCTACCAACACTGTCTCATATTTAATTCTTTCTGGTTATACAAATACTTGAGACTCTTGTGGTCACAGTATAGTTCTACAGTCACACTATACAGGTAGTATCGCCATATTTTTAACACAAACACGATTATAGCAAGCTCCATATTATAAATAGGATAGTTCATCTCATGAGACTTTAGCTGTCGAGAGGCATAGGCCACCACTCTACCTTGCTGCATAAGGACACATCCTAATCCCTCCTTACTAGCATCACTGTAGACTATATAAGTCAAGTTGGGATCAGGGATAATCAACACCGGTACCATCGTCAACCTCTTTTTCAGTTTAGTAAAGCTCTTCTCACATCGGTCATCCCACTCAAATTTTTGATCCTTCACGTGAGCTTGGTCATCAATAAGGCAGTCTAAGAGAAATTTTGAATGAACCTCCGGTAATAACCAGCAAGACCAAGAAAACTGCATATCTCCACTATAGTTTTTGACCTCTTCCAATCTAGTACTGCTTCCAATTTACTGGGATCCACTAAGACCCTTTCTTGTGGGTGACATGGCCCAGAAATTTCACTTCTGAAAGCCAAAACTCACACTTGCTTAGCTTGTCATAGAGTTGCTTGTCTCATAAAATTTCCAGTACTGTTCTCAAATGATGCTCATGCTCTTCATTACTCTTGGAGTATATCAAAATGTCATCGATAAAAACCACCACAAATTGATCTAGATACTAATAAAAAATATGAATTATGTAGTCCGTGAATATGATAGGTGCATTAGTTAATAGGAAGGGTATTACCAGAAAGTCATAGTGGCCATAGCTAGTCTAGAAATAGTCTTTGACATATCTTTTGCCTTCACTCGTAGCTGATGATAACCCGACCTTAGATCTATCTTCGAAAATACATAAGAATCGGATAGTTGATCAAGAAGGTTGTCAATTCTTAGAAGTGGATACTTGTTCTTAGCGGTTATTTTGTTCATTTCTCTGTAATCGATACATAGCCTTAGGCTTCCATCTTTCTTCTTAACAAATAGTACTGGAGCTCCCTACGGAGAGACACTAGGTTGAATGAACCCTTTTTCAAGTAACTCTTCAATTTGCTTCTTTAGCTTTGTTATCTCATTTGGAGCCATTCTATATGGGGCTTTTAATATAAATCGAGCTCAGGCATAATTTCGATTGCTAATTCCACTTCCCTTTTCTGAGGCAATCTATTAAGATCGTCTGAAAACACTTTAGGAAATTCTATTACCATGGGTATATTCTCTAGGGTTACTTTTGTCTCCGCCTGAACGGAAAAGAATACCATATACCCTTGGTACCCCCTCTTTAGGTATTTCTTAGCTTCAGCTATTGAGAGGAAACTCAGACTAGAACTTATATTATCATCCTTCTGTGGAGTAGGATAAACTATCCTCTTGCTTCTGCAATCTAGCATCACATTATTCTCCACCAACCAATCAAAACCTAGTATAACTTCTAATTGTTGGAGCGGTAAACAAATTAAATCAACCGTAAACTCATGTCCCTCAACATTTATTTCACAATTCAAACAAGCATCAGCAGTCATGGTTTTGACACCCATCACATCGACACAACCAAGTCAAATGATAATTTATGAATATGCAGTCCTAGTCACTTCACACAGTCATAAGCAAAAAAGGAAAGACTAATATCCGAATTAAATAAACCTTGCAGCAAACTACCATTGAGAAGGATTTTACCTTGAATCAATTCGGGGGACTTCTGGGCCTCTTCATGTGTTATGGCAAATACCCTGCTCTGATTCCTAGGCCTTGGCTCTACTGGACATTGCTTGCAATCACTAGCAATGTGTCCCATTTACTGACAGTCATAGCAAATTATTTGTCCCACACATGGTTTGCCGACATGTATCCTGGCATATAAGGGCATGGCCATGGTGCTGGGAGTTTCTGGTTCCCACATTCCTCAGGCTGATATTTTTTCTTACAGCTGCCCTTGGATGAGGACCCTTGATCATTTTGCTTCTAGGAAGAATTTCCCTTACTGGGTTCACTGCAGCTGCTAACACTCTTAACTGGATATAGATCCCTCAAGTTGTTTTCCATAATCCACCACTCTTCTATAGGGGGAGACTAACCTTTTCTTCATCTCATGCCTTAAACCCTAGATCAACATGTTAGAACTCCTATCCTCATCATATTTATGTCACAAGTTAGAGTAATGGGCTAGTCGGATAAACCGAGATAGGTAGTCATCAAAAGTCTCTTCTCCGTCTTATTGTATAGACAAAAACTTTGATTCTTTTTCAAGCCTAATAGACTTGGGAAAGTAGTTTTCATTCAAATTTTCCTAGAACAACTCCCAATTCACAAGCACATTTCAAGTTTGCAATATTATGATGGTGTTCTTCTACCACCTGTCAATGTCTCCCTCTAGCTTATAAATAGCCAATCGTACCTTTACCTCACTATGGCATTCTAACACTTCAAATGTCTTTTCTAGTTAGATTATCCAATCTTCAACTACTTGGGGGTCAAATCTTCCCCTAAACATCGGGGGTAGATGCTTACAGAACTTGGAAACCCAAAACTATAGATCTCTTTTATCCCAGCTGGCACCCCATGAGATTCTGGTTCATTCGGTATATTGTTGGGACTCCTTAGGTTGAGTCGGCCCTTCCTCAATCTCCTTATGATTTGTCTTATCATGTACAGATGGTTCTCTATCCTTATTTTATTTTTCTTTCACCTCCCTTAGATCATTAATCATATCCCGCTACTCCATCAGCATGCCCAGCTTTTGTTGTATCGGATTAGGTGGGTTGTGATTTATCTCTTCAACTTCTGGTTCCACACATTAACTTTTGGTCAAACTATTGTTTCTTTTCACTATTATAAAGGATTCACAATATCAATATTATACTATACGTATACACATATTCCTTAAAACTCATACACTAGAAAATAACAGAACCATATGTATGTATACTACAAATAGTCATATTTACAATAAAAGGCACAACATTTACACCAAAAGAAGCCTATACTACTTTGTGCTCTCCCACCATCCCTAATTCCTAACACAAAGTCACTAGTCTAGGGTTAGCAACTATCAGCCGAACTAAAGAACTCTAGTAACAACCTAATATTGCCAGAATCCATGCTTTGATACCAAAAATGTAACACCATTATTTCAAAGTGTTGAAAATAGTTCAAAATAAGTAATGAAGTCAAACCAGAGACCATAAATAGTTTTCAACCCATTTGGGATCCTAACTTCAATATAGGGTTTGGTGCTGTCTTTAAGTAGGTTTTCAAAAAATTTACCAAACATATTTGATATGGTCTTATTTGCACTTTTCAAATCTGTTGGACTCATTTGGTTATGTTTCCCTTTGGTAATACCAAAGTATTTACCAAAGTTCTTAGCAGATATTCGGGTTAAGATTGTTAACTAAAGGGTTTACAGTACATAGTCACCCTATTTTAGTTCATTTACCTTGGTTACATATTAATATCTGGGTATACAAATAGTACCTTTACTATTACTAAGAGTACTAGTCTTGTGGTGTACTTATATATACATCATGTACAATTTCTCAAAACTAGATAAGCAATAAAAACCTAATCCTTGTCTACAAGCCCTAGCCGTCCTTATTTACCTACTTGCCCCTTGAGCCGTTTGCCCTTGTTGTAGGTTAGTCATTAGAAAGAGTGAGATTTATATGAATCTCACTAGTAACAATTCACTCATATGACATATAATTTCATAGATCATGTAGACAATCATCACACAACAACATTCATAACAGTCATACATTCTTAACATTCGTAACAATGGATGATACGAACATGCATATAAAGTATTATACATGATATAAGAGAAAGAGTCACTACCTTGGTTTTTCCGATCTTGTTCTTGTATAGATTTCTTGAGCAGATATCAAATCCTATAATTAGAATTATGAATGACAGGTTATTACTTAATCCATTTCTTCTCTAATTCAAACATTCAAGTTGGTTATTACTAGGGTTATTTAATCAAGTCAACTAAGAAGTTAAGGTGGTCAATTAATCTAAAAGACCAATTTCTAACCTCAAAGTTCAACAATATTACATTATGCCATTATATCTTCAATTGTCACATAATGACCAAATTTGCCAAAATTTTTCATCAATTTTGAAAATAATATCTTTATGTACAAAAGTCTAATTGCAGTGAATCCAAAGGTTATATGACCCTTATTTAGTCTATTTTCAAGGAAAAATATCAGCTATAGCTAGTTGGATGCACATCATTCCCAGAATTGTCAATTATTGTACACTGCCAGAATTCAACCCAGTTTTCATAACCAAATTCAAAAATTCATAACTCCCAGTGTACAAGTCCAAATGACACAAATGACCTAATTAAAGCTTGATATGTCTACTTTTATTTTGGAAAGACTCACATTCATTGAACATCATTTGGTTATCCAAAACTACAGCACTAATAGGTACTTCGCTGGAATCCTATCCTGGCAGAAAATCTAGTTTTGCTTTTTTAGTTTCAATGATCCAAAGTTCACAACTTGGGGATATTCCCACTCTATTTTCTATTCATTCTACATGTCCTGTTTTGGGCAGAAATTCAACAAAAATTCCAATAATTACCATACCTCCAATTTAAGCATAAAACTTGTCTTATATGGCTTCTAATCATCATAAAACGCAAATACATAACCAAAAAAACATGACTTCTCCAAATCCTAGTTTGACCGAAATCAGGGCAGATTTATACTTGTCAAAATACTCATTCAACCAACACAACCAATAGCTTAAATTAAAGCCAATACTCATCTCTTGCTCCTCCTTTACTCCTTTCTTTGATTCTTTAGCTTTTGTTCTTCGATGATAGCTCAAAAGACCTCCTCTTAAAATTCTAAAACCATATAAATGAAGCTCTTATCAAGAGGAACAATGTTTATAAGAATGTTTTGGCCATAGATGAGGTTAAGAAGGTGAAAATCAAGAGGAAAGAAGTCTCCTATACTTGGTTCTTCAATTTCTGTTTTGGTCTAGCTGCTTGGATGACTTAAAGATGGAGACAGATAGTGGTAAATGATGAGGCTTTTCCTTTCCCTCATTATTTAAAGGGCTGGCTAAAGTTTTGGTCAAAATGTGGAAAGAAAAATTGTTGTCACAAATGGTTTATTTTGGGTCAGACACTTATAGTATTTAACTTGATTTTTTACTTTCCGCTTCCCTTCATCTTTTGACAATAAATTAACACCCTTAAAGGTGTACTAATTAATTGAATCTTCAACCCCTCTTTTCTCTTCATTTGACCAAAATATATGTCCCAAAAAGGTGACAATTTGGTTGACCAAGCCTTCTTGGAATTAACTTGCTTTTTGGTCAAAATTTCCAATTTGAAGTTTTAACTTTTCAAATAGATTCAAGGTGGCTTCAATTGAACTTCCTCATTTATTTTCTCTATGTTTGGACATCATTTCTCTTAAGTCAAGGTGAGGAAATATTAATTGAATTTTATATCCAAATGTGTTGTTGAATGTTTGACAAATGTTTCCTACTTCTTTTCCTTGCCTTAGCCAAAATATTCTATGTGAGAGTAGAGAGTTGTGTTACCTTTTCAAGTTCTTTTATTTCCCTTAGTCTTCTCCCAAATGGTTCCTCTTTCTCTCTTTCTTATGTTCAAATTATATTTTTGGTTATTTCTGACTTCAGGCGAAAAGACTAGGTAGTTACTTCTAGCTAATTGGAACTAAAGTCTTAGCAAAATTTCCAGGGTTAATTCTATCATTAATTCTACTATCTATTCTGTATGCTTAGCCTTCAAGTACATTTTGGGATATTACATCTTGAGATCGAAAAGAAATACTGAACACATAAGAAAGGTACGCTTTTTACTAGTCGATTTAAAGGCCATTGACAGATCTGTAGTAGGGATTTAAAAACTTTTGAATTTTAATTTCTGTTGTGCCTATCAATCCCAATAGTAACTTTTCTCTTATATCATATGTATTGCTTTGTATGTATTTCATTGTCATCTAGATATGTATGGGACAGTTTGTCCCTAGGCTTTAAGATCTGTGAGTATGAGTTCCATAGGGAGTTACCTTAGGCGGCAGCATAAGGAGTTAACCTAATTGCAAGACTTGGGCTATGTAGGCTTGAGGCAGAAGGCCCTTAAGTGCATCTTGTAAAGGGCAGAGTGTTATATCCAAAATTTCAATTAAGGGTTAATGATAGAGGATTTTCAGGATTTAAATTTCCTGAATCTAATTGTATGTATTAAGAAAAGTGTTCCCCAAGGGGGAAGTGATTTGATGATTGTGATTGAAGGGGCTCAAAGCCAGGCTAAACAAGTATAGTCTATTCGAAGGAAGTGGAAACCTCTAGAGTTGAAAATGGAGATCACATCCTATAAGAATGTCTTTGGGTATAGGAATTAGTAGAGCGATCAAACGAAAGGTGCTGAGCCACGAAACATTGGTTCATTGAGATTCTTGCGAGAATCAGACCTATAGCATACCATTTATGTGGCCAGTCTAGAAGGAACTATCCCAATGATAAGTAATTCATGAAATGGAAGCCGACATAAAGAGGCGTCTGGAGTTTATGGCTTAAGTTGAGTAACAAATTTTGAGGACGAAATTTATTATACAGGGGGAGAAATGTATTATCCCCATTTTGATTAAGGGTTAATGATCTCAAAAGTGGATGTGATAAGAATTTTGTTTTTTTAATGATTCCAATGGCTTCCTTATGAAAATTTGTATGGGGAGAGTGTTTATTCTGAAATTGGAACCATTGGGAACAATTGTACAAGAGTTGGAAATTCTATCTATTGAAACTCTGTATAGGGTAGTCATTTGTATGGACGTTTTGAATGGAAAAATGGTGTATAAATATTCTGAAACTTTCCATTCTTATAGCTCACATGCCAAGCTTCAAATATAATTTGTGTCATTTTGATTTGAGAGCTAAGAGTTATGATTTTCCAAAGTTTGGGATTGAAACTGGAATATGCTTTGGAGCAGTATGGACTTTTGTTCAATTCTGTAATTTCATGGTTATGAACATTATTGATCTATATTTTTTTAGAAAAGAGGACTTAAACAGCTTTCCATTAGCTTTAGGATCACCCCATTTCAATTTTTCTAGAATTAGTTATGATTTTTCAACGTTTGTGCAGAAATTTGCCAAAACTTTGTAAAAATCCAAAATTGTTGGAAATTAATAAATAATTAAATTATGATATCACCCTAATATTAAAATATCATCTTCCTCTTCCTCTTCAGCCCAAACTGATGCCATTTTCAGAAAAATAGAGAGAGAAAGTTGTGAGCTTTTAGAGAGAGAAGGGGAAGAGATCTTGTAAGGTAAGCCAATTTCTCCAACAATTTAGCTCCTTAAGCGTATAACTCTACTTCTAATTCCATGTTCTTGAAAGTTGTTGAAGCTCAAATCTTGTTTGGGAAAGTTATGGTTTTTCAGCCATATTAGGGAAAAGCCAGAAGGAGCTTGAGGTAACTTCCAAACTTTCGTATATTGCTTATTCTGGCTTTTGTGGCAATTTAATTGGTAAAATTTCGTCGGATTGCCATTGGTTTTAAATTTTGGAAACGTGTGTGCCTAAGGGTTACACTCCCAAAATTGGGTCCGAATGGTAGTAATAACCTAATGTAATAGTTAATAAAGTGGTTAGGAGTAGAAAGAAACATGTCTACGGAGCCGAAACAGAAAAACCCCAATTTTTCTTGAAGAACTGAGAATTTCGGCCAAGGCTAGTTTGCAGAGGTTAGAGTTGGATTTTCACGCAATGAATGGTTCCATTGTATTCAGGAGGGAAAATTAAGTGGGGTTATAGTTGGTCACTTTTTCGGAAAAGTTCGAAAAATCATAATTATGAAAATGCCCTTGAAACCCTAAATAACAAAAAATAGGGCAGCAACGTAAGTTCTAAAATTTTCAACCAATCAACACAACATGTAGCTCAAAATGAAGCTTAAGCTCACCTCTTGCTCTTTCTTAAGCTCTTTCTTTGATTCTTCAAATTTAACTCTTGCTAGAAGACTCAAAACACCTTCCCTTGAAATTCTAAAACCATAGAAGTAAAGCTCTCATCAAGGGGAACAAGATTCATGAAGAGCATTTGAGCCAAAGAAGTGGTTTACAAAATGAAAATTCAAGTAGAAGATCATACCTTGAAGTTGTCTTCTTTTTTCTTTCCTTAAGCCTCTTGGACAAAATATAAGAGTGAGAAGGAGAGGATATGATCTTTTTTCCTCTTTCCTTGCCCTTATTTATTTTGCTGCAATTAGCCAAAAGAAAGAGATAAAAAGCTTTAATAAATATCAACATCCACCTCCTTTAATATATAGTATTTTATTCTATCAACATGTGCCAATTGCTAAATATCATCATCTTTTCTCTTTCTCCTTCATATGATACGAAAATATAGCCCCTTTTTATTCAAGAAATCATCTTTTTTTTGGCCCACAATTATTACTTGAAGTAAGCACTGGAGTAATGAGACAGTAGGAGCAGATTTTGTCATGGCTTACTCGAGTGACTACGGAGTAAGGGAAGCTGTTACTTAAGTAAGCACTCGAGTAATCATGAAGAATATCATTTAGAAAGGCACTACCAAAATTTGGAAGAAGTTACTCGGGGGGCTACTTGAGTAATCTGTAAAGTTATATGAATAATTACTCGAGTAGACACTCGAGTAACAACATGAGCATAAGCCATTACTTGAGTAGCCACTTGAGTAACTAGAGCAAATATCTTCCAGTAGCTCTTGGCCAAGAAATGTAATAATTTACTCGAGTAGCCACTTGAGTAACCAGGTGAGAAAAAGGCCTTACTCGAGGGAACACTTGAGTAATATGTAGAGTTATTTGAAGCATTACTCGAGGGGTCACTCGAGTAATCAGGTACATAAAAAATAGGTACTCTCGGCCAAGAATTTGATACAATTACTCAACGGAGTAATCGAGTAATCTACAAACTTATTTGAAATTTACTTGAGGGCTCACTCGAGTAACTGGTAAAGAAAAGACATGGTCACTCGAGTAATCAGGTATTTCTAAGGTTTGTAAGGTATCTTACTCCATGTCTTACCCGAGTAATATTGTATGAAAAATGTTGCATTACTCTCTACCATGTTTTTGATAGGTTTACTCGAGGGACTTCTCGTGTAATGAGCATGATCACTCGAGTAGCCACTCGAGTAATGAAGTCCAGAAAACATGTCTTCAATCCAATGTTTATTGAATTGTTTTCTATATGATTAACCATTCATTGTATTAGTATCCTAAGTACATTTGCAGAGAAACAATGAAAAAGATCATGTAAGAAGTGAAAAGTCAAATAAAACGTCTGAACGCTCACCTACCGCTACCTATCGCAAACGGATAGTTTTCAAATTAGAAAAATGGTCAACCGTTGCTGCCTGACTCTAACGAACATATTTGAAATTCTTCCAATGGATACTACAAATCATCTATATATATGGAGCATTCAAAGAGCAAACAACAAACTGAGAACACATGAACATACATTGATCAACTCATTCTTAGTGCTCTATTTTCTTATACTCATTCATTATACTTCAGTGATTATATATTTGCTCTGTGAGAGAGTTTTTCATTACAAACTCAATATTTGTTATTGAGATAACTTAAGGTTGTGGAACCTTAAGTTGGGGATTTGATCACAACATGTAAGGGGGAGCGAGTGTCTAGGTGAAGGAACTTACTGTGTGCTACGGTGCCATGAACCCAATGAATCTTGGAGAATATAGTGAAACTCTCAGAGACGTTTTGAGGACTGGACATAGGTCAAAGTAGTTGTGACAGAACCAATATAACTCTCGGTGTACACTTCGGTGATAGTTCTCTTTGCTCTCAACTACTTTAAATATTCTGTTAATTTTCTTATACACAACGAAATTTCTGGTATCACCCAATTCACCCCCTCTTGAGTGAAACGCTTGCACTAACAATTCTGGAATATCCTAAAGGAATCGGGTACTTTCTTTCGATTAATTCGCACCGAAATTCATACTTTATTATTCTATTCCTTATTCATTCTT
Organism: Inga oerstediana; assembly: GCA_963210345.1. Classification (NCBI taxonomy): domain Eukaryota; kingdom Viridiplantae; phylum Streptophyta; class Magnoliopsida; order Fabales; family Fabaceae; genus Inga; species Inga oerstediana. The sequence continues at coordinate 46,588,615 of OY723403.1, forward strand.
GGGACTCTTACTAAAATACGCTTAGTAGTCTACTTTATTCAAGCTTATTCTCTAGCCTCTAGTCCCAAAATTTGGGATATTACAATTCTCCCGTTCAATAAATTTCATCCTCGAAATTTGCTACTGGCCCGATTCTTAATAATACTTCAAAAGGACTACTGTAGCGAGGGTTTGGTTTCTTTCTTTCAACATTGTCAAATTCTAGGGTTTTCTTATTCAATTATATTCCTATAGACTTTACTCTTCTATCCTGCGTATGGGCTTCTTCAATTTAAGCTCTCAGACTACTTTTCTATTGACTAGTACTGTAACTAGCAAGTACTATGTGACTTAACAAGTTCAAGTTTCAAACCCTTCTATCAGTTTCAGTTTCCATATCATCATGACCATCAATTGCACTGCTATTCAATTCAAGGCATCTATAACGACAATCGTGTTTTAGCTTTACTTTTCATTTATTCTAGAAGCTCAAGTTCAATTTTCCAAATTACATAAGAACCAAACAACTGTTCTAGAAAGTCATTAATTCAAAATTCATTTCAAGCTGCAACTCTTGCTATTAGCCCATTCATACTCATATCTAATGTTCCTGAAGCACGCAAAACAAACTATCTATCCTCAAGCATAGTTATTCATTTACAAAACCTAGCAGGTCAAGTTTCACATTTATATAACATATAGTCCATTCTATTCTAGCCTTTTGGCTATTCAATTCCAGCTTTAGAGCTATTCCAAGACACTACCCAATAATTATTGGTCTTATGACCTTAGGCTTCCGCCCTTCAAATTTTGAATGCGTTTAGCCAGCATATGGACACTCTGGTCTAACAGGACTTAAGGCTCCTTATGGAATGCTTGTCAGGTTTGACAACCTAAGGACATGCTGGTCCAATAGGTCTTATTGCCCACCGTATATTCATTAAACGAATATACCTGATGGTAAACACATACGTACAGAACCATTGCATAAAATATGAGAGCAAGAGTTGCTTTCCTTTATACCATTGAGCATATTCTTCCTTAATTCCCTTTCTCAACTTTCTTTCTACAAACAGCACTGGAGCACCCCGTGGCAATATACTAGGTCGTATAAACCCTTTTCTCTAGCAATTCTATAATCTGCTTTCTTTAATTCTACCATCTCATCTAGGGTCATTATGTATGGACTTCCAATATTGATCCAGCTCCAAGCATAATTCTACTTCCATTACTGGGGTAATCTACTTGCATGTTTTAGGGAATCCATTAGTTACTAGCATATTCTATTCTTTATCTCGATTATGAGACCATATTTCATATCTATTCTCATTCTTTCTATTACTCTGTTCTATCAGGGAACAAATTCTTATTCATTTTTTCTAAGGGAATATTCTATGATTGAGATCTTTCCAAATGTTAGATTGGCTGCTAGCAACCTTCAAGAACCTCATTCCCATCTGTACCATATTCTAGCACCTTAATTCATTCAGATCAATTCAAATGCTAAAGAATCAATTCAACTATTGGTTTGATTCTTTGGTTACAATTCAGTTGGTAGCATCCCTAAGATGTCTATATAACCTTTAGGTTCATCAATCTAATTCTAGAACCTCAACCATACCTAATAAGAATGCTAAGATCATCATGGCTTATTCCTTCTATTCTATTCTCATAATATTCATGCTAAGAGATGCATGTGTCTTCTTCCTCTGTCCCTAGGTGCCCATGGGTGGCCTACTTAACTTAAAGGGAGGCAAGTATGTTAATTTCATCTGGCTTGCAGGTGTGGTGTCAGGGGAGGATGGCCATGTAGCCATACAGAAGAAGGATGAGTTGTCTGACTAATTATGCAAGTGATTTATAAAGGAGCTTAAGTGGCATCCCAAAAGTGCTCCAACCCAAAGGAAAAGTTAGATAAAAAGCTAAAGGACCTAGGTGGCACCTAATGGGGGCACCAACCCAAAAGCAAAAGTTAGGTAAAAAGTTAAAGGGACCTAAGTGGCATCTTGCTATAGAGATAACCTAAAAGTAGAAAGTTAGGTAAAAAGCTACTTTTTGTGATGTATGCTCAAATGGCGCCATATATGTGTGTGGGTCTTAACGTGGCGCCAAGTATACTTGTGTATGTCATAAAAATGATGGAAAGTATATATGGGCACCAGTATATTCTATCCAACTAATTACACAAACTAAGCAACACCAGTTACTAAATTTCAGTATGTAAAAAAAATCAATCATATATGTAGCAGTATATGAAGTGTCATAAAGTGAAAGCCTCGCTAACTTTGAGATAATCAAAGAACACTACATAATTTCCTAACGTTCTTCAGATGATTTTTTGCAAAGTCATCCTTTATGTCGATGAAATATATTTAACTAAAACAAGTGTCGAGGGAGTTAAAGGAATAAAGGATCATAGTTATCTATAAATTCTAAGTTGAGAAATCATAGGTAGAATAGAACATATTTTGAATGACAAGATAAATGGAGATTGAATAAGGAAGGTAAAGTCTTTGCCACCTAAGACATGTACAAGTATGATTCTTAGGCTTCTCAGTGTGCTAAACTACAAACCCTTGAACACCTCTAAAGTTAAGGAACAACCCTAGACAAGTTATGTATCTTATGAGGAATCTAACATAGAAAAGATGGATAGAGTCCTATATAGTAAGAATGTGGTTAGTAACATCAATATACACATTGGAATATATATGACCAAATGTTTTTTGGTAGAACTTAGAAGCCATTTTTGATCTAGCTATAAAAAAGATTATGAGAGGAACTATGGATTGAGTTGTATAGGCAACAACTCACTTTTGATAGAAATAGATTGTATGTTTCTATTATCTATGGAATCAGAACATAGAGCATGTTGTACCATCATTCAAGGAGCTATATAGCTAGAAACGTTCCCATCAGTAATTGGGAATGAATAGGAGATAAAAGAATCTAAACAATAACATCTTATAATTTGGTTCCTAATTATTATAGCAAGGCAAAACATACATTTTATGTCTCTATGAGTGATATTGTAACCCCCTTCACGACATAGGCCGAGATTAGTTCATAAATACGTAATTATGTGGAATTAGAGACTGTAAGATGATTTGGGACTCATTCTAAATTAAACTTCCTAAAATCAAGGTTTATAAAAACTTTTACAAACCTATTTACAGCGGTCTCATATTCACATTTTAATTCATAAATGGCCTATACAGGTTGATTTCATTCATACATATCAGAGTACAACAAAAATTCCCGACACACTCAGGTTCCATTCAATAAATAAGGGTTCTATAAAGGCACAAAGCCCATAAACTTTCCCTTTACTCGGGGATTACACAAACTATTCAAATGATTTATACATGATAACCAAATAACTAAAACAAAACTCCCAATCCGTAGCTCTACTTGCTCTTTGTCGCCCGCTTACCTTTTGATCCTTTAGCCCTGTCTAAAAATTGTGTTTTTGGGAGAGTGAGATTCTAAAAAATCCCTGCAGTAACAAATCACTCATAGTATACACAACAATAAGGCATGAAAGCAAATCATCACACACACAAGGCAACTACAACGACAGTTACAACGGCAAGGGCAGGTATGACTCATGTAACCCTTATGTTTGCTCACGCTGTACTGCGCCACGACAGTTCACACTATATATTTCACCACATCTGAGATTCATATAAAGCATTTCACACACAAGCCATATAGGCAAGATATATAACACACAGCCCATGACTGGATTCACAATACACCGCCCCATGGGTCAGATTCATAAAGATCCATGTCGGTTACAACAGCACTACAATAGTCGAGCTAGAGATGACCAACGTTAATCCCTAAATGGCTCACGCTAAATTGCTCATGCTGTAATGGACCATGGCACATACCATTCAGAAAAATCAATGACAAGTCATGCATACCAAAACATCATACACAACATGAGAGAAGAGTCACTACCTTGATCCTTCCGTACGTGTCCTAGCGCCCGTCTCTCCTGATTAGGGCAAATGTCAAATCTTATATTCATAATTAAGGACGAAGTGTCAATTCTCAATGACTTAACACTTAATTTAGTTATCATTATTGCTCTTTTAGTACCCATGAATGACTCTACCAATAGTTTTAAAGGGTTAGAAGACTATCCCTAAATATCCCCTTTTTGAAAGCTTAACCTGATATTTTTTCACTGAGATACTAGAGTGAAGATGGCCTTACTCGAGTGATGTTGTACGGATACTCGAGTGAAGGAGACCTTACTCGAGTGAAGGTACGGTGTTCACTCGGGCACTAGAGAGTGAAGGTCAATGAGTGGATACCCGAGAGCACAAGAAACTTTTTAGATACAAGAATGCTCGAGCACTAGGAAGTAAAGTGCAGATAGTGAAGACCCGAGAGCACCAAAAGTTCTCAAGGATATGGAGCACTCGAGCACAGCCCATTGCACTCGAGTTAATACCGCATACCCGCGAGTGAGAAAGCACACTCTTATACCATAACAGCTAGTGAAAACCCAAGATGCGAGTTCACCGTGACTCATATACCTACACCCGAGTAAGAGGAGACTCACTCGAGTGGGAACCATAACACCCTCAAGTGAGGCAATACTCTTGCCTTTTTTTCACACGGAAGTGAATCAGAACACTGATAGAAGAAAGGGAAAATACACTATAACACTCAAGTGGACCCATCCTCACTCGAGTGATATTCATTCCACACTCGAGTGAATCCCATATCACCCGAGTGATTCTATCATATACCAGAAAATGCAGAATGTATGACAGCACTTGCATAATTTTTTAACAAGTAAACCAAAAGAACCTAAAACATCTACCAAAGCTACTCCCACACAAAAAAATCCAAGGAATTCAGTGGAATCATCAGAATTATCCAAATCCTACTCCATTATAATGCTTTGGTTTTGGACAACACAAATCACCAATTTTCCAATATCACTAAACTCAATCATTAAATTCCCATTCAATCCTATCTATCCATATACATTCCCAATATACCATTACAATGCCAAAAATATGCCAACAACCCAATGGTCATCATTTTTGGATTAAAGGTCAAAGTTTCCAGAAATTTCCAACTAACCCATTTGGCATAAAACTTAGATAGATAGATTAGTCTCACTTACCTCTTTCACTTTGCCAAAGAGATTTCTTGATTCACCAACCTTCAAAATTTCGTATGGCCACAAATCAACACCAATAGGCACACTATAAACATCAAAATGAAGCTCTCACTCCAAGGATCAACATTAATGAAGAGAACTTAAGCAATAGAGGCCATTTACTTACCCAAATCGCAAGCTTTATATTTCTCTTTCTTGGCCAACAATGGAGAACAAACAAGAGAGAGAAGATGAGAGATAAGGAGTATGGAGGAAGGTGAAATGATGATACTTGCCCATGCCTCCATGCTCCAACCAAAAATGAGGGAGAGAGAGGAGAGAGAAATAATTAAAAACTCAATTTGACTTTTCCCTATTCTTCCTCCACATGTGAGCTTGCCCAGTGTCACAATGCCATTGGCTTTTATGAATTAAACACCCAATTAGCTTCTCTAATCCCTCCATAAGCCATATAATCACATTTCTCATTTTCTCTTACTTAATAATTAATTTCTTCCATAATTACCAACTCATGGCCTAAAAATTCCATTCTTCCAATTTTTCCACCAATTATGACATATTAATTTATGTTGCCATAAAACACATAATAGTACCAATTAAATTTATAATTATCCACAATAATCATGATTAGCCCTTAATTAAAATTTGGGGCATTACAGATATGCTTTCAAAGAAGGAAAGCAACCGTTTAATGACCTTCTACTTACATAATATTGGTAGATCCCCTTATTGAGCCTAGAGCTGGATATTCATTGAGTTAGTGAAGATCTTGGGGCATAAATAGAATAAAAGGTCTTGAACATCTTTTATCTCAAAATAAAGGAAATAGTGTATATGATTATATACATGAAAGGTATACAATTTTGTATGTCCTATATGTCAGAAAAGGTTGGTTCACTCACACGAACAACTGTCTTCCTATGATTTGCAAGGGTATATGAAGATAAGACGAGCAAATGATCATCATGAGATGGTTGAGAAGAATCTTTGCATTTGAGTCACTTTAGTTATATTACACTGAGATAAGATCTATGTATATATATACGTATACATAGACAATCGATCAAAGCATGAATATAGACTTGTAACTAGGCAAAGAACCTATTTTTACAAATGACATTGCAATAGAGTTATTGTGTAAAAAGTTATGTTTTAAATGTTGAATATATTTTGGAACCTATGTTGTATGGTGAAAGTAAAAGAAATCGATGTACACCATAAATCGATCATCGTAGCTACAGTTCATACTGCATGTGCTTGAGAGTTAGACTGTAATATAGGACGTAAATGAAAGATCCTTGGTTCACTATGGTATGAGTCCCAGGAAAGAAAAATCCTTACACGATTCCCTTAAGACTTAGGCGACATTATGAAAGCTTAGTTTGGTGATAGCTATTTTAGCTGAACTTCTATGATCACATATAATTTAATCAGATGGTGAAAACTAAGAAAGCAATCAAGTCAAGATAGACAAATATTTAGTCAAAAAGAAAGATTTACTCCTAGATACATGACTTGTACAAGTATATATGGTCAACTCCTTACTAGTTCTTTGTGTAGCTTGTAAGTGTAGATACTATGCATATGGAAGGCAATATGAGTTAATAGACATATTACTTTAAGAGGGATTAGTATGCCATGAGTAATGTGCATAGGAGAATCTGGGGCTTCTTAGGCAATGAATATATGGCTCATAAATATATAAAGGGTGTATTTGGATGCTAATCAAATTTGAGGGATTTGTAGTATCACAAGCACCAACTTTTAAAGATGTTTTGCCCATGATGGAAGGCCCATTAAGTGTGAGTGGGAGAACTTTGGGTCCAACTCCGCCCTTTATAGGCCAGACTATTTGATTAAGGAATAAGTAGCCTTATCAAATAAGAAACAAAGCAACATTAATCATGAATTCGTTACTTGAGAAACAAGTAATTGTATGTTATGAAAGTAATCAAAAATTAATTTCCTAATTATTACTTAGAGGAAAGTATGAGTGCATGTAACTTCCTAATTAATGGTCTCCGTAGACCTCTTTAAATAGGATATGCCTTTCTTAGTTGAACCTCACCCTTGCCAATGAGCTATCTAGCAATCTGCTTTCTCTCCTATCACTTTTCTAGTTTTGGTGACTTATTGTGCCAATCCTATTTAGGCTCTTTTAGTCTAATAATTACGTGACCATTATGATGCTCTAGTAATAGATCATTTGAGCTTTGACCAGGATCCTAACGTTGGTCTACCCCGGCACGCAAATCTCTTCTCTCTCCTAATTTTCCTTCAGTTGGGCCCAATCAGTATAACTCTTCTAAAGGTGTTTTCTACATTATAGAATATCAATTATAATTAAATATATGGTTTTAATTAGTCTTTGCCTACATGTAAATCATTATAACCATATATTTAATTACAATTGATATTTTATAATGTCATATGTGATTAAAAATGTGCATGCAACAAAATTGAGGATGTTGTGTGATAAGTAAAATATTTGCATATTTATTTTCCCTTATATGATAATTTTGTGGATAATATTTAAGCTTAATATAATAAATTTGGGTGTAATTGATCAATATTTCCTTGCTTTTCTTTTAATAGCCACATATAGCACTATGTTAAGGGGAAAAGAGAAGAAAGGAGACCTAAAAATATACCCAAGGGATTATAACAGGACAAGGAGGCACAGCTGGAAAAAATGACGGTCACTGTTCACAATTCACGGCTGTCACTGTTCACTATTCTCCAATTCACTATAGCATTCTCTGGCAGTTACTGTAGTTGAGCTACTGTAGCCGACATGTACTGTAGCAATCGCTGAAAAAGGAGTGCGGAGTATTGTAGCAAATGTGGATAAAAGTGTCAGGTGTTGCCTTTAAATATATGCCATTACAGAGTAGGAGATGCACATCCTTTAATTGATTGTGATAGTGTATACTTGCATTATTTAATATATCATTTAAACTCGTAACACTATGGCTACTCCTCAGGAAACAAGCATGCTAACTACAAATATCATATACATTTAAAACATAAATTTGCACTAATAACCTAATGAGAATTTAAACAATTAATTTAATCAACAAAAGTGGCGACATAACTGAAATTCTCCTACTTTGATTAAATTAATTAATCATTGATTGGAGTTGCTGTTTTAAAATCCATAAGTGATTATTTACACATGCAACATTGAAAATGTTGTGGCTACTCCCCAAGATAAACACTAATCACAAATATCAACTATGTGCATTATAATTGGATATTTAATTAGGGTGAAATAGAATGACATTATATTTTGTAAGTAGCCTATAAATGTTAGAAAATATAACTATGTTCTAGATGTCAAAAATTGTGCCCTAAGGGCCAATCATTATACTTTGAACATTATTAATTTGATGAAATTTCTCCATTCTGTTATCATATTATTTGCATGTTAACTGTGATAATTGTATCCTTGGATAATTCATAAAGATTGTCCTAAAATATCCCTGGTCGGTCATCTATGCGAGAGCTAAGATGAAACAAGACCAATATGACTTTTATAAGATATGGAGATACGAATCAAAGTCTTAGGCACTTGTAAGAGTATAGGTGCTGGACCGAACCATCATGAGAAAGCTAAATGGATCAAATCATAAGCTTTTCTCATGTATAACCACGTCACAATGCCCTTTAACCTGAGGTCATCATGGATTCCTAAATGAGAGTTGCCAAGTTTTGAACTAGTCAAAAGTCACTTTTCACCGGGTGATGATAAAGGCTACGATCGGGCTTGGTGGTTTTTCATGCAGAGGAATATAAATGATCAAGATGGAATTTGTCCCTCCCATTAGTACAGAGACATTATTGGGCCCCTCGATGAGTGAGTCTGAGAAATGTATGGGCATACTATGATGAAAAGGAGTTTCTATTTCTATTGTGAGACTACTAAAGATTCGAGAAAATAATGGTCAGAAACAAGAGAATGACATTATCCATGCTGTAACCCCCTGCCATAATTATATCCGAAATACGCGATTAAAGTGAAATAGAGACCAAAAATAAACAAATAACATTTACTAACTCATCACATGACGGGGTTTTCACAATTACCTTTCGAAATCATTTATAACCTTGGTCTTATAATCACTTTTCGAATACAATTACTACGCGGAATATCAAATTCATAACAAATCAGAGTACACAAAAATAATCCCGGCAATCACGGGTTCCATACATTAACTCAAAGCCTTATAGGGCATATTCGCCCCTACAAGCCCTCATATGGGGATTACACAAACCTTTCTCATAGACATAACAAATCCTCATCAACACACATTTAAACACATCCATTTATACAAATACACACCCCTACTATAATGATAACCAACTACAGAAAATCTTTAACTCAAAGGGAGTCCTCATCGCCCTTGTCTGCTTACTCCCTCCTCGAGCCTCTTGCCCTGTCTACATGGTTAGTAGGGGAGGATGAGATTCTAGAGAATCTCAGTAGGATAACAATATCAATATGCACGTACGATAAATGTTTAATGCATGACATGCTTGCATCACACAACTCATGATAACACAATGACAATTTGCAAGCTCAATGCTTCGAACAATATACCTATGGCCATAGCATAAATTGAAACATAGCTTCAAATTACACATAATTATGCAAAGCTAAGACATGCACCAACACACTAACACATATATCAAATACAAGCAGAAGAGATATGTTCCCTACACTCTTTCCACGTAAGCTCCAGCTCCGGCAGCTCACGATCAGGGCGAACACCAAAATTCACAATACTCATCCACAATTCACAAAACTTAGATCAAAAGGCTCCAAATACTCACCTCTTCCTCTTTCCCAAACCAATTCTTTGATTCTTCATCTTTCCAAATTTCCTCAAGCCATCAAACACCTACAATCAAGAATCTAAAACCATAGAGATGAAGCTCTCATCACTATGAACAACTTTATAGAAGAGTGTTTAAGCTAAAGAGAACAAGAACAAGGCTAAAATGTCACCTTTCATTTTCTCTTTCTTCCCTTAAGCATGGCGCCATGGAGAATGAAGGAGAGAGAGCATGAGATCAGTTTTGGCTCCCAATTAGCCCACTTAAAGAAAGAAATGAGAGAGGGAAGAGTTTGACATCTTGACTCAATCCAAAGGTCCATATTTTGCCACTTGTCTCAATCTCACCATATCTCCTATAAGCTCACATGCACACAAGCACATGGGATTCCGCCCTTTGATCTATCACACAAATCAATCCTAACCATTGATGTTGAAGTTACCAATGAGTTTCCTCTTCGGTAACCGATCAATCGGTCGGTAACTTTACCATTTTGCCCCTGATTATGGCAATTCCTCTTGAATCACCACCAAACACACCATATAATTCATTTTCTTCCACAATGCGCCCTCCCCTCTATTTTAACTCAATTTAGATGTTAATCCATAATTGAACTTAAATACAGGGTTTCGGTATTGCTCACAACGCATACAAATCACATCGGGTGCTAAATCACCCCATAATCTCTAAAAGGGTTTATTCATCACTAACCACATCCACTTTTGGAGTCATTATCTCTTAATCACAATTTGGGATTTTGCTAAACCGGGGCTTAGCAATCCACTAATCTTGGGCTTATTCTCTAGCCTCAAGTCTCAAAATTTGGGGTACTACACATGCCTCATCCTTGACCGATATATCATGTGATAAAAGGGACATGACATGGTTGTATGACAGGTTGTATCGTATTAATGATCCTCATATGAATTGGGTAGTCGTAATGTCTTGTTAGAGGCCGCTTGCGACTTGTGGGTTAGTGCAGTTATTGGCCCATTGCCAATTTTGTATAGGCCTACAGGGTCACACACAAGAATGGCCCAACATGAGATAATGTTTAATCTAGGGCGGATGAATTTTATATATATATATATAATATAAAAATTCGTTAATAATATTATATATATATATATATGTATTTCCGAAATGCATATTATATGTATATATATTATGACATTATTATATTGTGTTAGTTTTAAATTTAATTTTATGAAGATAAATTAGATTTAATGACTAACATGATAGAGATATAGTATCTCAGATTTAATTTATGAAGATATATTAAATCAAATGGCTCTTTATTTTGATTAAATAAATTGGTTAAATTAAAACTATTAGACAGATTTAATTTAAACTGAATTTATTTAATTAGCTCATCAAGATAATTAATTGTTAATTAATTTTGAAATTAATAAATATTAATTTTGAAATTCAAATATAGCCCTCATAGGTTATAAACTTGATAGAATAAATAGACTCATACACTCATGAGAATTCAGAGCGTAAGGGAAACCCTAGGAGACATTGGAGGCGCTAGCACATAGTCTCTATTAGAGAGCATTTGTGTGGATACCGGTAGAGGGAGCGGACCTGACGTGTTGGCTCCTGGAGATCGAAAACCCTAAATTCAAAAAGGTTCAAATCTTTTTAACTCTATTTAAACGCCGTTGATAGATCCTCGATTTGGATCGGCAAAATTTTTTTGTTTAAAATTCTTCCGTTGTGCCTCCCAATCCTAACACTATATTCATCAATTCGAGATAAATTCCTGCTATGCTAATGCCTTTTCCTACAGGTAAACCTTAGTGATTCAAATTTATAATTGTTTTATCTACATTGGTAAACATACACTTGTTTGTGATAGTTTTTTTCTTTGCCTCTTATAGTTATTTTGTACGCATGATTAGGTTTTACTTTAACCTTGTAGCATGATTCTTATATTTAATTGTTTAATTTGATAGAATTTGTTAGAGATACTTGTTGAGCCCAAAAGGAGATAAGAATGTATCTTCTTTATGAAACTTGGCATCAAGAAAGTTCTAGTACTCAATGATAGTAGCATAAGAGGTGAGATAATATTATAAGGTGAAATTGTCTCATTGAATTAATCCCAATTAAGAGTTGGTCATCATGGGTACATAAGGATAAAGCTATGTTAAGGGTTGCTTATAGGCTAAAAGATGAATTTAGAAATACTCATAACTGTTATTACATTGTTTTGTTAACTATAAAGTGATTCTTCACCATAATAGGGTAAGATGCCTCCATTAATTTAGTGGAATAAATCCTTAGTTTATTATCTCATGAGCCATTACTCCTTTTCATGAGTGTAACCCCCTGCCGTAATTATATCCGAAATACGCGATTAAAGTGAAATAGAGACCAATAATAAACAAATAACATTTACTAACCCATCACATGACGGGGTTTTCATAATTACCTTTCAAAATCATTTATAAACTTGGTCTCATAATCACTTTTTGAATACAATTACTACGCGAAATATCACATTTATACAAATATTAGAGTGTACAACAATAACTTCCCGGCAACTCTCGGGTTCATACCTTTACATAGAATTCATAGGGCACATTCACCCTTTACAATTCCTCAAACGGGGATTACACAAATCTCATCTCCATACATATTCAAATATACATCCATATATACACATCTAAATCCAAATACAAATATCCAAATATACATCCCAACTATGATAACCAACTACCAAAATCTATAACCTGAAGTAGTCCTCATCGCCTTTGCCTGTTTGCTCCAACCTCGATCCACCTACCCTGTCTAAAATGTTGGTAGGGGAGGGTGAGATTCTAGAGAATCTCAGTAGGAAAAAAATATCAATATGCATGTACGATAAATGTTTAATGCATGACATGCTTACATCACATAACTATCATGATGACAAATCTGTAAGCTCAATGCTTCTAACAATATACTAATGGCCATGGCATAGATTGAAACATAGCTTCAATAACACATAACCGTGCAAAGCTAAGACATGCATCAACACATTAACATATATATCAAATACAAGCAGAAGAGATATGTTCCCTACCCTCTTTCCACGTAAGCTCTAGCTCCGCTTACTCGCGATCTAAATGAATACTGAACCCTATAAACCAAATCAAGGATATAGGGTCAATCTCAATTCCAAATCCTTACTTTTATATCACTTAAAGTTGGTTACCATTCACACCCTTTAGGTGGCTAAAATAAGCTCAACAAAAGCATAAAGGATTGGGATGTACTAGGTTGGAAATCACTTTTCAAAATCACCAAGTACTGAAAATGGGGGTTGGCTACAGCCAAGACCCTCTGGCTGCAGCCAAAACATGCACAGAAGGTTTCTGGCTGCAGCCAAGGCTTTCTGGTTGCGGCCAAAACGTGCACGGAAACTTTTGCACTGCAGCCAAGATTTTCTGTTGCAGCCAAGGCAACTTCAAAAATTCATAATTAATTCCAAGAAAATCAAAATGAGGTGATCCCAAAGCCAAATGAAAGATATTCAAGTCCTCTACACAGTAAAAATATTGGCCAATGCTGGAAATCACCATACAAATACAGAATTACACATATTTCATCATTGCCCCAAAACAGAATCCATTTTTGACCTCAAACTTTGGACAGCTATAACTCCCAGTTCCCAAAACGAAATGGCATAAATTATATGTCCATTTTGAAGCTTGGAATGTGAACTTTAAGAATGGATATTCATAATTTTCTGACATCATTTACCCAATCAAAACGTCCACACAAGCAGACTGTCCAGAACAAAACTTCAAGGGATAGATTTTTCAGTTTTGCACCAATGATTCCAATGGTTCCCAAATCAATTCCAATGACCAAATACCACTACATGGCACCATTTTCAACATAAAACACATGACAATTCATGCATTTCACAATTCCACCAAAATCAAGGCAAAAACCAAAATTCACAATACTCAACCACAAATCACAAAACTTAGATCAAAAGGCTCCAAATACTCTCCTCTTCCTCTTTTCCAAACTAATTCCTTGATTCTTCATCTTTCTAATTTTCCTCAAGCTATCAAACACCACCAATCAAGAATCTAAAACCATAGAGATGAAGCTCTCATCACTATGAACAACATTATAGAAGGGTGTTTTAGCAATAGAGGACCACAAACCAACCAAATCTCACCTTGTTTCTTTCTCTTTCCTCCTCCTTGCTAGACGAAAATGGAAGACAAGAGAGAGAGAGAAGAGGATGAAGAAGGATCAGTTTTTTGCCTCAATTAGAGCACTTGGCCGACTAAGAAAAAGAGAGGAAAGAGAGATATGTGTATTTGAAATATTGACCAAGATCAAGGGCTCATATTGTGACACTTGTCACAATCTTATCACACCAACCATGAGCTCACATAGGCACACCACATGGGATTCCACCCCTTGATCTATTGCACAAATCAATCTCAACCATTGATCTTGAAGTTACCAATGAGTTTCCTCTTCGGTAACTAACCAATTGGTCGGTAACTTTACCGTTTTGCCCCTATTTCTGGCAATTCCCTTGGAATCACCATCAAACACTTCATATCGTTTCATTTATCACCAAAACATGCCTTCCCTCTATTCTAAGTCAATTTGGATGTTAATCCATAATTGAACTTAAATATAGGGTTTCGGTGCTACTCACAACACATACGAATCACATCGGGTGCCAAATCACACCATATTCTCCAAAAGGGTTTATTTATCACTAATCACTTCCGCTTTTGGAGTCATTATCTCTTAATCACAATTTGGAATCTTGCTAAACCGGGGCTTAGCAATTCACTAATCTCAGGCTTATTCTCTAGCCTTGAGTCTCAAAATTCGGGGTATTACAATGAGTATATAAATGGATATTAGGTATTGATTGAAAATATGTGTGTGTGTAGATAAGTTTTGCTTATACTTGAAAAGAATGAGACTCTAAATTAGGCCTAACAAACCAACAGCTCCAAAGCTATAAAGTAATATAGAGAATAATGTGCTTATATTTAAAAGGCTTGATTAGAAGCAGTAATAGATATACACTTGCCATTAATTATGTTCTAATTAGTGAAATAATTCATCTCTCCTTATAGTTGACCTTTCATAATACCCAAATGCTATTTGCTTTATAAGTAAGTAGTGTCATTGAACACATCTGGAGTATATAAAGCAAAATTGGGTGGTTAATCTCATAAACGAATTAATATAGTGAAATTAGTTGGAATATATGAGTGACATGATAAATAAATCATTAGTAGACTGGAACTTAGTCTATATGTAAAGTTTCCCTATACTTGAACTCACCTAATATAGGTGGTATTGTAGCAAGAAGAAACATAATGTTAATAGACACGTTGGATGATACCATTTTCCTCTTAAAGGACATACTAAAGACAATTATGTATATTTTAGATGACATTCCAACAAAATTCATGTTTAAATCCTTTGAAATCTTAAAGGTTGGAAGCTCGATTTAAAATTTATTCTTGTATAAAAGTGTCTTATAAAAGAAAGATTATAGAAGGAAAATATTCTAAGAGATTGAGGCTGCATATTTTAGTAAAGATACAGAGAGGTCTTAGGAATTCAAATGAGTTGTCCATTTTATTTTATAGTTTATATAGTATTTTAAAATGCCAGATTATTTAGGAATCCCAAAATTAGTGGGGGTTATTAAACTTATTAGGAGTTATTACATATAGAGGATTCCTATCTCTAACTATGGTATTTTAGTGACCGTAAATTCCAAAGGAAGGAATTAATTCATTACAGATATAAAGTGAGCAACATCATAAGTTTACTTATAAAGTTGCTAGTATGCAACATTAAGTAATACAAATAAAGTTGTTTGCTGCTACTTTTCTGTGAAGAAGGAATTGATTTAGTGAGATATTCCTTCTTATATTCATGTATAATTCTTTTCATATTTTTATTGTAGTTAAAATGTCTATCTTGATTTTAGATGTCATCTATAATATCTAAAACTTTAGGCTTAGAAGCTTGAGAATAAGGCTAAGTCAAGAATACAAAGCCTAGTTTGGTAAGAGTCCCAAAGATAAAATGAGTTTCATGGGAATATATGATTAAGCCCTCTGAGATGAGACTAAGTCTCCTAATTCTATGAGGCTCAGTGTGTATAAATAAGCCGGATGAAAGTTATCAATGTCTATGTATACTCAGTGTGCCATAAGACACATAGGATCACACATCGTGGTTTTTGAGGTATATGGCACCATCTTATGCCACAAAGGCACATATGTGGCCATTGTTGAAGACATAGACATATATGACTAATTAGTTGAATAAAATATGCCGGTGTAGGTACACACATGGCATTTTCTGGGCAGGTACATGTACCTTGCATTTTTGAAGAGACACTGGCTTGGTGTTAGATGTCTGGGACACTCAAGGGGTAGGTGATGCCGTTTTATGGTCTCTAGGGACATATGGTATACTCCAGATAGTCTCCAAGACACATAGCAGCAATCAGGGGCAAGGTGACATGTGTCGCGAAATCGATAAGCCTGGTATCAAAAAGTAGTTTTATTAAAGTAACTATTTTAAAGCAACTTTATTAAAGTAACTATTTTAATCTCTCCCCTGATTAGCCAATCATATGCTTACACTTTTCATGGGACATTTGATATATGTTAAAAATCTAGTGTAACTTATCGATCTCCAGTCCGACTACATGATTTTCCCGACCATAGAACCATAAGCCGGATGAATTCATTAGACTTCCTCTCCCTTGACCAATGAATTAGTCCCACTATGAGAGAAGGGAAGGGAAGATAGATTTTAATAGGTGCATGTGGTGCCCTGCAATGTAAAGAAAGAACATCTAGTACACAAGATTGCCAGTTACCCGATGATTTCCAAAAAGATCGCCTAACACCCTGGATTTTTAAGTATGTGACACATTAAATAAAAATATCTTCCAATGCCTCCATACATCATTAATTTCGTGCAGCCCCCTCAAAAATAGAAGAAAAATCAGAAAGTTTACGAAAAAAAGAAAGAGGAGAGAAGTTTGAGTGTTCTTGAGCTCCCGAGCCAATTTCACCACCGAATCGGTGTTTCTAGCTTTTGAAGACTCTACTAATCTCCTTCTACTTATCATGAGCTAAGTTTCTATGCTTTTGGATGTCCGATTAGAGGTGTTTAGTGTCAACTTATAGGTTGAAGTACTGTCAAAATCAAGAACCGATCAGATAATCGGGTAGAGGTAATCATAAGCTTCAATTCAAGTATAACATTTTGATATTTTGCTGAATATTTTCAAAGTTATAGGACCCTAAGGTTTTAGCCAAGAGGGTGATTTTGAGCTTTAATGGGTGTTTGATGATGAGCAGGATGTTAAATAAGGTTCAATGATGGTTAAGGACATGTTTTGAGGTTGAAATTGCAAGAACACTTCTTTTACCAATTTAGGGTCAGATTCGACTTGCTCTAGTTCTTTGGGTTAGAGCTGGATTTTGATCAAATTGATATTATAAATGGATTCTATGGGCAAAATTGTGTAGGGTTAGCATATGGTTATGATTTTTGGATGATTGGTTAGAAACCTTAATTTTGGAATTTAAAGTGTTGTTACAATCTGCCAGATTCATGGTAGTTTGCTTTTGAGATGTTTTTAAGTGTTCTATTAAATATAATTAGTTTTGATGATGTCAAATATAGATGCCAAATATAACAGCAAACACTTTGTACAAAGTTTGTATAATGTATTTATCTGCTACATTGACTAACTGCTATATTTAGTATGAAATATCTTGTAGATTAGTCAAGCTAAGAAAGTAGATATCTAGTTGGGTTAGGAAGAATGATCATGAATAGGAAAAAAAATAATAGAGAGATTAAATAAAGAAGAACTTGCAAGATCTAATAAAAATATCAAGATTAAAGCTCCTAGAAATGATACCAGAGGTTTCTATGATCAAATAGAGGTTGGAATGGGTCAATTTGAAGTTAGGATAACTTATATGGAAGTTATGGAACTTCCACAAGGTAATCACTTGAGTAATGGCTCTTTGCCATGTTTTTGAAGGCACCACTCGAGTGATAGCCCTGGTCACTTGAGTGACTGCTCGAGTAATGAGCATTATGTTGTGCTCTGTTTTCATTCAACATAACAGAGGTTCAATATTTTGAACATATCTCTTAAACCACATGTCTGATTGAGCTAAAACTTATTTCATATGAAACTACACTTATAATTCATCACATAAACACCAAGAGCAAGCTCAAAGGAGTTCATATGAGAGAGATATGAGTTTTAGAAGATGACACACAAATTACCATTGTATTCCAAAATAGGTTCGGTATTTTGGACATAACTCTCAAACTACATATCCATTTGAGATAAAACTAGTAGTATATGAAACTAGACTTATAGATCTTTCTATGGATAGGCTATGGTCATATTTGGAGTTCTATTCAAAGTGGTAGCCTTTTGGAATTTGACACTCATGAATTCAGACACTATCTAGTGCAGTAGTCACTATTTAGATCATAACTTTCAGAATACAATGAATTTGGAGTTGATTCTTTTTGCATTTGAATGTAGACTATAATAGCTTTTTGATAATAGACTATTTGCTATGTTTAGATTTAGAATGAGTAGATCACTCGAGTGACTACTTAAGGGATGACTTGAGATCACTCGAGTGAGTACTAGAGTGATGAAGCAGTGATACTCTCTATCAATTTTTTGAAGGGCTTACTTGAGTGATGTGTCAGACAACATTTGGTAGCTTCTAAAAATTAATGGAATGATTGTATAACTCATCCATCTTGCTTCTAATCACTCTAACACTTCATTGTATTAGTGTTGAAAGTATTTCTCCAAGAAAACAATGAGAAGATCATGCGAAGAGGAGAAAAGCTACTTTACAGGAGCAAAGCTTCCACCAAATATAACAGCTAGGTTTTTAAATATGAAGAGCAGTCAAATGAAGCAACCGGACTCTAACAGTGTGTAATTTGTAAAAGGCTTCACAAGAGCCTGGTTAAACTTGTAGGATTGTAAATGCTTTTCTTATGCCCGTATTAAACAAGAAGATAGCGGATTGAAAATCTTAAGAGGAGCCTAGGGACTGGACTTAGGTTATCGTGGGACCGAACCAGGATAAATCACAGTTTGCATATTCTCTTCCCTAAACTCTTATATTTCCAGCATATAATATTTAAATATCTAACTATTGATTTACGATTCATTACTTTCATAGTTATTGCTTTCACTAAGATACTAAAAGGTTTTCAAAGTTCTTAAGTTTTTATCTTATACCTAATTCACCCCCCTCTTGAGTGATAGTCGGTTCTAACATTTGATATTAGAGCTAGGCTCTTGTTTAAAGGACTAAACTGTCTCAAGAGTTATCAATGGCTGATTTTGGGTGTTATATGCTTTTAGAAGTTGTGATTATGCAGTTCCACCTTTTTTAACATATATTGATATTTGGTTTTAGAAAGATAGAATGACATCTTTTTTAAAATGATTTGATTATGATATGTGGGATGTTTTTACAAATGCCTTTGATTTCAATCCAAGAAAGGATTGGACAAAAAAAGAAACAAAAATATTGAAATTAGAGCAATGAAAAGTCTGTATAGTACTTTAACAAAAAATGATTTTGAGAAAATTAGATTTTACTATACTGGTAGAGATATTTGGGATACTCTTGATTCTATTTATACTGCTAACAATTGTGTTGAAGTTGAAAGTGTTGACAATTCATATGAAACTATAAGCAGCATATCTACGGTTCATGAATAAATGGAAGTTGACAATGAAGAAGGAGAAATCATAGAACAATTCTATAATCTTGTCAACATAGAAGAACAAAAGGAAGATGATTCCTAAGAAGAGCTCATTATGGACAGATTTGGTGGATCATCCTCTAAAGCTCAAGATCTACATATGGTAAATAATTGTAATGTTTTTGGAGTTATTTTGAAAACAGATTTTCAAAGTTTGCATAAAATTATTTTTCAACCAATTATTGATTCAATTTTAAAAAGCAAAAATGTTTTTGATCATGCTGGAGAATATATGGGGAAGAAAGTATATTCAAATGAAAATTACTTGATTTTTCATTCACATGGCTGACACAATACTTACATAAAATCTCAATACATATCATTATATAGTTTGTAATTGCCTCGAATTGATTATATTCTTAGAGCATCAGAATTTTATCTTGATTCCTATAAGCTAACAAGAAATGGATCCAAGCAAGGTTGGATACCATAAAGAAAAAGAAATTTATGCAAATCTGTAGGATAAGAAAAAGCGTCTGAAGATTATGGCCACATGAAAACAAATTCATATCTTGATGATACTGAATTTTGGGGTTTAAATTTTGGTGTTGATTGTGCAAAGGAGAAAAACCAATATTATTCCACCAAAACCAGCAAGCGTCACATGGACATGAGGAATTACAGTGATATCTAATCCTTACTCTATACTGTGATTATATGAATTAATTATTTTGAGTAATGAATATCTGTCTATTATTACATTCCTTTAGAAATCAATTCTTGATTATCGTTAAATTGTTTATAGATTGCTAAATGAACCAAAAGTGGAACTGTGCCTAGTTTTTCTATCGATTTATGTTTTTAAGTGCACAATCCAAAAATGTGTTTTGGTTACAATCCATCGTGTGTTATAAAAGTGCATACACATGTTTTTGAAAAGCATTCAAGTTTTGAATACATTCAAATTAGTTTCAAAAATTTAAAGTTAATGTGTGTGTTTGGGGGGCGTTTGCACCCCCCAAATGCTCAATTGACCCTTTAAGCTCAATAGGCAATTTAAAGAAGAAAAATGTAGTGTTTGGTTTCACCGGTGATCAATCGAACTTAATTCTATCTTAATAGCTTTTGCCATAAGCTCCATTTCTCAGCTTTTACTGATTTAGCTTTTGGGGAGAGTGAGAATGGTTAAAATATTTTTTCAGTTGTGTCCAGTATACTATCAGACTTATTGCAATTTTACCCTTAATGTACTTTTTTTGCTACAAAAATTAATTTCAACTATTATTTGGTGCTTTTAACCCTTAAAATATTTTTTCAACCGTACCCAGTGTGTTATCGAACTGATTGCAATTTTATCTTTAATGTACTTTTTCAGTTCCAAAAATTATTTTAAACTATTTTTTGGTGTTTTTAACCTTTTAAAATATTTTTTCACCTACTCTCTCTTACTATTATCACAAAAGTCACTTGTACTTAAGTCAATCAAAACAAGTTTTACTTTTGCAAAAGGCATTTATACAATCGCTGTTCCAAACATAAATCACATTACACAATCGGGCTTTTACCAAAAATAAAATTATCAAATGCTAAATTAAGAAACTCCATTTTTCCTATCGCTGTTCCAAACACACCCAATATCTTGTGAATTGAAAATCAGAAATACTTCTCCATCCACTAGAGCTTTCCCCATCATTCACATATTATTTCTTGATTTTAAACTTGTTATTGATTGAACTCCTCAAGTGATACAAGGTTATAGCCTTAAAACCCTGAATAGCATAATCATTTTCATAACATAATTTCTCTCCAAATCTTCAGATTTTCATTCTCATTCGCTCTACAAAATTTCCAATAGTTTTACAAATCCATGAGAGTTATTAACTGTTTTCCTCACAACAATTTTCTTTTAAGCCATGCATTCATTAAGGGGAAGCTTCACACTCACATGTGTTTTATATCTTAAGAAGAATCATTCTAGCATACTCATTTGTATTCCCCATCTCTTGATTAGTTTTGATGATAAGTTACTCTTATATTCTTCCTTTCATGATCTTAATTTTAATATATCTTATCGAAAGGATAATTTTGATACTTGATGGCACTAATAATTCTCTTTATAAGAAAGATTTAAATTTGTGACAGGATAATTTGTTTTGTGCAATAACATTCCACAACATACTTCAAGAAGATTCTATTTTAAGGAAAGATGCTTTAATGCTCAATCAAGGAAAGTAAATTGGCTGCAACATTTAAAGTAACAAATACCAATGCCAATACAAAGAAGCATTAAGCATGATGTTATAGAAATATGGAATAGAAGCTCAACTCAATAGGAGAATCCTAAAGACAACATGAATATATATATCAAAGTTGCGTAACAAAAGTGTGGTAAATACTATTAGATTCCAAGTTTTAATGATAACAAAAGATCATTGTGTGTTTTAGTAAGAAATTTATACTTTGTAATGGTGAAAAATATTATCAAATGTATTTTGCATAGTTTAGAAGTGTTTGCTGTCTGTTTAACTGATGTACTCGAGTGATGGAGCTAGCACTTGAGCATCAAGCTATTTTTCACTCGAGCACATGCAAGTGTTGGACATAAAGTGTTTGACAGAGAGCAATGACAGAGACAGGATATCATCTTCTCACTCGAGCACAGAACCTTGACTTGAGTGCTAGTCTCAAGTGCACCTAAGTCCTTGCAAGTATGGTAGAGCAAGTGTTTACCCGAGAATAATATAAACTTAAAATGTAAACTGCACTCGAGTCCAAGCGAGTGAGAGACAGGAAGTGTTTGCTCAAGAGTTACCAAGTGCATGGAAGAGAAAGTATGCTGGAGTGAAGGATACTGCACCCGAGTGATACCTCAGCACCTGCGAGTGTGAAATTCAACACTCCCTATTCTAATGTAAGTGTTGAGCAAAAGAGTATCTTATAGAAGAATATTCTGTTCACTCAAGTGAGAGTAAGTATGCTCGAGTGAGGACCCATATCACCTGCAAGTGCAGAATCACACTCTTGATAAAATGGGATGCGAGTATTGTCCAAAGACGTGGCTCATAGTATAAAATACAGGAGCACTTGAGTGAAAGGAATTACACTCGAGTGAGGACCAACATTACTCGCAAGTGTAAAAATGCACTCTCTCAAAATCACATTGAAGTGCAAGTATAAAACTGAAGCAAGAAGAGAAAATATGGTATTGCACTCGAGTGAGCCTTCTTATCAGTCGAGTGATGCTTTGCCAGAAGCTATAACGCACCAGTCTTACAATGATCAATCCGAATATGGTTTAATATTATTTAAACATCCTATTTCCACTTGTTATTATTATTTAATATCATTTAACATATATTGCAAGTGTGATACATGTGGTTGATCGTTTGAATTAGAAAAGCACAAAGGAAGTCAAACAACGGTAGATAATATTATTACAACCAACCAAGCACATACCTACCATATTTAAAGATTTCAAACATACGCATGCCATTCCACAGTAAAATGCTCTGCTCCGCAATGATTATTATTCAACAAACAAAATCATCTGGCTATACATGCAAAGCTTCAGAGACCATAAAAATAACGAAGTGCAAGAATTCAGACAAGCAAATTCATGAGTCTCTCTTATTCACATTTTCTCTGTTTTCATATCGTTCTTTAGTGTTTATTATATTTTCTCTATAAGAGAGTCTGTATACACTTCATATACTATTTTCTATTTGATCTCAGGTACTGGGACCTTGAGAGGGTAGATTTCCTTATGAGATAAGCAGTTGAAAGAATTCCTAGTAGGACTTTCTGCTCATAAGACTGTTAGAATCGGTGGGCACAACGTAAGAATTTTAAAAATTTTCACCGATCCTAATCGAGGATCTATCAACGGCGTTTAAACCAAGTTGGAAAGATTCATACCTTTTGATGATTCAGAGTTTTCACGATCTTTAGGAGCCAACAATCAGGTCCGTTCCCTCTACCGGTATCCACACAAATGCTCTCCAACCGAGACTGCGTGCTAGCGCCTCTAATGTCTCCTAGGGTTTCACTTGTGGCTCTCAATTCTCATGTGCATATCAATATATCTGCTCTATCAAGTTTTTAATCTATGAGGGCTATTTTCAAATTTCAAAATTAATCATCATTAATTTTGAAATTAATTAACAATTAATTATCTTGATGAGCTACTTAAATAAATTCAGTTTAAATTAAATCTGTCTAACAGTTTTAATTTAACCTATTTATTTAATCCAAATAAAGAGCCATTAGATTTAATTTATCTTCATAAATTAAATCTGAGATACTATATCTCTATCATGTTAGTTATTAAATTTAATATATCTTAATAAATTAAACTTAAAACTAACACAATATAATAATATCATATAATATATATATATACACATATATATAAGATATATATTTTGAAAATATATATATCTATATAATATTATTAATGAATTTTATATTATATATATATAAATATAAAATTCGTCCACCCTAAATTAAACATCATCTCGTGTTGGGCCATTCTTATGTGTGACCCTGTAGGCCCATATGAAGTTGGCAGTGGGCCAATAACTATACTAACCCAAAAGTCGCAAGCGGCCTCTAGCAAGACATTACGACTCCCAATTCATATGAGGATCGTTATCACGATACAACCTGTCATATAACCATGTCACGTCCCTTTTGTCACACGATATATCGATCAAGGATAAGGCATGGATAATATCATCCTCTTGTTCCTGACCATTACTTTCTCGATTCCTGAGTAGCCTGATAACAGAGACAGAAACTCCTTTCATCATAGTATGGCCATACATTTCTCAGACTCACTTATCGAGGGGCCCAGTAGTATCTCTCTACTAATGTGAGGGACAAATTCCATCTTGATCGTTCATATTCCTCTGCATGAAAAACCACCAAACCTGATCGTAGCCTTTATCATCACCCGGTCAAAAGTGACTTTTGACTAGTTCAAAGCTTAGCAATTCTTATGTAGGAATCCATGATGATCTCAGGTATAAGGGCATTGTGACGTGGTTATACATGAGAAAAGCTTATGACTTGATCCATGTAGCTTTCTCATAGTGGGTCGGTCCAGCACCTTGTACTCTTACAAGTGCCTAAGATTTTGATTCGTATCTCCATATCTTATCAAAGTCATACTGACCTTGTTTCATCTCTGCTCCCGTATAGATGACCGACCAGGGACATTTTAGGACAATCTTTATGAATTATCCAAGGATACAATTATCACAGTTAACATGCAAATAATATGATAACAGAATGGAGAAATTTCATTAAAATAATAATGTTCAAAGTACAATGATTGGCCCTTAGGGCATAATTTCCAACAAAGACTTATAAGGTGCAAGCAGTAGAGAACGTTGCTGCTCGTAAGACTTACAATGTGTAAGCAGGAGAGAACGCTGTTGCTTATAAGACTTGTATACGTAAGCAAGAGAGAAAGGTCATAAGTTTTTTTTTTCTGCACATAAGACTTGTCGTAAGGGGGAAAGAAATTTCTAGTGTTAGAATCTTTTTGCTCATAGTCCATTCAAGGATGATTGTTGTTTTGTGGCATTCCGAGAGCCCACTGCATTTTGGAAGAATAGTGAAAATCCCCATAGTTCAGATCCCTATTACCCGAATAGATATATGAACCTAGACCCGATTTGATTGCCGCTAACTACGATCTCAGGTACCCTACTCAATTTCATGCTTGTTCAAAATGAAAATCACATACATGTCTCAAAACAGAAAACGAAACAATTTCAAGATTCAATTTAAATGAAAATGAAAATCAACAGAATTACAAGATCACATCTTTCTAAATAATTTCATTTCGTATTAACCAAATCACATGCATATTCGAGTTTTTCTTATTAACATACGTACACATCCCATATATATCACATGTATAAGAATCATAAACTCAATTTAAACGCACAATTGATCTGGCTCTGATACCACTGTTAGAATCGGTAGGCACAACGGAAGAATTTTAAAAATTTTCACCGATCCTAATCGAGGATCAATCAACGGTGTTTAAACCAAGTTGGAAGGATTCATACCTTTTAATGATTCGGAGTTTTCACGATCTCTAGGAGCCAACACGTCAGGTCCGCTCCCTCTACCGGTATCCACATGAATGCTCTCCAACCGAGACTGCGTGCTAGCACCTCTAATCTCTCCTAGGGTTTCACTTACAGCTCTCAATTCTCATGTGCATATCAAATATATCTTCTCTATCAAGTTTTTAACCTATGAGGGCTATATTCAAATTTCAAAATTAATCATCATTAATTTTGAAATTAATTAACAATTAATTATCTTGATGAGCTAATTAAATAAATTTAGTTTAAATTAAATCTGTCCAACAGTTTTAATTTAACATATTTATTTAATCCAAATAAAGAGCCATTAGATTTAATTTATCTTCATAAATTAAATCTGAGATACTATATCTCTATCATGTTAGTAATTAAATTTAATATATTTTAATAAATTAAATTTAAAACTAACACAATATAATAATACATATATATAAGATATATATTCCAAAAAAATATATCTATATAATATTATTAATGAATTTTATATTTTATATATATATATATATATAAAATTCATCCACCCTAAATTAAACATTCACTACTACAAAAAAGGGATTTAATAGTGTAATTCTTATGGCAGTTTATTCAAAAAGTGTCAAAGATAATTATTTATTTTTTAAAATAAAGGTTATTTTAAAGCTTTGGTGCTTACAATTATAAGCGTCATAATAGACGTTAACTTTATATGATGCTTTCCTGAATAAGCGCCAAACATTGTCATCAATATTTTTTAAAAAAAAAACAATAAGAAGCTTTGGTGTTTTATGTGGAAGCGCCAAAGCTTCTTATATTTTTCAAAAACCAAAAAAGGAAAATATAATAGGAAGCTTTGGCACTTCCTTAAAAAGCGCCAAAGCATCCTATATTTTTAAAAATATATATACATATAATATGAAATTTAATATATTATTTCTTCTTTCTATTTAATCTTCCTATAGCCTTACACATATGTTTGACAAAAGAAGTTTAATTTCTTTCTGACTATTGTAATATGTGTTAGATCAAGCGTTTCACCCAAGAGGGGGGGTGAATTGGGTGATACTGAAATTTCTTTCGAAAATATAAAACTTTGACAAAAGAATTAAAACAGTAATGAGTAAGGAGAAATATCACCGAAGTGTACACCGGGAGTTATACTGGTTCGGTCACAACCACTTTGACCTACGTCCAGTCCTCAGTACAAGCAAGTTCCTTTCACCTGGACACTCGCTCCCCCTTACATGTTGTAATCCAATCCCCAACTCAAGGTTCCACAACCTTAAGTTATCTCAATAACAAATATTGAGTTTGAATGAAATATCTCTCTTACAGAGTAAATGATAATCACTGAAGCATAGAAATACAATTTCAACGTGAAAACAGAGCAATGAACTTAATGATACGTTCGTATGTGTGCTTGGTTGTTCTTCTCTGTTTGGATGTTCCCATATATATAGATATGTTGGTGATGACCGTTGGAACATTTTCTTTCGTCCGTTGGTGAGTGCGCAGCCACTATTGACTTTTCAAGTTTTTGAAAAATATCCGTTGGCGGTGGTTGGCATTTGAACGTTTCTTTTGACTTTCATCTCTTGATATGATTTCTTCATTGTTTATCTGTAAATAGACTAAGAATACTAATACAATGAAAGGTTAATCATATAGAAAACAATATAATGTAAGTTTGAATGATTTCTAAATTTCTGGGTATGCTTACTCGAGTAGCTCCTCGAGTAACCCTTGAAGTTTACTCGAGTAGCTCCTCGAGTAACATCGAGAAATCTTTGTTTAATTGAAAGTCAATGAAGAGAAACAAGATTACTCGGGTAGTGCATAGAGTAAATTAAATTTCAGATCTTTGGGAATAGTTATTTACTCGGATAGCTACTCCAGTAATGCTTTTGCAACTTCATAGATTACTGGGGTAACACCTCGAGTAATCCTTTAAAAATCTTTTGATTACTCGATGCTCTACTCCAGTAATGTTGGCAGGATTTCAAGGCCGAGAGCAATTACCTTGTTACTCGAGTAGGGACTCGAGTAATGCATTCATTTTTGCATAGGTTACTCGGGTACCACCTCAAGTAACTATGACTTTTGAGCATGACTTACCCGGGTAGTGACTTGAAGTTTACTTTGAAAATATTTGAGCATACTGGGGTACTTACTCGAGGAATCCACTTAAATTAAACCATGAAAAACTTGTATACTAGAGTAAGTACTCGAGGAAGATGAAACAAAGAGAGATCAGGTTAATCGGGTACCAACCTCAAGTTTTTACTTACTTTTGTATGTTACTAGGGTAGCTCCTCGAGTAACATTGGCAGTGGTACAAATTGCCGAGAGTTACATATTTTCAGAACAGAGTTACTCGAGTAGCTCCTCGAGTATCATGGGGAAAACTTGAAGGGAACTGGAAGTTTTCACAGGGTTACTCGAGTAGCTCCTCGAGTAACATTAGCAGTGGTACAAAATGCTGAGAGGTCCACATTTTAGGAAACACAGGTACTCCGAGTAGCTCCTCGAGTATCATTGGGAAAACTTGAAGGCAACTGGAAGTTTTCACTTGGTTACTCGAGTACCTCCTCGAGTAACATTAGCAGGCCGAGAGCAACTCCAAGTTTTTACCTGGTTACTCGAGTAGCTCCTCGAGTAATGGTGTCAGGTTACTGGAAGTTTTCTTTGGTTACTTCAAGTTTTGTCTCATTACTCGAGTAGCGCCTCGAGTAATGCCTTAGAAACTGTACTTCAGATCAAGTTCCTCAGTATTTTCTCTTGGCTAATCTTCAATACTTCCATGCTAACTTCAAGTAAACCTTGTTCCTGTCATTACTTAGCTCAAACTTGATTATTAATCATTTCTCTTTCAAACCATACTTTTGTTATCATCAAAACATGAGGTCTAACATTCTCCCCCTTTTTGATGATGACAAAACTTGGTGATTTTGAACATGGTTTTTCAAATTGGATTCTTAATTAATTATTTCTTATTAAGGTTGAATATACCTTGCATATATAACAACTTCATTAGTCCAAACATGTATCATAATTCAAAACTTAAATGAAGTCATAATTTAAACACACTTGCATTAAACTTTAAGAATTTCAAATTACAAGATAAGTTCAAGAAAACTAATAACAAAATGCACCCTAGAGCCCATATACAACCAAATATCCCAAATTAAGCTAGGACACATCCACAAAATCATTCTCAAGCTCTTCTCCCCCTTTTTGGCTTCATCAATCAAGTGGAGGACTAGGAGGCTTGGCCATGGAAATGGGTGTTACAGGAAAGACCATAGAATCATTTGAGTCTAAAGAATCAAATGAGCTAGAGGGTACTGGATCAGGCAGATGAAGTGGAGGGATATAGATGTCATCACCGGGAGGAGAAGGTTGGAAGACAACCATAGTAGAGGGTTCTCCTTCCGGGGTGGTCTGAGTCTCAGGTGAAATCTCAACCTCAGGTGTATGCTTTTCAGGTGATGAAGAGGGAGATATTTCCTCAGTGTGAGTAGGAGAGGGAATAGGCTTAGAAGTAGTTTCTGGCTGTGGCTTTTGAGGTGAATCATCGATGATAATATGTGTGGTCTCGTGGGTATCAGGATCATCCACTGTGAATAAAATATCTTTCCCTTGGGGCTCAAGTGGATCAGAAACCAGAGGGGTAGATGGTTCAACCTCAGGAATAGGGATGTCTGAAGGAGGGTCTACTGGAGGTGGTGGTGGTGCAGATGAGGAGGGACCGGCAGAAGGTCCAGGACCCAATGAATCCATTCGTGCTAGGATCAATCTTAAGGTCTCTCCCTGGGCACGTTGCTCTGCTAGCAACTCCTCATGTCTCCTATCCATTCTCTCAACCAACTCCTCATGCCTTTTGTCAATTTTCTCAACCAGCTCTCCCATCTTGAAGTTGGTATTGGTAATTAGCTCAGCATTTGTGTTGGCTATGTCCACATGGAAACCTCTGAGTATGTTCTCCATGAAGTGCTGGAGAGTGGCATTGAGGAAGGATGGTGATGATGTGGTAGCGGCTGGAGCCGATGACTGAGTGTCATCCATCCTACTGGTCTCTGCCTCAGTGGCCTTTCGCTTCTTCTTGGACCCAGACTCCAATGGGCCTTTGAGAGGGATGTCGATGTTCAGTTTTCCAATCTGGTTCCTCCCCACTGGGGTCATCCTCTCAATTGGCTCCTTACTATCCAAGTACCATATTTTGTTCTCTTTCAGGATAAGAGACACAATCTGGGGATATGGCATTGGAGTGGTACCCTTTCCATCCACCTTGTACCTTTTTATTTCTGAAAATATATACTCTCCCAGATCCTTTTGCTCCTTCAGGAGAAGTGAAGCAAACCATCTATAGTCCCTATCGGAGAAGTGGGTATAGTTGTTGGCTTTGTTCACTAGGGACCTAGAGTAGATGTACCATAGGACCCTGTGATGATCACATATATCACTCGGTTTAAAATTAAGGGGGCCAACTAACTCACCGGGCTTAAGGATAGTGAAAATTTGATTTGGCTCAAGCTCAGAATATATATCATCTGGGGGGTTCTCTATTCCTAACCACAAATTAATTTTGGATGGTGAAATTAAAATCTTTTGACCTCTCACAGTTGTGGTCATCTCTTCCTCTACTGAGGTTCGGTTAGGTTCATCTATGATCTCTAGGTTGCAATAGAAATGAGTGATTACCTTTGTGCAAAAAGGCAATCTAATGGACAACCAGGGCATAAATGAATCTAGATAAGGACTAAGATCATGCTTCAATACCTCCTGAAGTAGCCTGAGATCCACATAGTGTGTCTTACACACTTTTCTTCTGGAGAATTGTGTTAAGTACTTGGGAGACTCCACCAGTTTGCCCACATTGAATCCCTTTGGAGGGGTAGTGATCTCTGCTTCAGGAATCTTGGACTTCTTGGAAGATTGACCCTTCTCCATTTGGTCAATGATCCCAGCCATTGCCTTAGCCACATTTTTGTCATATTTTGGCTTTTTGATAGGCTTAGGAGTGAAAGAGGGTGTAGAGGAATCAGAGTGAGAAGGTGAGGGAGTTTTGGCACCTTTGCTTCTTCTAGTAGATGTGCTCTTTTTAGACTGAGCCCTAGTCACAATAGGCTCTTTGATCACTACTCCTTTGGCTTTAGGTTTTGATTGAGGTTGAAGAGGAATTTTGGCTTTTGGTCTTGGGATTAACTTTCTTCTCTTTGTTGGAGGAGGAGAAAGAAGATCAGGGATTTGTTGTGAATCAGAGGAATCTGTGAAGTTGAGATTCTTGGTTCTAACCATCTTGAAACACAGAAAAACAAGAATCTCAGAAAAATAAGGTCACTGTCGCGAGATTAGGGCACAAGGATTTTGAACAAAATAGGAAGTTTTTGGACTTGAAATCAGTTGGGTTTTGACGGAAATGAGGCAAGGAATCGATTGGGAAAAGTTTTTGAAAGGGTGTATAGTGATTTACTCGAGGAGATTTTATGGAAATGACCGAGTTTGCGCAAGATAAAGACCTAAAACCCGACGTTACTCGAGGCCTTACTCGAGTAATGTTCAACTGTACTCGAGGCCTTCCTCGAGTGTTCATAAAGAAAAATTCAAAAATAATTCATTTAAATTGCGTACCTGGCATGAATAATATAGTAATTATCCATGGATGTTCCCTCGATCATTCATAGTCCATTTGGGTCAAATTTGAGTCATTATTCAACACTTTGAGAATCTGAACTCCGACATTACTCGAGGCCTTCCTCGAGTAAGCTTCAAGTTTACTCGAGGCCTGCCTCGAGTAAATAGCTTTACAACTTCTAACTCTTCATTTCTTTGAAAAACTGGACCGTTATGTTTGAAAATTAAGTAACTTGATCCGTTACTTCCAGTTTTGGGGGCCATTACTCGAGTACATACTCGAGTAAACTGCTACTTTACCTCAAGTTGCTCCTCGGGTAATGCTTCTCTGTTGTCCATAACTTCAAGTTGTTACTCCAGTAACTATGTCCTCTGATCACCTCTGTTTTTGTTTCTCAAAACAGAGTTTCTTTCTTCCTGCAAAACAAGTTTCTATATACTCCGATGCTTAAGTTAGTGATCATCAAAACATTATTAAATGACTTCATCTAATATTATGAAATGCTGAAATTACTTATAACTCATTGGGATTTACCATTCCCAATTCTCTTCTAATGTATAGAAATTGATCTTTTGCAAGGGGTTTTGTGAAGATATCTGCTAATTGAAGATGAGTAGGAATAAATATTACTTTTACATCTTTCTTTTAGACATGATCTCTGATGAAGTGATGTCTGACATCGATATGCTTGGTTCTAGAGTGTTGAACTGGATTCTTTGCCAAGCTTATTGTACTAGTATTGTCACAATAGATTGGTATTTCTTTGAGATAAATACCAAGGTCTTGTAGTTGTTGTTTTAACCATATCACTTGTGCACAACAACTTGAGACTGCAACATATTCCGCTTCTGTTGACGAAAGAGATACTGTATTTTGTTTCTTGCTGAACCATGAGACAAGAGATCCTCCAAGAAATTGTCCTTGTCCACTGGTGCACTTTCTGTCTGTCTTGTATCCTCCATGATCAGAATCTGAATAAGCAATTAAATATTCACTTCTTCCTTTAGGATACCATATACCCAATTCTGGTGTGTCAGCAAGGTATCTAAAGATTCGTTTGACCGTTTCAGCATGTGATTCCTTTGGCGCCGATTGATACCTTGCACATATGCCAACACTAAATTGGATGTCTGGTCTGCTTGCCGTGAGATAGAGTAATGATCCAATCATTCCTCTATATTTTGTGATATTATAGTCTTTCCCTTTGACATCAGCATCAAGCAACGTTGTTGAGCTCATAGGCGTGTCTGAGCCATTTGCTTCATCCATTCCATACTTCTTCAATAGCTCTTTTAAATACTTTGTTTGAGATATGAAGATTCCATTCTTTCTTTGTTTGATTTGCAAACCAAGAAAGAAATTCAATTCTCCCATCATTGACATCTCAAACTCTCCCTGTATTATCTCAGAAAATTCTTTACACAGAGATTCATTAGTAGCACCGAAAACAATATCATCAACATATATTTGAACAATTAAAATATCATCACGTTTTCGATTTATAAATAATGTTGTATCAACTTTTCCTCGTACAAAACCTTGATCGATGAGAAACTTACTAAGCCTTTCATACCAGGCTCTAGGAGCTTGTTTTAAACCATATAAGGCCTTTTTAAGTTTGAAAACATGGTCAGGTTTAGTAACATCTTCAAAACCTGGAGGTTGTTCTACATACACTTCTTCCATGATGTAACCATTTAGAAAGGCACTCTTAACATCCATTTGATAGAGTTTGAATCCTTTGATGCATGCAAAGGCTAAAAGTACACGTATAGCTTCCAATCTAGCCACTGGAGCATACGTTTCCTCATAATCAATTCCTTCTTCCTGATTATAGCCTTTGGCCACCAATCTTGCCTTGTTTCTGACAATAATTGCAGATTCATCAAGTTTGTTTTTGAATACCCATTTAGTACCAATGATCGTATGAACTTTGGGTCGGGGCACCAAATCCCAAACTTGATTCCTTTCAAATTGATTTAGTTCTTCTTGCATTGCTATGACCCAATCATTGTCTGATAGGGCTTCATCAATGTTAGAAGGTTCAATCTCAGAAATGAATGCAGAAAAACTTACTTCATTGAAAGTTCTATTTCTGGTTTTGATCCCTTCATTCACATCTCCTATGACTTGATCTAAGGGATGACTTCTATTGTATTTCCAGGCTTTAGGTTGACCTAGGGATTGCTCTTCATCCTTAGTTTCATCAACCTCTGGAATAAGAGACTTAGAGATAGATTGACCATTTTCTTGATTTAAAACAGCTTCCTGTTCTTCATCAATCGTTTTGTCAGAGGATTCAAATTCATCAAATACAACATGAATTGATTCTTCAACAACACAAGTTCTTTTATTGAAAATTCTATATGCTTTACTTCGGTTAGAATATCCTAGGAAAATTCCTTCATCAGTTTTAGAATCAAATTTTCCTAAGTTATCTTTACCATTATTATGAATGAAATACTTACAACCGAAGATGTGTAGATGAGCAATGTTTGGCTTCCTTCCTTTGAATAGATCGTATGGTGTCTTCCCAAGTTTCGTTCTGATATAGGCTCTATTTGAAATATAACATGCTGTACTCATAGCATCAGCCCAGAAAACTTGAGACATGTTCTTTTCATTCAACATTGTTCTAGCCATTTCAGTAAGCACTCTATTCTTACGTTCCACAACTCCATTTTGTTGGGGCGTCCTTGGAGCAGAGAAATTGTGATCAATACCATTAGTATCACAATACTCTTCAAAGGCTTGATTTTCAAATTCTCCACCATGATCAGTCCTAATACCTGCAATAGACATACCTTTCTCATTTTGCACTTTCTTGGCAAAAATAATAAATTCTTCAAAGGTTTCATCTTTTGATGATAGAAAAATAACCCATGTAAATCTAGAGAAATCATCAACAATGACCAATGAATATAAGTTGCCACCAAGACTCTTTACTCTTGCTGGTCCAACTAAATCCATGTGTAGTAATTGTAATGGTCTATTTGTTGAAATCTCATTTTTCAATTTGAAAGATGATTTAGTTTGTTACCCTTTTGACATGCATCACAAATCAAGTCATTTTTTAAATTAACTTTGGGTAATCCAAGCACTAAATCCTTTTTGAGTAATTTCCCTAGTTGATGCATATTGACATGAGCCAATCTTTTATGCCATAGCCAACTTTCATCGGTATTACTCAGAAAACAGTTTTCAGATTCATTTCTACTAATATCTAAGGTATAGCAATTACCTTCCCTTTTTGCTCTGAGCTTAGCCTTGATATTCTTCTTATCAAGCTGTAAGTCACTCTTGTTGATAATTAGACATTCCTCTGAATCAAATATTATCCAGTTGTCTTTATCTGCACTTTGACTTACGCTCAGCAGATTATGACACAATCCTTCAACGTAATATACATCTTTGATTTGTATGCCTTTGTCATTTTTGATTTCACCAATTCCTGCTATTTTTTCGGATTGATTTCCTCCAAATTTTACCTTTCCTCCTTCCTTAGGTTGCAATGTGGTAAAACTTTCGAAATCACCGGTCATATGTCTAGAGCATCCACTGTCTATGAACCACTTGTTATTTTTGGATGCTTTAAGACATACCTGCAATCAAATGACTAAGTCTTAGGTACCCACTTCTTTTTGGGTCCTTTTGGGTTAGTATAAATGATTTTCTGAACATATGTGCCTTTAGGTACCCATTTGTACGTTCCTATTATTCTTTTCTTTTTATGAATGCATGAAGAGGTATAATGACCTTTTCTGTTACAGTAATTACAAAATGCAAAAGGATTTGATATATGCACAGAATGTTGGAAATAATTTAAATATGGCTTTCCTCCTACTTTCTTTTTACCTTTCCTTTTATCTGTTTTTGGATCATATCCAATACCAGATCGGTCATTTACAAATCATTGTTCTTTTAAAATCACACTTAGCATCTCACTTCCTTTGGTAAATTTTTCAAGAGTTTTTGTGAGATCAATGTTTTTCTTTTTCAACGAAGAACAATTTTCACAATTCTTTTCTGAACTTTCTTTAAGTTCAATTTCAAGAGCTTTGTTTTTCTTTTTGAAAACAATTAATTCTTTAACTACTTTGATGAATTCAGAATGTAAAGCATTATATTCAGAGAGTAATTCATCATAGGTAGGTTTAGAATCATTTACCTCTTCTTCTGTCTCTTCTTGAGCAACAAGACATATATTGGCTACTTCTTCCTCATCACTTTCTTCGTCTGAGGAACTATCCCCCCATATAGTAGATACAAAGGCCTTCTTTTTGTTAAAGAATTTGCCTTTTCTCTTTTCTTTGCTCTTTTGATTGAGCTCTGGACATTCTGATTTGATATGTCCTGGTTTTCCACATTCATAGCAAATGATATGGTCTTTGTTGCTAGTTCCTCCTTTTTAAAAGTGTTTGAAGCCTTGACCTTTCTTGTAGAACTTTCTGAATCGTTTTATGATTAAGCCCATTTCATCATCATCAAACTCCTCATCTTCATCTTGATTTTCTTCTTTCGCTTTTAGTGCTAGACCTTTCTTTCTTTTGTCACTGATGTCATCTAGTTCCCGTTTGAACTTTAATTTGCTTTCATATTCAGAAAGACTTCCAAATAGAGAAGCAACTGATCTTATTGATTCTCCTTTTGCCTCTTCTATCGCAGTGACTTTGGCCTCCCACTATTTAGAAAGAATATTCAAAATCTTTCGTACTTGGATATTTTGATCATATACTTTACCAAGTGCTACAAGTTGATTAACAAGATGAGTATATCTAAGTTCGAATTCAGAAATTGACTCACCTGATTTCATTCGAAGTAGATCGAATTCTGTGATCAAGGTGTTGATTCGATTCTCCTTTATTCCCGAAGTTCCTTCATGAGCTATTTCCAGAGCTTCCCACATTTCCTTTGCTGTTGGGAGTGTGCAAATTCTGAAGTATTCATTTTGACTCAAAGAGCTTTGTAACATCAGAATTGCCTTGCTATTGAGAGTGATAAGTTTCTTGTCATTCTCATCATATTCCGCTGGCGTCTTTGGAATTTTCTGAGAATCTACAGTCTTTGTAGGTTGATAATTTCCACTCTCGATTACATCCCATAGCCCATATTCAGTAGCCATCACGAACACTCTGAATTTTGCTTTCCAGAAAGAAAAGTATTCTCCATTGAAACCGGGAGGTCTAGTGATGGATGCTCCGTCGGGAAGAATTCCTTCACCCATGCTTGCCATTGGATCCTTCTTAGGTTGTTATACCTTAACAAGAAGACCTATGCTCTGATACCAAATGTTAGATCAAGCGTTTCACCCAAGAGGGGGGTGAATTGGGTGATACTGAAATTTCTTTCGAAAATATAAAACTTTGACAAAAGAATTAAAACAGTAATGAGTAAGGAGAAATATCACTGAAGTGTACACCGGGAGTTATACTGGTTCGTTCACAACCACTTTGACCTACGTCCAGTCCTCAGAGCTTCTCTGAGAGTTTCACTATAACTTCCAAGATTCAGTGGGTTCTTGGCACCTCAGTACAAGCAAGTTCCTTTCACCTGGACACTCGCTCCCCCTTACAGGTTGTAATCCAATCCCCAACTCAAGGTTCCACAACCTTAAGTTATCTCAATAACAAATATTGAGTTTGAATGAAATATCTCTCTTACAGAGTAAATGATAATCACTGAAGCATATAAATACAATTTCAACGTGAAAATAGAGCAATGAACTTAATGATACGTTCGTATGTGTGCTTGGTTGTTCTTCTCTGTTTGGATGTTCCCATATATATAGATATGTTGGTGATGACCGTTGGAACATTTTCTTTCGTCCATTGGTGAGTGCGCAGCCACTATTGACTTTTCAAGTTTTTGAAAAATATCCGTTGGCGGTGGTTGGCATTTAAACGTTTCTTTTGACTTTCATCTCTTGATATGATTTCTTCATTGTTTATCTGTAAATAGACTAAGAATACTAATACAATGAAAGGTTAATCATATAGAAAACAATATAATGTAAGTTTGAATGATTTCTAAATTTCTGGGTATGCTTACTCGAGTAGCTCCTCGAGTAACCCTTGAAGTTTACTCGAGTAGCTCCTCGAGTAACATCGAGAAATCTTTGTTTAATTGAAAGTCAATGAAGAGAAACAAGATTACTCGGGTAGTGCATGGAGTAAATTAAATTTCAGACCTTTGGGAATAGTTATTTACTCGGGTAGCTACTCCAGTAATGCTTTTGCAACTTCATAGATTACTGGGGTAACACCTCGAGTAATCCTTTAAAAAACTTTTGATTACTCGATGCTCTACTCCAGTAATGTTGGCAGGATTTCAAGGCCGAGAGCAATTACCTTGTTACTCGAGTAGGGACTCGAGTAATGCATTCATTTTTGCATAGGTTACTCGGGTACCATGGGGAAAACTTGAAGGCAACTGGATGTTTTCACAGGGTTACTCGAGTAGCTCCTCGAGTAACATTAGCAGTGGTACAAAATGCCGAGAGGTCCACATTTTAAGAAACACAGGTACTCGAGTAGCTCCTCGAGTATCATTGGGAAAACTTGAAGGCAACTGGAAGTTTTCACTTGGTTACTCGAGTACCTCCTCGAGTAACATTAGCAGGCCGAGAGCAACTCCAAGTTTTTACCTGGTTACTCGAGTAGCTCCTCGAGTAATGGTGTCAGGTTACTGGAAGTTTTCTTTGGTTACTTCAAGTTTTGTCTCATTACTCGAGTAGCGCCTCGAGTAATGCCTTAGAAACTGTACTTCTGATCAAGTTCCTCAGCATTTTCTCTTGGCTAATCTTCAATACTTCCATGCTAACTTCAAGTAAACCTTGTTCCTGTCATTACTTAGCTCAAACTTGATTATTAATCATTTCTCTTTCAAACCATACTTTTGTTATCATCAAAACATGAGGTCTAACAATATGCCTATTGTATTTGCATTATACATTTTTAAAAAAAATTAAATCAATTTTTTTTTTAATTTGGGTCATAACATTTATTATTGGTAAAGGTTTAATAGTTACGGTCAATGTAACACTATATGATATCTTTGCCATACTTTTTGTTCTTTCTTTTTATAGATACAATATTATATGTTTAAATATATTATTGTCACTAGTATTAACTTGCACTTATAATGAAGCGTAAAACTGAGTGAGCTCCATGAAGTTCATCAATTTTTTTTGTAAAAAGGCCACATTCTAAAAGAAAAAACAAAACAAAACAAAACATATTATAATAGGAAGCTTTGGCATTTCCTAAGGAAGTGCCAAAGCTTCTTATGTATTTTTAATTTTTTTAAAAGGCCACATGCAAAAAAAACTAAAATAAAAAAAGAAATATTATAATAGGAAGCTTTGACACTTCCTAAGGAAAGGCCAAAGCTTCTTATAGGAAGCTTTGGCACTTCCTAAAGAAGCGCCAAAGCTTCCTATGTTTTTTTTTTTTTAAAAAAGGTTCAGTCAGCTTCTTCGATTGTGTGTGTATCTAGCTATAAAGTAAATTTAAATTAAGTGTTTTTTTTCACTTGGGTCATTATATTATTATACATTTATCATTGTTAAAGGTTTAATAGTTACAATCAACGTAAAGTTATATGATATGTTTGTCATACTTTTTGCTCTTTCTTTTTATAGATCCAAATTATCTACTTGAATATATTGTTGTCACTAGTATTAACTTACACTTATAATGAAGCGTAAAACTGAGTGAGCTCCATGAAGTTCATCAAATTTTTTTATAATTAAGCGTAAAAGTAGTATATACTTAACCATTGTTAGAAAAAGAATCAACACATAAAATATAGTTAAACTAACCAATTACATAAACACAGTGCCAAAATTTCATATTGAAAAAATAAAAAATAAAAAATAAAAAACACAATAGAAGCTTTGGGCTTCCTAAAGAAGCGCCAAAGCTTCCATTTTTTTTAAAATTTTATTTTGAAAATGGGAACCAATGACATTCTTTTATGAATCGCCAAAGCTTCCCCTGTTTACAAAATTTAAAAACCCCGCCATTGACATCCCGCCATTATCGGTCTCCCGCTTGTCACTTCCCATAACTTTGATCCATTACTCTCTCACTTTATTGGTCTACTAGTTTTTCTTATTCGTTATCCCCACTCCTTCCCCTCTTTGATGGCAGCAAGTAGAAGTAGGAGATCCCTAGCTTGTAAGCATTATTTTTTAAACATTTGATCCATGTTTTCTTTTTTTTTTCTTTTTGGTTAAAATTTGCAATGACTCTTATATGTTTGCTCATATTTTTTATTTTTTAAGTATTGATTTGAAGTTTCAACTTTGTCAGCTTAAACTTCCTATATATTGTTATTTTTTTAATTTTTAAAATTACAAATTAATAATATTGTAGTAATTTTGTTTTAATACAAATCATTGTAGTTAATGTTTTGTATTTTTTACCATTGTATTGTGATTTGTTTGTTTTATCAAGAAAATAAAATAATTAAAAAAATGATCATCATCGTTTTATATTGTAATTTACCTACTAGGTGAAATGTATAGTCATTTACTTGCTAAAAAATTATATATGATTATCAGGCATTTATTTTTACATTACACCATATAGAAAAAGAAATATTTAAAAAAATTAAATGTCCTCCTTTGGCGCTTATTAAATAAGCGCCAAAGGAGGCACCCTTCTTTGGCGTTTGTTTTATAAACGCCAAAGGAGGTGTCAACCCTCCTTTGACGTCTATAAAACAAACGCCAAAGGAGGGTACCTTCTCCTTTGGAACTTATCAAATAAAACGCCATAAGTAATTAATTAATTTATTTAATTTGATAAAGTAATGTATGGCATTTTTATAGATTGAAAAGAGCCATAGATATTTTTAATGGCGTCAAAAGCTTTAGCGTTTCTTAAACGCCAAAATATGTTTTAAAATAAGGGCCATTATACCGCTTTTTTATAGTAGTGATTATCTCATGTTGGCCATTCTTGTGTGTGACCCTGTAGGCCTATATGAAGTTGGCAGTGGGCCAATAACTATACAAACCCAAAAGTCGTAAGCGGCCTTTAGCAAGACATTACGACTACTCAATTCATATGAGGATCGTTATCACGATGCAACCATCATACAACCATGTCACGTCCCTTTTGTCACACGATATATCGATCAAGGATAAGGCATGGATAATGTCATCCTCTTGTTCCTGACCATTACTTTCTCGATTCCTAAGTAACCTGATAACAGAAACAGAAACTCCTTTCATCATAGTATGGCCATACATTTCTCAGACTCACTCATCGAGGGGCCCAGTAGTATCTCTCTACTAATGTGAGGGACAAATTCTATCTTGATCATTCATATTCCTCTGCATGAAAAACTACCAAGCCCGATCGTAGCCTTTATCATCACTCGGTCAAAAGTAACTTTTGACAAGTTCAAAGCTTAACAACTCTTATGTAGGAATCCATGATGATCTCAGGTCTAAGGGCATTATGACGTGGTTATACATGAGAAAAGCTTATGACTTGATCCATGTAGCTTTCTCATAGTGGGTCAGTCCAGCACCTTGTACTCTTACAAGTTCCTAAGACTTTGATTCATATATCCATATCTTATCAAAGTCATACTGATCTTGTTTCATCTCTGCTCCCGTATAGATGACCGACTAGGGAAATTTTAGGACAATCTTTATGAATTATCCAAGGATACAATTATCACAGTTAGCATGCAAATAATATGATAACAGAATATATTTCATTAAAATAATAATGTTCAAAGTACAATGATTGGCCCTTAGGGCATAATTTCCAACAAAGACTTATAAGGTGCAAGCAGTAGAGAACATTGCTGCTCGTAAGACTTACAATGTGTAAGCAGGAGAGAACACTGTTGCTTATAAGACTTGTATATGTAAGCAAGAGAGAAATGTCATAGGTTTTTTTTTCTGCACATAAGACTTGTCGTAAGGGGGAAAGAAATTTCTAGTGTTAGAATATTTTTGCTCATAGTCCATTCAAGGACGATTGTTGTTTTGTGGCATTCCGAGAGCCCACTGCATTTTGGAAGAATAGTGAAAATCTCAGTTGGTCTTGATCTCTGAGGACTGGACGTAGGCATGGGTTTTGAGCCGAACCAGTATAACTCTCTGTGTACTTATCCTCTCAACTCTTCTCTATCTTTAGCTACTGCTACATCACCGCATTAACTAAAAAATTTATCACATCACACAATTCACCCCCCTCTTGGGTGAAGCTTGCCTCTTTCATTTAGTATCAGAGTAAGGTCTTCTTTGAAGAGCCTAATAGCTTAAGAAAGATTCAGTAAATGACAACAATGGGTTAGAACATCCTTCTAGACAGAGCCTCTATCACTAGAACTCCTGGTTTTGATGGAGAACATTTTTCATTCTGGAAAGCTAAATTCAGAGTGTTCGTGATGGCTAACGAATATGGTCTATGGAATGTGATACAAGACGGTGACTATGTTCTAATGAAGAAAATCGAAGATAAAGTCATTAAAAAGAGCCCAGAGGAGTTTGACGAAGATAACAAGAGGTTAGTAACATTAAATAGTAAAGCTATTTTAATGATATAGAGTGTCCTCAGTCAAAAGGATTATTTCTGAATATGCACTCTACCAACAGCCAAAGATATGTGGGATGTTCTTGAAATCGTTTATGAAGGCACATCCAAAATCAAAGAAAATAGAGTCAATACTCTAATTACAGAGTATGATCTATTTCGTATGAAACCTGCAGAACGAATCTCAGAATTCGAACTTAGATATACTCATCTTGTTAATCAACTATCTACACTTGGGAAATCATTTGACCAAAATTCTCAGGTAAGAAAAATTCTTAATATTCTCATGAAAGAATGGGAAGCAAAGGTGACAGCTATCGAAGAAGCTAAAGGAGAGTCAATGAGATCCGTAGCATCTCTCTTTGGTAGCCTTTATGAGTATGAATGGAAATTGAGATTCAAGAAGGAACTAGAAGAGTTTGATGATAAAAAGAAAAAAGGAGTTGCATTTAAAGCTATAAAGGAAGAAGAGTCCTCCGAAAATGAAGAAGTTCCTGATGATGATGACATGGGAATGATCGTGAGAAAATTCAAGAAGTTCTATAAAAGAGGCTAAAAGAACTTCAAAAATTATCAAGGTGGACCAAGCAAGAAAGAAAACAAGGAACAACAGATAGTATGTTATGAATGTGGAAAGCCTGAACGCATCAAATCCGAATGCTTCAGAAATAAAGACAAGAAGAAAGCATACGTATCATCTATATAGGGTAATAACTCGTTGGATGAAGAAAGCGACAACGACAAAGTTGCAAATCTATACTTGGTAGCTAAAGAAGAAGAATCAAATTCTAAGGTAAGTGATTCTGAACCTACTTATGATGAGTTATTATCTAAATATAATGCATTGCATACTGAATTCATCAAGGTAGCTAAAGAAATGGTTAGTTATAAGAATAAAGTAAAAGAATTAGAAAATACTGTCATATCATCATGTGCATTATGTGAAGAAAAATATAAGAAAATAAGTGATTTAACAAAAACTGTGGTAAGATTTACTAAAGGCAGTGAAACCCTTAAAGGTATTGTAAAATCTCATAGAGTTTTCTTTGATAAATCTAGAATTGGATATAAATCTGATCAGGATAAAAATAGAGGAAATAAGAAAAATGGCAGTAGAACTTATCTCAAATATTTTAAGAATTCTATGCATACATCAAATCCATTTGCATCATGTAGTTATTGTAATAGGAAAGGACATTATACTATATCATGTTATTTTAGAAAAGAACAAGTCATTGGCATGTACAAATGGGTTCCGAAAGGGATAAATGTACCAAAAATGATGCATACTAACCACAAAGGACCCAAGAAAGTGTGGGTACCTAAAACTTGATCACCTTACTCTAGGTATGCCTCAAAGTATCATGAGCAAACAAGTGGTATATTGATAGTGGATGCTCAAGACACATGATTGGTGACAAAAATAAGTTCACCATGCTAGAAACCAGAGAAGGAGGAAAGGTAACTTTTGGAGGTAACCAATCTGGACGTATTGCTGAAATTGGTGAAGTGGGAAAATCCGATGGTGTTCAAATCAATGATATATATTACATTGAAGGATTATGTCACAACCTCTTGAGTGTGAGTCAAAACACTGACAGAGATAACTAGGTGATCTTTGATTTAGAAGAATTATTGATAGTAAACAAGAAGGATTTACCGCTTAACAAAGAATCCATCAAGGTGAAGATCCTAGCTCAAAGGGACAGTAACTGTTATACTATTGATTTAAATTCAAATTCTTTTGAAAACTATTTTCATAGCAGATCAGAGGAGAGTTAGTTATGGCATAAGCGTCTCGCTTATGTTAACATGAAACAACTCGACAAATTGATTAAAAAAGATTTAGTTGTTGGCCTTCCTAAACTTAAATTTAAAGATAACATGATTTATGAGGCTTGTCAAAAAGGCAAAGAAACTAAATCTTCATTCAAAATAAAGTATGGGATTTCTACTTCTAAACCTTTACAATTACTTCATATGGAATTGGTAGGTCCAAAAAGAGTAAAGAGTTTTGGGGAAAATCTATATACCTTAGTAATTGTCGATGATTTTACAAGATTTACATGGACTATATTTATTTCTTCAAAAGATGAAACGTTTGTTGAATTTATTATATTTGCTAAGAAGGTCCAACATGAGAAAGGTATTTCTATTGTCTCTATCAGGACAGACCATGGAGGAGAATTTGATAATCAACTCTTTGAAGATTTCTGTAATAACGAAGGAATAGATCACAACTTCTCTACACTTAGAACCCCTCAGTAGAATGGAGTAGTAGAAAGGAAGAATAGAGTCCTCACAGAAATGGCAAGGACAATACTCAATGAAAAAGAAATATCACAAGTATTTTGGGCAGATGCAATGAGTACCCCATGCTATATTTCAAATGGAGCATATATTGGCAAGTCACTTGGAAAGACACCATATGAACTCTACAAGGGAAGAAAGCCAAATCTTGATCATCTATACATATTCGGATGCAAGTGCTTCATTCATAACAACGGTAAAGAAAAATTGGGTAAATTTGATTCAAAATCTGATGAAGGTTTTTTTTAGGATATTCTAATAGAAGTAAAGCATATAGAGTATTTAATAAAAGAACATGTACTATGGAAGAATCCATTCATGTTATGATTGATGAACTTGACTCCTAGATAAAGCATTTTGATGAAGAAGAAATAGATTTGATAAAAAAACAAAACTATTTCAAAACAGAATGATTTTGAAACAAATGACTTTCAAAATATAGAAGATGTCGATGATCATGCTCAACTAAAAGCATGGAGACATATTAAATATCATCCAATTGATCAAGTATTTGGAGATATTCACTAAGGTGTCCAAACCAGCAATAGAATACTCAATGAGGTAACTTTTTCTACTTATAGTTTTGAGATTGAACCTTCTAATATTGAAGAAGCTTTATCTAAC
Source organism: Inga oerstediana (assembly GCA_963210345.1). Classification (NCBI taxonomy): domain Eukaryota; kingdom Viridiplantae; phylum Streptophyta; class Magnoliopsida; order Fabales; family Fabaceae; genus Inga; species Inga oerstediana. Next base: position 46,633,567 of record OY723403.1, read on the forward strand.
AATGATTGGGTAATTGCTCTGTAAGGAGAATTAAATCAATTTCAAAGAAATCAAGTTTGGGATTTGGTTCCTCGACCTAAAGATCACTCAGTTATAGGAACCAAATGGGTTTTCAAAAACAAACTTGATGAATCAGCAATCATTGTGAGAAACAAAGCAAGATTAGTAGCCAAAGGCTATAATCAAGAAGAAGGTATTGATTGTGAGGAAACATATGCTCCAGTGGCAAGATTGGAAGCAATACGATTACTCTTAGCCTTTGCTTGCATTAAAGGTTTTAAACTTTATCAAATGGATGTGAAAAGTGCTTTTTTAAATGGTTATATTATGGAGGACGTATATGTAGAACAACCTACTCATTTTGAAGATGGAAGAAAGCCTGATCATGTTTTCAAACTTAAGAAAGCTTTATATGGTTTGAAACAAGTACCTAGAGCTTGGTATGAAAGACTAAGCAGGTTTCTTCTTGATCAAAACTTTGTCAGAGGAAAAGTGGATACAACTCTTTTCATCAAACATAACAAAGATGATATTCTAATTGTTGAAATTTAAGTTGATGATATTATTTTCGGTACTACTAACGAATCTATGTGTCAAGAATTTTCCAAGATTATGAGGAAGAGCTTAAGATGTCCATTATGGGAGAATTAAATTTCTTTCTTGGACTTCAAATTAAGCAAAAGAAGAATGGGATATTTGTATCTCAAACAAAATATTTGAAGGAGTTGTTGAAGAAGTATGGATTGGACAATGCTAATGGAGCTGATACTCCAATGAGTTCTACAATATTATTGGATGCTGATGTAAAAGGTCCTAATTACAATATCACTAAATATAGAGGAATGATTGGTTTATTACTCTATCTTACAGCAAGTAGGCTGGATATACAATTTAGTGTTGGAATATGCGTAAGGTATCAATTTGCTCCTAAGGTATCACATGCAGAAACTGTGAAAAGAATCTTCAAATACCTAGGAGACATTGTAGAACTTGGCCTATGGTATCCAAAAAGAGGAAATGAATATTTGATGGCCTATTCAGATTCAGATCATGGAGGATATAAAACTAACAGGAAAAGTACTAGTGGTCAATGTCAATTCCTTGGAGGATCTCTGGTATCATGGTTCAGCAAGAAGCAGAACAAAATGTCATTATCTTTTACTGAAGCTGAATATATAGCTGCAGCAAGTTGTTGTTCTCAAGTACTATGGTTGAAACAAAAACTTCAGGATTTGGGGATATACTTAAAAGAGATTCCAATTTATTGTGACAACACTAGTACTATTAACTTGGCCAAGAATCCTATGCAACATTCAAGGACCAAACTCATAGATATCTGACATCATTTCATTCAAGATCACGTGAAAAAGAAGGATGTCAAAGTAAAATTCATACCAACACATGTTCAACTCACTGACATATTCACAATGCCAATAGCTAAGGATCAATTCTTATATATTTGAAGAGAATTGGGAATGGTTAATCCCAATGAGTTGTAAGTTTTTCTTGTTAATTATTATGTTTAATGAGTTTTTGATGATAACCATACTGACTAGGCATCGAAGTATGTAGAAATTGTTTTTGCAGGCCTATCACTCGAGTGCTAAGTTCATTCTCACTCAAGAAAGAAATATGCAAACACTAATCCAAAGCATGGTTACTCAAATGATCTTAGAGGATTTGAGTACAAAGATGAAAAATGTAACAAGATACACTTAATTTTGGTATGTTTTTTCATGCTTTATGAGATGAATTTATTTGTCACTCGAGCACTGTATGAACAACACTCGAGCACTAGGGTTGTCACTCGAGTATTGACACTTATATCAGTTACGCGATAGTTCAGACCGTCATGCTTCCTTTTCTCACTCGAAGCGTCGCATCACTTGAGAGTCTTACCTCTTTACTTTTGACTGTTACCTATCGATTAATCAACTCAGATTGCTTCATATTTCTGTTACAACTCTTTAATCATCTTCATAAGGTCATATTTATCATTTTAGCTTCTCATTTTTTACCTTAACCGAAGAGATTTTCTGAAAATCCTTCTTGAAGCCCTTGTCAAATCTTTGATTCTTATTTTGGTTTTAATGGCTAGAACTAAACTATCTTTTGTTCCCCAAAGTTCTCATTTACCTTCACCTACTCAATCTGTCACTAGTACTCCAGTGGCAATACCTTCATCTCCAACACCTTTTCTTTCTTCTACACCAACACCTCCTCATAAACCCAAAGCCACCAAGAAAAGAATTCTAGCCAAGAAATCTCATCCTAAGCCTAAGGTGGCTAAGAAGGATCAACCTCCCCAAAAGAAACTGAAAGGAGTAGTTTTCAAAGAACCAATTGTAACTTGTTCTCAATCCAAAGAAATTAAAGGAAGAGGAAAGAAGAAGGACACAGAGCAACCATAACAATCTTCTTCCTCTGATGATTCTTTCAATATGCAACTCTGAGAAGCAATGAAGATGTCAATGCTTGACTCATTGGTTGGAAAAATTGCCTCCCAAGCCAGTACCTCAAGTTCACATCATGTTGGCCAGTCTAGTACAGCTGCTTCAGAAGTTCCTTCTACTTCACAAGTTCTAGAGGAAGAATAAGTCACAAATCCTCCTGAAGACTTCATTGTTAAGAAACTGAAGGCACTGAAACATAAAGTATATGATTCTGAGTTTGCACATAGACATTTTTGTCCTATAGTTTATGTAGACTTAGATTATCAGAAGAAAAGCTATAGTTTGGATTTTCATCCTTTTCTTGGATTCTATGATCCCTAGCTAAATGTGCATCTCCCTTATTCACCCTCTGTTGTGAAAACCTTCTATTGCAACATGAAAGTCCATAACATATACTCTAGGATAGGAGAGTTGATAGAGGAAGCAATATCTACCACTGTTAGAGATCAATTAATTATGATATCTACTACTATCATCAATGATATACTTGGATATGTTGTACCTCCTTCTGATCCACCCACACTTTAAGCCAATGAAGCCTTTCGGCTTTTATGACCAAATGACCTAATAGGCCCTTTTAATTTTAAGCCTATTGACATGCCTGATTCTATTCGTGGTCTTCATTACATATACTCTCGTAGCATTGTTAACAAATCCAAGAATTATACCCATTTTGCTCAGAGAGATTACTATTTGCTGGCCTCTTTCATAACCGGTCAATGAAGAAATATGGGGGAGCTTATTTTTGGTGAGATGAGAAGATTTTGATTTTCTTCATCAAGATCTGCCACCATACCATATCCACAACTTATGTCTCTCATTCTCAAGAAAAATAAAGTGTGGTATTTTGAGGGAATTGAGAGGGTAACCATTCTAAGGTTTGGCAAGACTCAATTGACACATATGAGTATCAATCTTCCAGTGAGTCAAACTAGGGCTACATCTCATAGAGAAGCTACTCTATCGAGAGGTGATGAGGCTCAATCTTCTACTCAAGGTCCAATTTCACCTCCATCTTTTCTGAATACATCACTAACAACGCATCTGGCCGAAGTGATCAATCAATCTGTGATTGGTTTGAAAAAGGAATTGATAAGTGAGTATGAGAAATTGGTGAACAGTTGGAGTTACAAGTCTCAAAGTTAGTGGACAAGGAAAATACCAACTTTTACTTGATGTTCAAGACTCAAGAAGATATGTAGAGAAGAATCTCTGATATGAAAATCTTCTTGTATACTCATTTTTCGACTACTTCTCATGAGGTGCCACCTGAGTCTACTCCTACCACAGCCTCACCTTCTCTGACTCAAACTCGTGTTCTCTTCACAGGCCTGGATTCCAATATTGATGTCACTTATGAACGGTTGCCTTCACCACCACTTGCATCTTCTATTCCTCAGCCATCATCTCTACTTTTTGAGCCTGAGCCAATTGATCCTTCCACTGCTATAGTGCTCTTTATGCCACCATCTGATCTCACTTTTCCTCGGCCCCCTCCTGATGCTGACAAAATGGGGGAGAAGGATATGATACGGTTTCTGAGCTGGTATGGTCTGACAAGGGGAGTTGGAGTTTTAGGTAGCTTTTCTGTTTTGGGGTAGGACTATTGTTATTCAAGCTTTTCTAGTTTATTTTTACTGACATGGTTGTAAATGAGGTCTCATGGATAGATCTTGACATTTGTTCTTTACAAGTTTATTAATGGTTACTTTCAAGTTTATTAAGTTTTCTCTTCAGATTTAATGATTTCTGTGATACTATGACTTATCTTTGTTTTAAGTGTCCATTAGAAGTATTGGAGGAAACAATTAAGATTAAATGCAAAAATCTAAACTTTGGTGAAATATGCATTTGAAAATGTTTTCAAAATCAAGTTGTTTTAAAACCTATCACAAAGGTTTTGTCATCATCAAAAAGGGGCAGAATGTTAGATTCTAAATTTTGATGATAACAAAAGATCATTGTGTGTTGTAGTAAGAAATTCATACTTTGTAATGGTGAAAAATATTATCAAATGTATTTCACATAGTTTAGAAGTTTTTACTGTCAGTTTAACTGATGCACTCGAGTGAAGAGCTAGTACTTGAGCATTAAGCTATTTTTCACTCGAGCACATGCAAGTGTTGGACAGAAAGTTTTTGACAAAGAGCAATGACAGAGACAGGATATCATCTTCTCACTCGAGCATAAAACCTCGAACCGAGTGCTAGTCTCAAGTGCACCCGAGTCCTTACAAGTGTGGTAGAGCAAGTGTTTACCCGAGAACAATGTAAATTTAAAATGTAAACTGCACTCAATTCCAAGCGAGCAAGAGAAAGGAAGTGTTTGCTGGAGAGTTACCAAGTGCATAGAAGAGAAAGTATGCTTAAGTGAAGGATGTTACACCCGAGTGATACCTAGGAACCTGCTAGTGTGAAATTCAACTCTCCCTATTCTAATGCAAGTGTTAAAGCAAAAGAATATCTTATAGAAGAATATTTTGTTCACTCGAGTAAGAGTAAGTATGCTCGAGTGAGGACCCATATCACATGCAAGTGCAAAATCATACTCTTGATAAAATGGGATACGAGTGTTGTCCAGAGACATGGCTCATAGTGTAAAATACAGGAGCACTCGAGTGAGGACCCACATCACTCGCAAGTGTGAAAATGCACTTTCTCAAAATCACATGGAAGTGCAAGTATAAAACTGAAGCAAGAAGAGAAAATATGGTATTGCACTCGAGTGAGCCTTCTTAGCACTCGAGTGATGCTCTGCCAGAAGCTATAATGCACCAGTCTTACAATAATCAATCCGAATATGGTTTAATATTATTTAAACATCCTATTTCCACTTGTTATTATTATTTAACATCATTTAACATATATTGCAAGTGTTATACAGGTGGTTGATCGTTTGAATTAGAAAAGCACAGAGGAAGTCAAACAACGATAGACAGTATTATTACAACCAACCAAGCACGTACCTACCACGTTCAAAGATTTCAAATGTAAGCATGCCATTCCATAGTAAAATGCGAAGTCAAACAACGACAGACAGTATTATTACAACCAACCAAGCATGTACCTACCACGTTCAAAGATTTCAAATGTACGCATGGCATTCCATAGTAAAATGCTCCACTCTGCAATGATTATTATTCAACAAACAAAATCATCTGGCTATAAATGCAGAGCTTCAGAGACCATAAAAATAACGAAGTGCAAGAATTCAAACAAGCAAATTCACGAGTCTCTGTTATTCACATTTTCTCTGTATTCGTTTGTTCTTTGGTGTTTATCATATTTGCTCTATAAGAGAGTCTATATACACTTCGTATTTTATTTTCTATTTGATCTCAAGGTACTGGGACCTTGAGAGGGTAGATTTCCTTACTAGAGAAGTAGTTAAAAGAATTCCTAATAGGACTTTCTGCTCATAAGACTTACAAGGTGCAAGGAGTAGAGAACGTCGCTACTCGTAAGACTCACAGTGTGTAAGCAAGAGAGAACGTTGCCCTCATAAGACTTGTATACGTAAGTAAGAGAGAAAGGTCATAGGTTTATTTTTCTGCACATAAGACTTGTTGTAAGGGGGAGAGAAATTTCTTGTGTTAGAATATTTTTCTTCATAGTCCATTCAAGGACGATTATTGTTTTCCCGCGTTCCTAGAGCCCTCTGAATCTTAGAAGAATAGTGAAAATCTCAGTAGGTCTTGATCTCTGAGGACTAGATGTAGGCCTGGGTTTTAGGCGAATCAATATAACTCTCTGTGTGCTTATCCTCTAAGCTCTACTCTATCTATAGCTACTTCTACATCACCGCATCAACCGAAAAATTTATCACATCATCCAATTCACCCCCTCTTGGGTGAAGCTTGCCTCTTTCAAATACAACATCATGGAACTAGCATTGCAAGGAAAAAGACTTTATGAATCAATCATCAGGTTGCATAATCCAAATGAGCATTTCTAAACTTTCTCTCTCTCTCTCTTTCTTTATATTTTGTAAATACCATGCATATTTTTTATTTCAATTTTCTTTGATTGTGAAAGTTTTCTTGAAAACCTCTGCGAATTGTTTCAAATTTGTTTTTATAAAAACCTTCGTTTATTTGCATCACCCTAATAGTGAAGGATGATGCATTCCTTTTGATTGAGGAAAAGAAAGGCATTTCTAATTCTGCTTCATATTTGCTTCTCTAAGATCCTTTCCTATTTATACTTCAAACTTTTTGCAAATGACAAATAGGGGGAGAGAAAGGCAAGAAAAATATGTTATATTTAAATTAACCCATATTCACACATATTTTTCTTAAAGTATTTGCCATCTTCAAAAAGGGGAAGAATGTTAAATATAATTAGTTTTGATGATGTCAAATAAATATGCAAAATATTACGAGAAAAAAGTTTGTTCAAGTTTGTACAATGTATGTATCTACTACATTAAGTAACTACTATATTTAATGTGAAATATCCTATAGATTAGTCAAGCAAAGAAAGAAGATATCTAGTTTAGTTATGAAGAATGATCATCAATAGGAAACACAAGAAGAAAGAGTTTAAAGAAAGAAGAACTTGCAAGATCTAATGAGAATATCAAGATTCAAGCTCTTAGAAGTGATACCGGATGTTTCTATGATCAAATGTAGGTTAAAATGGGTTAATTTGAAGCAAAGATAACCTATATGGAAATTATGGAACTTCCACAAGGTAATCACTTGAGTAATGGCTCTCTGCCATATTTTGGAAGGCATCACTCGAGTGATGAGCATTCTGTTGTGCTCTATTTTTGTTCAGCAAGACAGAGGTTCAGTATTTTGGACATATCACTCAAGGAACACGTTCAATTGAATTGAAACTTATTTGATATGAAATTATATTTCTAATGTGTCACATAGACACTAAGAGCAAGCTCAAAGGAGTTCATATAAGAGAGATATGAGTTTTGGAAGATGACACATAAATCACCTTTGTATTCCAAAATAGGTTTGGTATTTTAGACATAACTCTCAAACTACAAGTCTGATTGTGATTAAACTAGTGGCATATGAAACTAGAGTTAAAGAGCTTTCTATAGATAGATCATAGGTCATATTTAAAGTTATATTCAAAGCAATATACCTTTTGCAATTTGACGCTCATGAATTCAAACACTGTCTAATACAGTAGTCACTATTAGGATCTTAACTTTTAAAATATAATGAATTTAGAGCTGATTCTTTTTACATTGGAATGTAGATGACAATAGCTTTCTGATGATAGGTCATTTTCCATATTTAGTTTCATAATGTGTATATCACTCGAGTGACCACTTGAGGAATGACTTGAGATCACTTGAGTGACTACTCGAGTGATGAGTTGAAATTACTCGAGTGACCACTCAAGTGATGAAGCAGTGATACTCGATCAAGTTTTTGAAGGGATCACTAGATAGACGTGTCAAACAACATTTCATAGCTTCTAAAAATCAATGGAATGATTGTATAACTCATTCATCTTGATTCGAATGACTCTAATACTTCATAATATTAGTTTTGAAAGTATTTCTCCAAGAAAACAATGATAAGATCATGCAGAAAAGAGAGAAGCTACTTTATAGGAGCGAAGCGTCCACCAAATGTAACGGCTAGTTTTTCAAATATGAAGAGCGGTCAAATGAAGTAACGGGACTCTAATGGATGAATGCTACAATGATCATCTTCTACAATTCAACTATGAATATGGAAGCATCAAAGAAGAGAACACACACAACAGCAACACCAACACGCTAATATTTTGAGCTATCCACCTCGACCCAAACACTCTTTATTATTCTCTATCTTCTATATCATTTACCTTTGAGAGAGTGATTATTTGTATTGTACTTCAGTATACATCTTATTCACTTCTGAGAGAGAAGATTGATTGTAATCCTTTATCATCAAGGTTATATCCTTATGGTGTGTAAGGGGTAGTAACTTGATTTTATCCTTACGATATGTAGGGGGAGTAACTAGGTGAGAGATTTGTAAAATACTTCGCAAGTGCCTGACTAAAATTGTGGGATTGTAAAGGCTTCTCTTATACCAGGATTAAACAAGAAGATAGCATATTGAAAATCTCAGGAGGAGCCTGGGAACTGGACATAGGTCATCGTGGATTAGACTGAACTATAATAAATCACAGTTTCTATATTCTCTTCATTAAGCTCTTATATTTCCAACATATATTATTAAAATATATAACCACTAATTTATGATTCATTACTTTTATAGTTACTTCTTTCACTAAGATGCCAAAAGGTTTTCAAAGTTCTTAAGTTTTTATCTTACACCCAATTCATCCCTCTCTTAGGTGTAAGCCAATTTTAACATGGTTAAACCTTGTCAAATGGCTATGGTACTTTATATGGTTGTATTAAACACCCTAATCATTTTAGTGATATATAATATGTGTCATTTAGCCTTGTCAATTATGAGTTATGCCCTTTTGAAGTTGATACACAAATATTGGAATGCATTTTTAGGCAGTGATGTTGGTCATGAAATCTTGAGGTCTTCACTATGTACTTAGCTAGATTGGTATTTTTACTTAAAAGAGAACTTAATTAAATTTCCATAAAACTTAGAACCACCCCATTTGGAATTTTATAGATTAAGTTATGAATTTTCAAATTTAACAGTCAAATCTGCCAAGTTGAGATGACCTATGGATTTAAAGTGTTTAAGGTTAATTGAACTAAGTTTGACTCCAAAGGATAACGACACATACTAGAAGCTTGTATATAGTCCATTTATTTTCTATTGACATAATATACTAGGCTTAGAAGATGCTTAACGGAGTAATAACACATTCACCATGGATTCTAACTTATAGGATTCGATCTTTGCCTGGGCTAGGCAAGAGATTGTGATGCCTTGTACGTATGTTTTACCATCCTTGTGATTGTGTTTGAGCTTGTGAGTTTATTGGGTAAACACCTATGCCACTAGATCATGTGGCTGGTGATTGCCTATGTTTATTACCAATCATTGTGGTATAAGTTGTTTATATTCCAAGTTGCATAATGAGATGTTAAATGCTGTTGATATGCTCATTATTTGTGCTGGTTCATATGACATGCCTTGCTTGATTGCATTTTATTTGATTGAATGTCTGTTATTACTGAGATTCTTCTGAAACTCACCCTTTTCAAAATTCATTATACAATAAAGATCAGTGGTACGAAGGGCAAAGAGGTAAGCATTGAAGAGTGAAGAATGAGCTAATGATGTAGTTATTTTGATCTAACTTTCTATAAATATTCTTGCTATGCCATATGTATGGCTAAATTCCCTGTATGACTGGCTGTAAGCATTGTAATCCCATACTTATAGTATTAGTAGTGGAGAAAGAATGCTACGTGCAATGAAAGTTTTAATTAATTCGTCAAATGCTAACATCCGGTAATTACTTAAAGTAATAAAGAACTATAAACATTTGATCGGGTTCACAACATCAGAGCAAAGAACTAAAGAACTCAGAAATTGAACCTATTATTTTTCATATTTAAAGAAGGCTCATAATATTGAATTTATCCAGTATGGTTTATGTTTCTCTGTGGGGACATAATCTAACATTTATAGGGAGGATAATATGATATACTGGGATTGAAACTTATATGAGATATAGATGCCTAGAGATATTCGGATATCGACTGCCTTAATGCACTAAATCTCATCAAAACTCTACAGTTAAGCACGCTTGGGTGAGAGTAATCCTAAGATGGGCAACCCCCTAGGAAGTTCTTATATTGAAACTTTTAGCTAAAGGTTAGAGTGTTTGAAGGTTATGATGAGTCGAGGTGTTATTCTTAGATGATTTAAAGAATTCTTAGAAACATGGAGATGATAACTTAGGCCCTGATCTTGAATTTAAGACATCACTATTATAGTGAGTATTATCCAGAGAAGTTCATTTGGTAAATTGAGAAATAGTGATTGCCTTGAAATTTTTCCATGATTAATGATCATCTTAGTTAAACGATGTGTGTTTATAGGCATATAGGTTATGAATGTTCTATATAAATGATTTTTGAATATAACCCTATGATGCTAAGGGTTGAGGTTAAGTTAGAACTCGGTGGTCAATACGATGTTATGAGAATATTATTTCAAACCTTTTGATTAAAGGTTTGAGTGTATTAAGGTATGACATATGGTAATCCTTAGTGATGATGTGATGCTAAAGGTATGTAGGTATGATATACGGTGCAGTTTGGTAATCCTTGACTTTCAGTATGATCTTATGATCTTAGGGGTTGAGGTCAACTTGAATTAGATTTAAATTAAAATTGTGAAATATGGTTCCAAGTTATCTTATTGTTAGGATACATGATTGTGACTATGATGATTCTTAAAATGCATGTTGGGTATAATTGAGGAAAGACGATTTCTCAACTTAGGTGCTGTTGAGGTTCTAGATTCAGTTATGAATTTAGAAGTTAAATAAACAATTGAGCAGTTATTACCCAGTGAATTGTGACCTAAGAATCAAACTCAATAGTTGAATTGATTCCTTAGGCATTTGAAATGACCTGAGCAGTTTGAGATACTAGAATATATTAAGGATGTGTGTGAGGTTTTATAAAGGTTGCTAGCTGCTAACCTAGCATAGGAAAAGATCTTTATTATAGAATATTCCCTTAGAAAGATTGATTGGGAGTTAATTCCTTGTAAAATAAAGTATTAGATAGAGAAAAGGGAAGCCACAAATTATGGTCTCATGATTGATACACTAATGGCTAATAGATTCCCTGAAAGATATTAGTAGACTACCCCGACGAGGGAAGTTGAATTTGTAGTTATGCTTGGAGCTAGACCAATATTGAAAGTCCATACAGAATGACCCCAAATGAGATGGTAGAAATAAAGAAGCCGTTTGCTGAACTACTAAAGAAGAAGAGCCTTATAAGGCCTTGAGTTACTATTACAATGGTACTTTCGTTGAGAGACAGCTATCCAAAGAGGACAACCTGCAGAGGGGCTGACCAATGAGAGGTTGAGTGAAGAACCATATAGTAGAGCCACCAGAACATCAATTTTGAGAAAGGTATATTGTAACGAGTCTCACAACATATGGGTTTCCTTGAAAGAAGGATTTATTTACCTAATGAATTGCCATGGGGTGCTCAAGTGCTACTTGTTGAAAGAAGGGCGAAAATGAGACTATGGAAAAATAGGCTCGATGAGATAAAGAAAATTAAGTAACTCTTACTCTCATATCTTATGTAATGGTTTTGCATATATATTTTTACCATCATATGTATTTGTTTTATGAATATATGGACTTGTAAGATGCCCTACGACCTAGTGAGCCAGTATGTCCTTAGGTTGCAATAAGCATTAAAATATGATAAGCAGATTCCCATAAAACAATGAGACTATGAGACCTAACGCTTTGGTTTAGAATAAGACGGGTGGACGATCTTATGACATTGAGATCTGTAATACCCCGAATTTTGAGACTCAAGGCTAGAGAATAAGCCTGAGATAAGTGGATTGCTAAGCCCCGGTTTAGCAAGATCCTAAATTGTGATTAAGGGTTAATGACTCCAAAAGTGGATGTGGTTAGTGATAAATAACCCTTTTGGAGAATATGATGTGATTTGGTACTCGAATGTGAATTGTGTTGACATGTTGAGATTGTTGTGAGAACATGTCAATGAGATGTGAATTTGATTGATTTGGTGTTTCCAATGGATTCCTAGTGAAAATTTATGTGGGAATGATGTTTGGTATGAAAATGAAACCATTGGAAGCAAAGATGCAAAATCTGAAATTCTGTCTAGTGAAACCTTATTCTGGGCAGTCAGTTTGTGTGAATGTTTTGAATGACTAAATGGTGTTTAAAAATTTTGAAACTTTCCATTCTTAAAGTTCACATCCCAAGCTTCAAAATGGACATATAATTTGTGCCATTTTGTTTTGGGAACTGGGAGATATGACTGTCCAAAGTTTGAGGTCAAAAATGAACTCTGTTTTGGGGCAGTGATGAAATTTGTGCAATTCTGGAATTGTGTGTTGATTTCTAGTAATGGAAAATATTTTTCTAGTAAAGAGGACTCAAATATCTTTCATTTGGCTTTTGGATCACCTCATTTTGATATTTCTAGAATTAGTTATGATTTTTCAAAGATTGGGCAGAAAATCTGCCAGAAAATCCGAAAATGCCAATTTTGGAATTATGACATCATCATAATTAAAGATGACACAAGCTAAATGTTATAAAGTCATCATCATCTTCCTCCATCAGCTAAAAACCGTGCAGCACCATGGAGAAAGAGAGAGAGGGAGTTCTAGAGAGAGAAAGGAGAAGAGAACTCGCAAGGTAAGCCGATTTCTCCGATGATTTAGCTCCTAACGCGTATAACTCCGATCCTAAGCTACTCCTTTATGTTCTTTAAGGTTTGGAAGCTCTTCCTTTGGTTTTAAAACAGCTAGGGTTTTAGCCAAGACATGGACAAGCTAGTGGGAGCTTGAGGTAACTTCCAAACTCTTGTGTATTGACTATTCTGGCTGCTGTGGACAATTTAATCGGTGAAATTTCGCCGGATTGTCATTGGTTTCAAAAATAGAAAATGGGTGTGTGGGGCTGTTATGCTGCCTAAATTGGTACTAAATGGTAGTTGTAACCTAATGGAATAGTCAATAAAGTGGTTAGGAGTAGAAAGGAACGTGTTTACGGAGCCGAAACCGAAAAACCCCAATTTTTCCCAAAGTACATGTATATTTCGACCAAGCCTAGTTTGGAGGGGTTAGAGATGGATTTTCAATGATTTGATGATTCCATTGAGTTCAGGAGCGAAAATTAGGTGGGGTTACAGTTGGTCAATTTTTCAGAAAAGGACGAAAAAGCATAATTACGAAAACGCCCTTGAAACCCTTAAAGTGGGGCTGCCAAGGGTAAATTTGTAAATTGACATTGAATTTGATAATTCCTAGTCGGAAAATAGATTCTTTTGGCGAAAATATGTCAGAATAGCCCATGTCAAAATTTCAAGAAAAGTACAGCCGGACCGGGTACGACGGGGCCGGGCCGGGTCCCCGGGGGTATTTTAGTAAATTTTCAATATAGCCTCATATAACCCCCAGAAACACTATGGAAGTTTCTAAATGGTACATTTGACATTGTAGGATCGAATGTGAGCCTGAGTTGCTGGCACGCAAATCGAGGAGAAAAGACTGGAGGTAGGGGACTTACCTTACTTGCATGTATTCGATATCTTTGCTTATGTAGTGATGTATGTGATTGATTTACTTGATTGTGTAGAGCATATTTGAATAAATGAAGCTCTGTTTCTGTTTTCGCTGTGGCCATAGTCTTGTTGTATGAAACATTGAGCATGCAGAAATATCATTATGGGGTATGCATCTAGATAAAGCTAATATGTCATACACCTAGCATCTATCATGCATGCATTATGGTATCTGTTTCCTACTGAGATTCTCTCGAATCTCACTCTCTCATACCAACAATTTAGATAGGGCAAGTGGCTCGTGGAGGGAGCGGCTAGAACTCCTTCGAGATGAGATTGTGTAATCCCCATTTAAAGAACTGTAATGGGCAATTGTACCTTGTGTATCTTTAGCGAAGGTATGTACCCGGGATTGCCGGGATGATTAAGTTGTGCACTCTGATATTTATATGAATGTGATTTTTCTTCGCGTAGTAATTGTATTTGAAATGTGAATATGAGACCAAGTTTATAAATGATTTCAAAAAGTATTCGTGAAAACCCTGTCATGTGATGGGTTAGTAAATGTTATTTGATTATTATTGGTTTCTATTTCATTTTAATCACGTATTTTGGATATAATTATGGAGGGGGTTACAAGATCGGTGTGAAATCTGCATAAAGCGGGCACCCTTGACCATAAGACCGATCAAACCAAGCATTTTGGTGTGGACCAATGATCCAGTGTTTGTGTTTGAGGAATGCTCTTGAGATAATTGCTGCGATTGGATGGTTTGTTTAGAATGCTTCGTGAACATTACATAAGTATAATAGTTGCTTGAGTAGCAAGAGATAGCGCCTGTAATGACTTGAGAGTATATGTAACCCCCTGACTTTAAACACGTAATTATAATTCGATAACACATATTTAAATCGGATTAGAGACCATTGGATGCTTTAACCTCGTTTTAAACTTTCTGTCTCACAGTAAAATTTTTACAAAACTTTCAAAACTCTTTTTCCCATCCAGGTCTCAATTTCAATATTCGAATATAATTACCTGTGCAGTTAAGATACATTCAATCATATCAGAGTGTATAACCGCATCCCCGGCAACTCCCGGGTTCTATGCATAAAAACCTGAAGGTTTATAAGTATACACTAGGGGATCACACAACCAAAATCGAATGTAGTATTCCTGATTCAGAATATACAGTAATCCCGAGTTCAAAATACATAACCAACGTTTCCAATTCAACTATATACCCCCAAGGGTCCTAATTGCTCCGGGTTGGCCGCTTCTCCTTTGAACCACACGCCCTGTCTGAAATGTTAGTCATAGGAAAGGATGAGATTCGAGAGAATCTCAGTACTAACAAACCATTCACACAATGCATAAACACAAAGCATGTACATAAATCACAAACAGCAACAGCAGCAGCAATTCACAGATACATGGTTTTCACCACAAACGACAACACTCACGGCTGTATACACAATACGACAGCTCTCGCTGTATTCATAATCACGATAGCTTTCACTGTAATCACCATCACGACAGCTTACGCTGTAATCAGTAATCAACATCACGACAGCTTACGCTGTAATCACAATAACGACAGCTTACGCTGTAAAGGACATCTTGCGCTGTAAACGACAGCTATCACCAGTTGTAACCGCAGCAGCATCAGAAATCATCACAAAACAGTGATACAACACACATACAGTGCATTACACAAAGTATAAGAGAGAGAGTCACTACCTTGTCCTTTCCTGATGTCCTTCGGCGCAGTTGGCTCCCGAGGGCGGCAAATATCGAATCCTACAATTTCAAATGCACCATTTAGACACTTCCATAGTGTTACTTGGGGTTATATGAGTCTATAATGAAAATTTACAAAAATGCCCCCGGGGACCCGGCCCGGGCCCGCCGTACCCGGTCCGGTTGCAATTTTCCCAAAATTCTAATCTGGGCTATCCTAACCTATTTCCGCCCAAGGAATCCATTTCTGGACTCGGAATTATCAAATTCAATGTAAAATTACAAATTTACCCTTGGCAGCCCTACTTCGAGGGTTTCAGGGGCGTTTTCGTAATTATGCTTTTTCGGCCTTTTCCGAAAAAGTGACCAACTATAACCCCACCTAATATTCGCTCCTGAACTCAATGGAACCATCAAATCATTGAAAATCCAACTCTAAGACCCATTTCTAGAGCTGGCCGAAATTTATGAGCTCTTCAGAGAAAATCGGGGTTTTACGATTTCGGCTCCGTAAACGCGTTCCTTTCTACTCCTAACCACTTTATTCACTATTACATTAGGTTATAACTATCATTTGAACCAAAATTGGGCAGCATAACCCTTAGGAAACTCAATTTCCAAAATTTAAAACCAATGGCAATCCGGCGAAATTTCACCGATTAAATTGCCCACATCAGCCAGAATAAGCAATATACGAAAGTTTGGAAGTTACCTCAAGCTCCCACTAGCTTTTCCCAAATTTGGCTGAACCCTAGCCTCTTTGAAACACCAAATTTTGAGCTTCACAACCTTAAAGAATAAAGAGGAGTAGCTTAGAGTCGGAGTTATACGCGTTAGGAGCTAGATCGTTGGAGAAATCGGCTTACCTTGCGAGATTTCTTCCTCTTTTTCTCTCTTTTCTCCAAGCTCTCTCTCACGTCTTTTTTTTCTGAAATGGGGTCGGGAATGGCTGATGAAGATGGTGGAATTGCTTTTAATTCCATGTTGATGTCATCTTACAATATGATGATGTCATAATTTTTAATTTCCCATTTTCGGATTTTTCAGAAATTCTGGCAGATTTTCTGCCCTAACTTTGAAAATTCATAAATAATTCTAGAAAAATCAAAATGAGGTGATCCCAAAGCAAAATGAAAGATATTTAAGTCCTCTTTATAGGAAAAATATGAGCCATTACCAGAAATCACCACAAAATTCCAGAATTACACAAATATCATCATTGCCCAAAACAGAGTCCATTTTCGACCTCAAACTTTGGACAGTCATATCTCCCATTTCCCTAAACGAAATGGGATAAATTATATGTCCATTTTGAAGCTTGGGAGGTGAAATGTAAGACTGGAAATTTTAATAATTTTCTGACATCATTTGCCTAATCAAAACATCCACACGAGAAGACTGCCCAGAATAGAGTTTCACTGGACAGAATTTCAGATTTTGCATCTTTACTTCCAATGGTTCCATTTTCATACCAAACATCATTCCCACATAAATTTTCACAAGGAATCCATTGGAATCATTAAAATATCCAAATTCCCATTACACATTCTCTAAAAATGTTTATTCAACAATAATTACATCTACTTTTGAAGTCATTAGCCCTTAATCACTTTTTGGGATATTACAGTATAAGCTGGACTATATGTCCTGTGAACTTTTTGTCCTTAAGCTATAAGACCTGTTAGACCGATTTGTCCTTAGGGCGGCAGATTGACATGCATTCAAATTTTTGACAAGTGGAGGCTCGAGTCGATAAGACCCATTGTGGAAATTTGCAAGAGACGGAAGCCCTGTGCTGTCGGACGACAGTAAGACCCTTTATGCATCTTATAAAGTTAGAGGCCTTGTGCTATAAGGCCATTGTGCCTAGTACTATCGTATTTGACTAGTAAGTCAAGAGAATGTGTTCTGATGGTTACTAAATGCAATCTGGAATCTTTGTTGATGATATGATAATTTGTGTTGCGCACTCTGTAAGCTTGCATAGGAAAGAAATAGATTGAGTGATAAGAAGTGAATTCACCGAGGTATAGTTAAATCTATACAATGGTTGACATTTCTGTTAGAATCAGTAGACACAACGGAAGAATTTTAAAAATTTTCACTGATCCTAATCGAGGATCTATCAACGACGTTTAAACCAAGTTGGAAAGATTCATACCTTTTGATGATACAGAGTTTTAACGATCTCTAGGAGCCAACACGTCAGGTCCGCTCCCTCTACCGATATCCACACGAATGCTCTCCAACCGAGACTGCGTGCTAGCGCCTCTAATATCTCCTAAGGTTTCACTTGCGGCTCTCAATTTTCATGTGCATATCAATATATCTGCTCTATCAAGTTTATAACCTATGAGAGCTATTTTCAAATTTCAAAATTAATCATCATTAATTTCGAAATTAATTAACAACTAATTATCTTGATGAGCTAATTAAATAAATTTAGTTTAAATTAAATCTGCCCAACAGTTTTAATTTAACCTATTTATTTAATCCAAATAAAGAGCCATTAGATTTAATTTATCTTCATAAATTAAATCTAAGATACTATATCTCTATCATGTTAGTTATTAAATTTAATACATCTTAATAAATTAAATTTAAAACTAACACAATATAATAATATCATATAATATATATATATATATATATAAGATATATATTTTAAAAATATATATATCTATATAATATTATTAATGAATTTTATATTATATATATATATATAAATATAAAATTCGTCCACCCTAAATTAAACATTATCTCGTGTTGGGCTATTCTTGTGTGTGACCCTGTAGGCCCATATGAAGTTGGCAGTGGGCCAATAACTATACTAACCCAAAAGTCGCAAGCGGCCTCTAGCAAGACATTACGACTACCCAATTCATATGAGGATCGTTATCATGATGCAACCTATCATACAACCATGTCACGTCCCTTTTGTCACACGATATATCGATCAAGGATAAGGCATGGATAATATCATCCTCTTGTTCCTGACCATTACTTTCTCGATTCCTGAGTAGCCTGATAATAGAGACAAAAACTCCTTTCATCATAGTATGGCCATACATTTCTCAGACTCACTCATTGAGGAGCCCAGTAATATCTCTCTACTAATGTGAGGGACAAATTCCATCTTGATCATTCATATTCCTCTGCATGAAAAACCATCAAGTCCGATCGTAGCCTTTATCATCACGCGGTCAAAAGTGACTTTTGACTAGTTCAAAGCTTAGCAATTCTCATGTAGGAATCCATGATGATCTCAGGTCTAAGGGCATTGTGACGTGGTTATACATGAGAAAAGCTTATGACTTGATCCATGTAGCTTTCTCATAGTGGGTCGGTCCAGCACCTTGTACTCTTACAAGTGCCTAAGACTTTGATTCGTATCTCCATATCTTATCAAAGTCATACTGATCTTGTTTCATCTCTGCTCCCGCATAGATGACTGACCAGGGACATTTTAGGACAATCTTTATGAATTATCAAAGGATACAATTATCACAGTTAACATGCAAATAATATGATAACAGAATGGAGAAATTTCATTAAAATAATAATGTTCAAAGTACACTGATTGGCCCTTAGGGCACAATTTCCAACAATTTTGAGGATGAAATTTATTAAACGGAGGGAGAAATGTAATATCGTAAATTTTGGGACTAGAAGCTTGAGAACAAGCCCAAGTCAAGAAGACAACGAAGCCTAGTTTGGCAAGAATACCAAAGATAGAATAAGTTTCATGGGAATATATGATTCTGCCCTTTGCGTTGAGACCGTGTCTCCTGATTCCATGAGGCTCAGTGCATATAAATTATCCGGATGAAAGTTATTGGTGTCTATATATACTTATGACACACAGGCTCACACATGGCAGTTTTTAAGGTATGTGGCACCATCTTATACCAAAGAGGCATATTTGTGGCGTATTCTTGAAGACATAGACATATGTGATTAATTAGCCAGATAAAATATGCCAATGTAGGTGCGCACTTGGCTTTTTCTAGGCAAGTGCATGTACCTTACATTTTGGAAGAGATATTGACTTGGTGTCAGATGTTTTAGACACTCAAAAGGTAGGTGTCACCATTTCATGGTCTCTAGGGACATATGGCAGCCTCCAGGTAGTCTCCAAGGCACATGGCGGCAATTAGGAATAAGGTGATACCTGTCGTGAAACCGAGCGGCCCTGTATCAAAAAGCAACTTTAGTAAAGTAACTTTTTGACTTTCTGTAATATCCCAAATTTTTGGATCAGAAGCTTGAGATTAAGCCTAACTCAAGTCTACTGCTAAACCCAAGTTTGCAAAAGTCCTAAGAATGTCCAAGAGATAGAATGTCTTTTAGGGACTAATTTAGGAAAACATAAAGTATGGGATTTAATTCCAAATAGCTAAAGGAAAATATCCAATTCCTTTATATAAAGGCAAAAATGACATAAAGCCTAACTTGGATCCTAAAGAAGAAGAAAATGAGAAGGAATTATAATGAAAGAAAAGCTAATGCACTTTAAATAAATGTTGCCATGAGCAAAAGAGACAATTGTCATTTGATCTTGAGGTTAGAATTGGAAACAAGAATGAAGGGCCAAGATTTATTCTTCAAAAAGTAAGAGTGATTATGAGGAAAGAAAATAGAAGACAAGAGAATTCACTAAGAAAACCAATGGATAAAACAAAGGAAAGAGGAGAAGAGTCAAAGAGTTTTCAAATTTTTCCAACTTAGAAAGTTTGACCCAAAGAGCAAGAATCAAGAGGAAATTGGTCAACAATTCTACTCCTTTTTTAGTGGTAATTTTGGTTGGGAAAGGACCAAAAAGGGAGAGAAAATATCATCTAATTAACCAAACCATCCCTTGGTTAATTAACTCGCTTTTTGCAAGAAGCCACCATCATTTGTCACCACATCACTTTTCCAACTACCCACAATTTTTGGCCACATAAAGGAAAGAAAGTATCAGTGAATAAATCAAAAAATTTTACTCATTTCTAGCACCCGAACTTGTCCAAACAAGAAGAGGAAAGAGAAAGAAGAAGCTTGAAGAACAAAGAGTAGGTAAGAACTTCTCTCTAGATTTTCACCCACCTACTCACCTTTCTAGCCAAAAATGTCTTTATAAACATTTTTCCTCTTGATGTAAGCTTCATTTATATGGTTTTAGTTTTTCAAGAGGAGGTGTTTTGAGGCATTTATCAAGACCCAAAGTGGTTGAATCAAAGAATAAAACCTAGAAGAAGCAAGAGGTGAGTAAGAGCTTCCATTCTAACTAAGTATTGTGTGATTTGGTTGAACTTTGTGGAATAAGTAGTTTTGCCATAATTTTCAGTTATATGGTTATTCTTAGAGTTCATGATGGTTTGGCCTTGTAAATGCTGTTAAAAAAGGTTTAGAAATGAGAAATCACAAATTTACAACTTAAAAGTAGTGATGCCAAAATTCGTTTTCTAGAGGCAGTAACATTTTGTCATGTTTTTGGTCTGCCAAACCTGGTTTAAATGCTATGAAACTTTGTAGAATAAAGGTAGACATCTTGAGCTTCATTTTGATAGGCAGAATGTAATTTTTGGACTAGTGGATTTAAAGTTATGATATTTTAAAGTTGGACTCTGCTTCTGGAACCAATTCTAGAACAGTTAAGGTTTGATGAATTTCTAGAAATTGTGCGGCTCCGGTTTCTAGAAAATGATATTTTTATTTGAAACTTAAACTTAAATAGGTCTAAAATATACATGGAATCAGTCAATTTAAAGTTTTCTAGAATTAATTATGATTTTCGAAAATTGAGTATTGAATCTGGAAGATATTCTTTGGCAAACTGATTTTGACATGATTTTGTCTGGCTAATGAAATCCAATGGCAACAAAATTTTCCAGAATTAAAGTGGAAATAATAATATTTAAAATGGTATGTAATATGTCTCATTTGGAGAAGTATATTAGGAGATACAAGTTTTTAAACTTTAGAAATGATTCTAGAAGTTGTTCTGTGACAGAAGTGAATAATTGTGAAATATGGGATTTTGTGCTTGTGAATTGCAGGAGTAATCATTTTCCCTTTAAAATTGATTTAATAAGGGCCACATAGGGCTTTGAAATTGAAGTTTTTAAGTATTAGTTATGATTTTCAAATTTAAGTGAAAATTTCTACAAGCTTTTAGTCCATACGAATTTAATAGGCTTTGGACCAAAAGTAGTAAGTAAGAACTTTAAGGGTGAAGATTAATACTTGAGGCTAGTGTAACCACATTAACTACTTAATTGAGCCTAAGCACTAACCCAAATGATAACCAACTAAGTATCTTAAGTAATCAAAGAATTTTGATAAGTAATAACTTATGTAAATTATAATCTATAGGATTTGACATTTTCCCGAGACAACTGATTAACGATAATCAAAGTCAAGGTTTGGAAAAATTGTCAGGTAGTAACTTATCCCTCACATACTATGTGTTATGTTATATGTATGTTTGTACAAATGTGAATTTAAGCATTCAGATGAAAAGGGCTCACGCCCAAAAGTATACCCAGCTATAGCTAAGGATGGTTGTCCTTGTATTTACCCAACTCTATGCTACTTGCATATTTAGTATTGGTGCTTGTACGTATATTGAAATTTAGAATTTTATGCTATTTGCATATATGATATTGGTGCATATACACATATTATGAATTATCTCTACATGTTTGAACATACTGCCCATATAGTAACCTTGGTTGACGTGACATGTTTCATAGATGCATTTTATATGAGGTGATATTTGTTACTACTAGGATTATTTTGAATCTCACCCTATTTTTACAAAAAACCAATTTTCAGTTTAGGCAGGTAGCTCAAAGGGAAAGAAGGTAATGACGGATAAGTGCAGGACTAGAGTTTAGGAATTTCAGTCGGTTGGTTATCTATATTTTGGGAATTTGTATATAAGGTGTATGTAACTAGAGTCAATTGAGTACTAGCAATAGTAATGATATTTTAACTGTAACCCCTAATATAAATGATGTATAGTGACAACCAAACTGGTAGTGGATGGTTGTCCACCTAGGGCCCATTAGTAAATGAACTTAAATTAAGTTTTAGCAGAGAACACTTTAAGCAGTACTATGATATTAAGAAATGAAACAAAAATGAATGGGTTAAAATCATACTGCAAACCTGTTCGAGGCCAATATGAAAATATTTCAAAAATTTTTTGAAAACCCCATCCACATGCGAGTTTAAACCTTGCATTGAAGATGGAATCTTAATTGTTTATAACTGACTTTGGGTCTCTAGTTTGGAGTCATTTTCTGTTTAAGCCCGCTAAACACTTTGTTAAAAAAGGTGTTACACTTTCTCCTTGATTACCCAAACATACACCGATACTTGTTATGAGACATCTTATATAGGTGAAAAAGACAATGTAACCTTACAGTCTCTGGTCCGACTACACACCCAATTTTCCCGACCATAGTATCAATGCCAGATGAATTCATCAGATTTCCTCTCCCTTGACCAATGAATTCATCCCACCATGAGAGAGGGGAAGGGAAGATAGATTTTAAGAGGTGAACTGGGTAGCCTACAGTGTGAAGAAAGAACATCTAGTATATAGGATCACTGATTACTCGATAATTTCAAAAAAGAGCACCCAATACCCTAGATTTTTAAGTATGTGACACATGGAATAAAAATATCTTCCAAAACCTCCATACCTTATTAATTTCATGCAGCCCCCTCAAATAGAAGAAAACTCCAAAAAAACAACAGAAAATGAAATAGGAGAGAAGTTTGAGTGTTCTTAAGCTCCCGAGCCAATTTTACCACCGAATTGGTATTTCTAGCTTCCAAAGTCTTCACTAATATTCTTCTACTCATTGAGAGGTATGTTTCTATGGTTTTGGATTTTTGATCATATATGTTTTGTATTAACTTGTCAGTGGAAGTACTGCCAAAATCAAGAACTGATCGAAAATCAGGTTGAGGTAATCATAAGCTGCGATTTGAGTATAACTTTTTGATGTTTTGCTAAATATTTTTAAATTTATAAGACCCTATAGTTTAAGCCAAGAGGGTGATTTTGAGCTTTAATTGGTATTTGACAATGATCATAATGCTAAATAAGGTTTAATTATGGTTACGAACATGTTTTGAGGTTGAAAATGCAAGAGCACTTCTTTTGCCAATTTAGGGTCAAATTCAACCTACCCTAGTTCTTGGAGTTCAAGCTAGATTTTCATCAATTTGATGTTAAAATGGATTCTACAACCAAAATTGTGTAGGGATAGTGTAATATCCCAAAATATATTCAAAGGCTCAATGACCCAAAAGAAAATGTATATAATGTAAGAAACCACTTTTGGGAATAAAGTGTTATTTATGATCCAAATATATTTTAGAAAATTCACAAACCCTCTATCTAAATTCAATTAAGATACAAAGTCTAATTTTGACTTAAAAAGAAAGGGAATGGCATGTGGAAAGGGAAAAGGGGATTGAATAAAACACAAAATGGCAATTTAATTAATATTGCCATAACAAAGGGTGAAATAGACATTTATCATGAGATCTTGATGTCAAAATTGGAAGACAAAAGCTCCTCAAAAGTAACAATTAATAATGAGATCAAAAAGCAACTTAACCCTCTTCTTATAAGGGTTAAAGTTTGGTTAAATAAGAGAAAAAAGGGAAGAGAGCAACATGAGATCAAATAAACCTTTGGTCCATAATTCAACTTACCTTTTAGCAAGAAGCCATAAGACTTTGGTCAGTACAATTACCTCTCCCTTTCAATGAGAATTTCAGTCAGACCTTAAAGAGGATGAGTAGTAATTAAATCAAATATCACTCTCTCTCAAACACTCATCAAAGTCGGCTAAGAGAAGGGAAAGAGAAGAGGAAGTCAAAAAGTTTAGCTCAGATAATCTTGTGACACTTGGCTTTTTTCCTTTTTCCTTAGGATATTTTCGGCCAAGTTAACTAAGTGGTTGAAGCCAATTGAATCAACCAATATTTTACTCTTTCTTCAAGCTCACAAATTTGTCCATGAGCAAGAGGAAAGAGTTAACCAAGTTATCTTGAAGATAAGAACAAAAGGTGAGTTTTAACATTGATTTTCACCTTGTGATCCACCTCTTGAGCTCAAACACTCTTCATAAACATTGTTCCTCTTGATAAGAGCTTCATTTCTTTGGTTTTTGATATTCAAGGGGAGGTTTTTTAAGTCATCTTACAAGAGCCAAAGTTAAAGAACCAAAGAAAGAGCCTAGGAAAGTGAAAGAGGTAAACAGGAGTTTCATTTTGAGATATACATTGTGCTAATTGGTTGAGAATTTTGGAGTGTGAATTTTTGCCCTAATTTCAATTATATAGGGTGTGTTAGGGTTCATGAATCTTTACTCATATACATGTGATTATATGTTGTTTTGGAAGTATATGATCGAAGTGTGGTGGTTAAAATGTGAATTGGTACTTGTTGTGTCAAACCCTAATTTCTGCCAAAATAGGACACAGAAGGAATGAGAATTTGATCATTTTGATGTTACCATTATGTTCTACATGAAAACCTATGTGGGAATAGCCCCTGGTTATGAATTTAGTGTGATTTTTCTACATGGCAGTCTGGCTGTGTGATATTTTTGGATAGGCAAAGATGTCCAATGCCTATGATTCAAAATGAAAGTAGACTTAATAATCTTTAATTTAATAGGTCATGTAGATTATTTGGAGCAGTACACTAGGAGTAGTATTTTTTAAGTTTGTCATATGAAAACTGGAACGTTTCTGGAAAGAGTCCAATAAATGGCAATTCAGGATTGCTGTACATTTAATTGGCTAAGGGCAATATTTTTCCCTGAAACTAGACTTAATAAGGGTCACATAGCATTTTGCACCACCAAAATTAGACATTTGTGCAAATAGATATGAATTTTTAAAGTTAGTTGACAAATTCCGCCAATTTTGGTAAATGTGCGTAAGTTGCAAAATGTAATGGTACATTGTAATTTCTTTAAACTCTAAGGATAGGAATTAGTCAATTAGGATATTTTGACCACTTTAACTCATTGGTTGACTTGGTAAAAGGACCATAATAACCCTAATGATAATCAACCTAAAGAATTATTTATGATAGAATTGGTCTAAGTAATAACACATCGTTCATAAATTCTAATTATAGGACATGTTTGTTAGGATCGGGAGGCACAACAGAAGAATTTTAAAAATTATCGCCAATCCTAATCGAGGATCTATCAATAGCGTTTAAACCGAGTTAGAAAGATTCATACCTTTTCGAATTCAGGGTTTTCAATCTCTAGAAGCCAACACGTTAGGTCCGCTTCCTCTATTGGTATCCACATGAATGCTCTCCAACAGAGACTGCATGCTAGCGCCTCCAATGTCTACAAGGATTTCCCTTGTGGCTCTGAATTATCATACGTGTATGAGTATATCTGCTCTATCAAGTTTATAACCTGTGAGGGCAATATTCGAATTTCAAAATTAATCTTTATTAATTTCAAAATCAATTAATAATTAATTATCTTGATGAGCTAATTAAATAAATTCAGTTTAAATTAAATATGTCCAACAATTTTAATTTAACATATTTATTTAATTCAAACAAAGAGCCATTAAATTAAGTTATCTTTATAAATTAAATTTGAGATACTATATCTCTATCATGTTAGTTATTAAATTTAATTTATCTTAATAAATTAATTTTAAAACTAGTACAATATAATAATATCATATAATATATATACATATATCTATATAATATGTGTTTTGAAAATACATATATATAATATTATTAACGAATTTTATATTATATATATATAAATATAAAATTCATCCACCCTAGATTAAATATTATCTCGTGTTGTGCCATTCTTATGTGCTACCCTGTAGGCCCTTACGAAGTTGGCAGTGGGCCAATAACTTTATTAACCTATAAGTTGCAACCGGCCTCTAGCAAGACATTATGACTACCCAATTCATATGAGGATCGTTAACATGAAGCAACCTATCATCCAACCATGTCACGTCCCTTCTGTCATACGATATATCGGTTAAGGATGAAGCATGGATAATGTCATCATCTTGTTCCTGACCATTACTTTCTTGATTCCTGAGTAGTCTGACAATAAAAATGGAAACTCCTTTCCATCATAGTATGGCCATACATTTCTTAGACTCACTCATCGAGGGGCCTAGTAATATCTCTCTACTAATGTGAGGGACAAATTCCATCTTGATCATTCATATTCCTCTGCATGAAAAACTACTAAGCCCAATCATAGCCTTTATCATCACCAAGTCAAAAGTGACTTTTGACTAGTTCAAAGCTTAGTAACTCTCATATAGGAATCCATGATGACATTAGGTCAAAGGGCATTGTGACATGGTTATACATGAGAAAAGCTTATGACTTGATCTATGTAGCTTTCTCATAGTGGATCGATCTAGCAGCTTGTACTCTTACAAGTGCCTAAGACTTTGATTCGTATCTCCATATCTTATCAAAGTCATACTGGTCTTGTTTCATCTCTGCTCCCGTATAGATGACCAACCAGGGACATTTTAGGACAATCTTTATAATTTATCCAAGGATACAATTATCACAGTTAACATGCAAATAATATGATAACAGAATGGAGAAATTTCATTAAATTAATAATGTTCAAAGTATAATGATTGGCCCTTTGGGCACAATTTCCAACATCCTCCCACTTGCCCTAGGTACAATCATTAATTTTCCTAATTCCCATTGTCCTAACATGATGCTCATGCTTTGCTTGTGCAAGGGGCTTAGTAAAAGGATCAGTAATATTGTCTTCTCCTACTACTTTGCATATCTTTATACCACCTCTATCATTGATTTCTCTAAAAAGATGAAATCTCCTAAGTATATGCTTGGCCTGTGCAATAACACTACTATTGTCATAGAACAAATCTACTGGATTTGATATGGTAAGCACTACCCCTAGTTCAGTAATGAACTTTCTGATCCGAATGGCTTCTTTAGCTGCATCTAATACTACTATATACTCAGCTTTCATTGCAGAATCTGCTAGAGTGCTTTACTTAGAGCTCTTCCAGGTTACTGCTCCACTATTCAGGAGGAATACGTATCTAGATTGTGATTTAAGGTCATCTTGGTCAGTCTAGAAACTTGCATCTGTGTAACTAGTTACACAGAGTTCATCATCCAATCCACCATAAACTAAAAATAAGTTCTTAGTCCTTCTTAAGTATTTTAGGATATTCTTGACGGTAGTCCAATGACCCTTACCAGGATCTTGTTCATATCTACCGGTCACACTTAAGGCAAATGAGACATCTGACTGAGTACATACCATGGCATACATGATAGATCCAATGGCCGACGCATATGAAACCTTACTCATGGGATCTCGCTGATCAGGTGTACTAGGACATAGATCCATGATAAGATGGATGCCATGAGATATGGGCATGTAACCCCTTTTTTAATCCTGCATACTGAACCTTTGTAGTATATTGTCTACGTATGTGCTCTAACTTACGCCTATTAGTCTTTTAGATCTATCTCTATAGATCCTAATCCCTATAATATAGGTGGCTTCACCTAAGGCTTTAATTGAAAAGGACCTTCCTAACCAAGACTTGACACTCTACAAGGCAGGAATGTCATTCCTAATGAGTAGGATGTCATCTAAATAAAGCACTAGAAATACAACTGTGCTCCCACTAACCTTCTTCTAAACACAAGTTTCATTGATGTCTTGAATGAATTCAAACTCTTTGACTACTTCATCAAAATGATGATTTCAGCTTTAAGATGCTTGCTTCAATCCATAAATGGATCTTTGAAGCTTGCAAACTTTACCAGAGTCCTCTAGACACATAAAACCTTCAGATTGTATCATGTACACATCCTAAAGGAGCTTTCCATTAAGGAAGACTGTTTTGACATCTATCTACCATATGTCATAGTCATAATATGCTACAATGGCAAGAAGGATTCTAATTGATTTGGCCATTACAAATGGGGAAAAGGTTTCATCATAGTTTATACTATGAGTTTGAGTAAATCCTTTTGCAACCAGTCATACCTTGAAGGCATTTACTTTGCCATCCATGTTAGTTTTCTCCTTGAAAACCCAATTGCATTCAATGGTTTTTACACCTTCAGGTGGATCGACTAAGGTCCATACCTGATTTTCGTATATGGATTGCATTTCATACTTTATGGCATTTAGCCATTTCTCAGAGTTTGGTCCCACTATGACTTCTCAATAGGTGATTGTCTCATTTTGCTCAATGAGCAACACATCACAGCCTTCAGTAATCAGAAATCCATATCTCTGAGGCTGATGCCGTGTCCTATCAAATCTTCATAGACCTTGTATTACTTAAAGAGGCTCGGCAACTTGTTATAAGTCTTCTCTAATTTCCATCTGTGGTTTTGTACTATCTTGTGACTTTTGAATTTCATCGAGATGTACCTTGCTCCCACTAGTTGTTTTAGAGATAAACTCTCTTTCTAAAAACTTACCATTTCGAATAACAAACAATTTGTTATCGGCGGGATTATAGACATAGTATCCTTTCATTTTTTAGGAAACCCCATGAAAAGGCACTTTGAGGATCCAGGTGCTAATTTATCATAGGCTTGTTGCTTAACATATACCTTACATCCCTAAATCTTGAGAAAAGATAAACTTGCTTTCTTTCCAGTCCATATCTCATATGGTGTCTTTTCAATTGCCTTAGATGGAACATGATTTAGTGTAAACGCAACTATCTCTAGGGCATGTCCCCAAAAGGATAGTGGAAGATCTATTTGAATTATCATAGATCGAACCATATCTAATAGTGTTTGATTCCTCCGTTCAGAAACGCCATTCCATTATGGTGTTCCTGGAGGAGTCAATTGTGAGATTATCCCACAACTCCTAAGATGGTCAATGAACTCTTGGCGCAAATATTCACCACCTCGATCATATCAAAGCAAATTAATTGTTTTGTCAAGTTTATTTTGTACTTTATTTTGGAATATTTTGAATATTTCAAAAGATTCAGATTTATGTTTCATTAGAAAGATATAGCCATATCTACTAAAGTCATCTATAAATGTAATGAAGTAGATATAACCTCCTCTGGCAACTGTATTTAGTGGTCCATATACATCTATATGTATGAGGCCCAATAATTCAGTGGCCCTCTCATTATGCCCAAAAAAAGGTCCCTTTTCATCTTTCCTAATAAGCAAGATTTGTATGTATCATATGATTCAAAATCAAATGAGATAAGAAATCCAGCTTGATGGAGTTTGGAAATGTGTTTCTCATTTATATGGCCTAGACGATAATGCCATAGGTAGGTGGGATTCAAATCGTTTGATTTTATGCTCTTAGTAGTTACGTTATAGATATTCCCATTATTAGGATGTTCCAAATTTAATATATAATAACCAACATGTAAATCACCATTAGCATAGAAAATGTCATTACAATAAATAGAACATTTACCATTCCTAGTAATAGAAGTATAACCTTCCTTATCCAAATAAGAAAGAGAAACAATGTTACTACTCAAAGCAGAAACATAATAGCAATTGCTCAAAACTAACAGAAGCCCACTGGGCAGAACTAATTCATCAGTGCCTACGGCTAAAACAGCAACTCTTGCTCTGTTTCTAACTCGTAGGTCCACCTCTCCCTTCTTTAGCTTTCTACTGTCCTTTAGAGCCTGCACATTTGTACAAATGTGAGAACCACATATGGTATCTAATACCCATGTAGACGAAGTAGAAAAATGAATGTTTATAACATAAATACCTAAAGCGATAGCCTCGTATCCTTCTTGTTCTTTTTGAGATCTTCGAGGTAGAGTTTGCAATTCCTCTTTCAATGACCGGGTTCATTGCAGAAGTAGCAGACTCCTTCCTTTAGAGGCTTTGTCTTCTTGGGCGCAGGCTTGGGTTCGGGCTTGTTTGACTCTTTGGTCTTACCACCTAAGCCATTACCCTTCCATTTGCCCTTCCCTTTCTTTTTCATACCTTTTCCCTTAAGAAAAGAAATACATTGAGAGAAACCTTGTTTAAACATTCGAGGGGAGTGAGACGAGAATAGAATGTATATTGAGAGTATTTAAAGGAAGGCACAACACGTAGGCTATATTTAAATATTAAAACCTTTGTAAAAAAATCTAAAGCAATGTTGTTCACCATGTTGGAACTTGTGCCCTAAGGGCCAATCATTGTACTTTGAACATTATTATTTTAATGAAATTTCTCCATTCTGTTATCATATTATTTGCATGTTAACTATGATAATTGTATCCTTCGATAATTCATGAAGATTGTCCTAAAATGTCCTTAGTAGGTCACCTATGCAGGAGCAGAGATGAAGCAAGACCAGTATGACTTTGATAAGATATGGAGATACGAATCAAAGTCTTAGGCACTTGTAAGAGTATAAGGTGCTGACCGACCCACTATAAGAAAGCTACATGGATCAAGTCATAAGCTTTTCTCATGTATAACCATGTCACAATGCCCTTAGACCTGAGGTCATCATGGATTCCTACATAAGAGTTGCTAAGCTTTGAACTAGTCAAAAGTCACTTTTGACTAAGTGATGATAAAGGCTATGATCGGGCTTGGTGGTCTTCCATGCAGACAAATATGAATTATCAAGATAGAATTTATCCCTCACACTAGTAAAGAGATATTACTGGGCCCCTCGATGAGTAAGTCTGAGAAATATATGGCCATACTACAATGGAAAGGAGTTTCTATTTCTATTGTCTGGCTACTCAGGAATCGAGAAAGTAATGGTCAGGGACAAGAGGATGACATTATCCATGCCTTATCTTTGATCGATATATCGTGTGACAAAAGGGACGTGACATAGTTGTATGATAGGTTGTAACGTGATAACGATCCTCATATGAATTGGGTAGTTGTAATATCTTACTAGAGGCTGCTTGTGACTTTTGGGTTAGTACAGTTATTGGGCCACTACCAACTTCATATTGGCCTACAAAGTCGCACATAAGAATGACCCAACACGAGATAATGTTTAATTTAGGATAGACGAATTTTATATTTATATATATATACATAATATAAAATTCGTTAATAATATTATATAGATATATATTTTGAAAATACATATCTTATATTATATATATATATATGTTATATATATTATATGATATTATTATATTGTGTTAGTTTTAAATTTAATTTATTAAGATATATTAAATTTAATAACTAACGTGATAGAGATATAGTATCTCAGATTTAATTTATGAAGATAAATTAAATCTGATGGCTCTTTATTTGGATTAAATAAATAGGTTGAATTAAAACTGTTGGACAGATTTAATTTAAACTGAATTTATTTAATTATCTCATTAAGATAATCAATTTTTGATTAATTTTGAAATTTGAATATAGCTCTCATAGAGCATATATACTCATACACGCATGATAATTCAGAGCCGCAAGGGAAACCCTAAAAAATATTGGAAGCGCTAGCACACAGTCTCGGTTGGATACCGGTAGAGGGAGCAGCGGACCTAACATGTTGGCTCCTAGAGATCGTGAAAACCCTAAGTTAGGAAGGTACGAGTTCTTTCTAACCCGATTTTAACGCCGTTGATAGATCCTCGATTAGGATCAGTAAAAATTTAAAATTCATGCACTGTACCTGCCGATCCTAACTGTGGCATCAGAGCTAGATCAATTGTGCGTTTAAATTAAGTTTATGTTCTTATACATGTGATGTATATAGGATATATATGTGTGTTTATAAGAAAACTATACTGACCCAATTTGAGATCAAGAGCTAATGACTCTGATGTTGATTGTAATTAGTGTAATTAAATACTTTTGGAGAAATGTGATGAAAATTTAATATAAATGTTCATAGTGATCATTTAATGATCGTATGAAACCAGGGGCAAAATGGTAAAATTGGAGATTTATCGATCAATTGGTTAGTTACCAAAGAGGAAACTCAGTGGTGATTAGAGATCATAGGTGGAGATCTATTGGCCATGGGTCGGAATCCCATGCTTTGCATTAGTGTGAGCTCATGGAGGGTGTGAGCAAGATCATGACAAGTGTCATATTATGGACCATTGGATGGTGCTAGAAGACAAAAACTGACTTTTTCTCTCTCTTCTCTCTCCTATTCGGTTTGTGTATGGGCAAGAGGCAAAATGTAAAATCATCATCATCTACACCATATCTCTCATCATCATCTCTCTCATCCTTCCCCCATTTCTGGCGACCTTGAAGGTAGAAAGAGAAAGAGAAAGCTTTGATTTTGGGTGAGTAATGGTCCTCCTATGCTCAAATCCTCTTCACTAAATTTGTTCATAGTGTTAAGAGCTCCATTTTGGTGTTTTCAAAATTTGGAAAGGTAGTGGATTGAGTGTTGGAGTAATTTGAAAGTTGGAGAATCAAGATTCTAGTTTTGGTAAAGTAAAGAGGTAAGCATTTGATGCTTTTTGATATATATGTTGTGATTTTTGGATAAGTTTGAGAAATTTTGGAATTTGCCCTGGTTTATGTCCATTTTTAAATGTATGAATTTCATAGTGATTGATGTTGGAAATAATTCATTTTGAAGTTATTTAAATGTTGGTTATAGTTTTGAAGTTAGGAGGTGTGTTGATTGGAATTGGGTATTGTGTGTGGATTAGAGACCCAATAGTTAGATTGTGGTTAAAATGGTTTTTGGATGTTTTTGGAAGTTACCCATATGTTCCTTAGGCAATTTTAAGTGGTAATGAACTTTGTGTGGAGTTTGGGAACCATTGAAATTAATTTTGACCAATCTGGGATTTTCTGTCACTTGCTGCTATCTGGGCAATTTGATGGCGTCACTTGAGTGAGGGAGGATTATACCGAGTGCTACCGTGTATTGTCCCTTTTCTCTTTGTGTTTTGCCTGGGTTTTATGAGTAAAGCTCGAGTGCACTTCCTTCACCATGAGTGATGTTGGTGATCACTCAAGTAAGCATGGGTTCACTTGAGTGATGGTGTGAGTTCATGGTTAGGGTTGCTCCTGTCACTCACTAGTCAATATTCAAGAGTGTGTTCTGACACTCGTAAGTGCAGGCTCATCACTCGAGTGCCAAGGGTGGTGCTCGAGTGAGCCTTTCCCTCTGTTGTTGCATGTGCTCTCGGGTTGTCACTTTCTGTGTTTTACTTTCGGGGACCCGAGTGGATTTCAAGTCATCACCTGAGTGTAAAACCTTATGCTCAATTGTTGTGAGCACTTTCTAGCCATAGTAGTTGCTCACTGTCTCATACTCGCAAGTGAGAACCAGTCTCACACGAGTGCAAGTCTCTCATCACTCGAGTGAGGTCATCTTTACTCGAGTGAGTCAGCCCAAAAATCTGTGTTGTGCTTCTGAAAAAGGGGTCTTCAGGGTAGTGTCTTCCAACCCTTTAAGTATGTTTTAGGCCTCTAATAATCATCCTAAAGAGTTTAAATGGTAACCAACTTAGAGTATTATAGAAATAAATATTTAGAAAAGAGATTGATCGGCTGTTCCTAATTTGGTATAGGATTTGACATCTGTCAGACTTGTGAGCCCACTATGCCGAAGAACGTCACAAAAGATATAGGTAGTGACTCCTCTCTTATACTTTGTGTAAATGTATTGTATGTATGCCTATCATGCATTGCGTTGTTACTGTTAGAATCGGTAGGCACAACGGAAGAATTTTAAAAATTTTCACCGATCCTAATCGAGGATCTATTAACGGCGTTTAAACCAAGTTGGAAGAATTCATACCTTTTGATGATTCAGAGTTTTCACGATCTCTAGGAGCCAACACGTCAGGTCCGTTCCCTCTACCGGTATCCACACGAATGCTCTCCAGCCGAGACTGCTTGCTAGTGCCTCTAATGTCTCCTAGGGTTTCACTTGCGGCTCTCAATTCTCATGTGCGTATCAATATATCTGCTCTATCAAGTTTATAACCTATGAGAGCTATTTTCAAATTTCAAAATTAATCATCATTAATTTCGAAATTAATTAACAATTAATTATCTTGAAGAGCTAATTAAATAAATTCAGTTTAAATTAAATCTGTCCAACAGTTTTAATTTAACCTATGTATTTAATCCAAATAAAGAGCCATTAGATTTAATTTATCTTTATAAATTAAATCTGAGATACTATATCTCTATCATGTTAGTTATTAAATTTAATATATCTTAATAAATTAAATTTAAAACTAATACAATATAATATAATATATATATATAAGATATATATTTCAAAAATATATATCTCTATATAATATTATTAA
Organism: Inga oerstediana; assembly: GCA_963210345.1. NCBI lineage: Eukaryota > Viridiplantae > Streptophyta > Magnoliopsida > Fabales > Fabaceae > Inga > Inga oerstediana. The sequence continues at coordinate 46,668,256 of OY723403.1, forward strand.
TGAATTTTATATTATATATATATATAAATATAAAATTCGTCCACCCTAAATTAAACATTATCTCGTGTTGGGCTATTCTTGTGTGCGACCCTGTAGGTCCATATGAAGTTGGCAGTGGGCCAATAACTATACTAACCCAAAAGTTGCAAGCGGCCTCTAGCAAGACATTACGACTACCCAATTCATATGAGGATTGTTATCACGATGCAACCTATCATACAACCATGTCACGTCCCTTTTGTCACACGATATATCGATCAAGGATAAGGCATAGATAATGTCATCCTCTTGTTCCTGACCATTACTTTCTCGATTCCTGAGTAGCCTGATAATAGAGACAGAAACTCCTTTCATCATAGTATGGCCTTACATTTCTCAGACTCACTCATCGAGGGGCCCAGTAATATCTCTCTACTAATGTGAGGGACAAATTCCATCTTGATCATTCATGTTCCTCTGCATGAAAAACCACCAAGCCCGATCGTAGCCTTTATCATCACCCGGTCAAAAGTGACTTTTGACTAGTTCAAAGCTTAGCAATTCTCATGTAGGAATTCATGATGACCTCAGGTCTAAGGGCACTGTGACGTGGTTATACATGAGCAAAGCTTATGACATGATGCATAGATGACCGACCAGGGACATTTTAGGAAAATCTTTATGAATTATCCAAGGATACAATTATCACAGTTAACATGCAAATAATATGATAACAGAATGGAGAAATTTCATTAAAATAATAATGTTCAAAGTACAATGATTGGCCCTTAGGGCATAATTTCCAACAGTTGCTGCTGTCGCCTTGTGATGCATTGAGACGCCTTATGGAGCTTTGTGTTGCTTTGTGCCTTGTGATACTTTATGCCTTGTGATGCTGCTACATAGTGGTTACCACGGAAGCGGGTATAGTGATTACAGTGAAAGCTAGCATAGTGATTACCACAAAAGCAGGCATAGTACCTTGTGATTACAACCGTGAGTGCTGTTGGTTGTGGCACGAGCCATAACTCATAGTGTTGTTGCTGAACATGATGAACATACATGCTTTATGTTTATACATTATATGAGTGATTTGTTACTACTAGGATTCTTTAGAATCTCACTCTTTCCAAATGAGTAACATTTAAGACAGGGCAAGTGGTTCAAAGGGGAAGCGGCCAACCCGGAGTGGTTAGGATCTCGTAGGGACATTTTGATTTTGGACCGTTGGTTATCTAATAGGATTTTGTGATTACTGTATGTATATGAGCTGTAGATAATATTTTTGGATACGTAATCCCCATTTTGAGAAACTTTGAACCCATTGTGTATATGTACAAGTAACCCGGGATTGCCGGGATTTTAGTTTTGAACTCTGATATCTATTATGTGATTGAACTGCACAGGTAGTTGTATCCAAAGGTGAATGTGAAACCAGATGAACTATGTTTTGAATTGTTTTCGGTATACCCCATCTTGAAGATGAGGAATTATAAATGTGTTTTTGTCTCATTGATCTCTATTTCACTTAAATTTCATAATTCGGATATAATTACGGTGAGGGGGTTACAAAAATGTCTGACTATGTTAATTTGAAAATGAATATGTTCAACGTCATTATACATTTTTGGATAGTACTGTATGTTTATGCGATCTGGTGAGATTGTTTTGATTACATGTGATCTATTTATGTTTCAATTCCACCACTGGCATCACGAATTCTGTTCGAATAGGATGAAGATCACGGCGTACAGACACGTTAGGGTCTCTATTTGGTTATTAGGGATCCGAATATGGGGAAGACAATCTGAATCAAAACCACTTTAGGCCGTTGTTGAGTTCTTGAAACTGGGCCGAAATCCCTTTAGAACTGGACTAAAACAAATATTTTAAAAATTAGGCAAAAATCCCTTTAGAACTGGACTGAAACCGCCGTGACTACCTATTCGTAGCGCAATATAATCTAATCACGACATTTATTGCTTTTCATATTGTATGAATTCTTGTTGTGGTTTATTATTTATACTTGTTTGGGTATGGTGAACAACATGGCTTTAGAATTTTACAAAGGGTTGTAATATTTAAATACGGCCTGCGTGCCGTGCCTTTCTCTAAATACTCTTGATGTACATTCTCTTCTCATCTCACTCCCCTCGAATGTTTAAATGAGGTTTCTCTCAATGTATTTCTTTTCTTATTTAGAGAAGTCCTCTCATTAGCTTGGAAGGATTTTAGAGTAGGTAAGCCATGTTGTGTCACGTTTAAATTATGCTTTTGATAAGATCATTGGATAAATACTTTTACGTTTATATGTATTTATCTATATGAGATACAACCATGATTGCATTCATATAAACAAGACTAATTAATTGAGCCCTCTGAATCAAATCTTAAGTCATAATGCCATCAATTAATGAATACTTGTCGAAACCTAGATCGCTCAATTATGGAAACCACCAAAGTGGATGCAATTGAGTTTTCTTGATGAGACAAGCTTGAGTAATGGTGCTGTTTGTAATATTCATTATTGTTTTGACTTAATTGAGATTAACAAAACGGTTTTAAATCTCAAGGCTTTAGATGGGGTTAAACATGCCGGATCATACGATGATTAAATCTCATAAAGATCTTAGAGTTACATGTGATGTAATTTGTAAATAGGTTACCTACCTAAATAACATGAATTTAAGCGTCTTGCCAAAGCGGACTTAAGTTTAAGCCAAATATGGATCTTAGCCCACTAATTATTATATTGAGGGTTGTTAATTTAGTGGGAGATTACTAACTAACTTTTCATATTTTAATTGTAGAATCATGTCGACTAGTAATACTGCTACACTATCATTGCGATCAGTCCTTGAGATGGACAAACTCAATGGGACAAACTTTCTTGACTAGTTCAGGAACTTGAGAATTGTTCTCAAGCAAGAAAGAAAGGCTTATGTCCTAGATCAACCCATTCGTGAGGAGCCTGCAGCCAATGCTCCAAGAGCTCAGAGAGATGCTTACATAAAGCATAAGGATGACTATGTGGATGTAGGTTGCCTGATGCTTGCCACTATAGTTCTAGAGCTCCAAAGAGATCTGGAGCTAATGGAGGCTTATGAGATGCTTGTCCATCTCAAGAAAATGTTCCAGCAACAGGCAAGGCAAGAAAGGTATGAGACCACAATGGCTTTACATTCCTGGAAGATAGCTAAAAGTGCATAAGTTAGTACCCATGTGTTAAAGATGAAAGGCTATATTAATCACCTTGAGAGGCTGGGATTTCCCATGAGCCTGGAGTTAGCTACAGATTTGATCTTGAACTCACTCCCAGAGAGTTATGACCATTTTGTTATGAACTACAACATGAACAACATGGAGAAATCAATTTCTGAACTCCATGGGATGCTCAAAACTGCTGAACAGAGCATTAAGAAAAAGCCCAGTACTGTTTTGATAGTTCAGAAAGGACGAGGTAGACCTAAAAGCTGGAAATAAAGCAAGAGTTTCTACTTTAGCCGTAGGCACTTATGAATTAGTTCTGCTTAGTGGGCTTTTGTTAGTCTTAAAAAATTGCTATTATGTTCCTGCTTTGAGTAGTAACATTTTTTCTCTTTCTTATTTGGATAAGGAAGGTTAAACTTCTATTACTAGGAATGGAAAATGTTCTATTTATCGTAATGACATTTTCTATACTGATGGTTATTTACATGTTGGTCATTATATATTAAATTTGGAACATCCTAATAATGGGAATCCCACCTACCTATGGCATTATTGTCTAGGCCATATAAATGAGAAACGTATTTCCAAACTCCATCAAGATGGATTTCATAACTCATTTGATTTTGAATCATATGATACATGTAAATCTTACTTATTAGGAAAGATGAATTATTGGGCCTCACACATACAGATGTATGTGGACTACTAAATACAGTTGACAGAAGAGGTTATGTCTACTTCATTACATCTATAGATGACTTTAGTAGATATGGCTATATCTATCTAATGAAACATAAATATGAATCTTTTGAAATGTTCAAAATATTCCAAAATGAAGTACAAAATCAACTTGGCAAAACAATTAAAGCACTTCGATCTGATCGAGGTGGTCAATATTTGAGCCAAGAGTTCATTGTGTTAGATTCCAAGTTTTGATGATAACAAAAGATCATTGTGTGTTATGGTAAGAAATTCATACTTTGCAATGGTTAAAAAGATTACCAAATGTATTTCACAAAGTTTAGAAGTGTTTGCTGTCAGTTTTACTAATGCACTCGAGCAATATTAACACTCGAGCATCAAGCTCTTATGAACTCGAGCACATGCAAGTGTTGGACAGAAAGTGTTTTACAGAGAGCAATTACTGTCAGTTTCACTAATGCACTGAGCACATGAAAGTGTTGGACAGAAAGTGTTTGACAGAGAGCAAAGTCAGAAACAAGATATCAATACTTCACTCAAGCACAAGTCTCTGTACTCGAGTGATGGCCTTAGGTGCACCCGAGTCCTAGCGAGTGAGGGACTGTGAGTGTTTGCCCGAGAGTCATACAGAGCAAAGAAGAATAAGCATGCCTGGGTGAGAGTACATGCGCTCGAGTAATACCTCAGCACTCATGAGTAAGAAACCTAACTCTCTCCACTCTGATACAAGTGCTGAAGACAAAGAGAATATTATAGAAGAATATTTTGCTCACTCAAGTGAGGGTAAGTATGCTCGAGTGAGGGACCACATCACCTGCAAGTGCAATCCAAATATGGTGTATGCTATTTATTAATTCTATTTCTACTTTTTATTATTATATAACAACATTTAATATATATTACGAGTGTGATACAGGAGTTTGAACGTTTGAATTAGAAAAGCACAGAGTAAGTCAAACAACGGCAGACAGCATCATTACGATCATCCAAGCACGTACCTACCGCGTTCAAAGATTTCAAACGTACGCATGCTGTTCCACAGTAAAATACTCCGCTCTACAATGATTATTATTTAAACGGGCAAAAACAAATGTCTATAAATACATAGCTCCAGAGATCATCAAAAAAAATGAAGTGCAAGAATTCACACAAGCAAATTCACAAGTCTCTGTTATTCATTTTTTCTCTGTTTTCATTTCATTCCTTAGTGATTATCATATTTTCTCTGTAAGAGAGTTTGTATATACTTCAAATTCTATTTTCATTTGATCTCAAGGTATTGGGACCTTAAGAGGGGAGATTTTCTTACGAGAGAAGCAGTGAGAGAATTCCTAGTAGGACTTTCTGCTCATAAGACTTACAAGATACAAGCAGTAGAGAACATTCCTGGTCGTAAGACTTACCGTGGTGTAAGTAGGAGAGAACGTTGCTGCTCATAAGAGTTGTATACGTAAGCAAGAGAGAAAGGTCATAGGTTTGTTTTTCTGCACGTAAGACTTGTTGTAAGAGGGAGAGAAATTTCTGTAGTCCTTTCAAGGACGGTTATTGTTTTACGGTGTTCTAAGAGCCCACTGAATTTTGGAATAATAGTGAAAATCTCAGTAGGTCATGATCTCTGAGGACTGGACGTAGGCCTGGGTTTTGGGCCGAACCAGTATAACTCTCTGTGTGCTTATCTTCTCAACTCTACCGTATCTACAGCTATTGCTATATCACCGCATCAACCAAAAAATTTATCACATCACCCAATTCACCCCCCTCTTGGGTGAAGCTTGCCTCTTTCATTTGGTATCAAAGCGAGGTCTTCTCCGAAGAGGCTAACTGGTTGAGAGACCTCACTCGAGTACAGGGAGCTGCACTCGAGCACTAACTTCAAGTGCACCCGAGCACCAGAAAGTGAGGCTCAACGAGTGACTACCCGAGAGCAACCATAAATTCCAAAGTCTTAAACTTACTCCCTCACTCGAGCATGCCCATGCTCACTCGAGCAGAATCATATCCCACTCGCAAGTCAGGAAGTGTGCTCCCGGTTTCTACCAAAGACTTAACAAAAATACCTAGAATTTCATATCGTGCTCGAGTGAGATCCTCCCTCACTCGAGTGATGCCTATCAGATGCCAAATCGCAGCAACTGATATGGTTTTCCAGAATTGACCAATTTGCTACCAATGGTTCTAAGACTTGTACCAAGACTCATTCTCTCTTATTTTAACACAAAGAACCTATTGGTAAACTCAAAACAACCAAATTCCCACTCTAAACCACAAGATCACCAAAACCACAATTTGCCAAACTTCTTCTTTTCAAATTCAACCCAAAACCATTGACACCCATACACTATTTGCATCTATTCCACTACATTACATCACTTAATTCATATCCTCAAAAATCACAAGAAATTAGGGAAAAAATCCAGAATTACAAAACTAAACCAATGGTTAAAACAATTATACCAAAACACATTAAATGTTTACCTCTTCCTTTCCCAAGTATGATTTCCTTGATTCCTTAACTTCTGAAACTTCACAATCTCTCAAATATCACCAATGAAAATTCTGAAACCATGACAAGAAAGCCCTCAACACCATGAACAACCTTAATGAATATAAGATGAGCATTTGAAGCCAAATACTTACCTAGAATTCAAGCCCTTTCTTTCTCTTTCTTACCTAGCTGCACCGAATGGAGAGAGAAAAATGAGATATTGATGAAGTACAGATTTTTCATGCTCCCCTATTAACATAGCTGACTTGGGAGGGAGAGAGAATGGGTGTTTGAAAATTTAACCCCATCTATGGTTCATATTTTTCCACTTGGCACCATCTCCTTCTTCTTACCATGATTTCACATGAACTTGCATGCATAGAATTCCACCTCTTGTTCTTTCAATCCTAGCCATTGATCTTGATTACTAAGGAGTTTTCTCTTCGGTAACTGACCAATTGGTCGGCAAATTTACAATTTTGCCCCTGATTGTCACCATGCTTAATAAACCATCACTAAGCACCTTTATATCACATTTCACAACATATACTTCAAAAGTGCTTAATTATCATTACTTACATCACTTTGAAGTTATTAATCCCTGATTACAATTCTCCCCCCAAAAATTAAATTTCATCCTCGAAATTGTCACACAACTTGAAGCATAAACTCCGGATATCGTCTTTGCATATCTTCCTCCGCTTCCTAAGTTGCCTCTCTTTGAGTCATTCCCTTCCAGATCACCTTCACATATGGAATGCTTCGGTGTCTGAGCCGTCGCTCCTCTCAGTCAATGATTTGCTCTGGTTCCACTGCATATGTAAAATTGTCCTATAACTCGACTTCCTCATACTCAATGATGTGAGATGGATCCGGTTGTTACTTCTTCAGTTGAGAAACGTTGAATACGTTATGGAGCCTGCTCAAGCTCGGTGGTAGGGCTACTCGGTAGGCCACAGGCCCAATCCTCTCAAGGATTTCAAAAAGACCCATGTATCTTGGGCTCAGCTTTTTTCGCTTAATCGCTCGCCCAACACCGGTGACAGGAGATACCCTCAAAAACACATGGTCGCCAACTTCGAACTCTAAAGGTCTTCTTCTCTTGTCAGCGTAGCTTTTCTGTTAACTTTGTGCTGCAAGCAACCTCTTACGAATAATCCGAATTTGAGCTGAAGTTTGATCAATAAGATCCGGTCCGTACAACTTTCCTTCTTATAATTCATTCCAACACAAAGGCGATTGGCACCTCCTTTCGTACAACGCTTCATACGGAGCCATCTGGATACTTGCATGATAGCTATTATTGTAGGCGAATTCAGCAAGTGGAAGGAAGCGATCCCAGCTCCCTTTGAAGTCAAGGACGCAATCTCGTAACATATCTTCCAGCGTCTGGATTGTCCTCTCTGACAGTCCATTCGTTTGAGGATGATAAGCCGTGCTGAACATCAACTGAGTACCCAATACCACATGTAATGCTCTCCAGAATCTCAAAGTGAATCGTGGATCTTGGTTGGAAATGATGTTCTTTGGTGTACCATGAAATTTCACTATATCTCGGATATAAATCTCCTCTAGTTTATCAGGAGAATAACCAATTGATTGGTATGAAGTGTGCCGACTTCGTTAACCAATCCACAATTACCTAAATCGCATCATAGTTTCTAATCCTGGGCAATCCCACAACCAAATCCATGGTCACACTTTCCCATTTCCACTCCGAAATCTCAGGACTCTGAAGTAGACCAGGCGGTCTCTGGTGCTCGATCTTAACCTTCTGGCAAGTGAGACACCTTGCTACATATTTGGTCACATCACTCTTCAAACCCGGCCACCAATACACAAATTTCAAATTATGGTACATTTTGGTCATACCAGGATGAAGAGTATATCACTCTTGTGCGCCTCATTCAGGATTTTTTGCCTCAACTCCACCTTGAGTGGAACGCAAACTCTCTTTTGATAGCGAACCAATCCACGAGGTGATAGGTCATAGCTTGGAACTTCTCCCCGCTCGATTCGAGTCATATTATGTTGTATCCAGTCATCTTGCCTCTGAGCTTCTTCAATCTCAACTCTTAGATCACTTTCCTCTTGGGAAATAGTGTAATTGGCACAGATGATCTAGTTTATCAAATTCAAATCATGAAAATCTTTAATCAATTTCTTTTCTTGTATCATCATAGCTGCCACAAGCGTAGTCTTTTGACTAAGAGCATCAGCGACTATATTTGCCTTACCCGGATGATATTTTATTTCCAGGTCGTAGTCCTTAAGCAATTCTATCCAGCGGCGCTGTCTCATATTTAATTCTTTTTTATCATACAGATATTTGAGACTCTTGTGGTCGCAGTACAGTTCCACAGTCACACCATACAGGTAATGACGCCAAATCTTCAAAGCAAACACAATGGCCGTAAGCTCCAGATAATGAATGGGATAATTCAATTCATGAGGTCTGAGCTGTCGAGAGGCATAGGCCACCACACGTCCCTGCTACATAAGGACACACCCTAATCCTTACCCACTGGCATCGGAATACACAACATTTGTCAAACTGGGATGGGGCAAAATCAACACAGGTGCCGTAATCAACCTTCCCTTCAGCTCCACAAAACAGTTTTCACATTTCTCATCCCACACAAATGGCTGATCCTTTCTCGTGAGCTTGGTCATCGGTAACGTAATACGGGAGAAATTTTGGATGAACCTCCGATAATAACCAGTAAGACCCAAAAAACTGTGTACCTCGGCCATAGTTTCTGGTCGTTTCCAGTCCAGTTCTGCTTCCACTTTACTAGGATCTACAGAGACCCCTTCTTGCAAGATGACATGGCCTAGGAATCTTACTTATGATAGCTAAAACTCGCATTTACTCAATTTGGCATAGAGTTGTTTTTCACGTAATATGTTCGATACAATTCTCAAATGATGCTCATGCTCCTCCATACTCTTGGAGTATACCAAAATATCGTCAATAAACACCACAACAAATTGATCCAGATATTGTCGGAAAATACGGTTCATGTAATCCATGAAAACTGCAGGTGCATTGGTTAGCCCAAATGGCATCACCAAGAACTCATAATGACCATACCTAGTCCGAAAAGCAATCTTTGGAACATCCTATACTTTCACTCACAGCTGATGATACCCTGGCCTTAGATCAATTTTCAAAAACATACACGAACTAAATAGTTCATCTAAAAGGTCATCGATTCAGGGAAGAGAGTACTTGTTCTTGATAGTAACTTTATTCAGCTCTCTGTAGTCGATACACAATCGAAGACTCCCATCTTTCTTCTTAACAAATAACATTGGACCTCCCCAAGGCTACACACTGGGCCTAATAAACCCTTTCTCAAGCAAATCTTCTATTTGTTTCTTTAACTCTGCCATTTTCGTTTGGGGCCTTAGATATATAACCAGCTCCAGGAAACTGAACTTCCCTTTCTGGAGGTAATCCGTTAAGATCATCCGGAAATACCTCAGGGAATTCATTTACCACGGGTATTTTACTCAACATCTCACCTGTTTCACTTTGCACAGAGAAAAACACCATATACCCCTGGCAACCCTTTTCAAGATACTTTTCAGCTTTGGCCGTAGAAAGAAAATTCATACCAGCATCCACAACTTTAGCCTTCTGAAAAACAGGATACACTATCCTCTTGTTTTCATAATCAAGCAATACATTATTTGCCGTTAACCCATCAAAACCCAAAATGACTTCTAATTGGTAAAGCGACAAACATATCAAATCTACAATAGATTGGTGCCCTTCTATAGTTATGACACAACTCAAACAAACTTCGGTGGTCAAGGCCTTAGCACCCATCGGAGTTGACACTACCAAATCAAATGGTAACTTATATACATGCAATCCTAGGTGTAATATCCCAAAAAGTGATTAAGGGCTAATGAATTCAAAAGTAGATGTAATTATTGTTGAATAAACACTTTTGGAGAATGTGTGATGAGAATTTGGATATTTTAATGATTCCAATGGCTTCCTTGTGAAAATTCGTGTGGGGAGAGTGTTTATTGTGAAATTGGAACCATTGGGAACAGTTGTACAAAAGTTGAAAACTCTGTCCATTTATTCTCTGTACAGGGCAGCCGATTTGTGTGGACGTTTTAAATAGGCAAATCGTGTCTAAAAATTATGAACCTTTCCATTCTTAAAGTTCACATCCCAAGCTTCAAAATGGACATATAATTTGTACCATTTCGTTTTGGGAACTTGGAGATATGTCTGTCCAAAGTTTGGGATCAAAACTGGACTCTGTTTTGGAGCAGTGTTGAGTTTTGTGTAATTCTGTATTTGTGTGGTGATTTCTAATAATGGTCCATATTTTTCCTATGAAGAGGACTTAAATACCTTTTATTTTCCTTTGGTATCACCTCATTTCGATTTTTCTAGAATTAGTTATGATATTTCAAAGTTTGGACAGAAAATCTGCCAGAAAATCCGAAAATGGGAATTATGACATCATCTCAATAAAAGATGACATCAGCATGGAATTAAATATATTCTCATCTTCTTCAGCTTTCATTTCCTGTCGTGATGAACCAGCTGAAACTAGTGAGAGAAAGTTGAGAGCTCTTAGAGAGAGAAAGAGGAGAAATCTCGCAAGGTAAGCCGATTTCTCCGATGATCTAGCTCCTAACGCGTATAACCTTGTTCCTAAGCTTCTCTTCTATGTTATTTAAGGTTTTTGAGAAGAAAATTTGGTGTTCAAGGGGCTAGGGTTTTCAGCCACTCTTGAGAAAAGCTAGAAGGAGCTTGAGGTAACTTCCAAACTTTCGTATATTGCTTATTCTGGCTGCTGTGGGCAATTTAATCGGTGAAATTTCGCCGGATTGCCATTGGTTTTAAAGTTTGGAAATGATGTGGCCTAGGGTTTATGCTGCCCAAATTGGGTCTTAATGTTAGTTGTAACCTAATGTAATGGTTAATAAAGTGGTTAAGAGTAGAAAGGAACGCGTTTACGGAGCCGAAATCGTAAAACCCCGATTTTCCCTGGAGAACTCATAAATTTTGGCCAGCCCTAGAAATGGGTGTTAGAGTTGAATTTTCAATGATTTTATGGTTCCATTGAGTTCAGGGGCAAAAATTAGGTGGGGTTACAGTTGGTCACTTTTTCGGAAAAGACCGAAAAAGCATAATTACGAAAACGCCCCTAAAACCCTTAAAGTGGGGCTGCCAAGGGTAAATTTGTAATTTTACATTGAATTTGATAATTCCGAGTCCGGAAATGGATTCCTTGCGCGGAAATATGTTAGGATAGCCCAGATTAGAATTTTGGGAAAAGTGCAACCGGACTGGGTACGGCGGGCCCGGGCCGGGTCCCCGGGGGCATTTTTGTAAATTTTCATTATAGACTCATATAACCTCAAGAAACACTATGGAAGTGTCTAAATGGTGCATTTGGAATTGTAGGATTCGATATTTGCCCTGTTCGTGAACGACCCGTGCCAGAGCACGTTCGGAAAGAACCAGGTAGTGACTCTTCTCTTATACTTTGTGTGAAACATTGTATGTATGTTTGTCTTGCATTGAGAATACATTGTGACATTGTGATGCTTTGTGATCGCAGCAAAAGCTGACGCCTAGTGAATACTTTGTGAATACATTGAGATCGCAGCGAAAGCTGACGCTTAGAGTTTACAGCCATGAGTGCTGTTGTTTGTGGCGAAAGCCATGATACATTGTGATGCTGCTTAACATGATCATATATGCTATGTGTTTATACACTGTATGAGTGGTTTGTTGCTACAGAGATTCTTTTGAATCTCATTCTTTCCATTGACTAACATTTCAGACAGGGCAAGTGGCTCGAAGGAGAAGCGAACCACCAGGAGCGGCTAGGATCTTGTAGAGTGTGTTGTTAGGCTGTTGGTTAACTATTTTGGACCTGGGATTACTGTTTATTTTTGGAGATGTAAATATTACTGTTGATTTTGGTTATGTAATCCCCTAGTGGAGACTTTTAAACCCTCAGATTATATATGTATAGAACCCGAGAGTTGTCAGGGATTTGGTTATACACTCTGATGTGTGTGAATGCAAATTAACTACACAGGTAATTATATTCAAATTTTGAAATTGAGACCAGGATAGAGAAGAGTTTTTGAAAGTTTTTGGTGAAAACCCTACTATAGTGTAGGAACTTGAAATGAGTTTAAGCTATCCGACGGTCTCTAAACCAATTTAATTATGTGATATCGAATTATAATTACGTGGTTAAAGGCAAGGGGTTACATTTTGGTATCAGAGCTGTAGTTCCTGGCAAGGGTAGAGGTAGCTAGGATAGATCCCTTAGATAGTAGTCGGGATATCTGTGAATGATTGTTGTGTATGCACATGTATGTTTTATTGACATGGATATATATATGAGTTTTGTGACTATATGTGCATACTATCTCTGCTAAATTAATGGGGCAAGTTGTTTGTAGAATGAAGAAAACTAGAGGTCGCCCCAATATTCCGCGTGTAGACCCAGAGGTGGAGGTCGTCAATGATAATCCACCAGATCCTATGCAAGAGCTGATGGGTCTAATCCAGGATCAAAGAGATATGATAACTGAGCTGAGAGAAGAGCTCAGAGCAGAGAAAGCGAAGAACAAGGAAGGTCCAGTTCAATCCACTCCGGAGGAAACTCAAGAAGAAACTCGACATGAGGATACTGCTGAAGGGTCAGCACGACCGCTGGAGTCCCCACCTCACACTATTCCAAACCAAGAGTCTTATGGAGTACCTGTAAGAGAGGGAAAGGATCTTCAGTTTTGGGTTACCAGATTTTGCAAACATCTGCCTCTAGTGTTCAAAGGGAGGTTTGATCCACAAGTGGCGGAAGATTGGTTGAACCATCTCGAGAAGATATTTGAGGTCCTTGGATGTCCGAATGAGGTAAAGCCACGGTTGGCAGTCTACAAGCTCGAGGGTTATACGGACCGTTGGTGGAGAAATATCTCTCTCACACTGCGCAGCAGAAATGTGCCATTGACTTGGGAATTGTTCCAGCAAGAATTCAATGAGAAATACTTTCCCAAATCAGTACGGCTCGAGAAGGAGACAGAATTCCTTAACATTAGACAAGGGGACACTGAGAGCTTTGATGATTATTTATCCCATTTCATCCGTTTGTCCCGATATTCCTCCTATCTCCGATACAAGGATGACGAAGAATGGAGTTCAGATATGCTCATTCGTGGCCTGAGGCGAGAGTTGAGGAAACGGTTGGTCACTCACCAGTTCACCAAATTCAACAAAGCGGTGGAATAATGCAGGATTACAGAGAACAACTTAAGAGAAGTATATCCTACTAAAGCTACTGGGCACCGCAGTGAACCCAGTAAGAGTGGTACTTCACAGAAGCGAAAGGGACAGGGACCTTCATCTGGGAGTGGTAAAAAGCCCTACCAGTCTGGGAGCCGTGATCAGCAGAGAACTCCTTTTACACCTTGGATCTGTCCTCGTTGTAATCAGTCACATCATGGTAAGACTTGTGAGGGTCGAATAATATGCTTTAATTGTAAACGTGTGGGGCATACTGCTGTCGAATGCAAAGAGCCACGACCAGACCAGAGGCCGAAAACTCAGGGCCGAGTATTCGCTATGACCCACGAGGAGGCCCATAAATCTCCTAAGTTGATACAAGGTAAAATTCTTCTTAGTGGCTATTTATTGCAAGTTCTGTTTGACTCGGGTGCAAGTCACTCCTTCATTGCCTATGATTGCGTGAAGCGCCTGGGATTACATGTGCATAAATTACCATTTGATCTGATAGTGTCAACTCCGATGGGTGTTAAGGCCTTGACTACAGAAGCTTGTCTAAATTGTGTCATAACTGTAGAAGGGCACCAATCTACTGTGGATTTGATTTGTCTGCCGCTTTACCAATTGGAAGTCATTTTGGGTTTTGATTGGTTAACGGCGAATAATGTGATGCTTGATTGTGGGAACAGGAGGATAGTATATCCTGCTTCTCAGAGGGTCGAAGTTGTAAATAGTAGTATGAATTTCCTTTCTACGGCTAAAGCTGAAAAATATCTTGAAAAGGGTTGCCAGGGGTATATGGTATTCTTCTCTGTGCAAGGGGAGATTAGTGAACCTGTGAGTAGTATACCCGTGGTAAATGAATTCCCTGAGGTATTTCCGGATGATCTTAGTGGATTACCTCCAGAAAGGGAAGTTCAATTTCCCATTGACATTGTGCCTGGAGTTGGTTCTATATCTAAGGCCCCATACCGTATGGCCCCAAATGAAATGGCGGAGTTAAAGAAACAAATAGAAGACTTGCTTGAAAAAGGGTTTATTAGACCCAGTGTGTCGCCTTAGGGAGCTCCAGTGTTGTTTGTAAAGAAGAAAGATGGAAGCCTTCGGTTGTGTATCGATTATAGAGAATTGAACAAGGTTACTATTAAGAACAAGTACCCTCTTCCCCAAATCGATGACCTTTTAGATCAACTATCCGGTTCGTGTGTATTTTCGAAGATTGATCTAAGGTCAGGGTATCATCAGCTACGAGTGAAAGCAGAAGATGTTCCGAAGACTGCTTTTCGGACCAGGTACGGTCACTATGAGTTCTTGGTGATGCCATTTGGGCTAACCAATGCGCCTGCGGTTTTCATGGATTACATGAACCGTATCTTTCGACAATATCTGGATCAGCTTGTTGTTGTGTTTATCGATGACATTCTGATATATTCCAAGAGTATGGAGGAGCATGAGCATCATTTGAGAGTTGTATTGAATACCTTGCGTGAGAAGCAACTATATGCTAAATTAAGTAAGTGCGAGTTCTGGCTATCTTAAGTAAAATTCCTAGGCCATGTTATCTCGCGAGAAGGGGTCTCTGTGGATCCCAGTAAAGTAGAAGCAGTACTGGATTAGAAGAGACCAGAATCTGTGGCGAAAGTACGCAGTTTTCTGGGTCTTGCTGGTTATTATCGGAGATTCATCCAGAATTTCTCCCGTATGGCATTGCCGATGACCAAGCTCACGAGAAAGGATCAGCCGTTTGTGTGGGATGAGAAATGTGAAAATTGTTTTGTGGAGCTGAAGGAGAGGTTGACTACGACACCTGTGTTGATTTTACCCGATCCCAGTTTGACATATGTTGTGTATTCTTATGCCAGTGGGCAGGGATTAGGGTGTGTCCTTATGCAGCAGGGACGTGTGGTGGCCTACGCCTCTCGACAGCTCAGACCTCATGAATTGAACTATCCCACTCATGATCTGGAGCTTGCGGCCATTGTATTTGCTTTGAAGATTTGGCGTCATTACCTGTATAGTGTGACTGTGGAATTGTACTGCGACCACAAGAGTCTCAAATATCTGTATGATCAAAAAGAACTGAATATGAGACAGCGCCGCTGGATGGAATTGCTTAAGGACTACGACCTGGAAATAAAATATCATCCGGGTAAGGCAAATGTAGTCGCTGATGCTCTTAGCCGAAAGACTGTGCTCGTTGCAGCTATGATGATACAAGAAAGGAAATTGATTGAAGATTTCCATGATTTAAATTTGACAAACCAGATCATCTGTGCCAATTACACTGTTTCTCAAGAGGAGAGTGATCTAAGGGCAGAAATTGAAGAAGCTCAGAGTCAAGATGACTGGATACAGCGCAATCTGACTCGAATCGAACAGGGAGAAGTTTCAGGCTACGACATATTGCCTCGTGGATTGGTTCGTTACCAGAAAAGAGTCTGCGTTCTACTTAAGGCAGAGTTGAGGCAGAAGATTCTGGATGAGGCACACAAGAGCCGATATACTCTTCATCCTGGTATGACCAAGATGTATCAGAATCTGAAATCGGTGTATTGGTGGCCGGGTTTGAAGAGTGACGTGACCAAATATGTTGCAAGGTGTCTCACTTGTCAGAAAGTGAAAATCGAGCATCAGAGACCACCTGGTTTACTTCAGAGTCCTGAGATTCCGGAATGGAAATGGGAAAGCGTGACCATGGATTTGGTTATGGGATTACCCAGGATCAGAAACTATGATGCGATCTGGGTAATTGTGGATCGGTTAATGAAGTCAGCCCACTTCATACCAATCAATGCTGGTTATTCTCCTGATAAACTAGCGGAGATTTATATCCGAGAGATTGTCAAACTTCATGGTGTTCCGAAAAACATCATTTCCGATCGAGATCCACGATTTACTTCGAAGTTTTGGAAAGCATTGCATGAAGCCTTAGGTACTCAACTGAGATTCAGTACGGCTTATCATCCTCAAACGGATGGACAATCTGAGAGAACAATTCAGACGCTGGAAGATATGTTGCAAGCTTGTGTTCTCGACTTTAAAGGAAGTTGGGATCGTTTCCTTCCACTGGCTGAGCTCGCTTACAACAATAGCTATCATGCAAGCATCCAAATGGCTCCGTATGAAGCGTTGTATGGAAGACGGTGTCAATCACCTTTATGCTGGAATGAATTATCCAAAAGGAAGCTTTATGGGCCAGATTTGGTTGATCAAACCTCAGCACAGATTCGGATCATTTGTAAGAGGCTCCTTACAGCGCAAAGTCGACAGAAAAGTTACGCTGACAAGAGGAGAAGGCCTCTAGAATTTGAGGTTGGTGATCACATATTTCTGAGAGTATCACCAGTCACTGGCATCGGGAGAGCTATCAAGTGAAAGAAGCTGAGCCCAAGGTACTTAGGTCCTTTTGAAATCCTTGAGAGGATTGGGCCTGTTGCTTATCGAGTAGCCCTACCCCCAAACTTGAGCAGACTCCACGATGTGTTTCATGTTTCCCAACTGAAGAAGTATCAACCGGATCCATCTCATATTGTTGAATATGAAGAAGTTGAGTTACAAGACAACTTCACATATGCGATAGAGCCAGAACAGATCATTGATAGAGAAGAACGACGGCCCAGACACCGAAGCATTCCATTTGTGAAGGTGATCTGGAAGGGAATGACTCAGAGGGAAGTAACTTGGGAAGCAGAAGCAGATATGCGAAGACGTTATCCAGAGTTTATGGCTCAAGTTGTGTGACAAATTTCGAGGACGAAATTTATTTTACGGGGGGAGAAATGTAATATCCCAAAAAGTGATTAAGGGCTAATGAATTCAAAAGTAGATGTAATTATTGTTGAATAAACACTTTTGGAGAATGTGTGATGAGAATTTGGATATTTTAATGATTCCAATGGCTTCCTTGTGAAAATTCGTGTGGGGAGAGTGTTTATTGTGAAATTGGAACCACTGGGAACAATTGTGCAAAAGTTGAAAACTCTGTCCATTTATTCTCTGTACAGGGCAGACGATTTGTGTGGACGTTTTAAATAGGCAAATCGTGTCTAATAATTATGAAACTTTCCAATCTTAAAGTTCACATCCCAAGCTTCAAAATGGACATATAATTTGTACCATTTCGTTTTGGGAACTTGGAGATATGTCTGTCCAAAGTTTGGGATCAAAACTGGACTCTGTTTTGGAGCAGTGTTGAGTTTTGTGTAATTCTGTATTTGTGTGGTGATTTCTAATAATGGTCCATATTTTTCCTATGAAGAGGACTTAAATACCTTTTATTTGCCTTTGGTATCACCTCATTTCGATTTTTCTAGAATTAGTTATGATTTTTCAAAATTTGGGCAGAAAATCTGCCAGAAAATCAGAAAATGGGAATTATGACATCATCTCAATAAAAGATGACATCAGCATGGAATTAAATATATTCTCATCTTCTTCAGCTTTCATTTCCTATCGTGATGAACCAGCTGAAACTAGTGAGAGAAAGTTGAGAGCTCTTAGAGAGAGAAAGAGGAGAAATCTCGCAAGGTAAGCCGATTTCTCCGACGATCTAGCTCCTAACGCGTATAACCTTGTTCCTAAGCTTCTCTTCTATGTTATTTAAGGTGTTTGAGAAGAAAATTTGGTGTTCAAGGGGCTAGGTTTTCAGCCACTCTTGAGAAAAGCTAGAAGGAGCTTGAGGTAACTTCCAAACTTTCGTATATTGCTTATTCTGGTTGCTGTGGGCAATTTAATCGGTGAAATTTTGCCGGATTGCCATTGGTTTTAAAGTTTGGAAATGATGTGGCCTAGGGGTTATGCTGCCCAAATTGGGTCTTAATGTTAGTTGTAACCTAATGTAATGGTTAATAAAGTGGTTAGGAGTAGAAAGGAACGCGTTTACGGAGCCGAAATCGTAAAACCCCGATTTTCCCTGGAGAACTCATAAATTTCGGCCAGCCCTAGAAATGGGTCTTAGAGTTGGATTTGCAATGATTTTATGGTTCCATTGAGTTCAGGGGCGAAAATTAGGTGGGGTTACAGTTGGTCACTTTTTCGGAAAAGGCCGAAAAAGCATAATTACGAAAACGCCCCTAAAACCCTTAAAGTGGGGCTGCCAAGGGTAAATTTGTAATTTTACATTGAATTTGATAATTCCGAGTCCGGAAATGGATTCCTTGCGCGGAAATATGTTAGGATAGCCCAGATTAGAATTTTGGGAAAAGTGCAACCGGACCGGGTACGGCGGGCTCGGGCCGGGTCCCCGGGGGGCATTTTTGTAAATTTTCATTATAGACTCATATAACCTCAAGAAACACTATGGAAGTGTCTAAATGGTGCATTTGGAATTGTAGGATTCAATATTTGCCCTGTTCGTGAACGACCCGTGCCAGAGCACGTTCGGAAAGAACCAGGTAGTGACTCCTCTCTTATACTTTATGTGAAACATTGTATGTATGTTTGTCTTGCATTGAGAATACATTGTGACATTGTGACATTGTGATGCTTTGTGATCTCAATGAAAGCTGACGCCTAGTGAATACTTTGTGAATACATTGAGATCGCAGCGAAAGCTGACGCTTAGAGTTTACAGCCATTAGTGCTGTTGTTTGTGGCGAAAGCCATGATACATTGTGATGCTGCTTAACATGATCATATATGCTATGTGTTTATACACTGTATGAGTGGTTTGTTACTACAGAGATTCTTTTGAATCTCATTCTTTCCATTGACTAACATTTCAGACAGGGCAAGTGGATCCAAGGAGAAGCAAACCACCAGGAGCGGCTAGGATCTTGTAGAGTGTGTTGTTAGGCTATTGGTTAACTATTTTGGACTTGGGATTACTGTTTATTTTTGGAGATGTAAATATTACTGTTGATTTTGGTTATGTAATCCCCTAGTGGAGACTTTTAAACCCTCAGATTATATATGTATAGAACCATGGAGTTGTCTGGGATTTGGTTATACACTCTGATGTGTGTGAATGTAAATTAACTGCACAGGTAATTATATTCAAATTTTGAAATTGAGACCAGGATAGAGAAGAGTTTTTGAAAGTTTTTGGTGAAAACCCTACTATAGTGTAGGAACTTGAAATGAGTTTAAGCTATCCGACGGTCTCTAAACCAATTTAATTATGTGATATCGAATTATAATTACGTGGTTAAAGGCAGGGGGTTACACTAGGCGCTTCACGCAATCATAAGAAATGAAGGAGTGACTTGCACCCGAGTCAAACAAAACTTGTAACAGATGGCCATTAAGAAGAATTTTACCTTGTATCAGCTCAGGAGATTTGCGGGCCTCCTCGTGGGACATAGCGAATACGCGACCCTGTGTCTTTGGTTTCTGATCTGGTCGTGGCTCTTGCATTCAGCAGCAGTATGCCCCACACGCTTACAATTAAAGCATATTATTTTGCTATCACAAGTTTTACCGTGATGTGGTTGGTTACAACGACGACAGATCCACTGTGTAAAAGAAGTTCTTTGCTGATCATGACTCCCAGTCTGGTAGGGCTTTTTACCACCTCCAGATGAAGATCCTTGCCCCTTTCGCTTATGTGAGGTAGCACCCTTACTGGGTTCATTACAATGACTAGTAGTTCTGGTAGAATACAGTTCTCTCAAATTATTCTCTGTAATCCTGCACTGCTCAATCGCCTTGTTGAACTTGGTAAATTTGTGGGTAGCTAGCCGATTCCTCAACTCCTGCCTCAGGCCATGAATGAGCATATCAGAACTCCATTCCTCATCATCCTTATGCAGGCCTCCTCGTGGGTCATAGTGAATACGCGACCCTGTGTCTTTGGTTTCTGATCTGGTCATGGCTCTTTACATTCAGCAGCAGTATGCCCCACACGCTTATAATTAAAGCATATTATTTTGCCATCACAAGTTTTACCGTGATGTGGTTGGTTACAACGACGACAGATCCACGGTGTAAAAGAAGTTCTTTCCTGATCACGACTCCCAGTCTGGTAGGGCTTTTTACCACCTCTAAATGAAGATCCTTATCCGTTTCGCTTCTGTGAGGTAGCACCCTTACTGGGTTCATTGCGATGACTAGTAGTTCTGGCAGGATACAATTCTCTCAAATTATTCTCTGTAATCCTGTACTGCTCAACCGCCTTGTTGAACTTAGTAAATTGGTGGGTAGCTAGCCGTTTCCTCAACTCCCGCCTTAGGCCACGAATGAGCATATTAGAACTCTATTCCTCATCATCCTTGTACCGAAGGTAGGAAGATTACCTTGAAAACCGAATAAAACGGGATAAATAATCATCAAAGCTCTTTGTGTCCCCTTGTCTGATATTCAAGAATTTCGTTTCCTTCTTGAGTCTCACCGATTTGGGAAAATACTTCTCGTTGAATTCTTGTTGAAACAATTCCCAAGTCAATGTCATCTTTTTGCTCTTCAAGGTTAGGGCGATATTCCCTCGAGCTTGTAAACTGCCAACCGTGGTTTCACCTCATTCGAGCACCCAAGAACCTCAAATATTTTCTCCAGCCTGTTCAACCAATCTTCGGCTACTTGAGGATCAAACCTCCCTCTGAACGCCGGAGGCAAATGCTTGTGAAATCTGGTAACCCAAAACTGAAGGTCCCTTTCCTCTCTAATCGGCACCCCATGTGATTCTTGATTCGGAATAGCGCGAGTTAGGGATTCTAGTGGTCGAGCTAATCCTTCAGCAGTATCTTCTTTATGAGTTCCTTCCTTGGTTTCCTCTTCAACTGATGGACCTTGATCTGCTTTATTCTTTCCTTTCTCCGCTTTGAGCTCTTCTCTTAGCTTAGTGATCATATCTCACTGATCTTTGATTAGACCCATTAATTCCTGTAAAGGATCTGGTGGGTTGTCATTGACGACCTCCACCTCTGGGTCTACACGCGGAATATTGGGGTGTCCTCTGGTTTTCTTCATTCTACAAACAACTTACACCATTAATTTAGCGGAGATAGTATGCACATATATTCACAAGACTCGTATATATATCCATATCAATATAACATACATGTACATACACAACAATGATTCATAGATGATCTTCTATCCCTACAACCAACTAAGGGATCTATCCTAGCAAAGTCTACCCTTGCCAGGAACTACAGCTCTGATACCAAAATGTAACCCACTGGCTTTAAACACATAATTATAATTCGATAATGTATAATTAAATCAGATTAGAGACCATTGAATGATTTAAAATCATTTTAAATTTCTGCCTTATAGTGGGATTTTCACAAAAATCTTTAAAAAATCTTTTTCCTATCCTTGTCTCAATTTCAATGTTCGAATATAATTACCTGTGCAGTTAATATACAATCATTCATATACGAGTGTATAACCAAATCCCTGGCAACTCCCGATTCTATACATATATAATCTAAGGGTTTATAAGTTTCCAGCAGAGGATTACACAACCAAAAAATCGAATCTAGAATTCACATCTCAAAATATATAGTAATCCCAAGTTCAAAATGGATAACCAACATCTTCAAATCAAATATATGCCCTGTCTGAAATATTAGTCATTGGAAAGAATGAGATTTGAGAGAATCCCAGTAGTAACAAATCACTCACACAATGCATAAACACAAAGCATGTACATAAATCACAAACAGCAACAGCAGCAGCAACTCAAAGATACATGGCTTTCACCACAAATGACAACACTTACAGCTGTATAAACAATACGACATCTCTCGCTGTAATCACAATAACGAAAGCTTACGCTGTAATCACCACCACGACAGCTTACGCTGTAATCATAATAACGACAGCTTGCGCTATAAACGACAGCTATCACTAGCTGTAACCACAGCAACATCAAAGATCATCACAAAAAAGTGATACAACACACACACAGTGCATTACACATAGTATAAGAGAGAGAGTCACTACCTGATCCTTTCCTGACGTTTCTTGGCACTACGGTCTCTCGAGGACGGCAAATATCATATCCTGTAAACCACACATCAGATTGACCCGAAATGGGTGGCATATGAAATAGGACTCACAACACGTAAAATTGGCACCAAGATCACATTGAAAGAAGCTCAAATGAAGGAGATATGATCTGTGGAAGAAGACAGTGAAATCACCATCACTTTTCAACACAGGTTCGGTATTTTGAGCATAACTCACAAACCACAATCGGATAGGTAATTGGCTCAAAGCGATTTCCATGGATAGGTAATTGGCTTAATTTGAACGTATATTCTAGGAGCTATGCCTTTTGGAAGTTGACGCTTGTGCAGACTAGCGAAATATACACTCTTTCGATCATAACTTGCAGAATATAAGGAGTTTAGAGCTGATTCTTTTTGCATTGGAATGCATATGGCAAGAGCTTTCTTATTATACATCATTAGAATCAAATAAACAAATTTTTTCTAAAGTGGCCCCACATCACCCACTAGTGCAAAAACTATCTCTCTGAAAAAGTTGTGCGAGTGATGTCCAGAAGCAGCTGAAACGTGAAGAAATTTGCAACACTCGAGCACTAGGATCCATGATCGAGCATTAGACCATTTTTCACTCGAGCACAAGCAAGTTTTGACAAGAAAGTATTAACCCGAGAATAAGCTTGTACGTGAAAGCAAGAAGCGTACTCGAGCATGAATGTTTGTGCTCGAGTGATGTCGAGATTTTACTCGAGCAGATGCGAGTGAAGAGCAGCGAGTGTTTGCCTGAGAGGAAACTAGAACGTGAAAATATCAATTGCACTCGACTGAGCCATATTGCACTCGAGTGAGGTTCTGACAGAAGCAACGTAGAAGCTCAGATTCTCATGGCCATCAATCCAAACTTGGTTAAATGTTATACAATCATTATGTTTTCACTTGTTATTGTTCCTAAACATTAACTAACATATATTTCAAGTGTAAAATAGGAGATCAAACATTTGGATTGCAACTTCAAGAATGGAGGTGACGTATGGCAAATATCTTCAATGTGATGAGTCACAGAAGCCAGAAATTCATCTTTTAACCAATGATCCAACATACCCATGACTAATACTGTTAGATCTCATGTTTTGATGATAACAAAAGAATGGTTTGAAAAGGAAATGTTTAAATATCAGGCTTGAACTAAGTAATGACAGGAATAAGGTTTACTTGAGGAAAGCATGGAAGTAGTGAAGATTGGCCAAGAGAAAATGCTAAGGAACTTAAGTTGAAGTGCATTTTCTAAGGCATTACTCGAGGCGCTACTCGAGTAATGACCCAAAACTTGAAGTAAATAGGCAAAACTTCCAGTGACCTGCCACCATTACTCGAGGCGCTACTCGAGTAACCAGGTAAAACTTCAAGGTTGCTCTCGGCCTGCCAATGTTACTCGAGGCGCTACTCGAGTAACCATGTGAAAACTTTCAGTGACCTTCAAGTGAGCAGAATGTTACTCGAGGAGCTACTCGAGTAACCATATGTACCTCTCGGCAGTTTGTACCACTGCTAATGTTACTCGAGGAGCTACTCGAGTAACCAGGTCAGAAACTTCCAGTCAGCCTTCAAGTTTTCCATGATACTCGAGGAGCTACTCGAGTAACCGTGTATTTGAAAATGTGTAACTCTCGGCACTTTGTACCACTGCCAATGTTACTCAAGGAGGTACCCGAGTAACAGCCTGAGTGGATTCCTCGAGTATGTACCCCAGTAAGCACAAATATTTTCAAAGGAAACTTCCAGTCATGACCAGGGTAAGTTATGTACAAATGTCTCAGTTACTCGAGGTGCTACCCGAGTAACTTATGCAAGATTGAGTGCTTTACTCGAGGAGCTACTCGAGTAATGAGGTAAGTGCTCTCGGCATTTTGATCCTGCCAACATTATTGGAGTAGAGCATCGAGTAATCAAAAGTTTTTCAAAGGATTACTCGAGGTGTTACCCGAGTAACTCATAAAGTTGTGAGTGCATTACTCGAGTAGCTACCCGAGTAAATAACTATTCCAAAGGTTTGAAATTTAGTTTACTCCATGCACTACCCGAGTAATCTTATACTTGTTCATTAACTTGCAGTTGGTAAATGATTTCCCGATGTTACTCGAGGAGCTACTCGAGTAAACTTCAAAGGTTACTCGAGGAGCTACTCGAGTAAGCATACCCAGAAATTTAGAAATCATTCAAACGTTCATTGATTTGTTTCCTATATGATTAACCTTTCATTGTATTAGTATTCTTAGTCTATTTACAGATAAACAATGAAGGAATCACTTCAAGAGATGAAAGTCAAATCAAACGTTCAAATGCCAACCACCGCCAACGGATATTTTTCAAAAAACTTGAAAAGTCAACAGTGGCTGCGCACTCACCAACGGACGAAAGGAAAACGTTCCAACGGTCATCACCATCATATCTATATATATGGGAACCTTCAAACAGAGAAGAACAACCAAGCATCCACACAAACAATTCATTAAGTTCATTGCTCTGTTTTCACGTTGAAATTGTATTCATATGCTTCAGTGATTATCATTTACTCTTTGTGAGAGATATTTCATTCAAACTCAATATTTTATTATTGAGATAACTTAAGGTTGTGGAACCTTGAATTGGGATTGGATTACAACCTGTAAGGGGGAGCGAGTGTCCAGGTGTGAAGGAACTTGCTTGTACTGTGGTGCCAAGAACCCACTGAATCTTGGAAGTTATAGTGAAACTCTCAGAGAAGCTCTGAGGACTGGACGTAGGTCAAAGTGGTTGTGATCGAACCAGTATAACTCCCGGTGTACACTTCGGTGATATTTCTCCTTACTCATTACTGTTTTAATTCTTTTGTCAAAATTTTATATTTTCGAAAGAAATTTCAGTATCACCCAATTCACCCCCCCTCTTGGGTGAAACGCTTGATCTTACATTTGGTATCAGAGCGTAGGTCTTCTTGTTAAGGTATAACAACCTAAGAAGGATCCAATGGCAAGCATGGGTGAAGGAATTCTTCCCGACGGAGTATCCATCACTAGACCTCCCGGTTTTAATGGAGAACACTTTTCTTTCTGGAAAGCTAAATTCAGAGTGTTCGTGATGGCTACTGAATATGGGCTATGGGATGTGATCGAGAGTGGAAACTATCAACCTACAAAGACTGTAGATTCTCAGAAAATTCCAAAGACGCCAGCGGAATATGATGAGAATGACAAGAAACTTATCACTCTCAATAGCAAGGCAATTCTGATGTTACAAAGCTCCTTGAGTCAAAATGAATACTTCAGAATCTGCACACTCCCAACAGCAAAGGAAATGTGGGAAGCTCTGGAAATAGCTCATGAAGGAACTTCGGGAATAAAGGAGAATCGAATCAACACCTTGATCACAGAATTCGATCTACTTCGAATGAAATCAGGTGAGTCAATTTCTGAATTCGAACTTAGGTATACTCATCTTGTTAATCAACTTGCAGCACTTGGAAAAGTATATGATCAAAATATCCAAGTACGAAAGATTTTGAATATTCTTTCTAAAGAGTGGGAGGCCAAAGTCACTGCGATAGAAGAGGCAAAAGGAGAATCAATGAGATCAGTTGCTTCTCTATTTGGAAGCCTTTCTGAATATGAAAGCAAGTTAAAGTTCAAACGGGAACTAGACGACATCAGTGACAAAAGAAAGAAAGGTCTAGCTCTAAAAGCAAAAGAAGAAAATCAAGATGAAGTTGAGGAGTTTGATGATGATGAAATGGGCTTAATCATAAAACGATTCAGAAAGTTCTACAAGAAAGGTCAAGGCTACAAACACTTTCAAAAAGGAGGAACTAGCAACAAAGACCATATCATTTGTTATGAATGTGGTAAACCAGGACATATCAAATCAGAATGTCCAGAGCTCAATCAAAAGAGCAAAGAAAAGAGAAAAGGCAAATTCTTTAACAAAAAGAAGGCCTTTGTATCTGCTATATGGGGAGATAGTTCCTCAGACGAAGAAAGTGATGAGGAAGAAGTAGCCAACATATGTCTTGTTGCTCAAGAAGAGACAGAAGAAGAGGTAAATGATTCTGACCCTACCTATGATGAATTATTATCTGAATATAATGCTTTACATTCTGAATTCATCAAAGTAGTTAAAGAACTAATTGTTTTCAAAAAGAAAAACAAAGCTCTTGAAATTGAACTTAAAGAAAGTTCAGAAAAGAATTGGGAAAATTGTTCTTTTTTGAAAGAGAAAAACAATGATCTCACAAAAACTCTTGAAAAGTTTACCAAAGGAAGTGAGATGCTAAGTGTGATTTTAAAAGAACAACGATTTGTAAATGACCGATCTGGTATTGGATATGATCCAAAATCAGATAAAAGGAAAGGTAGAAAGAAAGCAGGAGGTAAGTCATATTTGAATTATTTCCAGCATTCTGTACATATATCAAATCCTTTTGCTTTTTGTAATTACTGTAATAGAAAAGGTCATTATACCTCCTCATGCATTCATAAAAAGAAAGGAAACATAGGAACCTACAAATGGGTACCTAAAGGCACATATATTCAGAAAATCATTTATACTAACCCAAAAGGACCCAAAAAGAAGTGGGTACCTAAAAACTTAGTCATTTGATTGCAGGTATGTCTTAAAGCATCCAAAAATAACAAATGGTTCATAGACAGTGGATGCTCTAGACATATGACCGGAGATTTCGAAAGTTTTACCACATTACAACCTAAGGAAGGTGGAAAGGTAAAATTTGGAGGAAATCAATCCGGAAAAATAGCAGGAATTGGTGAAATCAAAAATGACAAAGGCATACAAATCAAAGATGTATATTACGTTGGAGGCTTGTGTCATAATTTGCTGAGCGTAAGTCAAAGTGCAGATAAAGACAACTGGATAATATTTGATTCAGAGGAATGTCTAATTATCAACAAGAATGACTTACAGCTTGATAAGAAAAATATCAAGGCTAAGCTCAGAGCAAAAAGGGAAGGTAACTGCTATACTCTAGATATTAGTAGAAATGAATCTGAAAATTGTTTTCTGAGTAATACCGATGAAAGTTGGTTATGGCATAAGAGATTGGCTCATGTCAATATGCATCAACTAGGTAAACTACTCAAAAAGGATTTAGTTCTTGGATTACCCAAAGTAAATTTCAAAAACGATTTGATTTGTGACGCATGTCAAAAGGGTAAACAAACTAAATCATCTTTCAAATTGAAAAATGAGATTTCAACAAATAGACCATTACAATTATTGCATATGGATTTAGTTGGTCCAGCAAGAGTAAAGAGTCTTGGTGGCAACTTGTATTCATTGGTCATTGTTGATGATTTTTCTAGATTTACATGGGTTATTTTTCTTTCATCAAAAGATGAAACCTTTGAAGAATTTATTGTTTTTGCCAAGAAAGTGCAAAATGAGAAAGGTATGTCTATTGCAGGTATTAGGACTGATCATGGTGGAGAATTTGAAAATCAAGCCTTTGAAGAATATTGTGATACTAATGGCATTGATCACAACTTCTCTGCTCCAAGGACGCCTCAACAAAATGGAGTTGTGGAACGCAAGAATAGAGTACTTACTGAAATGGCTAGAACAATGTTAAATGAAAAGAACATGTCTCAAGTTTTCTGGGCTGATGCTATGAGTACAGCATGCTATATTTCAAATAGAGCCTACATCAGAACGAAACTTGGAAAGACACCATATGAGCTATACAAAGGAAGGAAGCCAAACATTGGTCATCTACACATCTTCGGTTGTAAGTGTTTCATTCATAATAATGGTAAAGATAACTTAGGAAAATTTGATTCTAAAACTGATGAAGGAATTTTCTTAGGATATTCTAACCGAAGTAAAGCATATAGAATTTTCAATAAAAGAACTTGTGTTGTTGAAGAATCAATTCATGTTGTATTTGATGAATTTGAAACCTCTGACAAAACCATTGATGAAGAACAGGAAGTTGTTTTAAATCAAGAAAATGGTCAATCTATCTCTAAGTCTCTTATTCCAGAGGTTGATGAAACTAAGGATGAAGAGCAATCCCTAGGTCAACCTAAAGCCTGGAAATACAATAGAAGTCATCCCTTAGATCAAGTCATAGGAGATGTGAATGAAGGGATCAAAACCAGAAATAGAGTTTTCAATGAAGTAAGTTTTTCTGCATTTATTTCTGAGATTGAACCTTCTAACATTGATGAAGCCCTATCAGACAATGATTGGGTCATAGCAATGCAAGAAGAATTAAATCAATTTGAAAGGAATCAAGTCTGGGATTTGGTGCCCCGACCCAAAGATCATACGATCATTGGTACTAAATGGGTATTCAAAAACAAACTTGATGAATCTGCAATTATTGTCAGAAACAAGGCAAGATTGGTGGCCAAAGGCTATAATCAGGAAGAAGGAATTGATTATGAGGAAACGTATGCTCCAGTGGCTAGATTGGAAGCTATACGTGTACTCTTAGCCTTTGCATGCATCAAAGGATTCAAACTCTATCAAATGGATGTTAAGAGTGCCTTTCTAAATGGTTACATCATGGAAGAAGTGTATGTGGAACAACCTCCTGGTTTTGAAGATATCACTAAACCGGACCATGTTTTCAAACTTAAAAAGGCTTTGTATGGTTTAAAACAAGCTCCTAGAGCCTGGTATGAAAGGCTTAGTAAGTTTCTCATCGATCAAGGTTTTGTACGAGGAAAAGTTGATACAACATTATTTATAAATCGAAAACGTGATGATATTTTAATTGTACAAATATATGTTGATGATATTGTTTTCGGTGCTACTAATGAATCTCTGTGTAAGGAATTTTCTGAGATTATGCAGGGAGAGTTTGAGATGTCAATGATGGGAGAATTGAATTTCTTTCTTGGTTTGCAAATCAAACAAAGAAAGAATGGGATCTTCATATCTCAAACAAAGTATTTAAAAGAGCTATTGAAGAAGTATGGAATGGATGAAGCAAATGGCTCAGATACGCCTATGAGCTCAACAACGTTGCTTGATGCTGATGTCAAAGGGAAAGACTACAATATCACAAAATATAGAGGAATGATTGGATCATTACTCTATCTCACAGCAAGTAGACCAGACATCCAATTTAGTGTTGGCATATGTGCAAGATATCAATCGGCACCAAAGGAATCACATGCTGAAACTGTCAAACGAATCTTTAGATACCTTGCTGACACACCAGAATTGGGTCTGTGGTATCCCAAAGGAAGAAGTGAGTATCTAATTGCATATTCGGACTCTGATCATGGAGGATATAAGACAGACAGAAAGAGCACCAGTGGACAAGGACAATTCCTTAGAGGATCTCTTGTCTCGTGGTTCAGCAAGAAACAAAATACAGTGTCTCTTTCGTCAACGGAAGCCGAATATGTTGCAGTCTCAAGTTGTTGTGCACAAGTGATATGGTTAAAACAACAACTACAAGATCTTGGTATTTATCTCAAAGAGATACCAATCTATTGTGACAACACTAGTACGATAAGCTTGGCAAAGAATCCAGTTCAACACTCTAGAACCAAGCATATCGATGTCAGACATCACTTCATCAGAGATCATGTCCAAAAGAAAGATGTGAAAGTGATATTCATTCCTACTCATCTTCAATTAGCCGATATCTTCACAAAACCCCTTGCAAAAGATCAATTTCTATATATTAGAAGAGAATTGGGAATGGTAAATCCCAATGAGTTATAAGGAATTTCAACATTTCATAATATTAGATGAAGTCATTTAATAATGTTTTGATGATTACTAACTTAAGCATCGGAGTATGTAGAAATGTGTTTTGCAGGAAGAAAGAAACTCTGTTTTGGGAAACGAAAACAGAGGTAATCAGAGGACACCATTACTGGAGTACCAACTTGAAGTAATGGGTGACAGAAAAGATTTACCCGAGGAGTAACTTGAGGTAATGTAGCAGTTTACTCGAGTATGTACTCGAGTAATGGCCCCCCAAAACTGGAAGTAATGGATCGAGTAACATGAAATTTAAATCTAACGGTTCAGTTTTGAGGAAATGAAAAGTCAGAAGTTCAAAAGACAGGTTACCCGAGGCAAGCCTCGAGTAAACTTGAAGATTACTCGAGTAAGACCTCGAGTAAAGTCGGAGTCCAGATTCTCAAATTGATAAGGAATGATGAAAATCTGATCAACATGAGTTATAAATGATCGAGGGAATTTTCATGGATAAT
Organism: Inga oerstediana; assembly: GCA_963210345.1. Lineage (NCBI taxonomy): Eukaryota > Viridiplantae > Streptophyta > Magnoliopsida > Fabales > Fabaceae > Inga > Inga oerstediana. Next base: position 46,699,027 of record OY723403.1, read on the forward strand.
TACTATATTATTCATGCCAGGTACGCAATTTAAATGAATTATTTTTGAATTTTTCTGTATGATCACCCGAGGAAGGCCTCGAGTAACTTTGAATATTACTCGAGTAAGGCCTCGAGTAAAGTCGGGATTTAGGTCTTTATCTTGCGCAAACTTGGTCATTTCCACAAAATCTCCTCGAGTAAATCACTATACACCCTTTCAAAAACTTTTCCCAATCGATTCCTTGCCTTATTTCCGTCAAAACCCAACTGGTTTCAAGTCCAAAAACTTCCTATTTTGTTCAAAATCCCTCTGACCTAAACTTGCGACAGTTACCTTATTTTTTTTTAAAATCTCAGTTTCTCAATTCTTCAGGAAGATGAGAACCAAAAATATTACTCCCTTAGATTCCTCTGAATCCGAGCAACATTCTGATCCTCCTTCATCTCATCCCAAGGGAAAAAGAAGAAAATTGACCCCAAGATCAAAAGCCAAAATCCCTCTTCAACCTCAAGCTCAACCAAAGGCCAAAGGGGTGGTAATCAAAGAGCCTATTGTGACTAGGGCTCAGTCTAAAAAGAGCACATCCACTGGAAGAAGCAAAGGTGTCAAAACTCCCTCACCTTCACACTCAGACTCATCCACACCCTCTTTTACTCCAAAAATTCCCAAAAAGCCAAAATATGACAAAAATGTGGCTAAGGCAATGGCTGGGATCATTGACCAATTGGAGAAGGGTCAATCATCAAAGAAATCCAAGATTCCAGAGGCAGAGATCACTACCCCTCCCAAAGGATTCAATGTGGGGAAATTGGTGGAGTCCCCAAAGTATCTGACACAGTTCTCCAGAAGGAAAGTGTGTAAAACACACTACGTTGATCTGAAGCTTCTTCAAGAGGTAGTGAAGTTTGACCTTAGTTCTTATCTTAATCCATTTATGTCTTGGTTGTCTGTGAGATTGCCTTTTTGCACAAAGGTAATCACCCATTTTTACTGTAACCTAGAAATCACTGATGAGCCTGACCGAACCTCAGTTGAGGAAGAAATGACTACCACAGTGAGAGGACAGAAAATCCTTATATCTCCCTCTAGGATCAATTTATGGTTAGGAATTGAGAATCCCCCGGATGATATCTATTCTGAGCTTGAGCCAAACCAAATATTCACTATCCTTAAGCCCGGTGAGTTAGTTGGCCCCTTAAACTTTAAACCGAGTGATATGTGTGATCATCACAGGGTCCTATGGTACATCTACTCTAGGTCCCTAGTAAACAAAGCCAACAACTATACCCACTTTTCGGATAGGGACTATAGATGGTTTGCTTCACTCCTCTTGAAAGAAGAAAAGGATCTGGGAGAGTATATATTCTCAGAGATGAAGAGGTATAAGGTGGATGGGAAAGGGACTACTCCAATGCCATATCCCCAAATTGTGTCTCTTATCCTAAAAGAGAACAAAATATGGTACTTGGATAGCAAAGAGCCAATTGAGAGGTTGTCTCCGGTCGGAAGGAACCAGATTGGTAAACTAAACATAGACATTCCTCTCAAAGGCCCACTGGAGTCTGGGTCCAAGAAGAAGAGAAAGGCTACTGAGGCTGAAACCAGTAGAATGGATGACACTCAGTCATCGGCTCCAGCTGCTACCACATCCTCACCATCTTTCCTGAATGCCACTCTCCAGCACTTCATGGAGAACATCCTCAGAGGCTTCCATGTGGACATAGCCAATACTAATGCTGAATTGATTACAAATACCAACTTCAAGATGGGAGAACTGGTTGAGAAAATTGACAAAAGGCATGAGGAGTTGGTTGAGAGAATGGATAGGAAACATGAGGAGTTGCTTGAAGAGCAACGTGCCCAGGGAGAGACCTTGAGACTGATACTGGCACGCTTGGACTCATTGGGTCCCGGACCTTCTGCCGGTCCATCCTCATCTGCACCACCACCTCCAGAGAACCCTCCTACTGATATTCCTATTCCAGAGGCTGAACCCTTTACCCCTTTAGTTTCTGATCCACTTGAGCCCCAAGGAAAAGATATCTTATTCACAGTGGATGATCCTGAAACCCATGAGACTACACATATTACCATTGATGATTCACCTCAGAAGCCACAGCCAGAGACTACTCCTAAACCTATCCCCTCTCCTACCCAAACAGAGGAAGTATCATCTTCTTTCTCCTCTGAACATCTCACTCCTGTGTTAGACACTCCTCCAGAGGCTGAGACCACTATGGTTGTATTTCAACCTTCTCCTTTCCTGCCTAGAGATGACATCCATATCCCACCTCTTAATCTTCCTGAACCAGAATCATCCAGTTCCTTTGATTCATCTAGTTCAGATGGTGGATTGGTCCTTCCTGTAAAGCCCATCTCTATGGTGAAGCCTTCTAACCCTCCTCTTGAATGATGAAGCCAAAAAGGGGGAGAAGAACTTGAGAGAGATTTTGTGGATTTGTCTTTGATTTTCATGGGTATATGGGTGTACATGGGACTTTAGGGAGCTTTTTGAAATTGAGTATGAACTTATTTTGTAATTTGAAATTTTAGTTCAATACAAGTATGTTTAAATTATGACTTCATTTGTTTTCATTTAAGTTTGTGATAATTGTTTGGACTAATGAAGTTGTTATATATGCAAGGTTTATTCAACTTAATAAGAAATAATTAATTAAGAAATCAATTTGAAAAATCATGGTTCAAAATCACACCAAGTTTTGTCATCATCAAAAAGGGGGAGAATGTTAGATCTCATGTTTTGATGATAACAAAAGAATGGTTTGAAAAGGAAATGTTTAAATATCAGGCTTGAACTAAGTAATGACAGGAATAAGGTTTACTTGAGGAAAGCATGGAAGTAGTGAAGATTGGCCAAGAGAAAATGCTAAGGAACTTAAGTTGAAGTGCATTTTCTAAGGCATTACTCGAGGCGCTACTCGAGTAATGACCCAAAACTTGAAGTAAATAGGCAAAACTTCCAGTGACCTGCCACCATTACTCGAGGCGCTACTCGAGTAACCAGGTAAAACTTCAAGGTTGCTCTCGGCCTGCCAATGTTACTCGAGGCGCTACTCGAGTAACCATGTGAAAACTTTCAGTGACCTTCAAGTGAGCAGAATGTTACTCGAGGAGCTACTCGAGTAACCATATGTACCTCTCGGCAGTTTGTACCACTGCTAATGTTACTCGAGGAGCTACTCGAGTAACCAGGTCAGAAACTTCCAGTCAGCCTTCAAGTTTTCCATGATACTCGAGGAGCTACTCGAGTAACCGTGTATTTGAAAATGTGTAACTCTCGGCACTTTGTACCACTGCCAATGTTACTCGAGGAGGTACCCGAGTAACAGCCTGAGTGGATTCCTCGAGTATGTACCCCAGTAAGCACAAATATTTTCAAAGGAAACTTCCAGTCATGACCAGGGTAAGTTATGTACAAATGTCTCAGTTACTCGAGGTGCTACCCGAGTAACTTATGCAAGATTGAGTGCTTTACTCGAGGAGCTACTCGAGTAATGAGGTAAGTGCTCTCGGCATTTTGATCCTGCCAACATTATTGGAGTAGAGCATCGAGTAATCAAAAGTTTTTCAAAGGATTACTCGAGGTGTTACCCGAGTAACTCATAAAGTTGTGAGTGCATTACTCGAGTAGCTACCCGAGTAAATAACTATTCCAAAGGTTTGAAATTTAGTTTACTCCATGCACTACCCGAGTAATCTTATACTTGTTCATTAACTTGCAGTTGGTAAATGATTTCCCGATGTTACTCGAGGAGCTACTCGAGTAAACTTCAAAGGTTACTCGAGGAGCTACTCGAGTAAGCATACCCAGAAATTTAGAAATCATTCAAACGTTCATTGATTTGTTTCCTATATGATTAACCTTTCATTGTATTAGTATTCTTAGTCTATTTACAGATAAACAATGAAGGAATCACTTCAAGAGATGAAAGTCAAATCAAACGTTCAAATGCCAACCACCGCCAACGGATATTTTTCAAAAAACTTGAAAAGTCAACAGTGGCTGCGCACTCACCAACGGACGAAAGGAAAACGTTCCAACGGTCATCACCATCATATCTATATATATGGGAACCTTCAAACAGAGAAGAACAACCAAGCATCCACACAAACAATTCATTAAGTTCATTGCTCTGTTTTCACGTTGAAATTGTATTCATATGCTTCAGTGATTATCATTTACTCTTTGTGAGAGATATTTCATTCAAACTCAATATTTGTTATTGAGATAACTTAAGGTTGTGGAACCTTGAGTTGGGATTGGATTACAACCTGTAAGGGGGAGCGAGTGTCCAGGTGTGAAGGAACTTGCTTGTACTGTGGTGCCAAGAACCCACTGAATCTTGGAAGTTATAGTGAAACTCTCAGAGAAGCTCTGAGGACTGGACGTAGGTCAAAGTGGTTGTGATCGAACCAGTATAACTCCCGGTGTACACTTCGGTGATATTTCTCCTTACTCATTACTGTTTTAATTCTTTTGTCAAAATTTTATATTTTCGAAAGAAATTTCAGTATCACCCAATTCACCCCCCCTCTTGGGTGAAACGCTTGATCTTACAAATACTTCATCATATTAGTGATTAAGCATTTTACAGTGTAAAACAGAAAATTTAACGGTGAGCTTACAAATTCAAATGAAAGAGTCAAGTGTGGCGGGCGACATCATTACACACCGAGCATCAGCTACCTACCACGACAAAAGTTTGACCCACCATAAGAGATTGTCTGGAAACTCAAACGTATTCATCCCACTCCACAACGTGATGTACAGCTCATAATGAGACATGCCGCTCCTCAACGTGACGATCTGCTTTGCAACAGAAATTTCATAGTGGCTCATTTTTCAAATATGCTCAATGGTAAATTCTTATAGAACTCTAGTCATTTGGATCAATGAGTATGTGCTTCATCCATAAATTCTTATACTCATATTGTTGCTCAAAATGCATTACCATTTGTCTTCATCCATTTTGAGTTACTAGAGCCTTCTATTCAAATTTTTGAGTTGAATATCCCTATTCTTTAAGACACATCTCTAAGAGTCAAGTTTATCTCTTGATCAATAGCAAAGTCATTGTGTTTATATCATCCTTGAAGCTAAGCTTTTTGGCTAATTCATTTTTCATATGACTTTTGTTCTTGGGAAAATTCTCCAACATGTTAACTCTTATAATTAACATGTTATCTTTGTTGAACTCCTTAGTGAAGCTTTCTGATATATATTTTATAACTGTTGACTTCCATTGTTTTTGGCATAAGCATTGGTATTTAACAAGCTTCATAAATGAGTTTTCATGCATTCAAAATCTTAATGTCATAATGCATATTTATGATTCGAAAGAACATTTGAGATTTTGAAACAATTTGCATATCGCATTATCATTCTTGAAAATTTGGTTTCATTCATAAAAGTTGGTCATTATGGATAGATTCTCTACTCTCTTTGATCCAACTTACATGGATTGCACGAAAATCTTATCAATGACATATCTTTTAAAATGTATTTACAAATTGTCATTGATCTTTGAAATCTTCATTCTTGGTATTATTTGTTCATTACTCTTTATTATTCAATTGCTTGAATTTATTTAATTAGGTAAAGAATTATATTTTGATCTTTGTTGGCTTATGATACTCTTTGCTGAAATTTCATATGATTAATTGCATAAGAGCATAAGAGTTTCTATGTCTAATATTGTACGGACCCAAAAGAAGATGGGTACCAGAGAGCATATGTTTATACTTTTACAGGAGTTGATCAAGATACTTTCATTTTGAATACAAAGGTCAGAGGCTAACAGAAAAGGCATGACTGATAGTATTGCAATGTGAGTTAAAGCAAAATATGTGATATTACTCAAATGACATCCCATCACTAGCAAATAACTAGCTAGTGTAACAATCAGAGAAAGAGAAAGAGAAGGAAGATCTCTTAGTGGACCCAGTGGAGATTATTTCAAAGCAGCACAGAGCCAAGAATAAGTTTATCCAATATGAATCTTTGTTGCCTACCCACCTTCCTTATCGTTTCAAGGTGATCAGACATTTTCACTATGATATGGAGCCAACAGAGATGTTCAAAGGAAGATGCTAAGATGCACAGAATCATTAAGCTTGATGAGCCTATGAGGATTCTTAACTACTATCCTAGCTCTATGTCTAATCTTCACTGGATTATCTGCTATACCTATACTAGAGCTATGGTGAACCAGGCCAATAACTTTACTTACTTTATCGAGAAGAATTACCACATAATGGCCTATATTATAAGCAAGGAGGAGAGAAATACTGGAAAGATCATGTTCGTCAAAGAACAAGAGGTCTATATTACCTCTACAAGACTTACTCCAAGTAAATCTAAAACTCATTCCAAGTTAACACAAGTGGCATAGAGGATGAGAGCTAAGACTTCAAGAATAAATGAGAGACAACACTTTGCTAAAGTTGGTCTCCCTGATCCTTCATTCTTTGGTCCATTTGTCTAAGGCTTTCTGAGATAGGAGCTTCAATAATCACACAGAGCTTGCTACAAACATGCTGAGTTTATCACTTCTGTGATTGGCAAGATTAGACAACTCTGTGACTTGATCAACTAGAATCCCAAGGCCTTATTCTGAGCTCATCTTGGTATCCTAAAGTGCTCACAGAAGACGACACTTCAGAATCCCTCAGTACCAGTCACATCATCCAATATTTACTAGGACAAGAAGCATCAATGGACTACAGAGGATTATAACTCGAGTGATTACGATATTACTCAAGTGAGGTATTGTATTCTCGCTTAATTCAAAATCCTTGAGTTGTATCACTTGAGTATACAATCGAGTAATGATTGAGTAGAATAACTCAAGGAACCACTCAGTTGATATTGGGTTGTATCTCTTAAAATCTCTTATTAGCAATTGCCATTTAATTTCTCTCGAAATCTTTCAAAATCATTTTCTCTATAAATTTTCCAATGGTTTCTCAAATCCAGGAGAGTTATTAACTGTTTTCCTAATGAAAATGTTTAAAACCATGCATCAATTAAGGGGGAGCTTCACATTCACATGTGTTTTATATGTTGAAAGCTCATCTCCTATTTGAAAGAAAATCCTTTTAATATACTCATCTATGTTCATCATGTCTTGATCAGTTTTGATGATGAGTTATTCTTACATTGTTTTTTTCATGATCTTAATTTTAATATATCATATGGAAAGGAATAGTTTGTTACTTGATTGAACTAACAATTCTCTTTGCAAAGAAAGATTAAATTTATGACAGGAGAATTTGTTCTGTGCAATAGCATTCCTCAACATACTACAAGAAGACTCTATCAACCTTGAGGATGTTTTTAACACTCAATCAAGGAATATATATTGGATACAACATTCAAAGCAATATAACTGAGCATTGAACATGCTAAACAGAAGCTCAACTCAATTAGAGAATCCTGGCAACAACATGAATATATATTGAGTTGCATAACAGAAGTGTGGTGTACATCATCATGAACTAGCATTGCCAAAGGATAAAGCAACGGACTTCATGGAGCGCTTCATCATTTTTCCAAATCTACATAAGCATTTCTAAACCTTCACTCTTTACATTTCAAGAATACGTTTCATAATTTCATTTATCTTGATTATAGAAGTTTTCTTGAAAACCTCTCCAAATCTTTTTTAGTTCCCTCTCATTAAAAATGAAAGTACTTTCACATAGGGGGAGTGTAAATTATTTTCTTGGTACATTCATTTTGATTAAAGTAATTTCTACTCTATTTACTTCTTCACAAGCCTTACTTCTTTATATATTTCAAACTTTTTGCTGATGTCAAATAGGGGGTGAAAAATGTAAGAAAAATATGTATGTTGCACGTATGTATATTGCATTATATATGTATGTTGCACTTCATTCAGACATATTTTTCTTAAAGGATTTGTCATCATCAAAAATGGGGAGAATGTTAGATATGATTAGTTTTGATGATGTCAAATATAGATGTGAAGTGATAAGAGAAAAAAGTTTATATAATGTATTTCTTTGACTAACTACTATATTTAATGTTACATATTTTGTAGATTAGTCAAGCAAAGAATGAAGAAGATTGAATTAATGAAAATGTTAGATAAGATTAGTTTTGATGATGTCAAATATAGATGTGAAGTGATAAGAGCAAAAAGTTTATATAATGTATTTCTTTGACTAACTACTATATTTAATGTTACATATTTTGTAGATTAGTCAAGCAAAGAATGAAGAAGATTGAATTAATGAAAATGAACAAGAGGAAGAAGAAGAAAGAAATTGAAGATAGTCAAGAAGATGCTTACTTGGGTTATGGAGAATGATTATCAAAAGTAAAATCAAAAAGAAAGATATTGAAGAATGAAGAACTTGGAAGATCTATAAAGAATATCAAGATTCAAGTTGTTAGAAGTGATACTGGAGGTTTCTATGATGATACCGGAGGTTTCTATGATCAAATAATGGTTGGAATAGGTTAATACGAAGCTAAGATGACTTATATGTGAGTTATGGCACTTCTAGGGGAGTTATGCTCGAGCACAGAGCTCAATACTCAAGCACGGGATGAACTCACTCGAGCACGGATGAACTCACTCGAGCACGGGGTGAATACTATGTTCTACTCTGTTTTACGTTCAGTCTGACAGAGGTCTGGTATTTTGATCATATCTCTTAAACCACACATCAGATTGACCCGAAACTAGTGGCATATGAAAGAGGACTCACAACACGTAAAATTGGCACCAAGATCACATTGAAAGCAGCTCAAATGAAAGAGATATGATCTGTGAAAGAAGAGAGTGAAATCACCGTCTTGTTTCAACACAGGTTCGGTATTTGAGCATAACTCACAAACCACATATTGGATTGAGACGAGACTAGTGCCAAATTAAACTAGACTCAAAGAGATTTCCATGGATAGGTAATTTGGCTAATTTGAACGTATATTCTAGGAGCTATGCCTTCTGGAAGTTGATGCTTGTGCAGACTAGCGAAATATACACTCTTTCGATCATAACTTGCAGAATACAAGGAGTTTGGAGCTGATTCTTTTTGCATTAGAATGCATATGGCAAGAGCTTTCTTATGATACATCATTAGAATCAAATAAAATTTTTTTTTCTAAAGTGGCCCCACATCACCCGCGAGTGCAAAAACTATCTCTCTGAAAAAGTTGTGCGAGTGATGTCCAGAAGCAGCTGAAACGTGAAGAAATTTGCAACACTCGAGCACTAGGATCCATGCTCGAGCAGTAGACCATTTTTCACTCGAGCACATGCAAGTTTTGACAAGAAAGTATTAACCCGAAAAGAAGCTTGTACGTGAAAGCAAGAAGCGTACTCGAGCATGAATGGTTGTGCTTGAGTGATGTCAAGATTTCACTTGAGCATATGCGAGTGAAGAGCAGCGAGTGTTTGCCTGAGAGGAAACTAGAACGTGAAAATATCAACTGTACTCGAGTGAGCCATATTGCACTCGAGTGAGGTTCTGACAGAAGCAACGTAGAAGCTCAGATTCTCATGGCCATCAATCCAAACTTGGTTAAATGTTATACAATCATTATGTTTTCACTTGTTATTGTTCCTAAACATTAACTAACATATATTTCAAGTGTAATCAAATATTTGGATTGCATCTTCAAGAATGGAGGTCACGTATGGCAAATATCTTCAACATGATGAGTCACAGAAGCCAGAAATTCATCTTTTGACCAATGATCCAACATACCCAAGAATAATACTTCATCATATTAGTGATTAAGCATTTTACAGTGTGAAACAGGAAATTTAATGGTGAGCTTACAGATTCAAATGAAAGAGTCAAGTGTGGCGGGCAGCATCATTACACACCGAGTATCAGCTACCTACCACGACAAAAGTTTGACCCACCATAAGAGATTGTCTGGAAACTCAAACGTATTCATCCCACTCCACAACGTGATGTACAGCTCATAATAAGACATGCCGCTCCTCAACATGATGATCTCCTTTGCAACGGAAATTTCATAGTGGCTCATTTTTCAAATATGCTCAGCGGTAAAAATGACTCCACACTTGGGGCTTAGGATGAGGTTTCTTAGCTGGAGTTCTCTTTTAGGTTTTGGGTTTAGGAGGAGGTATAGGTGAAAAAGACATTCTAGGAGATAAAGGTGTTGGTACCAGAGTTGCAGAGGCACTAGCAGCAGAATGAGTGGGAGAGGGTGAATGAGATCTTTGGGCAATAACAGGAATCTTAGTTTTGGCCATTTAGAAACAAAATGAGACTGACAAGAATCACAGATTTACTGAAGATGAGTGTAAGAGACTTTCAGAAAGTTAGGGCTCCGAATGAGAAATATTGAGGTTAAATCTCACCTTTTAAAGAAGATTGAAGACTTGTAAAGGTGATTTTAGGCAAAAGGAGACGTTTGATCAATAGGTAACGATTACAGGTGAAGAGATACGACCTTCGAGTGATGAGACACTTCGAGTGAGAGCAGAAAGTACGATGGTCTGGGCTATCATGTAACTAATATAAGTGGAAACACTCGAGCAATAACCCTAGTGCTTGAGTGATGTTCATACTGTGCTCGAGTGTGCTCATACTGTGCTCAAGTGACATTCAGACAGATTTGATAAAACATGTAAAAGCGTACCTGGTTTAAGGATTTCTTGCTATATTTTTCATCTTTGTACTCATATCCTCCAAAATCATTTGAGTAACCATGCTTTGAGTAGGCACTTGTAAGAATATCTTCCTTTCTGCTCGAGTGTTCTTTCTTCACTTCAAGCATGTCCATACCATGCTCGAGTGAGGATCTTTCTTACACGAGTGAGATCAATTTTAGCTGTTGCTCTTCAGATAGTCTCTTCATATTTTTCTCTCCTCGGTTAACCCCTGTTTTACATGCTTAGAAATAAAGTATTTTCAATAGTTCTGTGCTCAAGTAGGGTTGACTGACTCGAGTGAGCATAAGCTTGTCACTCAAGTGACACTTCCTGTGCTCGAGTGACACACCTGCAAAGACAATTTCTAATGCTCCGTTGCCAAAGTCAGTATGATTATCATCAAAAATTCATTTAATTAAAATAGTTAATAAGAAAACTTACAACTCATTGGGATTAATCATTCCCAATTCTCTTCGAATATATAGAAATTGATCTTTAGCTATTGGCTTTGTGAAAATGTCAGCAAGTTAAAGGTGCGTTGGTATGAATTCTACTTTGACATCCTTCTTTTGCATGTGATCTCGAATGAAATGATGTCGAATGTCTATGTGTCTGGTTCTTGAATGTTGAACAGAATTCTTGGCTAAGCTTATGGTGCTAGTGTTGTCACAATAAATTGGAATCTCATTTAACTATATCCCCAAATCTTGTTGTTGCTTCAACTATAACACTTGAGAACAGCAACTTGCTACAGCTATATATTCAGCTTCAGTTGAGGATAATGAAACTGTGTTCTGCTTCTTGGTAAACCATGATACTAGAGAGCCTCCAAGAAATTAGCATTGACCACTAGTACTTTTCCTGTCAGTTTTATATCCTCCATGATCTGAATATGAATATGCCATTAAATACTCGTTTCCTCTTTTTGGATACCATAAGCCAAGTTCTGAAGTTCTCCTAGATATTTGAAGATTCTTTTCACTGTCTCTGCATGTGATACCTTAGGAGCAGATTGATACCTCGCACACAATCCAACGCTGAACTGAATATCTGGCCTGCTTGCTGTAAGATAGAGTAATGAACCAATCATTCCTCTATATTTAGTAATATTGAAGCTAGGACCTTTTACATCAGCATCCAACAAAGTTGTAGAACTCATTGGAGTATCAGCTCCATTAGCATTATCTAATTCATACTTCTTCAACAACTCTTTCAAATAATTTGATTGAGACACAAATATATCATTCTTCTTTTGCTTGATTTGAAGTCCAAGAAAGAAATTTAATTCTCCCATCATAGACATCTCAAACTCTCCCTGCATAATCTTGGAAAATTCTTGACACATAGATTGTTTGTAGCACCAAAAATAATATCATCAACATAAATTTGAACAATTAGAATATCATCTTTATTATGTTTGATGAAAAGAGTTGTATCCACTTTTCCTCTGACAAAATTTTGATCAAGAAGAAACTTGCTTAGTCTTTCATACCAAGCTCTAGGTGCTTGTTTCAAACCATATAAAGCTTTCTTAAGTTTAAAAACATGATCAGGCTTTGTTTCATCTTCAAAACCAGGAGGTTGTTCTACATATACTTCCTCCATAATATAACCATTTAGAAAAGCACTTTTCACATCCATTTGATAAAGTTTAAAACCTTTAATACAAGTAAAGGCTAAGAGTACTCATATTGCTTCCAATCTTGCCACTGGAGCATATGTTTCCTAATAATCAATACCTTCTTCTTGATTATAGCCTTTAGCCACCAATCTTGCTTTGTTTCTCACAAAGATTGCTTATTCATCAAGTTCATTTTTGAAAACCCATTTGGTCCCTATAACCGTATGATCTTTAGGTCGAGGAACCAAATCCTAAACTTGATTTCTTTAGAATTGAGTTAATTCTTCTTGCATAGCAATCACCCAATCATTGTCTGATAAAGCTTCTTCCATATTAGAAGGTTCAATTTTAGAAATAAAAGCATAGAAGGTTACCTCATTGAGAATTCTATTTCTAGTTTTGACACCTTCATGAATATCTCCAATTACTTGATTAATTGGATGATCTTTAATATGTCTCCATGCTTTTGGTTGAGCATGATCATCGACATCTTCTATATTTTCAAAATCATTTGGTTCAAAATCATTCTGTTTTGAAATAGTTTTTTTTTCTTTATCAAATCCATTTCTTCTTCATCAACATGTTTTGTCTGAGAATCAAGTTCATCAAACACAACACGAATAGATTCTTCAAAGTACATGTTCTTTTATTAATAACTCTATAAGCTTTACTTCTATTAGAATATCCTAGAAATAAACCTTTATCAAATTTTGAATCAAATTTACCTAAGTTCTCTTTACCATTGTTGTGAATGAAGCACTTACATCCGAAGATGTGTAGATGAGCCAGATTTGGCTTTCTTCCCTTGTAGAGTTCATATGGCGTCTTTCCAAGTGACTTGCGAATATATGCTCGATTTGAAATGTAGCATGCAGTACTCATTGCATCTACCCAGAACACTTGTGACATTTCTTTTTCATTAAGTATTGCTCTCGCCATTTCTGTGAGGACTCTGTTCTTTCTTTCTACTACTCCATTTTGTTGGGGTGTTCTAGGTGCGGAGAAGTTGTGATCTATTCCTTTGTTATTGCAGTAGTCTTCAAAGAGTTGATTATCAAATTCTCCTCTATGGTCTGTCCTAATAGAAATGATAGAAATACATTTCTCATTTTGAACCTTTTTAGCATACGTAATAAATTCAACAAATGTTTCATCTTTTGAAGCAATAAATATAGTCTATGTAAATCTTGTAAAATCATCAACAATCACTAAAGTATATATATTTCGTCCAAAACATTTTACTCTTACCGGACCTACCAAATCCATATGAAGTAATTGTAAAGGTTTGGAAGTAGAAATCTCATACTTTGTTTTGAATGAAAATTTAGTCTGTTTGCCTTTTTAACATGCTTCACAAATCATATTATCTTTGAATTTTAGTTTAGGAAGACCAACAACTAAATCTTTCCTAATCAGTTTGTCAAGTTGATTCATATTAACATGAGCCAAACGCTTATGCCATAACCAACTTTCCTCTGATCTGCAAAGAAAACAATTTTTAGAAGAATTTGAATTTAAATCAATACTATAACAGTTACCATCCATTTGAGCTCAGATCTTTGCCTTGATAGATTCTTTGTTTAGCTGTAGATCTTTCTTGTTTACTATCAAGCATTCTTTTGAATCAAAGATCACCCAGTTATCTTTGTCAGTGCTTTGACTTACACTCAAGAGGTTGTGGCATAATCCTTCAACGTAGTATACCTCGTTGACTTGAACACCATCGGATTTTCCCACTTCACCAATTCCAGCAATATGTCCAGATTGATTACCTCCAAAAGTTACCTTTCCTCCTTCTCTGGTTTCCAGATGGTGAACTTATTTTTGTCACCAGTCATGTGTCTCAAACATCCACTATCAATATACCACTTGTTTGCTCGTGATGCTTTGAGACATACCTAGAGTAAGGTGATCAAGTTTTAGGTACCCACACTTTCTTGGGTCCTTTTTGGTTAGTATGTGATAAATGTGTCCCTTTTGGAACCCATTTATACATGCCAATAACTTGTCCTTTCTTAAAATAACATGATGAAATATAATGTCCTTTCCTATTACAATAGCTACATGATGCGAAAGGATTTGATGTATGCACAGAATTCCTGAAATGTTTAAGATAAGTTCTACTGCTATTCTTTTTATTTCCTCTATTCTTATCATGATCAAACTTATATCCAATTCCAGATTTATCAAAGGAAACTTTCTGAGAGTTTCGAATAACTTTAACAGTTTCACTTCCCTTAGTAAATTTTTCAACAGTTTTTGTTAAGTCTCTTATTTTCTTATCTTTTTCTTCACATACTTCACACGATGATATGACAGTATTTTCTAATTCCTTTACTTTCTTTTTATAAATAACTATTTCTTTAGCTACCTTGATGAATTCTGTATGCAATGCATTATATTCAGATAACAATTCATCATAAGTAGGTTCAGAATCACTTACCTCAGTATCTGATTCTTCTTCTTTGGCTACCAAGCATAGATTTGCTACTTCACCATTGTCGCTTTCTTCTTCTGATGAACTATCACCCCAGATAGATTATATGTATGCTTTCTTTTTCTGCTTCTTTTTTTCTTTATTTCAGAAGCATTCAGATTTGATGTGTCCAGGTTTCCCATATTCATAACATACTATCCGTTGCTCTTTGTTTTCTTTCTTGCTTGGCCCACCTTGATAATTTTTAAGGTTCTTTTAACCTCTTCTATAGAATTTCTTGAATTTTCTCACGATCATTCCTATTTCATCATCATTAGGGACATCTTCATTTCTGGAAGACTCTTCTTCTTCCTTGATAGCCTTAAGTACAACTCCCTTTTTCTTTTTATCATCGAACTCTTCTAGTTCCTTCTTGAATCTCAACTTTCCTTCATACTCAGAAAGACTACCAAAGAGAGCAGCTACGGATCTCATTGACTCTCCTTTAGCTTTTTCGATAGCTGTCACCTTCGCTTCCCATTCTTTTGTA
The DNA here is from genome assembly GCA_963210345.1 of Inga oerstediana. NCBI lineage: Eukaryota > Viridiplantae > Streptophyta > Magnoliopsida > Fabales > Fabaceae > Inga > Inga oerstediana. The sequence continues at coordinate 46,714,275 of OY723403.1, forward strand.
AGAATATTAAGAATCTTTCTTACCTGGGAATTTTGGTCAAAAGATTTTCCAAGTGCAAATAATTGAGTAACAAGATGAGTGTACCTGAGTTCGAATTCTGATATTCCTTCTCCAGGTTTCATATAAAATAGATCATACTCTGTAATTAGAGTATTGACTCTATTTTCTTTGATTCCGGATGTACCTTCGTGAGCGATTTCAAGGGCATCCCACATATCTTTAGCAGTTGGTAAAGTACATATTTGAAAATATTCCTTTTGACTGAGAGCACTCTGTATGATTAAAATAGCTTTACTATTTAACGTTACTAACCTTTTATCATCTTCGTCAAACTCCTCTGGGCTCTTCTTAACGACTCTATCTTCTATTTTCTTCATTAAAACATAGTCACCATCTTGTATTACATTCCATAAACCGTACTCATTAGCCATCATAAACACTTTGAACTTAGCTTTCCAGAACGAAAATTGTTCTCCAGCAAAACTAGGGGGTTTAGTGAATGAAGCTCCGTTTGGAAGAATGTTTTCACCCATTGTTGCCATTTATTGGATCCTTCTCAATCTGTTAGGCTCTTCGGAGAAGACCTTGCTCTGATACCAAATGAAAGAGGCAAGCTTCACCCAAGAGGGGGTGAATTGGGTGATGTGATAAATTTTTCGCTTGATGTGGTGATATGAAATTAGTTGTAGATAGAGTAGAGTTGAGAAGATTAGGACACAAAGAGTTATACTGGTTCGGCCTAAAAACCAGGCCTACGTCTAGTCCTCAGAGATCAAAATCTATTGAGATTTTCACTATGCTTCCAAGATTCAATGGCCTGTAGAATGCCACAAAACAACAATTGTCCTCGAATGGACTACGAGCAAAAATATTCTCACACTAAGAAATTTCTCCCCCTCTTAAGACAAGTCTTACGTGCAGAAAAACAACCTATGACATTTCCCACTTGCTTACGTATACAAGTCTTATGAGCAGCAATGTTCTCTCCCGCTTACACCACTGTAAGTCTTACGAGCAGCAACGTTCTCTACTGCTTGCATCTTATAAGTCTTATGAGTGGAAGGTTTTGCTAGGAATTCTCTCAATTGCTTCTCTCGTAAGGATATCTACTCTCTCAAGGTCCCAATACCTTGAGATCAAATGAAAATAGAATTTGAAATGTATATAGACTCTCTTATAGAGCAAGTATGATAAACACTGAAGATCAATATGAATACAGAGAAAATGTGAATAACAGAGGCTCGTGAATTTGCTTGTGAATTCTTGTGCTTCATTGTTTTTGACGATCTTTGGAACTCTGTATTTATAGACGCTCGATTTTGCCCGTTTGAATAATGATCATTGAGGAGCGGGGCATGTTACTGTGGAACGGCATGCGTACATTTGAAATCTTTGAACACGGTAGGTACGTGCTTGTAATGATATTGTCTGTCGTTGTTTGACTTCCTTCGCGTCTGTTTATTTCAAACGTTCTACCTCCTGTATCACACTTATAATACATTCAAAATGATGTTAAATAATAATAATAAGTGATAATAAGATAAATAAATATCATTAAACCATATTCGGATTGAACGTTGTAATACTGGTGTATTTTGTCTTCTGGCAGAGTATCTCTCGAGCATGGATGGGCTCACTCGAGTGAACTCACAAATTTTCTCCTTATTCTTCATTTCTGTACTTGCACTTCCACAGGATTTCAGAGAGTTCATTTTCTCACTCGCGAGTGATGTGGGGCCTTACTCGAGCATAACTCCTTCTACTCAAGTGTCCTTGTTTATTTCACTAAGAGACCCATCTCTGGATAACACTCGCATACCATTTTAGCAAGAGTGAGATTTTGCACTCGCAGGTGATGTGGCCCTCACTCGAGTACACATACTCCTGCTCGGGTGAGAAGATTATTCTCATGTAATATACTCTTGTTATCAGCACTTGCATCAGGATTTGAGAGAGTTGAATTTCACACTCGCGAGTGCTGATGTGTCACTCGGGCATATGAAGTCTCACTCGGGCATACTTGTGCTTCTCTGACCTTGATGACTCTCGGCCAAACACTTGCAGTCCCTCACTCGCTAGTGCTCGAGTGTAAATCAGCTTCATGCTCGAGTGTTGGTTACAATGCTCGAGTGCATCAGTAAGGATGACAGGAATTGGTCTCGGCCAAACACTTGCAGTACCTCACTCACATATGCTCGAGTGAGAATGAGCCTCATGCTCGAGTGCTATCTCCAATGCTCCAGTGTATCAGTAAGAATTACAGTAATTGGCTTTCGGGAAAACACTTTCTGTCTAACACTCACATCTGCTCGAGTGTAAAAGAGCTCCTTGCTCGAGTGCTAGTTCTGTTACTCGAGTGTATCAGTTAAATCTGACAGCAGACATTACAGAACTTTGCCATATGCATTTGGTAACTTTGAAATCATTCCTTGACTTATAAAACCATGCTTTGCACACAATTACCTTTTATTATCATCAAAACTTGGGATCTAACAATATCCTTTCGTTTCTTTAGGATACCCCACGTAAAGGCACTTTCAGGATTTGGGCACTAATTTATCAGAGGCTTGTTGCTTAACATATACCTTGCATCCCCAGATCTTGAGAAAAGATATGCTTGGTTTCTTTCCAGTTCATATCTCATATGGTGTCTTTTAAATTGCCTTAGATGGAACATGATTTAATGTGAATGTAGCTGTCTCTAGAGCATGTCCCCAAAAGGACAGTGGAAGATCTGTTTAACTCATAATAGATCGAACTATCTTTAATAGAGTTTGATTCCTCTATTCTGAAAGGCCATTCCATTGTGGTGTTCTTGGAGGAGTTAATTGTGAGATTATCCCATAACTCCTAAGATGGTCAATGTGAAAGAGACAAGCTTCATCAAGGGGGTGAATTGGGTGATATGATAAATTTTTTGGTTGATACGGTGATATAGCAATAGCTGTAGATAGGGTAGAGTTGAGAAGATAAGCACACAGAGAGTTATACTGGTTTGACCCAAAACCCAGGCCTACGTCTAGTCCTCAGAGATCAAGACCTACTGAGATTTTCACTATTCTTTCAAGATTTAGTGGGCTCTCGGAATGCTGTAAAACAACAACCGTCCTTGAAAGGACTACGAGTAAAGATACTAGAAATTTCTCTCCCCCTTACGACAAGTCTTACGTGCAGAAAAACAAACCTATGACCTTTCTCTCTTGCTTAAGTATACAAGTCTTATGAGCAGCAACGTTCTCTCCTGCTTACACCACTGTAAGTCTTACAAGAAGCAATGTTCTCTACTGCTTGTATCTTGTAAGTGTTATGAGCAGAAAGTCCTACTAGGAATTCTCTCACTGCTTCTCTCGTAAGGAAATCAACCCTCTCAAGGTCCCAGTACCTTGAGATCAAATGAAAATAGAATTTGAAATATATACAGACTCTCTTACAGAGCAAATATGATAATCACTGAGGAACAAAATGAATACAGAGAAAATATGAATAACAGAGACTTGTGAATTTGCTTGTGTGAATTCTTGCACTTCGTTATTTTTTATGTTCTCTGGAGCTCTGTATTTATAGACAGTTGTTTTTGCCCATTTAAATAATAATCATTGTGGAGCGGAGCATTTTACTGTGGAACAGCATGCATACGTTTGATATCTTTGAACGCGGTAGATACGTGCTTGGATGGTCGTAATGATATTGTTTGCCATTGTTTGACTTCCTCTATGCTTTTCTAATTCAAACGTTCAAACTCTTGTATCACACTCGTAATATATGTTAAATGTTGTTATATAATAATAAGTAGAAATAGAATGAATAAATAACATTGAACCATATTCGGATTGAACGCTATAAGACTGGTGCGTTTTTGGCTTCTGGCACAGTATCACTCAAGTGATGTGATGTCTCACTCAAGTTTAATACCATATTTTCTCCATTTGCTTCAGTTTTATACTTGCACTTCCACATGATTTTGAGAGAGTGCATTTTCATACTTACGAGTGATGTGGGACCTCACTCGAGCACAGGTCTCCTTACTCTAGTGCTTCTTCATTTTACACTATGAGCCACATTTCTGGACAACACTCGCATCCCATTTTATCAAAAGTGTGATTTTGCACTTGCAAGTGATGTGGGCCCTCACTCGAGCATACTTACCCTTACTCGAGTGAGCAGAATATTCTTCTATAATATTTTCTTTGTCTTTATCACTTGCATAAGAGTGGAGAGAGTTAGGTTTCTCACTCGCGGGTACTGAGGTATCACTCGGGTGCATGTACTCTCACCCGGGCATGCTTATTCTTCTCTGCTCTGCATGACTCTAGGGCAAACACTCACAGTCCTTCACTCGCTAGGACTCGAGTGCACCTAAGGCCATCACTCGAGTATAGAAACTTCTGCTCTAGTGAAGTGTTGATATCTTGTTTCTAACTTTGCTCTCTGTCAAACACTTTCTGTCCAACACTTGCATGTGCTCGAGTGCAAAAGAGCTTGATGATCGAGTGTTAACATTGCTCGAGTGCATCAGGAAAACTAACAACAAACACTTCTAAACTTTGTAAAATACATTTGGTCATCCTTTTAATCATTGCAAAGTATGAATTTCTTACCACAACACATAATGATCTTTTGTTATCATCAAAACTTAGAATCTAACATTCTCCCCCTTTTTGATGATGACAAAACCTTTGTGATGAGTTTTTAAAACACTTGATTTTGAAAACATTTTAAAATGCATATTTCACCAAAGTTTAGATTTTTGCACTTAATCTCAATTGTTTCCTGCAATACTTCCAATGAACACTTAAAAACCAAGATAAGTCATAGTATCACAGAAACCATTAAATCTGAACACAAAACTTAACAAACTTGGTAATGTTCATTAGTAGACTTGTAAATTACAATATTAATCTTGAATTAACATTTACCCTTAAAACCCTATATACAACCATGTTAGCAAAAATAAACAAAAAATAACAATAGTCCTACCCTAATACAGAAAAGCTACCCAAAACTAAATTCTAACTTCCCATATCAAACCATAATAGCTCAGAAACCATCACAGATCCTTCTCCCCCATTTTGTTAGTATCAGAAGGGGGCTGAGGAAAAGTGAGATTGGATGGTGGGGTAAAGAGCACCATGGCAGTGGAACGGTCAACTGGCACCGGCTCAAAAAGTTGAGATGATGGCTGAGGAACAGAGGCTGCAAGTGGTGGTGAAGGCGACCAATCATAAGTGACATCAACATTGGAATCCAGGTCTGTGAAGAGAACATGAGTCTATGTTTGAGGAGGTGAAGTTATGGCAGGAGTAAACTCAGGTGGCACCTCAGAAGAAGTAGTCAGAAAATGAGTGCGTAAGAAGATTTCCATATCGGTGCTTTTTCTCAACATATCTTCTTGAGTCTTGAACATCAAGTCAAATTGGTATTCGCTTTGTCCACCAACTTTAAGACTTGTAACTCCATCGTGTTCACCAATTTCTCATACTCATTCATCAAATCCTTTTTCAGACCAGTCACAGCTTGATTGATCACTTTAGCCAGATGGGTTGAAAGTAATGCATTCAGGAAAGATGGAGGTGGAATGGAACCTTGAGCAGAAGATTGAGCCTCATCACCTCTCGATGGAGTGGCTTCTCTCTGAGATGCAGCCGTGGTTTGACTCACTGGAAGATTGATACTCATATATGTCAATTGAGTCTTACCAAACCTCAGAATGGTTACCCTCTCAGTTTTCTCCAAATACCACACTTTGTTTTTCTTGAGAATGAGAGACACAATTTATGGATATGGTATGGTGGCAGATCCTGATGAAGAAAATTAAAATCTTCTCATCTCACTAAAGATAAGCTCCCCCACATTTCTTCGTTGACCGGCTAGGAAAGAGGCCAGCAAGTAGTAATCTCTCTGAACAAAATGGGTATAATTTTTGGATTTGTTTACAATTCTACAAGAGTATATGCAGTGAAGGGCATAAATAGAATCAGGCATGTTAATATGCTTAAAGTTAAGAGGGCCTATTGAGTCATTTAGTCTTAAAAGCTGGAAGGCTTCATTGGCTAATAGAGTGGGTGGATCAGATAGAAGTACAACATATCCAAGTATATCATTAATGATATTAGCAGATATCATAATAAATTGATCTCTAATAGTGGTAGATACTGCTTCTTCTACTAACTCTCCGGTCCTAGATTTTATGTTATGGGTTTTCATGTTGACATAGGGTGAATAAGGAATATGAACACTCAGCCAGGGATCATAAAATCCAAGAAAAGGATGAAAATCCAAACCACAGCTTTTCATAAGATAATCTAAGTCCACATAAACTATGGGACAGAATTGTCTATGTGCAAACTCATAATCATATACCTTCTATTTCAGTGCCTTCAATTCCTTAACATTGAAGTCTTCAGGGGGATTTGTGACTTGTTCTTCCTCTGGAGCCTGTGATGTGGAAGGAACCCCTAAAGTAGCCATATTGAACTAGCCAACCTGATGTGAACTTGAGGCACCGACTTGTGAGGCAATTTTGCCAACCAATATGTCAAGCCTTGACATCTCCATTGCTTTCCAGAGTTGCATATTGAAGGAGTCATAAGAGGAATAAGATTTTTGTGGTTGCTCTGTGTCCTTCTTCTTTCCTCTTCCTTTGACTTCTTTGGATTGATACTGAGTAACAATCAGTTCTTTAAAAACCACTCCCTTTGGTTTCTTTTGTAGAGGTTGATCCTTCTTAGCCATTTTAGGCTTAGGATAAGGTTTCTTGGCTGGAGTTCTCATTTTGGTTTCGGGTTTAGGAGGAGGTGTAGGAGTAAAAGATAGAGAAGGTGTAGGAGAAGAGGATGTGACCACCAGAGTCTGTGAAGCACTAGAGGCTGAATGAGTGGGTGAAGGTGAATGGGATCTTTGGTAAACAATAGGAATCTTAGTTCTAGCCATTTAGAACCGAAAGGAGAATCACAAATTTGCTAAGGGCTTGAGGAAAGATATTCAGAGAGTTTCTTTGGTTAGGGCATGAAATGAGAAGCTTAAAGGATAAATCTCACCTTATGAAGATGATAAAGGAGTTGTAACAACGATTTGAAGCAATATGATGCGTTTAATCGATGGGTAATGGTCAAAGGTAAAGAGATACGCCCTTCGAGTGACACGACGCTTCGAGTGAGAGGAGGAAGTGCAATGGTCTGAGCTATCACGTAACTAATATAAGTGCCAACACTCGAGTGACAACCCTAGTGCTCAAGTGTTGTTCATAGAGTGCTCAAGTGATATTCAAAAAAATCTGATAAAGCATGTAAAAGCATACTTGATTTAAATATATCTTGTTATATTTTTCATCTTTGTACACAAATCCTCCAAAATCACTTGAGTAACCATACTTTGAATAAGTATTTGTATAAATTTCTTCCTTCTGCTCGAGTTCTCTTGCTTTACTTTAGGTAAATTCATACCATGCTCGAGTGAAGTTCTTCCCTCACTCGAGTGACACCTGTCACTCTTGGTATGCTTGAGTGAGTTTCAAGAGTTCTTACATACTTTGTTAATCCCTATTTTACATAGCTTGAAGCAGATTATATGCTATAGTTCTGGACTCGAGCATTGTTGACTGACTCAAGTAAGAATGAACTTAGCACTCGAGTGACACTCCCAGTGCTCGAGTAACAGACCTGCAAAAACAATTTCTACATACTCCGATGCCTAAGTCAGTATGGTTATCATCAAAAACTCATTAAACATAATAATTAACAAGAAAAACTTACAACTCATTGGGATTAACCATTACCAATTCTCTTCAAATATATAAGAATTGATCCTTAGCTATTGGCTTTGTGAATATGTCAATGAGTTGAACATTTGTTGGTATGAATTCTACTTTGACATCCTTTTTTTTCACGTGATCTCGAATAAAATGATGTCGGATATCTATGTTTTTGGTCCTTGAATGTTGCATAGGATTCTTGGCCAAGCTAATAGTACTAGTTTGTCACAATAAATTGGAATCTCTTTTAAGTATATCCCCAAATCCTGAAGTTGTTGTTTTAACCATAGTACTTGAGAACAACAGCTTGCTACAGCTATATATTCAGCTTTAGTAGAAGATAATGACACTGTGTTCTGCTTCTTGCTGAACCATGATACCAGAGAGCCTCCAAGGAATTGACATTGACCACTAGTACTTTTCCTGTTAGTTTTATATCCTCCATGATCTGAATCTGAATAGGCCATCAAATTGGATACCATAGGCGAAGTTCTGCAATATCTCTTAGGTATTTGAAGATTCTTTTCACAGTATTTGCATTTGATACCTTAAGAGCAGATTGATACCTTGCGTATATTCCAACACTGAACTGTATATCCGGCCTGCTTGCTGTAAGATAGAGTAATAAACCAATCTTTCCTCTATATTTAGTGATGTTGTAATTAGGACCTTTTACATCAGCATCCAATAATGTTGTAGAACTCATTGGAGTATCAGTTCCATTAGCATTGTCCAATCCATACTTCTTCAACAACTCCTTCAAAAATATTGTTTGAGATACAAATATCCCATTCATCTTTCTCTTAATTTGAAGTCCAAGAAAGAAATTTAATTCTCCCATCATGGACATCTCAAACTCTCCCTGCATAATCTTGGAAAATTCTTGACACATAGATTGTTTGTAGCACCAAAAATAATATCATCAACATAAATTTGAACAATTAGAATATCATCTTTGTTATGTTTGATGAAAAGAGTTGTATCCACTTTTCCTCTGACAAAATTTTGATCAAGAAGAAATTTGCTTAGTCTTTCATACCAAGCTCTAGGTGCTTGTTTCAAACCATATAAAGCTTTCTTAAGTTTAAAAACATGATCAGGCTTTGTTTCATCTTCAAAACCAGGAGGTTGTTCTACATATACTTCCTTCATAATATAACCATTTAGAAAAGCACTTTTCACATCCATTTGATAAAGTTTAAAACCTTTAATGCAAGCAAAGGCTAAGAGTAATCCTCATAATCAATACCTTCTTCTTGATTATAGCCTTTGGCTACCAATCTTGCTTTGTTTCTCACAATGATTGCTGATTCATCAAGTTTGTTTTTGAAAACCCATTTGGTTCCTATAACTGAGTGGTCTTTAGGTCGAGGAACCAAATCCCAAACTTGATTTATTCGAAATTGATTTATTCTTCCTGCATAGCAATAACCCAATCATTATCAGATAAAACTTCTTCTATATTAGAAGGTTCAATCTCAGAAATAAAAGCAGAAAAAGTTACCTTATTGAGAATTCTATATCTAGTTTTGACGCCTTCGTGAATACCTCTAATTACTTGATCAATTGGATGATCTTTAATATGTCTCCATGCTTTTGGTTGAGCATTATCATCAACATCTTCTATATTTTCAAAATCATTTGTTTCAAGATCATTCTGTTTTGAAATAGTTTTTTTTTCTTTATTAAATCCATTTCTTCTTCATCAAAATGCTTTGTCTGAAAGTCAGTTCATCAAACACAACATGAATGGATTCTTCAACTGTATATGTTCTTTTATTAAAAAATCTATATGCTTTACTTCTATTAGAATATCCTAGAAATAAACCTTCATCATACTTTGAATCAAATTTACCCAAGATTTCTTTACCACTGTTGTGAATGAAGCACTTACATCCGAAGATGTATAGATGAGAAAGATTTGGCTTTCTTCCTTTGTAGAGTTCATATGGTGTCTCTCCAAGTGACTTACGCTTATATGCTTGATTTGAAATGTAGCATGCGGTACTCATTGCATCAACCCAGATCACATATGACATTTCTTTTTCATTAAGTATTGCTCTTGCCATTTCTGTAAGGACTCTATTCTTCCTTTCTACTACTCCATTTTGCTGGGGTGTTCTAAGTGCAGAGAAGTTGTGATCTATTCCCTCGTTGTTGCAGTAATATTCAAAGAGTTGATTATCAAATTCTCCTCCATGGTCTGTCCTAATAGAAACAATAGAAATACCTTTCTCATTTTGGACCTTCTTAGTAAACATAATAAATTCGACAAATGTTTCATGTTTTGAAGCAATAAATATAGTCCATGTATATCTTGTAAAATCATCGACAATTACTAAAGTATATAGATTTCCTCCAAAACTCTTTACTCTTACTGGACCTACCAAATCCATATGAAGTAATTGTAAAGGTTTGGAAGTAGAAATCTCATACTTTGTTTTGAATGAAGATTTAGTTTGTTTACCTTTTTGACAAGCTTCACAAATCATGTTATCTTTGAATTTTAGTTTAGGAAGACCAACAACTAAATCTTTTCTAATCAATTTGTCAAGTTGGTTCATATTAATATGAGCTAGACGCTTATGGCATAACCAACTTTCCTCTGATCTATTAAGAAAACACTTTTAAGAAGAATTTGAATTTAAATCAATAGTATAACTTTTACCATCCCTTTGTGCTCGGATCTTTGCCTTGATGGATTCTTTATTAAGCGGCAGATCTTTCTTGTTTACTATCAAGCATTCTTTTGAATCGAAGATAACCCAATTATCTCTGTCAGTGCTTTGACTTATACTCAAGAGGTTGTGGCATAATCCTTCAACGTAATATACATCATTGATTTGAACACCATCGGATTTTCCCACTTCACCAATTCTAGCAATACATCCAGATTGGTTACCTCCAAAAGTTACCTTTCCTCCTTCTCTGGTTTATAGCATGGTGAACTTATTTTTGTCACCAATCATGTGTCTCGAGCATCCACTATCAATTTACCACTTGTTTGCTCGTGATACTTTGAGACATTCCTAGAGTAAGGTGATCAAGTTTTAGGTACCTATACTTTCTTGGGTCCTTTATGGTTAGTATGCAATATTTTTGGTACATGTATCCCTTTCAAAACCCATTTATATGTGCCAATAACTTGTCCTTTTCTAAAATAACATGATGAAGTATAATGTCCTTTCCTATTACAATAGCTGCATGATGCAAATAGATTTGAGGTATGCACAGAATTCTTAAAATATTAATGATAAGTTATACTGCTATTTTTCTTATTTTTATCATGATCAGACTTATATCCAATTCCATATTTATCAAAGGAAACTCTCTGAGAATTTAGAATAACTTTAAGAGTTTCACTTCCTTTCGTAAATTTTTCCACAGTTTTTGTTAAATCTCTTATTTTCTTATCTTTTTCTTCACATGCTTCACATGATGATATGACAGTATTTTTTAATTCTTTTACTTTCTTCTTGTAACTAACCATTTCTTTAGCTACCTTGGTGAATTTAGTATGCAATGCATTATATTCAGATAATAACTCATCATAAGTAGGTTCAGAGTCACTTACCTCAGAATCTGATTCTTCTTCTTTGGCTACCAAGCATAGATATGCCATTTCGTCGCCATTGCTTTCTTTATCCGACTAGCAATCACCCTAGATAGATTATATGTATCCTTTCTTCTTCTGCTTCTTCTTGTCTTTGTTTCTGAAGCAGTCGGATTTGATATGTCCAGGCTTCCCACATTCATAGCATACTATCTGTTGCTCCTTGTTTTCTTTCTTGCTTGGTCCACCTTGATAATTTTTGAAGTTCTTTTGGCCTCTTCTATAGAACTTCTTGAATTTTCTTACGATCATTCCCATATCATCATCATCAGGAACATCTTCATTTTCGGAAGATTCTTCTTCCTTGATAGCTTTAAGTGCAACTCCTCTTTTCTTTTTATCATCAAACTCTTCTATTTCCTTCTTGAATCTTAACTTCCTTTCATACTCAAAAAGGCTACCAAAGAGAGCAGCTACGGATCTTATTGTCTATCCTTTAGCTTCTTCGATAGCTGTCACCTTCACTTCCCATTCTTTCATAAGAATATTAAGAATCTTTCTTACCTGGGAATTTTGGTCAAATGATTTCCCATGTGCAGATAGTTGATTAATACGATGAGTGTATCTAAGTTTGAATTCTGATATTCCTTCACCAAGTTTCATGCGAAATATATCATACTCTGTAATTTGAGTATTGACTCTATTTTCTTTGATTCTGGATGTGCCTTCGTGAGCGATTTCAAGAGCATCCCACATATCTTTGGCTGTTGGTATAGTACAGATTTGGAAATATTCCTTTTGACTAAGAGCACTCTGTATCATTAAAATAGCTTTACTATTTAACGGTACTAACCTCTTGTCATCTTCGTCAAATTCCTCTGGGGTCTTTTTAATGACTCTATCTTCGATTTTCTTTATTGGAACACAGTCACCGTCTTGTATCACATTCTATAGACCATATTCGTTAGCCATCACGAATACTCTAGTGATTGAAGCTCCGTCTGGAAGGATGTTCTCACCCATTGTTAACATTTACCAGATCCTCTTGCCTGGAAGTGATCTTTGCTCTCAGGCAAACACTTTCTGTATTTCACTCACTGGTGCTCGAGTACAATCGGGGGTGACACTCGCGTGAGACTCCTTTCACTCGAGTGAGCCAGCCTAAATTCAGAAATTCTCCCTAGATAGAGGATCTTCGGGGTAGTTTCTTCCAATCCTTTAGGCATATGTTTAGACCTATAATAGTCACCTAAAGAGTTTAAATGATACTCCCTCTGGTCCTAAATATAGGACATAGTTTGTAGTGTAATTTGCACTACAAACTATGTCCTATATTTAGGATCGGAGGTAGTAACCAACTTAAAGTATTATAGAATTAAGAACTTGGAAAAGAGGTTGACGGGTTATTCCTAACCTGGTTTACAGGATTTAATATTTACCGTCCTCGAGAGCCCGCAGTGCCAAGAAACGTCAGGAAAGGATCAGGTAGTGACTCTCTCTCTTATACTATGTGTAATGCACTGTAAGTGTGTTGTATCACTATTTTGTGATGATTTTTGATGTTGTTGCGGTTACAGCTGGTGATAGCTATCATTTACAGTGCAAGCTGCCGTTTACAGCGTAAGCTGTCGTTATTATGATTATAGCTTAAGCTATCGTGGTGGAGATTACAGCATAAGCTGTCGTTATTGTGATTACAGCTAGAGCTGTCGTATTGTTTATACTGCCGTGAGTGCTGTCGTTTATGGTGAAAGCCATGTATCTTAAGTTGATGCTACTATTGCTGTTTGTGATTTATGTACATGCTTTGTGTTTATGCATTGTGTGAGTGATTTGTTACTACTGGGATTCTCTCGAATTTCATTCTTTCCAATGACTAATATTTCATACAGGGTATGTGGCTCGAAAGAGAAGCAGCCAACCCGGAGCGGTTAGGACCCTTAGGGGTATATATTTGATTTGGAGATGTTGGTTATCCATTTTGAACTTGGGATTACTGTATATTTTGAGATGCGAATTCTAGATTCAATTTTTGGTTGTGTAATCCCCTGGTGGAAACTTATAAACCCTCAGATTATATATGTATAAAATCGGGAGTTACCGAGGATTTGGTTATACACTCTGATATGAATGATTTATATTAACTACACAGGTAATTATATTTGAACATTGAAATTGAGACAAGGATGGGAAAAAGATTTTTAAAGATTTTTGTGAAAATCCCACTGTAAGGCAGAAATTTAAAATGAGTTTAAATCATCCGATGGTCTCTAATCTGATTTAATTATATGTTATCAAATTATAATTACGTGTTTAAAGGCAGGGGTTACAATGGCAGCTGGCTCCCCTATTCTTGGTCCTTTTGTTACTCCTGAGCCAGTACCAGTCTCTAAACTTGGACCTTCCAAGCCTAGTCCTCCTGATCCTATACCTGCTAAGCATAGACCCTCTGAGCTTGAACCTAGTAATCTTCTATTTTCTATGCCTGACACTGACACATTCGAGTCAATCCACATCCCTACTGATGATCCAGCTCAGCCAATTCAGCCTGAGTCAATGCCTACTCCCATTGCCTCACCTGCACGCACTGAGGAGGTGCTTGTGTCTTCACCTATTGCTACAGAGGAAGTAGAAATTACTTCTCTAATTCTTTACCCATCACCTCCAATGAATCCTCCAGAAGATCATCAAACACCCCCAGTGAACCTTCCTGACCCTGAACCATCATCTTTAGATTCTTCCAGTTCAGATAGATCACATAAATCTTTGGCATTTCCTATCACTCCTATCTCAGCAGCCAAGTCATCTACTCCTCCTCATGATTGATTCCACCTTTATTTGAAGGCAAAAAGGGGGAGAAGAACCTGAGTGATTTTGTGATCAATGACTGAGTAAATGCATAGGGGATATGGGTATACAGGGCTTCAAGGAGATTTTAACTTTGAATTCTAAGTTTGATTATGTAACGAATTCTTATTTATTCAATTTGTTTCTTTATGCCATTAAAGTTAAATTTCATTGAAGTTATATTGCATTATGGGACTAATGAGTTTTCGATTGTGTATACAAGGTGAACAAGTAAATAAGAACAAAAACTTTGAAAAGATCTTTACTAAGCTATTTCAAAAGAGTTTTCAAGTTTAAATTGAACAAAAGATTTCATATGAAAAGTATTTAAGAAGCAAATTTTTCAAAACTATATTTCAAAAACTTTATTCAAAATCACCAAGTTTTGTCATCATCAAAAAGGGGGGAAATATTAGATCCCATATGTTTTGATGATAACAAAGATTGGACTAATGATCAAAGAGGATATGATAGCAAACAAATGAATTTAAATAAAGTAAATAAATGGCAGACAAAGCATTACTTGAAGTAAGCACTGGAGTAATGAGAAATAGTACAGGAAAAACAGGAGTAGCAAATTTTGTCATAGCTTACTCGAGTAACTACTCGAGTAAGGGAAGCTATTACTCGAGTGAGCACTCGAGTAATCATGAAGAATATCATCTAGAGAAGCACTACCAGAATTTGGATGTAGTAACTCGAGGGGCCACTCGAGTAATCTGCAAAGTTATATGGACTATTACTCGAGTAATAACAAGAGAAAAGGTTTTACTCGAGTAGCCACTCGAGTAACCAAAGCAAATATCTTCCAATAGCTCTTGGCCAAAATTGACAAACTTTACTCGAGTAGTCACTCAAGTAATAAGTGAGAAACAGGCATTACTCGAGGGAGCCCTCAAGTAATATACAGAGTTATTTGAGACATTACTCGAGTAATCAGAGAAGAAATCTTCTAGGAGCTTTTGCCCAAGATTTGAATGACTTTACTTGAGGGACTACTTGAGTAATCTGCAAACTTATTTGAAAGCTTACTCGAGGGACCACACGAGTAACCTGTGAAGAAAAGACAAGCTTACTCAACTAAGCACTTGAGTAATTACGTAGTTCCAAGGTTTGTGATATATCTTACTCCATGTCTTTCCCGAGTAATATTTTATGACAAATGTTGAATTACTCTCTGCCATGTTTTTTATAGGTTTACTCAAGGGAATACTCGAGTAATGAACATGATCACTCGAGTAGCCACTCGAGTAAGGTAGTCCAGAAATCATGTTTTAAATTGAATGTTTATTGTTTTGTTATCCATATGATTAACTCTTCATTGCACTAGTATTCTAAGTATGTTTATAGAGAAACAATGAAGAAATCATGAAAAAAGAGAAAAGTCAAATAAAACATCCGAGATCTCACCTACCGCTACGTACCACAAACAGATAGTTTTAAATTAGAAGAATAGTCAACCATTGCTGTGCAACTCTAACGGTCATGTTTGAATTGGTTCCAATGGATACTACAAATCATCTATATATATAGAGCATTCAAATAGCAGAGTACAACAACTGAGAACACACAAACACACACTGATCAACACATTCTTAGTGCTATGTTTTTCTTATACTTCAGTGACTATTCATTTACTCTGTAAGAGAGTTTTTCATTACAACCTCAATATTCATTATTGAGACAACTTAAGGTTGTGGGACCTTGAGTTGGGGATTTGATTACAACTATAAGGGGGAGCGAGTATCCAAGTGAAGGAACTTGTTGTGTACTGAGGTGCCAAGAACCCACTGAATCTTGAAAGATATAGTGAAACTCTCAGAAAAGCTTTGAGGACTGGACGTAGGTCAAAGTGGTTGTGACCGAACCAGTATAACTCCCGGTATACACTTCGGTGATATTTCTCCTTATTCTCAACTGCTTTTTATTTCCAGTCAATTTTCTTATATGTAAGAAAATTTTTGGTATCACCCAATTCACCCCCCCTCTTGGGTAAAATGCTTGTAGTAACAGAAGTTATGACCATTAGGTGATTTTAGTGAACAATGTGGTTGGGAGTATGGAATGTGTCATTGTGGTGAGATTTTGATTTTTTTAGTGTTCCCTCTCACATCATTGAGTATGAAGATATAGAGTTGCAAGACAACTTCACATATATGGTAGAGCCAAAGCAAATAATTAAACGAGAAGAATGACGGCTCAAACACCTAAGTATTCCATTTGTGAAAGTGATCTGGAAGGGAATGACTCAAAGAGAAGTAACTTGGGAAGCGGAAGAGGATATGCGAACATGATATACAAAGTTTATGGCTCAAGTTGTGTAACAAATTTTGAGAAAAAAATTTATTTTACTGGGGGAGAATTGTAATATCCTAAATTGTAACTAAGGACTAATGACTTCAAAAGTGACGTAATTATTAATGAATAAACACTTTTGAGGGATATGATGTGCATTGTTATATGAATATGTTTGAAGATGGTTTAAAGAACGTTGTGATAATCAGGAGCAAAATGGTAAATTTACCAACCAATTGTCAGTTACCAAAGAGGAGACTAATGGTTAGGATTTGTTGCAATAGGGTGGAATCCTATGTATAAGAGTTTATGTTCGGTCATGGTGAGAAAGCAAGATCATGACATGTGGCAAGATATGGATCATTGGATCCAAAGTCATATTTTCAACATATTTTCTCTTCCCACTCCCTCCAAAGTCGGTTTGAGCATGGAAAATGGGAAAATTCAGATCATCACCATTAGTTCTTCATTTCTCTCTCCTTGTCCTCCATTTTCGCATAAAAGAAGGAAGAAAGAGAAAATCAAAGGTGAGATTTTGACATCTTTGTTGGCCTCTAATATTTTAGATCTCTTTATTGCTATTGACCACCTTGATGAAAGCTTCATCTTGATGGTTTCAAAATTTTGAAAGGTGGTGTTTTGGTATTTGAACAAATTTGAAAGTTTGAGAATTAAGGATTTGATCTTAGCAAATTGAAGAGGTGAACATTTTTAGCACTTTAATATATTATTGTGATTTTTGGTTAAGTTTTGATATTTGTGGAATTATGCCCTGATTTTCATATGACATTGAAATGAGAGAATTGGTTAGTGTATTATGGTTGAATTAGTGGCATATTGAGCCTTTAAGCTACCAGAGTTAGGTTGGAAATGGGAGGAAGAAGTTGTGACCATTAGGTGATTTTGGTGAACAATGTGGTTGGGAGTGTGGAATATGTCATTGTGGTGAAATTTTGATTATTTTAGTGTTTCTAATAGGTTCCTTATGGCATTTTAGATAGGAATAAGCTTTGGTATGAGTTTTAGAACTATTGGGATTAGCTTGGGCAAGTCTGAAAAGTTATATCAGTTGCTGCGATTTGGCTTCTGATAAGCCTCACTCGAGTGAGGTAAGGTCTCACTCAAGTGTAGCATCATATTTCCCTCTCTCTTCAGTGTATCAGTAGAGTTCTGAGGTAGAAACCAAGAGTACACTTCTTCACTTGCAAGTGATAAGGGTTCTCACTCTAATGCATAGGTTATCACTCAAGTGTATATGCATGTAACACTATGGATGTGCGTCTCGGGTTAGCACTCGCAAGCAAATTGTCAAGAGTTCACATGTGCAATTGAGAGTATTAGAAAGTCACTCGAGTGCTAAGGCTAGTGCTCGAGTGCACTTGTCACTTTGGGGTTTTAGTTGCTCTTGGGTTGTTACTTTCTGCACCCTACTCGATAGGACTCAAATGAATATGTGTCATCACTCGAGTGCCAAGGATAGTGCTCAAGTGAATTGGCCACTCTAGGGAGTGTTGGTGCTCTTGGGTACACACTTTTTGCGTCTCATTTGCTAGGACTCGAGTGCGATTGGGAGTATCACTCGAGTGAGGCCTTCTTCACTCGATTGACTCAGCTAAAAAGTAGTACTTTTGCTTCTAAAAAGGGATCTTTAAGTTAGTTTTCCCTAACCCTTTAGGTGTGGGTTTAGACTTCTAATGGTCACCCAAAGAGTTTAAATGAAAAACAATTTGAAGTGTTATGAAATTAAGAATTTGGAAAAGAGATTGATCTATTTTCCCTAATCTTGGTTATAGGGTTTGACATTTGCCGTACTCGTGAGCCCACTGTGCCGAGGAACGTCAGGAAAGAACAAAGTAGTAACTCTTTCTCTTATATTGTGTATAAAACATCATATGTATGTTGTCATGCATTGAGATCCTTTGTGATCCTTTGAGATACTGCTGCCATTACAATATAAGTTGTCACATTGAGCATAATGATTACAGTATAAGCTGTCACATTGAGCATAGAGATTACAGTGAAAGCTGTCGTATTGTGTATACAGCCGTGAGTGCTATAGTGTGTGGCATGAGCCATGCATCATTGTGTTGCTGCTAAACATGATCTTACATGCTATGTGTTTATATATTGTATGAGTGATTTGTTCCAAATAGGATTCTCTTGAATATCATTCTTTACTTTGACTAACCTTCAAACAGGGTGAGTGGCTCCAAGGAGAAACGAATGACCAGAACCAGCTAGGACCCTATAGGGTTATTACTTTTGGGTTGTTGGTTATCCATTTGGATCTGGGATTACTGTATATTATTTTTGGGGATGTACATAATATTTTGAAACGGTATTGTAATCCCCTATATAGGAAACTTTAAACCCTTATTGAGTAAACCCCGGGAGTTACCAGGACTTTATTATACACTCTGATATATTTAAATGTGTTATAACTATACAAGTAATTATATTTGATATTTGAACTTGAGACCAAGATGGGGAAGGAATTTTGAAAGATTTTGTGCAATCCTTTCATAAGGAAGGGATTTTAAAATTACTTTTGATGATTATTGGTCTCTATTTCATCTTAATTATGAATTTTGAATTATATTTATGGTTTTAAATGCAGGGGTTACATATGTGAAGTTATCTTATTCGCCGATATCTTCGTACTCGATAACATGTTTAAGGTCCAATTGGTACTTCTTCAATTTTGTTACATGAAATATGTCATGGAGTCTACTCAAGTTTAGTGGTAGGGCTATTCGATAAGCCACTGGCCCAATTCTTGCAAGAATTTCAAAAGGACCAATGTACCATAGGCTCAGCTTCTTTCTCTTGATTGCTTGAATGGAGATACTTTCAAAAACACATTATCTCTTACTTCAAATTTTAGAGGTATTCTCCTTTTATCAGCATAGCTTTTATGTCTACTCTGTGATGCTAAGAGCCTCTTTTTGATAATTTTGATTTGCTCTGTGGTCTGATCAACCAGATCCGACCCATAAATTTTTTTCTTAGACAATTCTATCCAGCATAGGGGTAATTGGCATTTCTTTCCATGCAGCGCTTCATACAAAGCCATCAGGATGCTCACATGATAACTATTGTTGTAAGCAACTTCAGCAAGTGGAAGGAAATAATCCCAACTTCCCTTGAAATCTAGTACACATGCCCTCAACATATCTTCTAGCATTTATATAGTTCTTTCTAACTATCCATCAATCTATAGGTAATAAGCCGTACTAAATCTTAGCTTCATACCTAGAGCTTTCCAAAACTTGGATGTAAAATGAGGATCTCTGTCTAAGAAAATACTTTTCGTATGCCATTTTCTCTCTTATATAGATTTCTGCCAACTTCTCAAGAGAATAACTGGCATTGATGGGAATAAAGTATGCCAACTTGGTAAGACGGTTGACAATTACCAAAATTGCATCATGATTTCTAATTCTAGATAACCCCACCACTAGATCCAAGTAACGTTATCCCACTTCCATTCAAGAATTTCTAGACTTTGGAGAAGTCATGTCAGGTAAGACATCAAGCCACCTATTTGGTCATGTCACTCTTCAGTCTTGGCCACCAATATTCAGACTTCAAATTCCGATACATCTTAACCACTCCTGGATGGAGAGTATCTTGCTCTTGTGTGCCTTATACAAGATTTTTTGCCTCAGATCAGCCTTTGGTAGTACATATATGTGCTTCTTGTATCTGACAATCTGCTTGGTAAAAGATCATGATCTTGAGTTTCACCTCGTGAAATCATCTCCCGAATAGACCTTGCTCATCCATCATATATCTGAGCTTCTTCAATTTCTACTCTCAAATAGCTTTCGTCTTGACTAGCACTGAAGTTAGCAAGAAGTAATTCATTTGGTACATTCATGTTCAGGAACACTTCGTTTGACAAATTCAATCTTGTAATTCTTCTAGCAATTTCTATTCTTATACTATATGCCACCTGCACTGCCTTTCTACTCAGAGCATCTATAATAGTATTCACTTTCCCTGGGTAATATCTAATTTCAAGATTGTAATCTTTCAGTAACTCCATCCTTCTACGCTCTCTCATATTCAGTTCTTCTGATCATGAAGAAACATGAGACTCTTGAGGTCATAGTACAATTCTATAGTGTTACCATAGAGGTAGTGCCACCATTCTTCAAAACAAACACGTTTGTTGCAAGTTCCGGATCATGAGTGGGGTAATTCAATCTATAAGACTTCAGCTATCATGAGGCATATGCCACTACTCTACCCTACTGCATAAGGATACATCTCAATCCCTCCTTACTAGCATCAGTATAAACCATGTAGGTTAGCTAGGATCTAGGATAATCATACTAGTATGGTCGTCAATCGCTCCTTCAGCTGTATAACCTCTTTTCACAAAATTCATCCCAGATAAATGTTTGGTTCTTTCTTGTGAGATTTTTCAATGGTAAGGTAATTCAAGAAATATTTTGTATAAACCTACGATAGTATTCAGCAAGACCCAGAAAACTACATATTTGTATTATAGTTTCTGGCCTCTTCCAGTTCAGTATTGCTTCCACTTTGCTGTGATCTACAAAAAACCTTTTCTTGTGAGATAACATAGCCCAGAAATCTGACTTCTGGAAGCCAAAACTCACATTTACTTAGTTTGGCGTAGAGTTACTTTTCTTTCAGAATATTCAATACTATTCTCAAATGATTCTCATACTCTTCTCTACTCTTCAAGTATACTAAGATGTCATCAATAAAGACTACTACGAACTGATCCAGATACTGACAAAAGATAAAATTCATATAGTCCATAAACATGGCAAGTGTATTGGTTAAACCAAATGGCATCACCAAGAATTCATAATACCCATATTAGGTTGAAAAGGTTGTTTTTAGAACATCCTCTGCTTTAACTTGCAGCTGATGATAGCCTGATCTTATATCAATCTTAGAGAACACACTTAAACTTGACAACTAACCAAGTAGATAATCAATCCAGGGGAGTGGATATTTATTCTTGATGATCACCTTGTTTAGCTCTTAGTAATTGATACATAACTGTAGGCTTCTGTCTTTCTTCTTAACAAATAATACTGCAGCTCCCCATAGTAAAATACTTGTCCATATAAACCCTTTCTCCAGTAATTCTTCTATCTATTTCTTTAGTTCTACCATTTTGTTCAGTGCCATTCGATAGGGTGCTTTGGAAATAGATCTAGCTCCTAACATAATGTCAATATCAAATTCTACTTCCCTTTCCAGAGGAAATCCATTAATGTCATCTAGAAATACCTTAGGGAACTTATTCACTACTGATATGTTCTCAAGTGTTAGTTCTACTTCAGTTTGCAAGGAGAAAAATACTACATACCCTTGGCATCCCTTTTCTAGGCATTTCTCAGCTTCAGCTACTAAGAGAAAGTTTAGATTCACACTTGTATTGTTATCCTTCTGCTGGTCAGGTTATATAAGCCTGCTACTACCACAGTCCAGTAGCACATTATTTGCCATTAGCCAGTTTAACCTCAATATGACTTCGAGTTTATAAAGTGGCAGACAGATTAAATCTACTATAGACTCATGCCTATAACATTCACAACACAATTCAGACATGCATCAATAGTAACTATCTTGACACCAATAGGCATTGATACAATCAAATCATATAGCAGTTTATGGATACTCAGTCCTATGCGTTTAGCACAATCACATGTAATGAAAGAATGACTAGTACCCAAATCAAACAATGCTTACAAAGTATTACCATAAAGGAGGATAGTACCTTGGATCATTTATGGAGACTTCCAAGCCTCTTTATAGGTCCCTGCAAAATTTCTACCTAGATTCTGGGTGCTGGGCTTAGCTGCTTATTGTAGACAATCTTTGATAAAGTGTTCGGCCTTTTTACAAGCATGACAAATCAGCTACCCATCACAAGATCTACCAAGGTGTGTCTTACAGTATCGAGGACATGGTCATTATGTTTGAGGACTTTGGTAGCCTTTCTTCTCAAGTTGGGAGGGTCTTTTATTGTCCCCTCTAGATTTTAACCCTTACCCTTTACGTTTATGGGAAGAAGGTCCCCGACTGGGCTTACTTCTACTATCAACATTCTGATATGGGTTTAAGGCTTTTAGATTGTTTTCAATGATTTGGCATTCCTCTACTACCTTGTTGAATTTATTAAATTATCGGGAGACTAGTTTCTGCTTCAGTTCATGCTTTAATCCTCTTACAAGCAAATCAAAGCTCTAAATCTCATCATCCTGAAATCTCAAGTATAAAGAGTAACAAGATAATCGGATGAATCGAGCTAGATACTCGTCAAAGGTCTCATAGCTATTTTATAGGATTGCCAGAAACTCTTCTTCTTTTTCTATTTGGAAGGATCTTAGGAAATACTTTTCATTAAATTTTACTTGGAACAATTCCCAAGTAATAGGAACATTTTGAATCTATAAGGTCATTTCTATATTCTTCCACCAGTGATCTGCATCCCCTTCAAGCTTATATATGGCGATTTACGCCTTTACTTCAATTAGGCATTCAAGTATTTGGAATATTTTCTCTAATCTCGCTAGCCAATCTTTAGTGACCTAGGGATCAAATCACCCTCAAAACCCATGGGTTGGTGTTTATCGAATTTTGTAACCCAATATTGCAAGTTTTTTTGTTCTTGGGTTAGTTCTCTATAAGAGCCCTAACTTGGTTCTGTTTAAGACTGAGAACCTGTTGTCTGAGTTTGTTCTTCCTCCACATTTACTTCAATACTCTCTGTTTCATCTCTATCTTCATTATGTTTCTCTTTCACTTCCCTGAGTTCCTCTCGAAGTTCATGGATCATGGCCTGCTATTCCAACAACATGCCAAGTATCTGTTGTATGGGATCGGGCGGGTTTTGGTTTCTCACCTCCTTAACTTCTACTTCTACTTCTACTGGTTTGTTTCTTGGTCAAACCTTGATTTCTTTTCACTATTAAAAAGGAATCATGCCATTAATCTTACACTTTCCTTATTTATATATATTTCTTAAACTTAAATATCACCATATCAGCATAAACAGGAATATACATATATTACAACAAGCAGTCATATTTACATCAAGATGGCTTTATAATTACAACAAAAGCAGCCATTACTACATTATCCTAGCCAGAAAAGTTCATACTAAGACTACAACCATCATATATGGTTCACCACATGCTCATACTAAGTACAACAAAATGAAGAAACTTATAGGGACCCTGTTCTATGATTTCATTCCTCATTAGGGTCCAAAAAGTATTATTAGGGAAGAAGGCTAGTGTGGTTTTGATCCAAACATCATTGGTCATCCACAACCTATACTCATCCCACCTCCTATGTAGCCTCTTTACTCTAACCAGAAATGTTGTACACTGTGTTATCGGGAAAGCATAGTCATCATAAGCCTTCAAGTATATCCTCCTAAGATGCTCCTATTGTTAGGATCGGTAGGCACAGCGGAAGAAATTTAAAAATTTTCACCAATCCTAATCGAGGATCTATCAATGGCGTTTAAACCAAGTTGGAAGGATTCATACCTTTTGATAATTCAGAGTTTTCACGATCTCTAGGAGCCAACACGTCATGTCCGCTCCCTCTACCGGTATCCACACGAATGCTCTCCAACCGAGACTGCGTGCTAACGCCTCTAATGTCTCCTAGGGTTTCACTTGCGGCTCTCAATTCTCATGTGCATATGAATATATCTGCTCTATCAAGTTTATGACCTATGAGGGCTATTTTCAAATTTCAAAATTAATCATCATTAATTTCAAAAATAATTAACAATTAATTATCTTGATGAGCTAATTAAATAAATTTAGTTTAAATTAAATCTGTCCAACAGTTTTAATTTAAGCTAATTATTTAATCCAAATAAAGAGCCATTAGATTTAATTTATCTTCATAAATTAAATCTAAGATACTATATCTCTATCATGTTAGTTATTAAATTTAATATATCTTAATAAATTAAATTTAAAACTAACACAATATAATAATATCATATAATATATATACATATATATAAGATATATATTTCGAAAATATATATATATCTATATAATATTATTAAATATA
Organism: Inga oerstediana; assembly: GCA_963210345.1. Lineage (NCBI taxonomy): Eukaryota > Viridiplantae > Streptophyta > Magnoliopsida > Fabales > Fabaceae > Inga > Inga oerstediana. The sequence continues at coordinate 46,738,805 of OY723403.1, forward strand.
ATAATATCATATAATATATACATACATATATATATAAGATATATATTTCGAAAATATATATATCTATATAATATTATTAATGAATTTTATATTATATATATATATAAATATAAAATTCATCCACCCTAAATTAAACATTATCTCGTGTTGGGTCATTCTTGTGTACGACCCTGTAGGCCCATATGAAGTTGGCAGTGGGCCAATAACTATACTAACCCAAAAGTCGCAAGCGGCCTCTAGCAAGACATTACGACTACCCAATTCATATGAGGATCGTTATCATGATGCAACCTGTCATACAACCACGTCATGTCCCTTTTGTCACACGATATATCGATCAAGGATAAGGCATGGATAATGTCATCCTCTTGTTCCTGACCATTACTTTCTTGATTCCTAAGTAGCCTGATAACATAGACAGAAACTCCTTTCATCATAGTATGGCCATATATTTCTCAGACTCACTCATCGAGGGGCCCAGTAATATCTCTCTACTAATGTGAGGGACAAATTTCATCTTGATTATTCATATTCCTCTGCATGAAAAACCACCAAGCCCGATTGTAGCCTTTATCATCACCCGGTCAAAAGTGACTTTTGACTAGTTCAAAGCTTAGCAACTCTCATGTAGGAATCCATGATGACCTCAGGTATAAGGGCATTGTGACGTAGTTATACATGAGAAAAGCTTATGACTTGATCCATGTAGCTTTCTCATAGTGGGTCGGTCCAGCACCTTGTACTCTTACAAGTGCCTAAGACTTTGATTCGTATCTCCATATCTTATCAAAGTCATACTGGTCTTGTTTCATCTCTGCTCCCGCATAGATGACCAACCAGGGACATTTTAGGACAATCTTTATAAATTATCCAAGCATACAATTATCACAGTTAACATGCAAATAATATGATAACAGAATGGAGAGATTTCATTAAAATAATAATGTTCAAAGTATAATGATTATTGGCCCTTAGGGCACAATTTCCAACACCTATAACTAGGTGTTATGATGTGGATCATATGCTAACTCGACCTTTAGAGCCCTGTAGTTAGCAGTAGAGTCTGTATCCTGTACCACCTCATCCACCACTGGGTCATCTTTATCCCTAATGGAAGAATCTACACTGGGACTAGACCCTAACTTAACCATTACGGGATTGGGACTCTCTTCCTGGTGGTACGCAATAGCCTAGTTCTGCCTTTCGTAAAATACACTAACATGTGCTTACCCTTTGGTTGTACTTATCTTTTAAGGGTTGGTTGACCAACTGGGGTGATCCATTCCTCTGCCTTTTCCTAGGCATAATTCCTACACAAAGGCACTATCCAAGGTTAGTATACCTACATAGCATGGAAACCTTAACCTAATGCCAGAAACTTCTTCTCTGATACCAAAAATATAACACCATACTTTCATAGCATTTAAATTAGTTCAAAACATGTCATGGAGTCAAACCGGAGACCAAAAACAATTTTCAACCCATTTAGGATCCTGTCTTTAATACAGGGTTTGATCTTATATTTAAGTGGGTTTTCAAAAAAAATTTGAAAACATTTTTATTGTAGTCTTATTTTGGTTTTTGAAATTTGTTTGAATCGTTTTGTTCTGTTTCCATTTGTTAATATCAGAGTGCTTACTAAAGTTCTCAGTGGATATTCTAGATAAGTTCATTAAGTAAAGGATCCATATTACATGGTTACCCTATTCTAGTTCATTTACTGTGTTTATGTACTAGTATTTGAGTTTACAACTAGCGGATGTACTACACTATAGGTACTAGCTTTTACTATTATAGTGTACTGATAGATATCATATACAGATCCTTAACAACTAGATAACCAACAGAAAATAAAATTTAAGTCTTCAACTCTATTCATCCATAGCTACCTTCTTATCGTGTGAGCTACTCACCTGTGCAACAGAGTAGTTATCAGAAAAGGGTAAGATTTCACTAGGTTGAGTGTGTGGCAAATAGCCCCAAATGGTGTACAGTTGCTACAGACCATATGTAAAACTTATAGGGAGAGAACACAATTCACAATTGTGTGTTGTGTGCTTGAACTTATTGCTTGGCCTGACCACCTTATTGTCATACATCTATGACAAAAAAGATATACTATACATATATGCATTAGATAGAGTTTATGTTTTATCTTTGCTTGTTGGATTTGACAGTATAATAGAATAGAAGCTCACATATCTGATATAGGCATGCAATTTGGAATGGATCAAGATATTTCAGCTTTATGGCCAGGCTAAATAGAACTCTCAACCATAAAGAGCTTAAGGGGTATGCAACCTTGAGCAAGACTCGATAGAGAAGGAGATATTAGATTTATAGAACGCTATATGCTTCCTAACTACAAGGAGTAAATGGCGTGCTACAGATCTAACCCCTCCTTCTCTATCAAATCTTGCTCAAGGCTACTTATCACTTGAGCCCTTTATGGTAGGGTGTGCTTAGCCATAAAGCTAGGAATGTCTTCATCCATCCCAGATTGCATGACTATACTCGATGTGTGAGCTTCTATAATATACAAATTTGTGTACAATTTAGTTCTGCATGCAGGGACAAAAGGATAATCCTTATTTATATAAAAAAAATTGCCTCAAAAGTTAATGGTAATTAAATATGAACTGTTATATATTTATACACTATATATGATAGTTGTTTCATTAAACCCGTTAGCATTTTATAGCAAATAGATAACGGTTGCTATATAGCGACCTTTATGTATGCTAAAATTTTATATAATGGTTATTTTGAAGGCACCATTATGTATGTTATAGAGATTTATAATGGTTGTTTACTTGATAACTGTTAGATCAAGCGTTTCACCCAAGAGGGGGGGTGAATTGGGTGATACTAAAATTTCTTCGGAAATATAAAACTTTAACAGTGGAATTAAAACAGAATGAGTAAGGAGAAATATCACCGAAGTGTACACCGGGAGTTATACTGGTTCAGTCACAACCACTTTGACCTACGTCCAGTCCTCAGAGCTTCTCTGAGAGTTTCACTATAACTTCCAAGATTCAGTGGGTTCTTGGCACCTCAGTACAAGCAAGTTCCTTCACCTGGACACTCGCTCCCCCTTACAAGTTGTAATCCAATCCCAACTCAAGGTTCCACAACCTTAAGTTATCTCAATAACAACTATTGAGTTTGAATGAAATATCTCTCTTACAGAGTGAATAAGAATCACTGAAGCATAGAAATATAATTTCAACGTGAAAACAGAGCAATGAACTTGATGATTCGTTTGTGTATGTTCTTGTTCTTGTTTCTCTGTTTGGATGTTCCCATATATATAGATATGTTGGTGATGACCGTTGAAACATTTTCTTTCGTCCGTTGGAGAGTACGCAGCCACTATTGACTTTTCAAGTTTTTGAAAAATATCTGTTGGCAGTGGTTGGCATTTGAACGTTTAATTTGACTTCCCTTTCCTGACATGATTCCTTCATTGTTTATCTGTAAATATGCTAGAAATACTAATACAATGAAAGATTAATCATATAGGAAACAATTTAATGAACGTTTGAAAGATTTCTAAATTTCTGGGTAAGCTTACTCGAGTAACTACTCGAGTATTACTTGAAGGTTACTCGAGTACTTACTCGAGTATCATCGGGAAATCTTTGATCAACTGCAAGTCAATGAATAAACACAAGATCACTCGGGTAGTGCATGGAATAACCAATTTTCAAACCTTTGGAAATGTATGTTTACTTGGGTACCTACTCGAGTAATGCACTCATAACTTTATGAGTTACTCGGGCACCAACTCCAGTAAACCTTCAAATAAACTTTTGGTTACTCGATGCTCTACTCTAGTAATGTTGGCAGGATTTCAAGGCCGAGAGCACTTACCTTGTTACTCGGGTACTGACTCGAATAATGCACTCATTTTTGTATAGGTTACTCGGGTACCACCTCGAGTAAATGTACTTTTTGTGCATGACTTACCCGGGTAATGACTTGAGGTTTTCCTTAAAAATATTTCTACATACTCGGATACTTATTTGAGGAATCCACTAAAAATAGAACATTAAACACTTGCATACTAGAGTAAGGACTCGAGAAAAATGAGATAAAAAGAAATCAAGTTAATCGGGTACCACCTTCAAGTTTTCACTTACCTCAGTGCGTTACTCGAGTAGCTCCTCGAGTAATATTGGCAGTAGTACTAAGTGCCGAGAGCTCCACATTTTCAGAAACAGAGTTACTCGAGTAGCTACTCGAGTATCATTGGCAACTTGAAGGCAACTGGAAGTTTTTCACATGGTTACTCAAGTAGTGCCTCGAGTAACATTGGCAGGCCGAGAGCAACTCCAAGTTTTTACCTGGTTACTCGAGTTGCTCCTCGAGTAACATTGGCAGGCCGAGAGCAACTCCAAGTTTTTACCTGGTTACTCGAGTTGCTCCTCGAGTAACATTGGCAGGCCGAGAGCAACTTGAAAATACTTACACTATTACTCGAGTAACTACTCGAGTAACGTTGGCAGGTTACTGGAAGGCGCCTTTGGTTACTTCAAGTTTTGTCTCATTACTCGAGTAGGTACTCGAGTAATGCCTTAGAAAATTTGCTTCTGATCAAGTTCCTCATCATTTTCTCTTGGCCTTTCTTCATTACTCCAATGCTAACTTCAAGTGATGCATATCCCTGTTATTCCTTTGTTCAAACTTGTTTATTAATCATTTACTTTTCAAACCATTCTTTTGTTATCATCAAAACATGAGATCTAACATTCTCCCCCTTTTTTATGATGACAAAACTTTGGTGATTTTGGACATGGTTTTTCAAATTGAATTTTCAAATTAAAGTTGTCTTATTAAGTTTGAATTCATAGTATACACCTTGCATTCACAATCAACTTTATTAGTCAAACATGTATCATAATTCAAAGCTTAAATGAACTTAAAATGAAATCATAACTTAAACACACTTGCATTAAACTTAAAATTTTCAAATTACAAGATAAAGTTCAAAAGAATTCAAAAAAGCTCCCTAAAAACCCATGTACAACCAAATGCCCCAAAATGCTCAGATACTTCCACAAAATCTACCCTCAAGCTCTTCTCCCCCTTTTTGACATCATCAATCAAGTGGAGGGCTAGAAGGCTTGGCCATGGAAATAGGTGTTACTGGAAGGACCATAGAATCATCTGAGTCCAAGGAATCAAATGAACTAGAGGGAACTGGGTCAGGAAGATGGACTGGAGGGATATGGATGTCATCGCCGGGAGGAGGAGGTTGGAAGACAACCATAGTAGAGGTTTCTCCTTCTGGAGTGGTCTGAAGCTCAGGAGTAGTCTCATTCTTTGGTGTATGATGTTCAGAGGAGGAAGAGGGAGATATTTCCTCAGTTTGGGTAGGTGATGGAATCGGTTTAGGAACGGTTTCTGGCTGAGGTTTTGGAGGAGAATCATCAATGGTGATGTGTATGGTCTCGTTGATTTCTGGGTTATCCACTGAGTAAAGGATGTCTTTGGCTTGAAGCTCAGGTGGACTAGAAACCAGAGGAGTAGATGGTTCAGCCTCAGTGATAGGAGTGTCTGAAGGAGGGTTCACTGGAGGTGGTGGTGGTGCAGAAGAAGAGGGATCGTATGAAGGTCCGGGACCTAATGAGTCCAAGCGTGCCAGAATCAATCTCAGTGTCTCGCCCTGGGCACGTTGCTTAGCTAGCAACTCCTCATGCCTCCTGTCCATTCTCTCAACCAACTCTCCCATCTTGGTATTCATGTGGGTTATCAGTTCGGCATTCGTGTTGGCGATATCCACATGAAAACCTCTCAGCATATTTTCCATGAAATGCTGGAGAGTGGCATTGAGGAAGGATGGCGATGATGTGGTAGCAGCTGGAGCTGATGACTGAGTGTCATCTATCCTACTGGTCTCTGCCTCAGTGGTCTTTCTCTTTTTCTTTGACCCAGATTCCAGAGGACCTTTGAGAGGAATATCGATGTTCAATTTCCCAATCTGGTTTCTCCCAACCGGAGTCAACCTCTCAATAGGCTCTTTGCTGTCCAAATACCATATCTTGTTCTCTTTCAGGATTAGAGACACAATCTGAGGATATGGCATTGGTGTTGTGGCCTTCCCATCCACCTTATACCTTTTCATTTCTGAGAAGATATACTCTCCCAGATCCTTCTGCTCCTTCAGGAGAAGTGAAGCAAACCACCTAAAGTCCCTATCGGAGAAGTGGGTATAGTTGTTGGCTTTGTTCACTAGGGACCTAGAGTAAATGTACCAAAGGACCCTATGATGATCACACATATCACTGGGCTTGAAATTTAGAGGGCCAACTAACTCTCCGGGTTTAAGGATAGTAAAGATTTGGTTTGGTTCAAGCTGGGAGTAAATATCATCCGAGGGTTCTCAATTCCTAACCACAAGTTAATCCTAGAGGGCGATATAAGTATCTTTTGGCCTCTAACTGTGGTGGTCATCTCTTCCTCAACTGAGGTTTGGTTAGGCTCATCTATGATCTCTAAGTTACAATAAAAGTGAGTGATCACCTTTGTGCAAAAAGGCAATCTAATGGATAACCAAGGCATAAAGGGATCTAAATAAGGACTTAGGTCATGCTTCACTACCTCTTGAAGTAGCCTGAGATCCACATAGTGTGTCTTGCACACTTTCCTCCTAGAGAACTGAGACAAGTACTTGGGAGACTCCACCAATTTGCTAACATTGAATCCCTTTGGTGGGTTGGTGATCTCTTCTTCCGGCACTTTGGACTTCTTGGAAGATTGTCCTTTCTCCATTTGATCAATTATGTTTGCCATAGCTGCAGCCACATTCCTATCATATTTAGGCTTTTTGGTAGGCTTTGGAGTGAAAGAGGGGGTAGAGGAATCAGAGGGAGGAGGTGAGGGAGATTTGGCACTCTTCCTTCTTCCGGTTGAGGCACTCTTTCTGGATTGAGCCCTTATAGTAATAGGCTCTTTAATCACCACACCTTTGGGTTTCGGTTGAAGAGAAATTTTAGCTTTTGGTCTCGGGGTAAGTTTTCTTCTCTTCTTGGGAGGAGAAGAAAGAGGATCAGAGTGTTGTTGGGATTCAGAGGAGTCTATAGGAGTAAGATTTTTAGTTCTCATCTTTCTGAATGATTGAAAATTGAAATCTTCAGAAAAACAGAGACTCAGACGCGATTTAGGGCACTGGGATTTTGAGCAAGGAATCACTTGTGAAAAGTTTTTGTGAGAGAGAATAGTGATTTACTCGAGGAGATTTTATGGAAATGACCGAGTTTGTGACAGATAAAGCCCTAGAACCCGACGTTACTCGAGGCCTTACTCGAGTAACCTTCAAGTTTACTCGAGGCCTTCCTCGGGTGTTCATACAGAAAAATTCTAAAATAATTCATTTAAATTTCGTACCTGGCATGAATAATATAGTAATTATCCATGGATGTTCCCTCAATCATTTATAACCCATTCTGATCAGATTTGAGTCATTCTTTATCAATTTGAGAATCTGGACTCCGACATTACTCGAGGCTTTCCTCGAGTAAGCTTCAAGTTTACTCGAGGCCCGCCTCGAGTAACCTGCTTTTCAACTTTTGACTCTTCATTTCTTTGAAACTGAACTGTTATGTTTGAATTTCAAGTAACTTGATCCATTACTTCCAGTTTTGGGGGCCATTACTCGAGTACATACTCGAGTAAAGTGTTATTTTACTTCAAGTTGTTCCTCGGGTAATTCTTCACTGTGAGTCATTACTTCAAGTTGGTACTCCAGTAATGGTGTCCTCTGATAACCTCTGTTTTTGTTTCTCAAAACAAAATTTCTACCTTCCTGCAAAACAATTTTCTATATACTCTGATGCTTAAGTTAGTAATCATCAAAATTTTAACAAATGACTTCATCTAATATTATGAGAAACTGAAATAACTTACAACTCATTGGGATTTACCATTCCCAATTCTCTTCTAATGTATAGAAATTGATCTTTTGCAAGAGGTTTTGTGAAGATATCTGCTAATTGAAGATGAGTAGGAATGAATATCACTTTCACATCTTTCTTTTGAACATGATCTCTGATGAAGTGATGTCTGACATCGATATGCTTGGTTCTAGACTGTTGAACTGGATTCTTTGCCAAGCTTATCGTGCTTGTATTGTCACAATAGATTGGTATTTCTTTGAGATAAATACCAAGATCTTGTAGTTGTTGTTTTAACCATATCACTTGTGCACAACAACTTGAGACAGCAACATATTCGGCTTCTGTTGACGAGAGAGACATAGTATTTTGTTTCTTGCTAAACCATGATACAAGAGATCCTCCAAGAAATTGTCCTTGTCCGCTGGTGCTCTTTCTATCTGTCTTTTATCCTCCATTATCTAAATCTGAATATGCAACAAGATATTCACTTCTTCCTTTGGGATACCACAGACCCAATTCGGGTGTGTCAGCAAGGTATCTAAAGATTCATTTGACCGTTTCAGCATGTGATTCTTTTGGTGCTGACTGATATCTTGCACATATGCCAACACTAAATTGAATGTCCGGTATACTTGCCGTGAGATAGAGTAATGATCCAATCATTCCTCTATACTTTGTTATGTTGAAGTCTTTCCCTTTGACATCAGCATCAAGTAACGTAGTTGAGCTCATAGGTGTGTCCGTGCCATTTGCTTCATCCATTCCATACTTCTTCAATAGCTCTTTCAAATACTTTGTTTGAGATATGAAGATTCCATTCTTTCTTTGTTTGATTTGCAAACCAAGAAAGAAATTCAATTCTCCCATCATTGACATCTCAAATTCTCCCTGCATTATCTCAGAAAATTCCTTACACAGAGATTCACTAGTAGCACCGAAAACAATGCCATCAACATATATTTAAACAATTAAAATATCATTGTGTTTTCGTTTTATAAAGAGTGTTGTATCAACTTTTCCCCGTACAAAACCTTGATCAATAAGAAACTTACTGAGCCTTTCATACCAGGCTCTAAGAGCTTGTTTTAGACCATATAGAGCCTTTTTGAGTTTGAAAACATGGTCAGGTTTAGTAACATCCTCAAAACCTGGAGGTTGTTCTACATACACTTCTTCCATGATGTAGCCATTTAAAAATGTACTCTTAACATCCATTTGATAGAGTTTGAATCCTTTGATGTATGCAAAGGCTAAAAGTACACGTATAGCTTCCAATCTAGCCACTGGAGCATACGTTTCCTCATAATCAATCCCTTCTTCCTGATTATAGCCTTTATCCACCAACCTTGCCTTGTTTCTGACAATAATTGCAGATTCATCGAGTTTGCTTTTGAATACCCATTTAGTACCAATGATCGGATGATCTTTGGGTCGGGGCACCAAATCCCAAACTTGATTTCTCTCAAATTGATTTAGTTCTTCTTGCATTGCTATAACCCAATCATTGTCTGATAGGGCTTCATCAATATTAGAAGGTTCAATCTCAGAAATGAATGCAGAAAAGCTTACTTCATTGAAAATTCTATTTCTAGTTTTGATCCCTTCATTCACATCTCCTATGACTTGATCTAAGGGATGACTTTTATTGTATTTCCAAGCTCTAGGTTGACCTAGGGATTGCTCTTCTTCCTTAGTTTCATCAACCTCTGGAATAAGAGATTTAGAAATAGATTGACCATTTTCTTGATTTAAACCAACTTCCTATTCTTTATCAATGGTTTTGTCAGAGAATTCAAATTCATCAAATACAATATGAATTGATTCTTCAATAACACATGTTCTTTTATTAAAAACTCTATATGCTTTACTTCGGTTAGAATATCCTAGGAAAATTCCTTCATCAGTTTTAGAATCAAACTTTCCTAAGTTATCTTTACCATTATTATGAATGAAACACTTACAACCGAAGATGTGTAGATGAGCAATGTTTGGCTTTCTTCCTTTGTATAGCTCGTATGGTGTCTTTCCAAGTTTTGTTCTAATATATGCTCTATTTGAAATGTAGCATGCTGTACTCATAGCATTAGCCCAAAATACTTGAGACACATTCTTTTCATTTAACATTGCTCTAGCCATTTCAGTGAGCACTCTATTCTTTCGTTCCACGACTCCATTTTGTTGAGGTGTCCTTGGAGCAGAGAAATTGTGATCAATATCATTAGTATCACAATATTCTTCAAAGGCTTGATTTTCAAATTCTCCACCATGATCGGTCTTAATACCTGCAATGGACATACCTTTCTCATTTTGCACTTTCTTGGCAAATACAATAAATTCTTCAAAGGTCTCATCCTTTGATGATAGAAAAATAACCCATGTAAATCTAGAGAAGTCATCAACAATGACCAATGAATATAAGTTACCACCAAGACTTTTTACTCTTGCTGGACCAACTAAATCCATATGTAATAATTGTAGTGGTCTATTTGTTGAAATCTCATTTTTCAATTTGAAAGATGATTTAGTTTGTTTACCCTTTTGACATGCATCACAAATCAAGTCATTTTTGAAATTTACTTTGGGTAATCCAAGAACTAAATCCTTTTTGAGTAGTTTGCCTAGTTGATGCATATTGACATGAGCCAATCTCTTATGCCATAGCCAACTTTCATCGGCATTACTCAAAAAACAATTTTCAGATTCATTTATACTAATATCTAGAGTATAACAGTTACCTTCTCTTTTAGCTCTGAGTTTTGCCTTGATATTTTTCTTATCAAGTTGTAAGTCTTCCTTGTTGACAATCAGACATTCCTCTGAATCAAATATTATCCAGTTGTCTTTATCTACACTTTGACTTACACTCAGCAAATTATGACACAAGCCTTCAACGTAATATACATCTTTGACTTGTATTCCTTTGTCATTTTTGATTTCACTAATTCCTGCAATCTTTCCGGATTGATTTCCTCCAAATTTTACCTTGCCACCTTCCTTAGGTTGCAATGTGGTAAAACTTTCGAAATCCCCGGTCATATGTCTAGAGCATCCACTGTCTATGTACCACTTGTTGTTTTTGGATGCTTTGAAACATATCTGCAATTGAAGGACTAAATCTTAGGTACCCACATCTTTTTGGGTCCTTTTGGGTTAGTACAAATGATTTTCTAAATATATGAGCCTTTAGGTACCCATTTGTAGGTTCCTATTGTTCCTTTCTTCTTATGAATGCATGAAGAGGTATAATGTCCTTTTCTATTACAATAGTTACAAAATGCAAAAGGATTTGATGTATGCACAGAATGTTGGAAATAATCCAAATATGACTTACCTCCTGCTTTCTTTCTTCCTTTCCTTTTATCTGATTTTGGATCATATCCAATTCCAGATCGATCGTTTACAAATCGTTGAGCTTTTAAAATAACATTTAGCATCTCACTTCCTTGTGTAAACTTTTCAAGAGTTTTTGTGAGATCAATGTTTTTCTTTTTCAAAGATAAACAATTTTCACAATCCTTTCCTTTAAGTTCAGTTTCAAGAGCTTTGTTTTTCTTTTTGACAACAATCAATTCTTTAACTACTTTGATGAATTCAGAATGTAAAGCATTATATTCGGAAAGTAATTCATCATAGGTAGGGTCAGAATCATTTACCTCTTCTTCTGTTTCTTCTTGAGCAACAAGACATATATTGGCTACTTCTTCTTCATCACTTTCTTCGTCAGAGGAACTATCTCCCCATATAGCAGATACAAAGGCCTTCTTTTTGTTAAAGAATTTGCCTTTTCTCTTTTCTTTGCTCTTTTGATTTAGTTCTGGACATTCTGATTTGATATGTCCTGGTTTTCCACATTCATAGCAAATGATATGATCTTTGTTGCTAGTTCCACCTTTTTGAAAATGTTTGAAGCCTTGACCTTTCTTGTAGAACTTTCTGAATCGTTTTATGATTAAGCCCATTTCATCATCATCAAACTCCTCATCTTCATCTTGATTTTCTTCTTTCGCTTTTAGTGCTAGACCTTTCTTTCTTTTGCACCGATGTCATCTAGTTCCCGTTTGAACTTTAATTTGCTTTCATATTCAGAAAGACTTCCAAATAGAGAAGCAACTGATCTCATTGATTCTCCTTTTGCCTCTTCTATCGCAGTGACTTTGGCCTCCCACTCTTTAGAAAGAATATTCAAAATCTTTCGTACTTGGGTATTTTGATCATAGACTTTACCAAGTGCTGCAAGTTGATTAACAAGATGAGTATATCTAAGTTCGAATTCAGAAATTGACTCACCTGATTTCATTCGAAGTAGATCGAATTCAATGATCAAGGTGTTGATTCGATTCTCCTTTATTCCCGAAGTTCCTTCATGAGCTATTTCTAGAGCTTCCCACATTTCCTTTGCTGTTGGAAGTGTTCAAATTCTGAAGTATTCATTTTGACTCAAAGCGCTTTGTAACATCAGAATTGCTTTGCTATTGAGAGTGATAAGTTTCTTGTCATTCTCATCGTATTCCGCTGGCGTCTTTGGAATTTTCTGAGAATCTACAATCTTTGTAGGTTGATAGTTTCCACTCTCAATTACATCCCATAGTCCATATTCAGTAACCATCACGAATACTCTGAACTTAGCTTTCCAGAAAGAGAAGTGTTCTCCATTCAAACCAGGTGGTCTAGTGATGGACGCTCCGTCGGGAAGAATTCCTTCACCCATGCTTGCCATTGGATCCTTCTTAGGCTGTTAAACCTTAACAAGAAGACCTATGCTCTGATACCAAATGTTAGATCAAGTGTTTCACCCAAGAGGGGGGTGAATTGGGTGATACTAAAATTTCTTCGGAAATATAAAACTTTAACAGTGGAATTAAAACAGAATGAGTAAGGAGAAATATCACCGAAGTGTACACCGGGAGTTATACTGGTTCGGTCACAACCACTTTGACCTACGTCCAGTCCTCAGAGCTTCTCTGAGAGTTTCACTATAACTTCCAAGATTCAGTGGGTTCTTGGCACCTCAGTACAAGCAAGTTCCTTCACCTGGACACTCGCTCCCCTTTACAAGTTGTAATCCAATCCCAACTCAAGGTTCCACAACCTTAAGTTATCTCAATAACAACTATTGAGTTTGAATGAAATATCTCTCTTACAGAGTGAATAAGAATCACTGAAGCATAGAAATATAATTTCAACGTGAAAACAGAGCAATGAACTTGATGATTCGTTTGTGTATGTTCTTGTTCTTGTTTCTCTGTTTGGATGTTCCCATATATATAGATATGTTGGTGATGACCGTTGAAACATTTTCTTTCGTCCGTTGGAGAGTACGCAGCCACTATTGAATTTTCAAGTTTTTGAAAAATATCTGTTGGCGGTGGTTGGCATTTGAACGTTTAATTTGACTTCCCTTTCCTGACATGATTCCTTCATTGTTTATCTGTAAATATGCTAGAAATACTAATACAATGAAAGATTAATCATATAGGAAACAATTTAATGAACGTTTGAAAGATTTCTAAATTTCTGGGTAAGCTTACTCGAGTAACTACTCGAGTATTACTTGAAGGTTACTCGAGTACTTATTCGAGTATCATCGGGAAATCTTTGATCAACTGCAAGTCAATGAATAAACACAAGATCACTCGGGTAGTGCATGGAATAACCAATTTTCAAACCTTTGGAAATGTATGTTTACTCGGGTACCTACTCGAGTAATGCACTCATAACTTTATGAGTTACTCGGGTACCAACTCCAGTAAACCTTCAAATAAACTTTTGGTTACTCGATGCTCTACTCTAGTAATGTTGGCAGGATTTCAAGGCCGAGAGCACTTACCTTGTTACTCGAGTACTGACTCGAATAATGCACTCATTTTTGCATAGGTTACTCGGGTACCACCTCGAGTAAATGTACTTTTTGTGCATGACTTACCCGGGTAATGACTTGAGGTTTTCCTTGAAAATATTTCTGCAGACTCGGGTACTTATTCGAGGAATCCACTAAAAATAGAACATTAAACACTTGCATACTAGAGTAAGGACTCGAGAAAAATGAGATAAAAAGAAATCAAGTTAATCGGGTACGACCTTCAAGTTTTCACTTACCTCAGTGCGTTACTTGAGTAGCTCCTCGAGTAACATTGGCAGTAGTACTAAGTGCCGAGAGCTCCACATTTTCAGAAACAGAGTTACTCAAGTAGCTACTCGAGTATCATTGGCAACTTGAAGGCGACTGGAAGTTTTTCACATGGTTACTCGAGTAGCGCCTCGAGTAACATTGGCATGCCGAGAGCAACTCCAAGTTTTTACCTGGTTACTCGAGTTGCTCCTCGAGTAACATTGGCAGGCCGAGAGCAACTCCAAGTTTTTACCTGGTTACTCGAGTTGCTCCTCGAGTAACATTGGCAGGCCGAGAGCAACTTGAAAATACTTACACTATTACTCGAGTAACTACTCGAGTAACGTTGGCAGGTTACTGGAAGGCGCCTTTGGTTACTTCAAGTTTTGTCTCATTACTCGAGTAGGTACTCGAGTAATGCCTTAGAAAATTTGCTTCTGATCAAGTTCCTCATCATTTTCTCTTGGCCTTTCTTCATTACTCCAATGCTAACTTCAAGTGATGCTTATCCCTGTTATTCCTTTGTTCAAACTTGTTTATTAATCATTTCCTTTTCAAACCATTCTTTTGTTATCATCAAAACATGAGATCTAATAATAACATGATTATTATAAAAGCATTATACACAGCATAGCCTCACCACATCTCAATACACAAAGAGTGATATATTACAACCATTATAATAGGTCCAGAATAAATAGCGGTTCACAACTATAATTTAACTGTGGTGAGCTTTTATAGTGCCGGAATATATGATAGTTCAAAACCATTATGTATGGCAATTAATAACCACCATATATCGTGATTTCTATAGTAGTATTAAGATATGTACTAAACGCTCACCAAATTTCAAGAGCATAAGAGATCTGTTACTATAATTTAACCTAGATCTTATTAAAATCTATATGCCAATGTCATTTACAGATTTTAGCCCCTAAAGCTGACAAGTTAAATCTATTTTCTATTTTTTCTTAACTTTCCATTTCGCTCAACATATCATAACACACATATATGATTCATGATCAATTAAATATCATATTAACTCTTCTAAACTTTACCCAACCTTCACCTTAAATATAGGAATTCCATATTTCTAAAATTGTTTTAGCCTTAATAACATTTTTCCAATCATTACTTTTAAAGATTTAAAACAGTATATATTGTAGCATTCAAACATTTTTAGGAACTTCTCACAACAAATTGAACAAGACTTCGCTACGACAATAATTTCATATTCAAAACTATTCTCCCTGAACCAATATTAAACATGCAAGCTATGAAACAACTGATACAACCTATATTCCATCTTCCCATATTATTAACTTATGCATTTCTTATGTGTTCTTTAACTTATTTTCTCTCCCTAAAATCATATTTTCAACCTACATTTTTCTCATCAAACGTGCACCAAATGAAGGAAACAGATATGGAATAAGGTTCTAAGTATTTACCTTAGTCTAGATGTAGGCTTACATGTTAGAAATTGCTCTTTCCTCAACCCCTTCTTCCTCTTTGTACTCTTCTAGCTTCTCCCGTCTCCCCAGCTCTCTTTTATGGTATGTCTGGTTCATCAGAGAGCAGGGTAGAGGAGGTTTATTAAATTTAGGTAGGAGTAAGGTAGGGGAGGTTATGATTTTTATTTGATTGAAGAAAATAGGAAGGGAGGTTCAGTTTCTTGTTTGGTTCGGGAGAGGAGGGGAAGGGAACTAATGATAAGTTGACAAATATGCCTTTATCTTTTAATTTATATATTTTCCTTCTTCTTTTAAAATTTTTATATAAATAATTTCACACAAAATATAAATAATTCCAAGCAAATAGTATCCAACCTTATCATTTCAATTATAATGATTTAAGGTCTTTCTATATAATTAAGTTGACAGTCATTCGATACAAGGCCTCCCATTGGCCATTACTATTACAAACATAACAATTTTTTTCTCGATAGAAACATAACAATATAAAATAGCCATATGTGAGTTTGATTATTATAGCCACATGTTGTTATTTATTGAGCAGTAGCAAAATTACATGCAACAACAAAATAGACAAGAAACTCAGCCAGAAGACAAACTATAACTTGATAATCAAGAGTTGAGCTACAGAACCCAGCATCAAGAAATAGAAATTCAAAGGGCAAAATTATAATTTGCAAACTAATAGTAGGCCTCCTCAAATCCAAGCAGCGATAGTCATGAAACCTTTCCTAAGCTCAATGCTCAACAGCCAAGTTCTCTGCTTCCCACTTCATAGGCTCAAAGAGATGATAGATAACACTCTCCAAAACTTGGGAACAACACTTGGACTAGTTTTCAATCAGAAAATTAAGCTACATTATGGTAAAATAATCAAGAAAACTAACGGATGGTTGTTTTTTTCAATGCCAACTAAGTGTTCTTTGTGCCACATAAGCATATCCATATTGAAACTAAAGCATATCTTCCAGCAACAATCACAGAGGAGCATCTAATCTCATATAAGCCAATCACAAACTTACAATCAAATAAGTTAATTAGAACACATACATCAAATTTCAAATTGTGCAGTAATAGTTCATGCAGCCTGGAAATTTCCAATCATAAGATAGAGCTAAATAATAGCATGGCTTCAACTATTACTGTGCTGTGCAACTGATACATTTTCAAGAAGTAATTCCTAATTATCGTTGAGATACTTCATTCTCCCTCCTTTCCTTCCACATGTAAAAAATACCCATATAACATAGAGAAAATAAGATTACTAAAAAAATTAGAGCCATAAATTCCAAAACAAAACATGCTTTAGCAAATAAAACTTAGCTTTGTTCATATCCTTCGGCTCTTATAATTATGGGGTTGGACAATTAATTTTGAATTTGGTACTGATTAAATGAAGAAAGCATATAAAGCTACAAATTTTGAAACAAAGCACACTTCCAGAAAAATCATTCACAAAAAATCAAATAAAGAAAATGGAGTTGCGTAATTGATGAGTTCCATTTCTAGGCATTATACTCAGAACTTGATGAGGGAAGTTATTTTCTGGAGTGTGCACTGAAGACCAATGCCAACGGTGGCTAAATTTGGAGACTGGTGAAGATTTAGAGGTAGAGACTAGCGAGACCTGTGATGAAAGACGAGAAAGAAAAGAGCGGTGGCTTCAGAAATCAGAATGTACTAGCCAGAGGCAAGAGAGTTAAGTATGGAATATCCAAAAATTACATTGGATAATTTAGTTAGGATGAGACACAAAATTTTTCACTATTTCAAGAAACCCTAAATTTGGAGGGTTGAGAAAGGAAAGGAGGGGAGTACTAGAAGAAAAACATTTTTCCCACCCCTCAACTCCTTCACTCCAACCAAACATACTTTTCCCTCTCCAACCTTCCCACACCCTCCAAAAACTCCTAACAAAATAAGGCCTTGAAGAAATTTTCAGATGGCGTGAATGAGAAGGAGATCAGGGCGTAGCTAATGAGGATTAATGAAAGGAAAAATGATTATTTTATTGAATTGACCCCATATACACACAAACTTATCAAGGAAACCTTGCTTTTAAGAATTTTACTATGCCAATCTTTAAAAAATGTGAGCCTGATATCTTAATTAGATATAAAATGTTTTAGGATTTACTTTTGATCTTAATCTTAGCCAAATCCATTTTTAGGTTGGGGTAGTTAGTTTGCTATTTAGCCCCTTCTTTATTGGTAGTTGATTACCAAATAAATGCTATAAAGTAATCCTTAATACTCTAAGAATTTTCTTCCAAAATATCTTCTTTAATCATAAATTAATTTCCCTAAAATTTTTAGGCCAAAAGAGAGCGTTTAACTATAACCCCTTATTCCCAAAAAATAGCTTTTAAATTAGGAAAAATGATAGAAAAATAAGTAAGACCCTTATTTTATTTCCACATTTTTCAAAGTGCTTGCGCGTAGTTCGATGGACACATAGAAATAGCATAAAAATACTGAATACAAGTACTTGATTACAGAAATTCCTTGCATGGATTGTATATAACAATTACAAATAATGTAACCCCATAGGGCTACTAGGGCGTTTAAACCTGTTACAATGAAACGCATACATCTTCCCGTCTTCATTCCACCACTACATTCCTCTTGTGCAATTCTCTTCTCTACTTTCACCTGTCTAAATGGTTGGTTGGGGAGGGTGAGATTCGAGAGAATCTCAATAGCAAACAATACTTACAGTGCATGTAAGATGAATGCTAGTGCATGATATTCTTTCCTTACATAGGCTCATATTCACATAATGACATTTTTGCATGATTAATGTTTCATGCAACATATCTATGGCCGTAATATAAACAGAAACAGAGCTTCATTCATTCATACATGCTTCACATAATCAAGTACAGCAAATCAATACATAACAGACACATCAAATACATGCAAGTTAAGTAAGTTTACTACCTCTTGTCTTGAGTCCTCTTCTTATACCTTTACTCCAATCATTGAAGATGCTTCTTCTTTGTCACCTCATGACCCTAGATATTTAATCATATCATTAGAGCCACTATAAATGAGTGCCCAATGGTACTACATGGCCTTTAGGACATGTTTCTTAAATTTGGCCCAATACTTTGACAATTCAACACAATTGCCATAAATTCGTAGGTTAACCCAATCTACTAGTTTTGTTTACTAAACTTTAGAAATTCCTAATTAATTCTACAAAAATCCAAATGTGTTGGTTCTAGGTTCCATAACAAGCTCTTTAAGTCCTCTTTTAATGAAAAATATCACATAGCCCCAATTACAGTCTCACATTTCCTAGAAATTTGTCATACTCAGACTGTTATAGATTTCGTTCCAAAATCAATGTCAAAATTGAAAAATAATAACTTTTAATCCACTAGTCCAAATAGCGTATATTACATATCAAATCAAAGATCAAGATATATACTTTAATCCTGTAAAATTTCATAGCAACAATTTTGACTGATCAAAAACACGTTGCAAGTTCTCTGCCTCCAAAAAATGAATTCAGGTAGATTCAAACAAAATCTTCCAAAATCATCATAGATCATCATAAAACCTCTTTTAAAATCATAATCATCATCATATGAGCATCAAATCCCAAAAGACTCCCGCTAGCCAAAATTTAGGGCTTGAGTATCTTAAGAAATACTCAACAAAATCACAGAATATTCAGTTCAAATCAAATCATACACTTATCGAAACTCGAATCTATGATCTGTTCCTGATTCCAGCAGCACCTCCCTTGAGTAGATGGAATCAAACACCTTTGATCAAAAATATAAAAGAAATAGAAATGTTGCTCTTTATGAGAAGAACAATCTTAGAGAAGACTCCAGAAACTGAAAATGCCGAATCGGAGGTGAAATCGGCTCCGGAGCTCAAGAACTTTCACTATTCATCCTTTCTCTTTCCTCTTTGGTTTTTCTCTCATTTTTATGGCTGCTGCATGAATTAATAGAGAGAGAGGAGAGGAAATTGGCCAATTTCCCAATTTACCCTTGGTTTACGTAAAAATTACCAAGTTGCCAACTGGTTGGATTTCAACTCTCCAGTTTCTTTTCTCTTTACTCTTGCTTCATCCTTTTTGTTTTGGCCATAAGCATTTTCTTTTCCCTCTCTCCTTTATCTTGGCCAAAATTATGGGCCATTAGAAGAGGATAATAAGGTCTTGAAATATCACAATTTACCTCCTTAAATATTACAATACTTACCTACAATTTTTGACTTTTCAACTCTTTATTTTACTTGGCCAAAATTGCTTCTTTCTCACTTTTAATTTGGACCAAGTATATATATTTCCCTTCTTGTGTCCTTATTTGGATGAAAATTGCATAAAGAAAAGGGAAAATAAAAGCTATCTTGCTTTATTAGTCAAATGACCATTTTTCCCTTACATATTTGTAATTAAATTGGGATTCTTCCTTTTCTTTTGTTTAGGGAAAAATTCACAATATATTAGGCCCAACAATAGTGCTCTTCCATTAACCAATTTGGTCTCCAATAATGGCCTTTTATGAAGACACAAATTAAATTTTATGTCTTATTATGGCCCAAAATTCATATGGCCACCAATTGCATTGTTTCGCCATTTCAAGTATGCCAACATTCATCATTTTATTCCCTTTAATACCCCAAAGGGGTAACGGAGTTTTAGCGACTAAAATTTGGGATATTACAAAATACAAACAAAATATGTAAAAGACGCAAAAGGTTGGTGAATTTCAATTATTCCAAATTGACTGATTTGGAATTTTGACATGTTGACAAATATGTGAAATTACATAAGTGCTCTTACTTTTCATTTCTAAAATCCCCAAATCCCCTTGTTGGGCTCCAGAGCTACAACGGCAGCCTGTAATTGGAGCTCTGGTATCTTATTGCTGGAGCTTCGGTGCTGACTATCGGCGATTGGAACTCCGACCCCTAAATATATAAACATATATATTTAAAATTTTACAAGCAAAAGTTATCAATATAGATACTTGAGTTGATAATAGCGATATTAAATATAATACCCCAAATTTTTGGACTAAAGGCTAAGGAATAAGCCAAATAAAGTAGGCTACAAAGTCTAGTTTAGCAACACTCCTAGGAATGCATAAGAAATAGAAAGACTTTTAGAAACCACACTCAGAATAGAATATGAAATTCAATGCAAATTAGTTGAAAGAAAGTACCGATTCCTTTAGAATGTGTTAGAATGACATAAAACCTAACTCAGATTCAAAGGAAAAGGGAATGGTGTCTAGAAAGAAGTAATAAAGAGAATTAAAAGAACTAATGGCACAAGAAATAATATTATTGTGGCACCCTTATCTTATTTTCACCTTTTTCAGAGTATTTATGGGAAAATGATACACAGTCATGAATATATTGATAATATGTGCATGATTACATAAATTACCCATAAGGGGTTATACATAATAATGACAAACAATATAGCCGCACAAGGTGACTAGGGTGTTAAACCTGTCCCAGTGAAATGGAGATATCTTCCCATCTTTGTTCTACCACTGCAACCCTCTCGTGTAATTCTCTTCTTTGCTTTCAATACACTTCCTGTTTTCCCCTGTCTAAATTATTGGTAAGGCAGGGTGAGATTCGAGAGAATCTTAGTAGGAAACAGATACCATAATGCATGCATGATAGATGTTATGTGTATGACTTGTTATCTTTAACTAGATGCATGCTCAATGTTTCATGCAACACAACTATGGCCACAGTATAAACAGAAACAGAGCTTCATTATTCAAATATGCTCTACATAATCAAGTAAAGCAATTACATACATCACTACACAAACATAGATATCAAATACTTGTAAATAAGGTAAGTTCCCTACTTGGATTGCCCTTCCCTTGACTAATTGTCAGTCAGATACTCTATATCCGGCTCGGGCTACTGTCCGATCCTAAAATCCCAAATGTACAAAAATTAGGTTAAACCCATTCATGTACTATTTTAAATACTAAAATAGTGTTTTTAGTGGTTATGTAAGTCTATAGTGAAAATTTACCAAATTAACCTTGGTGACCCGACCTGAACCGAATCGCTGTACCCGGTTCGACCATACTTTTCTCGAAATTTTGACCTAGGCTATTCTAACATATTTTTACCTAAGGAATCCATTTTTGGCCTCAAAATTTCCAAATTCACTACAAAAAAACAAAAATACCCTTGGAAGGCCATAATTTATGGTTTTTATAGGCGTTTTGGTCATTATGCTTTTTAAGGCTTTTCTGGAAAAGTGATCAACTTTAACCCCATCAAATTTTCCCCCTAAACACAATGAAATCATCAAATCATAAAAAATCCAACTCTAAGCCCCTAAACTAGAGATGGTCAAATGCTAGAATTCTCTGGGAAAAATTGGAGTTTTCCAATTCTGACTCCGCAGACTTGCTTCTTTCTATTCTTAATCCCTTTATTAACTATTTAATTATGTTATAACTACCATTTAGACCCAATTTTGGTAGCATAATGCCTAGGGTTCAACATTTTTCCAAATTTACAATCACAGCAAATTAACCAGAAATTCACTGATTAAATCAACCACAGCAGTCACAACAACAATAATTTCAAGTTTAGGAAGTCACATTTACTTCCCTTGTTGGCCAAAACCCTAGCCTCTCAAACTTCCAAAACTTTTTCTTCAACAACCTTGAATCATATAGAGGAGAAGCTTAGGAGAAGGATTACACACGTTAAGAGCTAATTTACCAAAGAAATCAACTTACCTTGAGAACTTGGTATAACCCCCTGCCTTAATTAGCGTAATTAAGATTCGATAATGTATAATAAAATGGATTAAAGACCATCGAATAATTTAAAACTCCCTCCTTCTATTAGGGATTTCACAAAATTTTCAAAACTCTTTCCTATCCTAGTCTCAAGTTCAAACATCGAATATAATTACCTATGCAGTCATATCACATTTAAACATATCAGAGTGTACACTTAATTCCCGGCAACCCCCGAGTTTCATCTATGTATAGATCTATAGGATTTCAATTCCCAATTAGGGGATTACACCACCATGTATTCAAAACTATTTACAACTCAAAAATATCATAAAGTAATCCTTATCTAAAATGAATAACCAACATGACCCAAATCAAATGTCCCTATAGGGTCCTAACTCACCTAGTCGTTCACTTTTCCCTGGAGCTATTTGCCCTGTCTAAAATGCTAGCCAATGGAAAGAATGAGATTCAAGAGAATCCTAATAGTAACAAACCATTCATACCACACATAATCACATAGCATGTAAGCAAATCACCACTCAACAGCAGCAACACAAATAACACTCAACCCTCATCCCCTTTTACCGCAGGGAAGGCACACCATCCTAACCTGAACTGTTGTTAGCGGCTCAAGGACTATTGGTATGGCAGTGCATATAAATAGCCTTACAGCTCACATATAGTCTTTCAGCTCATGAATAGCCTATCGGCCCACATAATCACAAATATCACACCCCATCCTCATCCCCTTTTATCGCCAGGAAGGTGTAATGCCCCAAATTTGGATTAAGGGCTAATGATGATTATCGAGAATGTAAATGTGAATTAAAGTTGATTGAGACATGAATTGTTCTTGGAAATGCCCAATACCCTGTATTTTAGCATAATTATGTGATGAAATAATTATTTGGGCTAAAATAGGGGTAAATGGTGTATGAAAAAGAGGAAAAGAATTAAATATGTGCTATGTGGCAATTTAAATAAATGTGCAAAAATTAGTGGGAAAAATTGAAGAAATGGAAAATTGATAAGTAATTAGTTAGTGATTAATGGAGAAATTAATTACTAACTAAGGAGAAATAAGATGTGTAACTAAATGGTTAATGGAGGGATTAGAGTAATTAATTGGTTACTTATTTTATGAGAGCCAATGATATTGTGACACTTGTCAAGTTGTCAAGAAGAGAGAGTAAGAGAAAAGTCAAATCTTGCATTTCTAAAACATTTTCTCTCTCTTTCCTTCCCTCCATTTCAGTTGACATGAGACAAGGGGGAGGGGGTGTCATCATTTCATCTTCTCCAACTCTCCTCTCTCTCATTTCCTCTCTCATTTTCGTGCATCCATTGCAGCCTAGAGAAAGAAGAAGAACTTTGTGTAAAAGGTGAGATTTTGACCCTCTAAATGGCTTTTAATGGAAAAAATCTCTTCTATAAACTTGTTCCTTGTGTTGAGAGCTTTAATTTTATGGTTTTAGATTTATCATTTGGTGGTGTTTGAGCTCTCACAAAATTTTGGACTTGGGTGAATCAAGGAACTCCTTTGGGGAAAGTTGTAAAGGTGAGTAAGACAAACCTTTTCATATAGGTTTTGTAGCCATTGGTTGAGTTTGGATTTTCTGGAAATTCTGCCTTGAATTTCAAAAATGAGAGTCATTGTGTTGTTGGCATGTTGTTGTCATGGAAATGGTGCTTTGTTTAGTGTTTTGAATGAATAGAATTGAATTGAAGCTTAAAAGTAAAGTTTGGCAACTGTGTTTGGTTTTGTGTATTGGTCAAAATAGGGCATGGTGATGGGTTGTGATTTTGGTCATTTTAAGGTTACCATTATGTTCCTTGTGGAAAATTTTATGGGAATAGATTTGGTTATTGATTTTGGAAACATTGGACACTTTGGTAGAAAATTGGAAATCTGTCAAGTGTGAACTCTGTTTTCGGCAGTCAATTTGAATGAACGTTTTGAATGACTAAATGGTGATGAAAAATTATGAAACTTTCCAGTCTTAAATTTCACATCCCAAGCTTCAAAATGAACATATAATTCATGTCATTTCATTTTTTGAACTGAGATATATGCTTTGCCAAAGTTTGGGACAAAAATTGGAATCTGTTTTGGAGTAGTGTTGAGTTTTGGGTAATTCTGGAATTTTGTGGTGATTTTTGGTTATGGTCCATATCGTTCCAGTAACGATAACTTAAATAAATTTCATTTGGCTTTGGAATCACCTTGTTTCAATTTTTTTAGAATTAGTTATGAATTTTGGAAGTTCAACCAAGAATCAGGGAATTTCTTGGCCGTGGCCCAAGGTGGCAGGCCGCGGCCCAAACCTTTCTGACCTGATTATGGATGCGGCCCATGGGTGGCTAGCCGCGGCTAGTGACCTTCTGACCATATTTTGGCCGCAGCCCAAGGGAGGGCTAGCCGCGGCCAATCCCTGTGTTCCAGCACTTTAAGTTTTTGAAAAGAGATCTTTAACCTATTGTTTCCCAACCATTTAGGGGTTTTATTAGAGGCATTTGTAGCTTCTTAAGAGTCATTATTGATAACCAAATCTAAGTGTTGAAGAGTCAATTGAGTATTGGAATAGAGAATAATGCTTCATCCTTAATTATGACTTTAGGATTTGATATTTGCCCGGAGTGTAAAAGGCCTGTGCCTGCTCAAGAACGGAAAGACCAAGGTAGTGACACTTTATCCTATATCATGTATATTGCATTGCTTGTTTGCATTAATCATTAAATACAGTGAAGGGAACGTGGCATAAGCCCGATCTTGAATACAGATACAGTGAAGGGAACGTGGCGTAAGCCCAATCTCAAATACAGATATAGTAAGGGAATGTGGCGTAAGCCCGGTCTCGAATATAGATACAGTATAGGACGTGGCATAAGCCCAACCTTATATACAGTGAAGGGGACGTGGCAATATGCCCGACCTCGAATATTAATTGTTGCATTGTGATATATGTTTACTTGCTTTGTTTATATGCATCATATACATAAACTGTTGCTACTGGGATTCTCTAGAATCTCATTCTTTCCAAATAACATTTTTAAGTGGATCAAAGAACAAGCAAGTGAACAAGGATGATTAGGACTGCCGGCGGTAGTCTTAGTTAGATATTTTGGTTTTATACTGAATTGGTTATCATTTTGGATAAATGTTCATATTGAATAGACCATAGAAGTATAGTTTTATGTAGTCCCCGATATCGATATTGAGATAGGCATTGATACCCTGATTATTATTTTGGATTAACGTTATTATCCCGAGTGAATGTCGGGAATTGTGGTATACACTGATATTGTACATGTAACAGACTGAACAGACCATTTGTTTTAAGGAACGAAATGAATGGAGATCTAATTATACAGGTATTATAAAAGTTTTTTTTTTATTATCCCAGATCTCTCATTTGATTATTAAAAGTGTTTAAACCATAATTGTGGTCTTTATCGAGACGGGGGTTATAGAAGGTACACAACCCTTACTCGAACCATTGTTAGCGACTCAGGGACTATTAGCATGGCGGCGGAAACTCAATTTCACAAATATTGCAGCATTTGAATCCATCACAAATCAATGATATAACATACATATAATGCATCGCATATGGTATAAGAGAAAGAGTTACTACCTTGTTCTTTCCTGACATTCTTCAGCACTGAGGGCTCGCAAGGGCGGCAAATGTCAAATCCTATAAACCAAATTAGGGACAACCGATCAATCTCTTTTCCATGTTCTTAATTCCATAGTACTTTAAGTTGGTATTCATGTAAACTCTTTAGGTGGCTATTTAATGCCTAAACATATGCCTAAATGATTGGGAGAAACTACCCCCAAAGATGCCTTTTTGAAAGCAAAATACTGATTTTTAAATGGCTCACTTGAGTGAAGATGGTCTCACTCAAGTGATGAAGGACTTGCACTAGGGTGAAGGTGGCTCTCACTCTCGAGTGTTTGACTGAGAGCACCACCAATGACTTGAAAGTGCACACAACACTCAAGCATGACGACCTGTACTCGAGCAATTACCTTAAATTCACTCGATTTCCCAAAAGTGAAACACCAAAAGTGTTTGCCCAAGAGCACACCCAACTTAGAAGAGAAAGCTCACTCGAGTACTACCCCTGCTACTCGAGTGAAAACATAACACTTGCAAGTGTCAGATCACACTCTTGAAATTTAGCCTGCGAGTGCTTGACCGAGAGCAACCCTTAGCATGAACATACACTTGCACTCTAGTGAACTCATGCTCACTTGAGTGATGACCTAAATCACTCGCGGATTAGGGAGTGCACTTGCGCTTCCCACTAGAAAACCCAAGCAAAATGCATAAGGAAAATGGAATTTATGTTGCTGTACTTGAGTCAGACCCTCACTCACTCGAGTGACATTCATCATAACCCAGAAATGCAGCAACTGACAGAGTTTTCCAGATTTACCAAAATTGATCCCAATAGTTCAAAAACTTATATCAAAGCTTATTCCCTCACAAAATCTCCTAAGGAACCCATTGGTAACCTCAAAACAACTCAAATTCCACTCAATCACCTCATTTTCAACTTTAGCTTACAAGGTTACACAAAACCACAAATTGCCAAACTTCCTCATTCAATTCCAAATAAAACCCAATGACATTATAACTTATCCCAACACCATTTTCTACACCACAAAATTTCAAAGTTCTCCATTATCCAGTTCTTAAGAAATGAGGGCAAAATTCGAGAATTTACAAAGCTTAACCAAAAATCATAACAAATATACCAAAATATCACAAATGCTCACCTCAACTTGTTCCCAAAGCTACTTCTTTAATTTTCCCGCTTTCAAATTTCCACAAGTTCTCAAACTCCTCAAATCAAAAATCTGAAAACATAGGAATGAAGCTCTTGACATTAGGATCATGATTAATGAAGAACTCTTGAGCATTAGAAGCCATCAAGTCAAAATCTCACCTTTATACTTTCTCTTTCCTTTCCTTGCTCAACGAAAATGGAGGTTAGATGAGAGAGAAGATGAAAAATATGAAGATACAGATTTTTCCTCTATCCCCATACAACTAACTGACTTGGAGGAAGAGAAGAGAGTGAAATGAGTGGTTTGAAACATTGACCAATCCTATGGCTCCCAACTTGCCACATGTCATAATCCTTTTTCTCCTTCCACACACCATACACACACATGAACTCATACATACACAATTCCATTCTCTTAATCTCTAATCCTAGCCATTGATCCCTTATTCCCCAAGGAGTCTCCTCTTCAGTAACTGACCAATTGGTCAGTAATTTCCCAATTTATCCCTGATTATCACTACATTTACCAATTCTTCATCAAACACATTTACATCACAATTTACATTACATACCATATAAACATTGGATTAACAATAATTATACCACTTGAGGAGTCATTATCCCTAAGTTATGATTCAGGATATTACAATTCTCCCCCTGAAAAATAAATTTCGTCCTCAAAATTTGTTACACCACTTGCGCCATAAACTCCAAATAACGTCTTCGCATATCTGCTTCTGCTTCCCAAGTTGCCTTTCTTAGAGTCATTCCCTTCCAGATCACTTTGACATATGGAATGCTTGGGTCTCTGAGCTGTCGATTCTCTCAGTCAATGATATGCTCCAGCTCTACCACATATGTGAAATTGTCTTGCAACTTGATTTTCTCATACTTAACGACATGAGATGGATTTGGTTGGTACTTCTTCAATTAGGAAACATGAAACACATCATGGAGTCTGCCTAAGTTAGGGGTAGGGCCACTCGATATGCAACAGGCCCAATCCTCTCAAGGATTTCAAAAGGACCTATATATCTCGGGTTCAACTTCTTTCGCTTGATAGCTCTCCCGACACCCGTGACTAGTGATATTCTCAGAAAGACATGATTACCAACCTCAAATTCTAGAGGTCGTCTTCTCTTATTAGTGTAGCTTTTTCGTATACTTGGTGCCTCAAGAAGCCTCTTACGAATAACACGAATTTGTGCTGAGGTTTGGTCAACAAGCTCTGGCCCATAAAGGTTCCTCTCAGACAATTCATTCCAACACAAGGGTGACTAGCACTTCCTTCCATACAATACTTCATACGGCGCCATCTGAATGCTGCATGATAGCTGTTGTTGTAGGTGAATTCAGCAAGTGGAAGAAGGTGATCCCAATTCCCTTTGAAGTTAAGGACACAAGCTTGTAGCATGTCTTCCAGTGTTTGAATTGTCCTCTATGACTGTCCATCCGTCTGGGGATGATAGGCCATACTGAATCTCAATTGAGTTCCCAATACTTAATGCAACACCTTCCAGAATCTCAAAGTGAATCAGGGATCTTGGTCGGAAATGATATTCTTTGGTATGCCATGGAGCTACACAATCTCCCAGATATAAATCTCTGCTAACTTGTCCAGAGAGAAACCAGCATTGATCGGTATGAAGTGCATTGACTTTGTTAACCGGTCTACTACCACCCAGATCGCATCATAATTCTTGATCCTGGGCAATTCCACAACCAGGTCCATGGTCACACTTTCCCATTTCCATTCCAGAATCTCAGGACTCTGAAGCAAACCAAGCGATTTCTGGTGCTCCATCTTTACCTTCTGGCAAGTGAGACACCTCACTACATACTTTGTCACATCACTCTTCAAACCCGACCACCAATACATAGACTTCATATTATAGTACATTTTGGTCATATCAGGATGAAGAGTATATCGGCTCCTGTGCGCTTCATCCTAAATCTTCTGTCTCAACTCCTCCTTAAGTGGAACACAAATCCTCTTTTGATAATGAACTAGTCCACTAGGTGATAGATCGTAGCCCAGAGCTTATCCCCATTCAATTCTAGCCAGATTCCGATGTATCCAGCCTTCTTGCCTCTGGGCTTCCTCAATCTCATCCCTCAAGTCACTTTCCCCTTGGGAAACAGTGTAATTGGCACAGATGATTTGGTTTGATAAATTCAAATCTCAGAAATATGCAATCATCTTCCACTCCTGTATTATTATTACTGCCACAAGCACTGTCTTTCGACTACAAGCATCCGCGACTACATTTGCCTTACCCGAATGATATTTAATTTCCAGGTTGTAGTCCTCAATAACTCTATCCAACAATGCTGTCTCATATTTAATTCTTTCTGATCATACAAATACTTGAGACTCTTATAGTCGTAGTACAGTTCTACCATCACACCATACAGATAATGCTACCAAATCTTTAGAGCAAACACAATGGTCGCAAGCTCCAGATCATTAGTAGAATAATTCATTTCATGAGGTTTGATCTGTCGAGAGGCATAGGCTACCACACGTCCCTGCTGCATCAGGACACACCCTAATCCCGCTTACTCGCATCTCTGTACACAACATAAGTCAAGCTAGGATCAGGTATAAACAACACAGGTGCCGTAGTTAACCTCTCTTTCAACTCCACAAAGCAATTTTCACATCTCTCATCCCATACAAATGGCTGATCCTTTCTCGTGAGCTTGGTCATTGGGAAGGCAATACGGGAGAAATTCTGAATGAATCTTCAGTAATAACCAGCAAGACCTAGAAAATTGCATATCTCGGCAATAGTTTCTAGCCTTATCCAATCCAGTACTACTTCTACTTTACTGGGATCCATAGAGACCCCTTCTTGAGAGATAACATGGCCTAAAATTTCACTTCTGAAAGCCATAACTCACATTTACTCAATTTGGCATAGAGTTGCTTCTTACGCAATGTATTCAACACAATTCTCAAATGATGCTCATGTTTTTCCCTACTTTTGGAGTATATCAGAATGTCATCAAAAAGACAGAAACAGATTGATCCAAATATTGTTGAAAGACACGGTTCATATAATCCATAAATACCGCAGGTGCATTGGTTAGCCTAAATGGCATCACCAAGAATTCATAATGACCATACCTTGTCCAGAAAGCAGTCTTCTGTACATCTTCTGCTTTCACTCGTAGCTGATGATACCTCAACCTTAGATCAATCTTTGAGAACACACATGAATCGAATAGTTGATCTAACAAGTCATCGATTCTGGGGAGATGGTACTTATTCTTGATAATAATCTTACTCAATTCTCGATAGTCGATACACAAATGAAGGCTCCCATCTTTCTTCTTAACAAACAGAATTGG
This sequence comes from Inga oerstediana, assembly GCA_963210345.1. Taxonomy (NCBI): domain Eukaryota; kingdom Viridiplantae; phylum Streptophyta; class Magnoliopsida; order Fabales; family Fabaceae; genus Inga; species Inga oerstediana. Next base: position 46,769,192 of record OY723403.1, read on the forward strand.
AGCTCCCTGAGGTGACACACTAGATCTAATGAACCCTTTTTCAAGTAAATCTTCAATTTGCTTCTTTAACTCCACCATTTCGTTTGGGGCCATACGATATGGGGCCTAAGATATAGAACTAGCTCCGAGCACAATCTCAATTAGAAATTGAACCTCCTTTTCCAAAGGTAATCCACTTAAGTCATCTGGAAATACCTAAGGGAATTCCCTTACCACAGGTATACTATTCAAAGTTTCACTGATCTCCCCTTGAACAGAGAAGAACACCATATACCCCTGGCAACCCTTCATCAAACACTTCTCAACTTCGGCTATTGAGAGGAAGTTCAATTTAGCATTCATATTCTCAACATTATGAGATACAGAGTACACAATCCTCTTGTTCCCACAATCAAGTAGTATATTGTTTACCGTTAACCAATCAAAACCCATAACTACTTCCAATTGGTAAAGCAGTAGGCAAATCAAATCAATAATAGATTCATGTCCCTCTACAGTTACTATGCAATTTAGGCAAGCTTTAGTAGTTACAGCTTTAACACCCATTGGTGTTGACACAACCAGATGAATGGCAATTTATCCACATGCATACCCAGGTGTCTCACACAATCATACGTAATAAAGGAATGACTGGCACCTGAGTCGAACAATTCTTATAATGTATTACCATTAAGAAGAATATTACTTTGAATAAGATCGAGGGACTTCCGGGCTTCCTCGTGAGTCATTGCAAATACCCTAACCTAAGTCCTTGGTCTCTGTTTGGCTTTCAGTCACTGACAATCTCTAGAAAGATGTTCCGGTTGCTTACAATTAAAACAGATCATTTTACCCTTACAATTCTTGCCATAATACGGTTGGTTACAACGAGGACATTTCCACTCAGTCACAAATCTCTGAGGTTCACGATCTCTAGGTTGGTAGGGCTTCTTACCACTGCCCTTAAATGAAGAGGATCCTTGGCCTTTTCTCTTCTGAGAAACGTTACCCTTACTAAGTTCACTGCGGCTACCAGCACCTTTGGCCGGATGTAGATCTTTCAAGTTATTCTTAGTGATTCTATATTGCTCATAGAAAGTCTCTGTGTCCCCTTGCTTTATATTAAGGAATTCAGTTTCCTTCTCAAGCCACACCGACTTGGGAAAATACTTCTCATTGAACTGCTGTTGGAACACCTCTCAGGTCAGTGGCACATTTCTACTCCGTAGTGTCATAGAAATATTTCTCCACTAGCGGTCTGCATCGCCTTCTAACTTATACACTACTAATCGAGCTTTTACCTCAAAAGGGCACTCAAGAACTTTGAATATTTTCTCAAGCCGATTTAACCAATCTTCGGTTGCTTGTGGATCAATTGGTCGGTAATTTCCCATTTTGCCCCTGAGTATCACAACACTTACCAATTATTCATCAAACACATTTACATCACAATTTACATTATATACCATATAAACATTGGATTAACAATAATTACACCACTTGAGGAGTCATTAGCCCTAAGTTACGATTCAGGATATTACACTTGGCTCCTCCCTCCCTCTCTAGATCAAATATCCCTCTCTCTCTATCTCTATATTGAGTTCATGGCTGACAATTTTAGGACCAAGGAGGAAGAGAAAATTGCTTTTATAAAATTTCACCTTTATCTCATAATTTCCACTAATTATTTAATTTACCAAAAATTAAAAACTTTGACTTTTGTGTACATAACTTTATGTACATGTAATGATAATTCCTCTCCTCTCTTGGTTAGCCACATTTCACGTCTAGGGTCCAAATTAGTGCCAAAATGGGCTGATATGAATTATCTCATAATTTGCAAAATTGTCATCACATATTTTCCCTATTTTCAGATTTATTAGAAATTCTGGTTGAATTTTTGCCCAAACTTTGAAAAATCATAACTAAATTTATAGACATCATATTGGAATAATTCTAAAGTTTATAGAACCCTTATTGAGTCTAGTTTCAAGGAAAAATATATCCCTTTACCAATTGGAAGCACAAGATTCCCGGAATTAAATTCTTTGAATATTGTTGTAGAAAATCAACAGTTTTTCTAGGCTAAATTCAAAAATTCAAAAATCTTTGTATAGAGCTCTAAAAATTACCTATTACTATCAAATTAAATCTTAGGATGTCTACTTTAATCCTGCAAAATTTCATGATTTTTGGATATCATTTGATCATCCAAAACCATATAACAATCTCACTATCTCCCAGGAACTTTTCATGGCAACATAATCACGTTCTCTAAACTTCACCCTTTTATTTCAGTAAATGCCACAACTACTTACAAGGCATATTGGGGAATAAAATTTGGGGCGCTACAATTGCAATAATCAAGGGCAAAAGAGACAATTGCCACTTAATCTTAAAGTTAAAATTGGAAGACAAAAAGGGCTAGGATTTTCTCTTCAAAAGTAAGAAGTAATTATGAGAATGAAAAAGCAATCAACTCCCTCCACTTATGTTTTCAAAAACGTCCAAGAAGGCAAAATGGAAGAAAGAAGGAGTTGGTCAAAGTTTCAAAGCAGTTTTGGAAGAAGACTTTGATCAACTTGAACATTTATACCAAAAGGCATTTGGACAACATTCTTCCATCCTTTTTCAATGTTGATTTCGGTCAAGTGAGAAGAGGAAAGAAAGAGAAAAATTTAACTCAACTTAACCCAAATTTACGTAGTCAAATTACCTCCAATTGTTTACTAATGAGAATAATTATGGACCACACATTTATTACCATATATAATATTTTGATATAATTTTGATTTCATGCATGTATATTGCTACTTTTAGGTGATGATTAATGAAAATGTTTCTATCTTTTATGTCTTTTGATAGTTCTTATTGATGATTATCTATCTCGTGTTATAAATCTACTATTGATGAAAAAGTTTCAAACTTTAGGCGAAAGTTCTTGTTTCTAAAATTTTATTTCTCTATCCTAAAAGTTATATTTTAGACTAGTTTATTTGAAAAATGATCTCGTTATGAATTAAAAATGTTTTTACATATTCAGACCAATCTAGACAAGGTTGCCTAGTATATATACTCACTTTGACATTTAGTCTTCAACTCTAGCCTCTCTTAGTCCCACGCACGCTCTTCCTCTCTCCGTCTACTCCAGTCATCATGACATCTCTTTCTCTCTACTTCGGGATGGCTTGATATTCTCTATCATCACCATTTTTCTCTTGCGTTCGGTAAAAATGGTTGCTTTTCATAAACACATGAAGATGTTTTGCTCTCACATTCTATTAGTGTTCTCTTTTATTGTCTTTGCTTGTACAAAAGTTTTAATTGTTGTCTTTCACAAACCCCCGATACTCCTTTTCCTTTTTTGTTGAAACCCTGATTGAAAGTTTTTTTTCTTACGTCCACAAAAATGAAAGTGTTATGCTTAATTGATATTCTCTTTGTTTGGTTGTGAAAAATATTTGTAATTTTGTATGGCTAGTTGATTACTTATGATATTTGGTGGTGTTGATTTGGGAATATGGCCTAATCACTTGGTTGTGATTAATCAAGCCTACCAACACCACCAAATATATTATAAGGTTCAACTTGTAATGGAAATCTGTACAAGACCATATATTCATGTCTTGACAAGTGTTTGATATGTGATATATATGGTGGTATGGGTAGGCCAATATATTCATGCTTACTTCAAGTTCAATGTAGCTCATGAATATATGGTCTATACGTAATACATTGAATTTGAAGCAAGTAGTGATAATTCTGGCCAATTAACACCACCACACATAGCCAAAATGCTAGATGAGTACCAAATAGACCATATATTTATAAGTGTGAAGAGTTTATGAAGGGGAAAGGATTGTTTAATTTGCTGCTTGCTCCAAATGCAATACAGTTCATGAACATATGTAGTACAATACATATGCAGTAATTCTATTATGCAGTACATATGCTCTCGAGCTGTGTGGCATTTGCAACTAAGAATTTTATATAACAACAATTAAATCTGGCTAAGCAAGACATGCATACATTTGCACGAAGGCTAGATGAGTGCCAAACAGAACACATATTCATGAGTAAATCAAAAAATTTATTTTCATTACAATGGATTTGTACTTAATTTGCTTATTACAAATTTATTCTTTTTAATTATAGCAAGGACTACAAAGAGCACCAAAAAGACATGCAAAGAGTGCTATGTTTAGTGGATTCTTGTAGATATCACTTATTTTTTTGTAGACATGTGAAGAGCATTAAATAATCTGATATAATATCTAACTTTGTGTAAATGAAAATAGGGGATACACACAGATGGAGGTCGCAGATACATGCAATCCCTTCATGTATGACTTGGAAAACGATAAAAAGGCCTTTCTTCTATAGGTATAAATATGATATTCCTTTTGTGCTTGTTTCCTTCTTGTATGTTGTTTGTGTGATACATGAAAGTTTAGATTTTTTTTCTGCTCACTGTATATTCTTTGTGCTTATTGTAGTTATTGTATGCGATTTTTGTACATGGAATTTGTCATGGTTGGGATTACGAAACTTGTGATAATGACAATGATGCAATTTCATTGGATCATTCTCAATATGGCAAGTTTCACAAATCCAATCTTCAAGAATTCTATAGACAAAATTTTGCATATACGTATGTTAATTAAATCTTGTTTGTTATGCCTTTGTTCTTTACAAGCTTATTTTTGTTTGGATGCCCCTCATTGAAAGGACTTATATCATTATTGAGTGTTTGCTGGGAGTATTAATTGTAATCTTAACCCTGATGTTTAGGAGATGTCGATACGTGGTTTGTATCGTAGGCTATCCTTAGAGTCGAATGCAACCACCGTTGGATTGGGTGCTAAGTTTACTAACTTCATGCATTTTGGCTCTTTTGAGATTTTTGATTGAATATGGCTCTAGCCTACCTCAGTTTTAGGGGATAAAGATGGAGTATATTATTTAATGAAGCTAAATCTAACTTAGTTGATATACAAACATGGGAATTCTATTTTGTATGGTTGAATATGGTTGTGTGATAAGGTATTGGTTTAGATAGAAATCAAAGTGAAGGCTGATAATAAGGAGCCACTTGACTAGGTAGAGTTACTAGTGATAGGTTGATCGTTAAGACATCTAAATTCGACAATTAGAAATGTAGACCGAATAATCAATGCTTGTAAGGAAAAATTCGTTGAACTGGAATACCACCCAATCCAACAAATTTATCCTTTCAAGTGATGATCATCCAACCAATGTTTTTCGTCCTTTAATTTAGAGTTATTAATCCTCACCCCATCACTAGTATTTCCACTTAGTCAATTACTTCCTTATTATTGGTCTTTAGTTTGGTTTCCTTCTCAACCAATACCTCCTCACAAGATCATATTCATATATATAAAATCCAATTCTCAAACTTGTATATTAACTCTATCATTCTCAGCTTATATATTAAATAAGATTCTTCTCCTTTATCACCTGAGACTAGGGTAGGGTAGAGCTATGTTTCATATTTGAGGTTCAAAAAAGTCAAAATGCATAAGTGTTAGAATCGGTAGGCACAGAGGAAGAATTTTAAAAATTTTCACCGATCCTAATCGAGGATCTATCAACGGCGTTTAAACCAAGTTGGAAAGATTCATACCTTTTGATGATTCAGAGTTTTCACGATCTCTAGGAGCCAACACGTCAGGTCCGCTCCCTCTACCGGTATCCACACGAATGCTCTCCAACAGAGACTACGTGCTAGCACCTCTAATGTCTCCTAGGGTTTCACTTGCGGCTCTCAATTCTCATGTGCATATAAATATATCTGCTCTATCAAGTTTATAACCTATGAGGGCTATTTTCAAATTTCAAAATTAATCATCATTAATTTCGAAATTAATTAACAATTAATTATCTTGATGAGCTAATTAAATAAATTCAGTTTAAATTAAATCTGTCCAACAGTTTTAATTTAACCTATTTATTTAATCCAAATAAAGAGCCATTAGATTTAATTTATCTTCATAAATTAAATCTAAGATACTATATCTCTATCATGTTAGTTATTAAATTTAATATATCTTAATAAATTAAATTTAAAACTAACACAATATAAAAATATCATATAATATATATATACATATATATATAAGATATATATTTCAAAAATATATATATCTATATAATATTATTAATGAATTTTATATTATATATATATATATAAATATAAAATTCGTCCACCCTAAATTAAACATTATCTCGTGTTGGGCCATTCTTATGTGTGACCCTGTTAGGCCCATATGAAGTTGGCAGTGGGCCAATAACTATACTAACCCAAAAGGCGTAAGCGGCCTCTAGCAAGACATTACAACTACCCAATTCATATGAGGATCGTTATCACGATGCAACCTGTCATACAACCATGTCACGTCCCTTTTGTCACACGATATATCGATCAAGGATAAGGCATGGATAATGTCATCCTCTTGTTCCTGACCATTACTTTCTCGATTCCTAAGTAGCCTGATAACAGAGACAGAAACTCCTTTCATCATAGTATGGCCATATATTTCTCAGACTCACTCATCGAGGGGCCCAGTAATATCTCTCTACTAATGTGAGGTACAAATTCCATCTTGATCATTCATATTCCTCTGCATGAAAAACCACCAAGCCCGATCGTCGCCTTTATCATCACCCGGTCAAAAGTGACTTTTGACTAGTTCAAAGCCTAGCAACTCTCATGTAGGAATCCATGATGACCTCAGGTCTAAGGGCATTGTGACGTGGTTATACATGAGAAAGCTTATGACTTGATCCATGTAGCTTTCTCATAGTGGGTCGGTCCAGTACCTTGTACTCTTACAAGTTCCTAAGACTTTGATTCGTATCTCCATATCTTATCAAAGTCATACTGATCTTGTTTCATCTATACTCCCGCATAGATGACCGACTAGGGACATTTTAGGACAATCCTTATAAATTATCCAAGGATACAATTATCACAGTTAACATGCAAATAATATGATAACAGAATGAAGAAATTTTATTAAAATAATAATGTTCAAAGTATAATGATTAGCCCGTAGGGCACAATTTCCAACAATAAGTCTGGTAACCTAGGACCCTATCCATGGGCGCCGCATTCAGCTATAAGGATGATCACAATATGAATCCTATGTCAACAGCATGTAGATGTAGGGCCTAAACTTGTATCCATTAAATCCAACACTTAAAAAATCATCTAACTCCTTTGGAGGTGGGGAAAATTCAAGCAAAAAAAAAAAGCAAACCTTGAAAAAACAAAGTTGGAATAAAGATTCATTAATTATCTCATAACATAGGGCTTAGATTCACGGTTATTAGTTATAATTATTTTTTATATTAATTGCATTTGTATTCTTAGGGCTATGTGTAGAATTTATATTGCGTAATATAGCTTTTAGATATAATAATATTCAACAATGTTTTTTTGAAACAAAATAAGACATACATTTAAAAAAATGCCCACGTTTTAGAACGGGTATGAAATTATCTAATCTAAAGAGTGGGCATTTTTAATTTTGAATTGAAACTTTTTAACACTGGTCATTTAAACAACTAGTCTGAAAAAGAAACTTTTAAGACCAATTGTAGTTCCATTTTTACTAAGGACATACTTTTTAAACCTGTCAATACAAGATCAGACCTAAACCCAGTCTAAAAAGCCAATTTCAACCGATTTTAAAGCCCTCTTTTCTAGTAGTGAATTCAGAGCTACTACATATACAATAATACATATTCAATTATTAATTACAGTTCTATAATCAATATATATATATATGTATGTATATAGACCATAGTGTATAAGGATGATCCACAAAATAAAAACAAGATGATCAACAAAATATCATTAAAGTAGACACCAAGTCAATATGAGTTTCTTCAAAGTGCTAACAACATATCCATAATCTAATAACCAAAATACTAAGAACCAAAAACAACATTCATAATCTAAGAACGAAAATAATATCATCAAAGTAGACACCAAGTCAATGTACAAGTCCTTTCAAAGTGCAAACAACATATCCATAACCTAAGAACCAAAATACAAATATAAGAACCAAAAACTACATCCATAATCACTTGATTTGGCAAAAAGGTGGGCATTGAGTAACAACCATGAGCTTGACCACATCATTCATGAGAAAATTATAAATTCTAGGAATCTTCTCTTCCTCACATCCACTTTCTTGAATCATCTTCAAGGTTTCTAACCCTGAAATTTGTGGGACATATCTCTCTTTAAAAACCTTATTCCTTCACTCAAAACACTTGTAATCACGTCCATCTTCTCTATAATTAAATGTATTTGAACAAGGTCTTTATATTTGGATCCAAAACCTCTTTTTGCCCTAAAGCCCTAACTAGTAGAGTGGTTATCAAGTGGGATTATGTCCATATTGAGTGAAAAATTCTTACAAGACGCCTCATTTTCCATATTAACAAATTCATGCCTCCGTTTCTTCATATTTAAAGGAGCATCACCATCATTTCTATTAGCTCTATCAATTCCATAAAGAGCCAATATCTTCTCATAATTGGGTAGAGAAGTATTTTTCCAATGGGTTGCTTTTGGTTTAACATGAAAAGTACAATATATCATAAGTAAATAAAAGTACTTTATTGAAAAGTCAAACTAAGTGATATAGCACGCCTTCTCATATATCTTAGAATTTGAAGGTGTAAAGAAGCTTCCCAATGTGAAAATATCATTAAAATATATAATTAAATCAAATATGATACTTACTGATAAGTTATGGGCTAATTGCATAAAAGGGCCTTATAATATAGACAAAAAAATCAGCTCAAAATTTAAACATATACAACCACACAATTATGTTGCTAGAATTAATATGGTTCAAAATTGAATTCAAAGATACTTTGTATAGAAGCATAACACCCCAACTTTTCTATTCCTTTTTTCTATAAAAGGAACCTACCTTCCTCTTGCAAACACCACAATTCACCATATATATATATTGAATTTGAATGGTGTTTATTAAACAGGAAATGTGGGTTACTAATTAACATTTTTTGAGACGAGTCTAATGATTGATACGTGAAAGAGGTTGCATTCAAAATAGGGACTGAGAGATACAAGGAATTAGTTGGCAGTGCTACTGTAAGAAAGGAGCAAATGGGAAGGCATTTAGGATACTATTAAGCAAAGTAAAATGAAGATTGCAAATGAAAAGGAGACAAACCTATGATGTGAAGGGGAATAAGATGAAGCATGAAGGGAACAAAAAAAGAGATGGAGATAAAGGGGACGTAGTGGCGACGTGGGGGCATGCGGAGATGACACACACGATCATGGCATACTGAGATGAGAGAATTTTTGACCTAGGTTTTGGGTAAATAATGAGATGGGTATTGTGGGAATATTTGAAAATAGCATGGACATATTAGTTAATATAAGCCAAAACATTAACTTTTCCCTCTAAATTCCCTTAATTTTGAAAGGGAGGGTTAAAAGGGGGAGGAGAAAATCTTCCCTCACATCCTAAAAGTTTTAACTATTCAAACAAATGGGGGGGTGAAATCCCCCATTTCTATCCCTCTCAACCCTTCCCCTCATACTAAACAGATCCTTAGTATCACTATTAACAACTCAAATATCAAATTGATGACTTTTGCTTGAGAAATGCAAAAAACATACTATACCGCCTAAGCTCTTGTGAAAGTTATTAGGACATATTCAACAGATACCCCGTTTACAACTTTAGTATCACTATTAATAACTTAAGTATCTATATTGAAAACTTTTTCTTGAGAAATTCAAAAAAATATGTTAAACTTGTCATTTACAACTTTAGTATCGCTATTAACAAATCTAGTATCTATATTGACAATTTTTGCTAGAGAAATTCAAAAAATATATATACTATGTCATTGGAGGTCCAGTCACCGGTCATCGGCAAGGACATTGAAGCTCAGGTGACAAGCTGCCGGAGTTGGAGCTCTAGTGGCCAGCAAGGGGTTTGAGGGATTTTTAAAAAAATAAAAAGTAAGGGCACTTATGTAATTTCACACATTTATCAACATTTCAAAATTTCAAATTAGTCAATTTGGAATTGTTGAAATTCATCACCCTTGTTTGTCTTTTACAAATTTTTACATTATTTTTTTGTGATCTTCCCTTTAAATGATCTATAGCTCTTTTTGGGAAACAACTTCTTCATAAAACTCTTCTATTCACAAAATAACTATCTATATTTTTCCTTAAACTTGTAGGGCTTAAAAATAAGTTTTTGACCAAGTAATTTACTTTTGTGGCTTTTAAATATTTTAGATAATATCCCAAGGCCTCAAATAAGCCTAATAAATCTCATCTTATGATGAATATTAATTATGTGGATGTCTATTGACTCATATCCTAATCAGCATCTATAGCTACATTTAATACTAAGGGTGAGCATGGGCAAAGCTAGGCAAGGATGAACGGGCTGCATTTTGTGTAATGCCATAAAATGTGATTAAGGCTAATGACTCCAAAAATTAACGTTAAACAAACACTATCAGAGAATGCAATGTGAATTATGATTTGAATGAGTAGCAGTCAGTGCCCAAATACTGTGTTTAAACTCAATTGTGGGATTAACACCTAAATTGAATTAAGAGTTAGGGAATAGTGCATGGAAAGAGGAAATGGGCATAGAAAATGTGTTAAGTGGTGATTCAATGGGCATGGCCATAGTCAGGGGCAAAATGGGAAGAAAGCAATTTATCAACCAATTAGTTAGTTATCGAAGGGGAAATTCATTATTAGCTTAAAGATCAAGAGTTATGACTAATGGCTAAAGGAATTAGGCAGAATAATCTCATAGTTGCATGCAATGGGAGGAGGCACAAGATGTTGACACATGACCCTATGGCTACCATAGGTTTAGTCAAAGTGTCAAACAACTCAAATCTCTTTTCCTCTCTCCTTAAGGTCGGCCAAAGCTTATGGGAGGCCAAAAATCTAATCTAATCTCATCATTTCTCTCTCTCACTTCAGCCTCCATTTTTGTCCAATGAAGAAGGAAAGAGAAAGAAGAAATTTAGGTAATCTCTTGCCCTTTTAGCCTAGTGGATGATCTTGAATATTATAAACCTCTTCATTAATCTTGACCACCTTGATCAGAGCTTTAATCCTATGGTTTTAGATTCTTAAGAAGAGGTGTTTGAGTGTTCAAAGGAAACCTAGTGGTTGGAGAATTGAAGAATAAACTTGAGAAAGAGATAGAGGTGAGTAATAGCTACCTTTTGATATGAATGTTGTGACTATTGTTGAGACTTTAAGTTTTGGAATTTTGCCCTAATTTTCATCCACATTAGGGTTGTATGAATTGTATGGTGATTTGTGATGGACATGGTGTCTTGTTGTGTCATTTGGACAATAAAATTAGTTTGGAGTTTGAATGTGAGGTTTGGCACTTTTGTGGTTTGTGTTGAAGTTAGTGGTCAAAACAGAACATATAGATTGAGAATTTGGGTGTTTTGATTTTTCCAATAGATTCCTTGTGCAAAATTGTGTGGTAGAAGTGTTGGTTGTGAATCTTGAACCTTTGGAAACATTTGTGCAAAAACTAGAAATTCTGGAAATTTTGTGAAGTTAAATCCTATGCAGGGGTCTAACTTTGAATAGTGTTTTGAAATAGCAAATGGTGTCAAAATGTTATGAAACTTTTCAGTTTTGTATTTCACATTTCAAGCTTTCCAATGAAGTAAAGTTTGTCTTTTTTTGATGTTTGTACAAGAAGTTATGATCGTTTGAAAAACAGCTAGGAAACAGGCCAGTGGTTGGCCTAGGCCAGGATTTTTTGCCATAGCCCAAAACCTTCTGACCAATTATTGACCGGGGCCCAAATGTTGCTTACCTATTTTAGGCCAAGGCCCAAAAGTTTTTGACCTAATTTTGACTGCGGCTAGTAGTTCTTTGCCACACCCCAATCTTTCTAACCATCCCTTGGCTGGGGCCAGTGGATGGCTTGGCCACGACCAACCCTTCAAAATTTGTGTTTTACATTCTGAAAGATGGTATTTGGTCAAGTCTTTCCCAACCGTTTAGGCATCTGTTTAAGCTTCTAATAACCACCTTAAGGTCTCAAATGATAACCAACCTTAAGTATTTTGGAGTTAAGCATTGGAAAAGGGAATAACTCTTCGTCCTTGCTTATTGTTTATAGGATTTGATATTTGCCCTGTATGCGATAAGCCAGTGCTAGAGCACCAGTGAAAAGAACAAGGTAAGTGACTCTTTCTCTTTTACTATGTGTAATGTATTGTATGTATGTCTTATCATTGAATTGTGTTGATTGCAAATGCTACGATGTATGTTGCTGTGGAAGCTTTGTGTATACAGCCATGAGAGCTGTCGTTTTTGACACAAGTCACGCATCATGTGGATATAGCGCAAGTTGTCATTTATGACGCAAGTCGCACATCATGTGGATACAGTGCAAGCTGTCGTTTGTGACGCAAGTCAAGCATCATGTGGATACAGTGCAAGATGTAGTTTGTGACACAAGTCGCGCATCATGTGGATATAGCACAAGCTATCGTTTGTGACACAAGTCAACATCATGTGGTTGCAGGCGTGAGAGCTGTCATTTATGACGAAGTCACACATCACTTTGATTGTTGTTGCTTTGTGATTTGCTTGCATGCTATGCCATTATGTATTGTATGAGTGAATTATTACTACTGGGATTCTTTTGAATCTCATTCTTTCTATTGACTAGCCTATAGCAAGGGCAAGCAATTTGAAGGAGAAGCAAGTGACGAAGGGCGGCTAGAGCTCCTAGCTAGAAGTTTTACTTTTGGTAGTTGGTTGTCATATTTTTGGGATTATTGTACATGTTGTAAATTTTGAATAGGGTTATGTAATCCCCAGTTTGGGAAATTGATAGGGGCGAGTATGCCCCTTGTAAGCCCTTAAATGAATGAGTGAAACCCGAGTGTTGTTGGGAATTTTTGTTACACTCTAATATGTATTAATGAAACCGAATTGCACAGGCCAAATATATTCAAAATGTGAAAGTGAGACCACATCGAATAGGTTTTGGAAATGTTTTTAAAAACCCAATTTAACACAGGACCACATCTTGTCTTGAAGTTGGAACTTCCAATATGATTTAAATTATCCGTTGGTCTCTAATTTAACATAATGACGCATGGTCGAACTATAATTACGGTTAGTAAGGTAGGGGGTTACATTTTGCAGCCTGATACTTGGCCCTACCCAGTAGAAGCCCTAACCAATTCGGGTGGGCTAGGCAGGGTGACCTTCCTTACCCAAGTGGTACCTCCCTATTCAACACCATATGTATTAAAACATCAATTATACGTACCTAATAAATACTATTAACTTCAAATATATTCCATAATTTCACACCTTGAGATATCTCAACATAAATCTATAATTTGAGTCTTGAAATTAAAAAAAACTAACATATTTCTTAATAATTACATGACAAATTATGAAATAATATGTGTTTATGTAAGAATATTGATGGATATGAATATGTGCAATTGCGATAAAGACTCCAAAGAAAATAAAATTTTTGTCTTTGATCTCAACTTTGTAATGCTTTGTATCATCCATCCAAATCAAAAAACCACGTCCATCCAAATGCAATGAGTTTTATATAAACTGTGGTGGATGAATATTAAATAATAACATAAAATGTTTCATAAAAATGAAATAATATATATATTAAATAAAATAATATGTATAAAATACTATTTTTTTATATAAAATAATATATATTTTAAATAAATTGTATATAAGTTTTCAAGTAGGGCTAATTGGATAGGGTGGCACCCCCTGCCCAATGCCTAGCCCTGTCCGATAGTTCGTCCGGCCCAAAAATGCCTAAACTTTTTTTGAGCCAATTTTTCTGGGTTAGGAAGGGCAATTTTTGACAGGGCTTGGGTGGGCATACCGAGCTCCTGGGCACCATACTCACCCCCATGTAATGCTTTCTTCCTTCCCAAGCCAACAAGATCTTATTCTTTTCCTACTTGTTCTCCAAGTTTGCTTGTACACTGATTTCGTATTAATGGTGACTTTTGGTGTAAGACTCTTAGGAGCCTATGAATAAAGGCATTGCACAATCATTATAATCACATACAAGAAAATGAATGAGAATTGCTCCCCACTTTCTCTCTTGAATTTTCTCTTCTCTTATCTCTTGCTCTCTTATCCCATATTTATCTTTATTTTCATAACACGTTATTAGCATGAACGCTCCTATGAAGGTATGATCTTCTCATCGTTTCCTTGACGATTTCATCTTCCTTCTTGTACTATATTTTATTTGATCTATTTGAGATAATCTGAGCTACTATATGGAATTAAAGAGTCCCGCTTACTGATTGTTATAAAGAGTTCCGCTTACGGACCGGACCGAATCGGCCGATTTGACCAAGGGAACAGTCAAACAGGTAATCAAACCAGTCCGGTTTGACTGGTTCAATCGGTTTAAAATTTATTCTGATTTTCTAATTTCAAAAAATCGTATTTAATTCTACATATTTCCAAAAATTACAAATTAGAATTCTATGGAAAGCCTGAGATGTATATTTTTTAATGCAAAAGGAATCACTAAAAAATATTATCATTTGATCCTAAAAAATTATCAAATTCTAAAACTATTCTAAAAAATATTATCGTTTAAGTTCACTTACTCATTGATTCAGCTCCAAGTTAGCTTTGATCTGATCCACTGACCCTTGACTCACTACCCAAACCAGTTCAGTGGCCAATCTGGGTTTAATAACCTTACTTTTAATATAAACATAACTATTTTCTTTAAAAACGGTCGTTTGCGAAACGGTTTTTAACGGTATTACTATGAGTGTTATAGAAGAGATTTTTAAGAATAAATTGTATTATTCATGATTTTTAAATTATAATATATATATATATATATATATATATTGTATATATTAATTTTATTCCCTAATAAAAATGGAAAAGTTATCTTAACAAAAAAAAAAAAGAGCGAAAAAAGTTATAAACTTTTGAAATATAATTTAAAGGTATTATTTGCAATTAAATCACATATTTATCACATCTCTATTTTATGAAAATAAAAACATTATAATTAAGTGCTTAACTGTTTAGATCATATTTACATTAAGTTCTTTGTATCTAATTATCTATTATCTCAAATTCTTCAATCGCACCTAATTATGTATCATTTTTTTTTTAAATAGGACATATAATCATTTATAATTAAAGAACTTGACCAAATAAATAACAAAAAAAAAACTTTACCTGAATTTTTTTCTGAATATTTTTCTAATTGTTTGAGCGAGTTACCCTGAACTATCAAATGAATAGTGACAATCATTGAAATAAGATAAGAAAAGCATATAACGCTTTACAAAGCAAATGACACAAGGATAATTGAGAGGCTATTATAATATATATATATATATTTATATATATATATTTACTATGATCGTTGGAGAATCATTATAGTTGGGTCCATCAACCTATAATACCCAAAATGCCACCCTCTCATCGGAGGAATAACATTAAATTTAAGCCTCAATATTTTTTTTATGAAGATGTTATAACATAAAAAAGAACTCAAATTTAGTCCATTTTTATTCATGACTGTTATTCTAATTTAATTAAATTAATTGTGAAATTAGTTATATTATATTGATATAAAAATAAATATTAAGAAGAAAATCAAATTTCATATCCCTTATATTCTTTTGTATAATATTTTCTTTAATAAGTATAGTTATATAATTGTAGAGTAATCAATTTATTATATTTGCTTGGCTACATTTGTTTGATTTTAGTATTTATTCATTCCAACCATATATGCACATGAAAAGTTAACACAAAATAAAGTATGATAAAAATTTTAAATTCAAATAAACTAAATTCATTAGGATAAATTACAGTCAGGACTCAAGAAAGAGAAAAAAATAAAAACATGATCTCTTGAAATCTTAAAATGAAAAAATGGTCCCATTAACAACACCAGAAGCGCTATTAACAAGTTCTTAGGACCAATTTTTCATTTTGAAATTTTAAGGGACTTTTTTTTTATGACCTGACTATAATTTTCCCAATTCATTATGGGGTTAATATGGTACAAGGACATTATGATGAGTCATGCTTTTGTAACATATATGCTAATATTTGGAAAGAACAGATGTGAAGGGCCAGTTTATCATCTTACGGAACAGAATTCTAGTAACAATCAATTTGCAAAGACAATATCCCATCATATTAATATTGATTGATATATTTATATAAGTAAATTGAAACAAATAATACTCGGTACTAAATAACTAAATAAATATATAGAAAAGTTGGTTAAAATTAATTATATTCAACAAATAAATAACAATGTAGCTTTTTTTTTTTCCAAAAACACCCTTATATATGAATGAATATTAACTAATAATTAATATAAGGCAATATATGAGGCTGCTAGTGGTGGTGTTCTTTGGGACGAGGATGGTAATTTCAGGGTCGGGTTCATGTTTCATCCAGCGGAGCCTGCGGATTGTTTGAAAGCAGAATTATGGGGCGTTCTTTTTTACCTTAAGTTGTGATGGGATGTTGGAGCACGTAAGCTGATGTTAGTAATTGATGCAGAGGAGGTAGTGGAGTTGGTTCGACGAACCGCCACAGAGAATCATCCTGTTTTTGAGATCATTACTGAAATTCGAAGTATGCTGGATCCAGGTTGGGGGTGGTTATTATTTGGATCCCCAGAAATGCTAATATGGTCGCTGATTATACGTGGCTAAGCAAGCTCTGAATGTTATGCCAGGTTATCACCCATTTATGAACCCGTTTGGAAGATTGACGGAATTCTTGGCTACTGACCAGAGGCTGCACCCAGATTCGAATAGCGGCATTAGTTGAGGGTATCCCCTCTTCTTGATGTATAAATATATATATATATATATATATATAAAAGTCAATATAAAAAGTAATACTAATACTAAAAGTTTTAGACATACTGGACCGGTTACCGCTATGAAACTATAGCGAGTAATAAATATAAGTTTTATGGGATGAATAGCCCAAAACATGCAGTCATTTTCGGTCCCCACAGAAAACTTTCCTATATTTATTAGGGAAATTATTAATTATTAATTAGTAATCAAGAGCGAAATATGTAAAGGATTTGGAACAAGTTGGAGACTTGATTTGAATTTATGAGGTCAGCAGCAGAAAAAGGGCAAAATTAGGAAGGTCAAAGAACTGTCTAACAGCAATGGAAAGAAAAATATTAAATGATCCCACAAATATATATTTTGATCTCTTATAAATAAAAATAAAAATAAAAATAAAAATATAAAATCTTTACATCCGTATATTGTAATAAACTCCCCTGGTTCTATTTATAAATAATTTTTTCTATTATAGGGTTGGTTTTTTTTATAAGCAACTTTTATTGTTTGTCTTAAAATATAAACTTCTTTTTCTTATTTTACCCTTATTAAATATTCATTCTTTCTCATATCTTATATTCATTATCTCTCACACTTTTTATCTATTCTCTCTTATACATTTTTCATAAATAGGGACATATATAAAAAAAATGACATTTTTGATAAATTTATTATTTTTAATTATTAGTTTCATTTATATAATAAAAAAAATTGTTTATAAATAGAATGAATGATTATATTAAGACAAAATTTGCGCCAACTCTTCACCGTCGGCACTGAGATTTGGAGAGGATATAGGTGTCATTATAATAAAGCTTAAACACAATTTCGCCATTCCAATAAAACTCTGATCTTCACACTCGCACAAGCACACCGACCTTCATCCATTCAGACCACAAACAAAGAGAGCAGAGGAAGGAGCTCTGCACTGTGCCACTGTTACCAGTGCTTCTCTCTTTCTCTCTCTAATGGGGACTCGAATCCCTTCGCATAAGCTTAGCGGTGGCCTCTACGTTTCAGGTCCACCGGAGCAGCTCAAGGAGCGACAGCCCACAATGGCGTCACGCGCTGTCCCCTATACCGGCGGCGACATCAAGAAATCCGGTGACCTCGGGAAAATGTTCGATATTCCACTCGCTGATCCATCTTTGAGTGCTTCTTCTTCGTCTAAATTCTTGCACGCTAGTGGAGTAGCACGCTCCGGTACCGATTCGAGTGGTGGTGCCACAGGGAGGCGCCGCGGGTCGGGTACGATGCAGAAGAAGCAAGCGTCCGGCCCGATGTCCCTGCAGCCTACAGGACTTATCACGTCGGGTCCAATAGGATCCGGCCCGATTGGATCTTCGGGCGGTGGTGGGAGAAGGTCGGGTCCGCTCGAAAAAGCTGGTTCAATCGGGAAGGCAGTGTACGGCTCAGCTGTTACGAGTTTGAAGGACGAGGAAGTGAAGGTTGGGTTTAGAGCGTCGAAGGCGGTGGTATGGGTTTTGTTAGTAATTGTAGCAATGAGCGTTCTAGTTGGGGTGTTTCTGATGGTGGCAATGAAGAAAGCGGTGGTTCTGGTGGCTATAGTGGCAATTATTCTGCCTGTAATGCTTTTTATTATTTGGAACTGGGCGTGGAAAAGAAGAGGGCTAGTAGGGTTTGTGAAGAGTTACCCAGATGCTGAGCTCCGTGGCGCCATTGATGGACAGTACGTCAAGGTTACCGGGGTAATGTCTCCTTCCTATTATAATTATCATTCAAAAGCTGTATCTTATGGTATGAATATAGGCTCTTTCAAGGTGTGTTGGTTTGTTAGACTATTATACTTCTAGTTCATTTTTCTATCATAATATTAACAATTTAATTCTAGATGAGGAGGCAACATTTTTCCTATGAACAGCGAAAAATTAATGCGAGAGAATGATATACGTAAGTAGTTATGCATTTGAAGTCATGGTTTTGTTTCAGCTGCCCAATTACTTATTTTGTTCAGTCGGCAATGATTAATACTGATCGTTGTCCTTTCTTTTAATGAATATTACTTTTTAAACTAAAAATTTAAAATAAAAACTAGTTGTTAAGTATGGTATATTTTGGCCAAATGGTTAGGTAGGGGCTTGATTGTACATGACGAATAGAGTTACTTAGTGATTAGTGATTGTGACTTCCTCTTTTGTGATTATCTCTTGTATTCAAGCATAACTGCACCAATTTAGCTTATAAAAATGGTAATTTTTCTAATGATGAAATTAGGGATTATGAGTTACGGTATTAAAAGAACACCAGGAAGGATATAGCTGAGTAAGCTGATGGTTTAGAATACTTACTATTTTTAGAAAAAAGAATAATAATGAAACTTTGGGTACAATGATAATCCGAAATTGAACTGTTGCCTTTCCTTGCTTCCCGATTCATAATGCATTGCGGTGTTTCGTGAAGTCTTATTTTCACGAGTGAAAGCCACAGATTTTACTCATCAGAGCACCTTGTTTTCTGCTTCATCGTCTCTCATTTGTCTCGTTGCTCAATACAAGTTTTGACAATACTTTAATTTAATATCCAATTTAAATTATTGTCTTTATCAGGCTGCACTGAAAGATATGTCGTCGTCAGGGGGATATTTTTAGTTTTTTCATTTTACTTTTTTTTTTTATTACTTACTCACTGAGCAGGCTTATGCTATATGTTCAAGGCATGTGTTCTGACTGTCTAATGCAATTTTTGATGCATCTTCTCTACATTTTTTTATAAACAACACTTTACAAATAATTTAGAAAAACATAATGTTAAAGAGGGACCCTGATTATTGACAATTGTGAGGGGCTGCGCCAAAAGTTGCGTTGGACAATCAGAATCCATGCAAGGTATAATTGAAATATGTGATATTTATAATGTTGATTTTTTTTTTTCTGGTAACGTTTATTGTATTGATTTTGTGATCACTAAACAATAATTATCTCCTACTGCTACATTTTTTAAGGGCTACAAGGTGTCATTTCGCATGTAAAATTAACCTTTTTTTTTTTTTAAGTTCCCATTGCATTTCTTCTTTTTTCTCATTTCATTTTTCTTGTCAAACAAACAGGCTTTGTTCTTTTTTTTTATGTTAACACTAACACAATTAAGAAGATCATTTTTGTGTAAAGTTGATCACGTTACAGAAAGATATTAGTGTGATCATTTTCAGGAAGACATTTGAATTGCTTTTGCAGTTTTCTGTGAAATGCTCTCTTCATTGATATAATTTGGTGATAACTCCAGAAAAATAAATCATCCGCGATGCCTCTGAATATTTAGTCAGGCTGATGATATATCCTATCTCTTCCTATAGATTGTGACCTGTGGCAGTATTCCCTTGGAATCTTCATACCAGGGAGTACCTAGATGTGTATATGTTTCTACAGAACTATATGAATATAAAGGATGGGGTGGTAAATCAGCAAATGCTAATCATCGATGCTTCTCCTGGGGTTCTAGATATTCTGAGGTTAGTTGTTTGACTTAATGTATCAACTATTTGTCTCATTGATAATCCTACGAACAGGCCCTTTACTACACTGATTCTATGAAGTCTGTATGGCATGTAGAATGCATCAGAATGGAATAAAGAATGAAACCGGAAAAATTATTGCTTGAAAGATTCATGTCTGTAAATTGAAAAGATATAGTTACTGGTACTAGATATTACATGTCTATGGTGCGATGAAAATGTATGATCTTTTCAGTGCTTTAACTGGTTACGCCCTGAGTGTTCATGAAGATTTTGAAGATTGGCCAGAAACCAAAAAGCTGATGAGGAATATGAGATATTTGTATGAAAGATACAGTTAAAGAGCTTAACAAAAGTAAAAGTACAATAATGACATGATGAAGGAATAACAAGTTTGTTAGAATCACAGTTACACAGCCCGATAAATTTAAGTAGAATTTAGAATTCTGGGCTTTGTTCGATTCCCCTTGGTAATTAGATAGACTATTACTTACTAGTAAGCCTGCATATTGGTTTCCACGATTTTGTTTATGCCCTTTCCCAATCTTGTTAAAAAGCTAACAGTGTAACTTAATACTTCCTTCGGTCCTTAATATAAGATATATTTACCTAATTTGACTAGATTAAACAAGTTATTTATGTTAGTTAATTTGACATGTATTTCTAAAATATCCCAGTCTTCTATATTAATTCCTCCCTTCCATCTCCTCCTTTATTATTGTTGAAGGATTATCAATAGAGGTAAGTTAAGAAAAGAATGATAAATATAAAAACTATGTTTTATATTTAGAACAGAGATTAACTCCCCGAATATGCTTATATTTAGGACCGGAGGGAGTACTAGTTTATTGTGTTGACAATTTCACTGTAGTTCTTACTAATCTAAGGCCAAACCTTTTTTTCTTCGGCCTAAAAAAAAAATCTTTCTAATCTGTCCCAGCAAAGCAACGGATCATATATATCCTAAGTTGAAGTCTCAAATGGTGTCCTTTGTCAGTTAACCTTGTTCAGTCCATATTTAATGCCTAATTATGGAAGACGACCTAGTGTACTGCTTTCCAATTCGAAAAGTCATTTAGCTGTTATGTTAGCATTGATGATTGAAATATCTTTTGGAATGGTCAGTTAGATATCAAATAATCATCACTAGGAACCACAAGAAAGATACAATTGTCATTATCAGGATAGCAGCATTTTCCATCACTTGAAGTATCCTTGCCTGCATAAGATTTTGAGCTTCTGTCACAAGTCATCTCTGCTATGATTATAGATTCTTTGTACTTTTTCAGTTATCAACTTGAGGAACATGTATGAATTGCTTTGTTCTCTCTAATTGCATGATGATGGTTTATGGCCTCTATTTCCCCCCCTGTTTTGCATTGTTTCATCTTTCTTCTTTGTCAACTTCCTTTTTACTGTGGGCAGAAATATGTAGCAGACTTTTACATATCAGACTTCCAGTCTGGGCTACGAGCCTTAGTGAAAGCAGGCAATGGTGTTAAGGTTGCTCCTCTTGTGAAACCAGCTACTGTAGTTGATGTAAACAAGGAAAACAAAGAGTTATCTCAAAATTTCGTAGGCTGGCTTGCAGACCGTAAACTCTCTAGTGATGACCATATAATGCGCCTCAAGGAAGGGTTGAACTTCATTATTTTGACTTCTAATTTCCTTTCAAGTTCCATTTCTTCTTTCATTTTCCTGGTGCCTTATTTGGATGACATCATTATGCAAACTGTAATTGCTTGTGAATATAATCTTTCGAGGTGAAAATAGAGGAATCACATACATACTCTCACTCCCTTCCCCCCAACCCCCCATAAAAAGCACCGCAAAAAAAGTGGAGAATTACAATGAGATCCCAAGGAAGAGATCTAACTACCAAGAAGTTCCAATGACAAGTGAACAACAAAAACACATCATTTCTTGTATTGAAACTTGTTATTGTATGCTCTTAAGTTGTTATCAGACTTTTTGGGTGATTAAATCTCATCCTTAGAATCTTACAATAATTCCCCTTAAAATAAAAACCACACGCACACACGCACACTCTAATTTGCATCTTCTTCCTTTGTGCTTTTTTGAAGGGAGATTAATGCAGGAAAATGTGGTTAGGAATGGGATTTATGTCATCATTACATGCACTTGCTCTTTTTCACTCTCTCCCTCTTTAAATGTGCTATGTACATTTATGGTTCTTAGGATTTTTGCAGTACATGACAAGTAAATATTGGGAATGCCAGGTACATCAAAGAAGGGAGCACCATAAGTGTGATGGGAGTGGTCCGCCGGCACGATAATATGCTCATGATTGTTCCCTCAACCAGACCTGTATCAATAGATTGTCAGCGGAAGCGATGCCTCCTTCCAATGTATGTAGAAGGCCTTATTTTGTTATGTGAGGATAATCAGGATGCTGATGTGATTCCTGTGTAGAATCAGGATCAAGAATCTGGAGGTTTATCAGATTGGAAGATCCAAACTAAGGCAGAATATGATGATAATGAGGAGATATATGATCATGTTCATGGTTATTACTTAATATGATGTCCAGGTATTTATGGAGATCCATCGATGCAGACTATTAAGGAAGCTTGAAAATGTTTTATAGCCACGCGGTTTCATCTTTCCTATGATTTTTATTATGTAAATAGGCAAAGATAATATTCTTTCTTTTTCAGATTATGCTAGCTGCTAAGAAGTTTTGTCGTTTAATATAAAATTGTTTAATTATGGCTAATATTGTTGTGAATATATTAATTCGGGTGCAATTTAATAAAGCTGGTAGAATGCCTCCACGTAAAATGTTAAAAGTCTTGGATGCCCCATCACACACACACACCCAACCAAAAAAAAAAAAAAAAACTAAGCATTCATTTTCTGAGCTTGTTCATCTCCTTATTGCTCTCAAATTTGCAATTTGAATTGCTTCTTATAATTGGATCTTCTGTTTTATTAAATGTTGGGATGAAAGATATAGGTTAATTGTTTTTTCAGGATGAAAGTATATTAAAGTAGACTTGACGTTGCCTTCAGATATGAAACCTTACCTTTTCTTTTTTATATACTTTTAACTCTCTCTTGTCTGGTTTTTTGAAAAATGAGACATTTTTCACACTATTTATTTAGCTCACTTAACCAACAAATCCTTGGAAAATTTCAATTTGTTGCATGTGAAACTTACCACTTCTGCTGTGTTATGTTTATTTGTAATTATTATTAATTATTTATATTAGTTTTTAGCACGAAGGAAAAATAAAATTGGTTCTCGATTATTCAATTTTATGCACCGAGCAAGCATAACACCCTGCACTATTCGTCGTCTTTGGAATCATGGCTATTGATTGGTACCAGAAAAAGAAGCAGAAGGCCGTGCCCATCAAGTTGTTAAGCTTGAATCTAAAAGAAGGGGAAGTGGGAAGCTTTATTGGCTTCTAGTTTTTGTTTTTGAGAAAGGAAGCTGTTATACTCCCTAGTCCATAGTCCCTCCGGCTAGTTGAGAGGTTGTAAAACTTTAATTCCCTTTACATCCCGAACTTATAAGTATTTATCAAACTATCTCCATTGATTGCATGTATTAAAGAGTGTTTTTGTATTAATGTAGTTAAAATTAATTATTTATTGCAAAATATCAGAATTACCTTCAACAAAATTTACTAGTTAAAACTAGGCAAAAAAAAAAAAAGGTTTACTACTTAAAGGGATTTTATTAATTAGGAAATTTTATAGTTAGTTAGGGATACTTGGCAGAAAATATTAATGTTTTAAACAAAATATGATATTATAAAACATGCTGAAAATCTTTATAATAAGGACTTATAATAATTTTAGTTAACAAATAGTTAGTTAAATAAAGTTGAAGTTTCATCAAATAGATTAGTTAATAAGTAGTTCGTTAAATAGGCTTTTATCAGGTTTAGGTTTTTTGCAGACACAAGCTCAGCCTATAAAGAAAGGCTTAAATAGGCTAATAGACCCCAAGTTTAGGCTGAGTCCCACGCCTCTTTAGACGAAACCTGATATGATTCAACTTATTTCCACCCACCCCAAGACTATGTACTTGGTTTCAGATTGGCCTACTCTTTACAACATGGTGTAATTTCTTTCTTCATTTCTTTGTTTTTTAAGTAGACAATTACCATGGTACAGAAAATCAGATTGGACCGGATGGTCCGACCAGAAAACCCGTGAACCGATCTCCAATCCAGTCCAGTTCACTGCTTGAGAGGGAGAGAGAGTTTACCCGGTGGAAACCGATACAAAATCGGTCAAAACCGGAAAAACCGGTGAGTTAGCTAGTTCAAACGGTTTGCCATTTTTTCTTTTTTCTTTTTTTTTGAAAAATGAGATATCTTGTTCAACAAAAAGGTTGGAAAAAAAAAAAACCATAGATCTAGACCGATATACATACAATCTATAATATTTTTATAAATTATAAGAACAAAGTTTAATTTCAAGGCCACAAAAATTTAAAAAACAAAAAGAATAAATAAAAAAAATTATATATTATATACATATAATATATAATATTTTAGTCATTTGATATGATTCAAGTAATCAAATATAACATAATCAATTAATTTTATCTATAGAAGTTTAAAAATATATTAATATATATATAGTCACTACTAAATTGTAATATTTTAATATGACATGTTCGACCACCAGTTAGACCCTAATTAGTGACCGGTTCATTACCCGGTTCGATTTTTTGTTCCTTGACAATTACACACACGACCACCCATCACAGCCTTCTCATTGGAAGAACTCACATCCACATACCCACCTGGGGTTTGTACTAGGAACCTCACTTTTTTGGGAAGGTTCTTGATGCCATTGTTGCACTCGGTCACTGGCTACAAGCATTGACCTATTAATATTCAGGTTTGGGCTACTTGGATAATGAATTCTGAAGTACAAATTAAAAGTGCCTATACCATTCCATACACCACCTAAGGCGCTCCTTTATAGTTATTATTCCCACAGATTGAGCATATAACTGAAAGCAACTAAAAATATTCATTATTACTTATTTTTTGTAGTCATGATTCCATTAAAAGAAAGCACGAGACAAGGCTTGCTTGTACTAACCCAACCAAGGAAGCACATCACGACAACAAGTTGAAGCTTTAAAGCCTGGAGGGTGTTCCTCCAGCAACCACCAGAGTTTCTCCTGTTATATAAGATGCATCATCTGATGCCAAAAAGGCGGTGGCAGCTGCCATGTCTTCGGTTGTCCCAAGCCTTTTCAGCATTGATTTCTCTTCAAGTTCGTTCCTCTGCAGTAGCATACAGTCCCATCATATGATAAATAACAGATAAGGAGACTTGGAACAAGGGGATGAAGCTTTTACTTTGGTGCATAGAATGGAAATAAATCGATAAAAGTAAATACAATGAAAAAAACTGATTTTTTTAGATATGATAGGTCCTCTTATGCCTTCAGATGACAAAATATAATAAAAAGACAGTTACGCTTAAATAATGATAATAGGGATAGATATTGGATATATCAATTCTTGTGCAATTCCCATTATATTGTACCCTTTCTTTGTGTGTGTGTGTGTGTGTGTTTTTTTTTTTTTTTTGGTGTTGGGGGGGGGGGGGGGGGGTTGGGTTCCCAAAATACTCACAATAACTTCATTATTGGTAAGAAAGGAAGCAAAATGGGTTGGCACAAAACCAGGAGCCACACAATTAACCCGAGTGTTCGGGGCCATCTCAGCTGCTAGAGCCTGAGCAATGAATTACAAAAAGCATATAAAAATTAAAAAAGAAACTCAATTTATCAAAATATTGATGAAACAAGTGCAGCCGAGGTACCAACTTTAGTAAGTCCAAAAAGGGCTGTTTTGGTCACTCCATACATAGCCAATGCAGATGGCGGGTTATAACCAGCAATAGAGGAAATAAGAACAACAGAAGAACCCTTCGACAAGTAAGGAACTGCATCCTGCAAAAATAGGTGAAGCAGATAACACACGGTAAAAATAAAGGGAGGAAAAACACAAATTGGTGGCAAAAGGAAAAATGCTAAAGCAGATTTTTCTATTTCTTTCACAATTTGGTTTTGACCCTCTGTCACTGAAATTACCTTCAGAAGAACTATAGAGGCTTTGACATTTACTTCCCACTGCTTGTCAAGGATGGATTCCGGGCTTTGCAATAAGTTATCAACAGAGGGATTTGTAGCAGCATTGGACACAATAACATCTATCTTTCCATATTTCTGTAACAAACCAGAACACTTAACCACGCCTTAGAATGGGAAACAAGCAATCATGAGGATCCTTTTATAAAGAGATTACAAAGTTAGATGCACTTAGAGAATCTTAATATAACTGCCAGTCCAGTCAGTAGATAAAGATATTGTGAAGAGGAATAGTAAAAGGCATCAGAGAATAAACACCAAGGACAAGAAGGTCCTATAGTTAAGAACAGATACAATGACAAAATCAGATCAGATTAATTTTTCTGTAAAATGTTGACCAGTGCCTAGATTGTAGTAGCATACTGACGTATATGCTTATAGTGCTTCTGAGACTTCGAATTTAAGAAATTTTTCAGTGAATGAACTTTGCAGTCATCAGTTAGCTACTGAAGGAATAATTACCTGAACGGTTTTGTCCATCAAATTCTTCCTTTGTTCTGCATTTGAGACATGGCAAACAAGAGCCAATACTTCAATTCCTTGAGCTCTGAGCTTCTCAGCAGCTTCATCTACATTTTTCTGTGGTCATTAAACCAAAGAGAAAATCATTTCAGCAATCTGAACATCACTGTAGAAGCATTAAAGGACATCTTTTATGATCGTATGAAGTATAAACACAATAAAAGAGATTGGCTTTTCTATCCACACAGATAAATCAGCAATTACTAAAGCTTCACCCTCAAAGTAGATATACTAGTTTGAGCAAATTTGGGAAAACTTTTTAAAAAGTTATAATCAAGTTCTTTAGTAGGAAATGAAAGGTGGAATTCTTAACAGGTGAGCTAAGCGGATTTGAGTCCTTGCAAAATTTTTAAAGCGAGTAATCAGGTAAAGAAGTTTATCCACTCTAATAATACCAGGTATACAGGGTATTCTTTTTTTTTTTTTTCCCCTTTTTGCCATCCATGTACACAGTGTATTCATTCAGTACTATTTCCCAAAGTGAGGCAAAAAAAAATTGATCTAAAATCATTTTCTGTTTTGCAGGATAAATCCAGACCAATAAGTAGCATTCTCTCAATTAAACCCACAAAAAAGGAAATCCGTTTCCCGCTTTTTCCTCCATCACATAGCATCAATTAACATATCAATACAAATATTAAATACGGAACACAGCATCTATAGCAAGCTGCAATGTTCACAGGTGGTAAAATAATACGACTTATTTTCTGCAAAATCACGGGGATCAATCAGGACTCCCATTCAGGTGCAAACAAATTGATGAAGTTTAGGAAGCAGAACATGATTGAAATCGCAACAATTTTGAAGATTTAATACTTCAAGAGAGAAAAGACGAAGAAACGACGAACCTGCTTGCGAGAAGAGATGACAACAGACGCACCCTCGAGGCCAAGCCTTTGGGCAATAGCGAAACCGATGCCTTGAGTAGAAGCAGTAATAATGGCGACCTTACCCTGAAATCTCTTACCAATCTTCGACTTGTCCATTTCTATTTCTATTTCTATTTCTATTTCTTCTGTGACCGAAACCAGATTGAGGGGGTGGCCTTTTGGTTTGGGTGATATGCTACTTCTCAGCTTCTCTAGTACAATCAGACCCGGTGTTAACTGCAATGTTTAAAACCCAACGTGAAATGAGATTAGAATTAGAAGACTAGCAGTGGTTGATTTTTATGATTTAGGTGGTTAGGTTGGGGCTGGAGAACACTAATAATTAAATAAAAAGAATAATTATATGGGGACATACAGTCTTTTCCTTTAGAAGTAACTTTTTCTGTTTTGAGTTTGGTCATTAATACAAGCAACAGTTTTTTTTGTTGCAAAATTAAATTATTTTTTTCTTTTTAATCACTGTCAAATAGGGGTGTTCAAATTCGGGACCGGACCAAGATCCACCACTCCCGATCCCGATCCCGATTTTTGGCCGGGATGCAAATTGCATCCTGGTCCCGGTCCCGGTCCCTGTCCCGGTCTGGTCCCGGTAATCCCGAGCGGGACCGGGATCAAATCGGGAATTCCCGGTTTTTTTTTAAAAAATAAATTTAAAAAATATTATTATTTTAGTTAAATTTTCTATAATCTAGTGTTTAAAGTAATTATTTAACATCTAATAAGGTCATAATAATCACACAAATTGATTTAGAATTGAAGAATAGCATTTTATTATTATTATTATTATCACCTTCATCATTTTTGTTATTGTTTTTATACATTATATAGTAGGATTAGTATCACGATATATATAGTTTAACTCCAACTAAATATGTGATACGCATTTTATCAAATGGTAACTTAAATTATGGGATAAAAAATACAAAAATAAAACAATAACTTATTTTTTAAGAAAAAAATTTTAAAAAAAATAAAAAACCTGGACCGGGACCGGGATCACAAGATGTGTGACCGGTCCCAGTCCTGGTCCCGGTCCCGGGTCCCATAGATCCCGGTTCCGGTCTCGATCGGGACGAGAAATTCCCAGAATTAAAATGTCCGTGATCGGGACCGGACAACCAGGACCAGGACACTTTGAACACCCGTACTATCAAATACATACATTTATATTAATGAACTATGAATTATCTCTATTCAATCATTTATTATGTATTTTCTCTTATATTTTTTACTCATTTTTTCTCCTATGCTTTTTTTTATAAATAGAGGCATATTTAAAAAAAATGTTATTTTTGACATATTTATTATTTTTAATTAATCTTAAACATTAGTTCATTTTGCACTATCAGGGAAAAAGTTATTTATAAAAAGGATAAGAGTGAGTATAATACTAATAATATATATATATATATATATATAAATTAACAGTAAATTTAATTATCAACCTAATAAATCCATTTTATATAAAATTTTTAATGTAATGACATCATATTGTTATAAATTAGTTTAAAAACGTATTGAGATTTTAGAGAGGTTACCTTTTTTTTATATATATATTTCGTAATTTTTTAACGTTGTCAGCATTGTTTCGTCAAGTCCAAAATTCATCCAGTTTTCTAAAAATCGTTATGGTTTTGATCTAATTTTGTGTTATGATTACATTGTAGTTTTTGGGGTTTTCATAATTTCAACCCTAGGAAACAAGCCTGCATATAAAACATTAAAATTTTTGATATTATCGAAGCCATAAGAAGATTCTTGGTATATTCGATTTTATATGTAGTCACAACATTTTTTAATCGGCCAACTATAAATGCATGCTACAATTTTAAATTTGAATTACAGGCATTCGGTCTGGATTAATATGTAATTGAGGAAGGCCAGAGTCAGTCTGAGAAGTAGAGGTTGAAAACACTTTGTTTTTGTTTTTGTTTTTTTTTGCTCAAAAAAACACTTTGTTATTAACTCAGAAAAGACGGGTTTGTTTTACAAGGGAAAGTTAAAAATCAAAATGAAGTTATTTTTGTTAAAGGACCACATATATTTTAAAATATTTTGAAAGACTAATGCCTCGTTGGTACACTACACTGGAAGTGAGAATGGAAGTAGATTTTATAAATTGAACTGTATGTTTGGTAAGAGCCCACTTCCATATATAAGTCACTTTCCATAAAAAAAATGATGGAAATCACTTTTTTTAGGTAAATCCTTAGAATTAATGTAGAAGCACCGAAAGTCAAGATCCACAATTATAGGCAGTAATTAGTCTTGATTGTACAGTGTTGTGTTGAAACATATTCCAATATTTTATTCTATCTTATGTGTATATATGCGTATGTAATCTATCAAGGAATACACAATAAAGAATTCAGTCTTCCTATTTCTCTTCATGGTATCAGAGCACTAGGAGAGAATAGGAATTATAATTCATACCAGAATTCTCCAAGAAGCCCTCTGATTAATCAGAATCAGCATTGGCATTTTAGCAATTCTGGTTCACGCCTCTGAGTTCTCCACTTTGTCAGAACCAGTATTGGCGTCAACTAGTTCTGGTATATTGTCGACAACACCGTCAGAAACGTCTAAGTTGTTGACGTTGACGACATCGACAACCATCTTCGGTATATTGTCGGAATCCTCCAAGCACTGACCCACTTCGATTTCCGATCTCGGAATTCCAAGTAGTCGCCGGTGTTCTGTTCCGCTTTCAGATTCTGCTTCGCTCCGCCGACCGACCAGGTGTAGCCACCAACCCACTCGTCGCCGGGATTCTTAAGTCGATATTCGATCCATTCCACCTACAGTCGTTTCCGGTGCTCTCTCGTTCTGTCACTGCAGAACTGCTGTCAGCAGTAGTGATTTCTCCGTCCTGATAGTCACCCAGCAGCTGCAGATCTCTCTGTCACTGATCTCGCCTGCCTCTCAAAGCTTCCATTGATTTTTTTTTTCCAGTGCTCTCAGCTCTCTTTCCTCTCACGCCTCTCATTTCTCTTCTTTATTAAAAATACTGAACTTGTTCACGAGGGAGCCGAGGAAAGGAAAAGGAAAAGAGAAAGAAAAGGAGGAAAAAAGAGAAAAGAGGAAGAAAAGGAAAAAAAAAGAAGGAAGGAATCCAAGAAAAAAAAAGGAGATAGTACTATTCACAGCACTGTTCACTGGTGCTGTTTTGTCCGTGACGCTTCAGTATTCAACTGTACTGTTGATCAAGGCTATCGGTACTGTTTACTGTTCATCACGTATTATTCACTACTACTATTCATCGGCACTGTTTACTGTTACTGTTCATCACGTACTATTCATTGGTACTATTCATCCGTACTATTCATCAACGGTACTGTTTCATACTACTCACGGTGTAGTTCCCTATCAGCACCAACGACCATTGTAGCTTGTTTCTTCATTTCCAAATTGGTCAATATGTCTATAGTTTCTAATGCCTCTTCCTGCGTGACACGATCTGGTTCTAATAACATCTCTATTGTTCAAACCATAGAACAAAGAGATTCTAAAGGTCGTCCACTCTGTGATCATTGCCAAAAACAGGGGCACACAAAGGACACTTGCTGGAACCTCTATGGTAAACCTATTGATTGGAAGCCGAAAAAAGGGCAAGACAGATGTTACGTGGCTGAAGCTTCCAAGGAATCATCCCAAAGTGACAAACTGCACAAAATCATAGAAATGCTAGCCACACTACAAACTACGACAAAGCCTACTGCCATAGTAGTCAGGAGAGGTAATTTCTTTCAAGCCTTGACTATGATAAAAGAACTATGTACAGGGAATTGTTGGATTGTTGACTCAGGTGCCTCGGATCATATGACTGACAATAAGGCTCTCTTCTCATCCTATACTCCTATTACCAAAGGAGTGACAGTGCGAATTGCTGATAACTCAGAGTCTATTGTAACTGGAATTGGTTCCATCAAAATCTCAGCTACACTCACTCTTCACTCAGTATTACATGTTCCAAAGTTGAAGTGTAATTTACTATCTGTGAGCAAATTAGCTAATGATGAACGATGTCAAGTTAACTTCTTTGCTACTCACTGTCTTTTTCAAGATCTGCTGACAGGGACGGCGATTGGGAGTGCAAAAGAGCTTGATGGTCTCTATTACCTTGATGAAAGTGATAGTCATCAGATTAAATCTTGCAATAAAGTGTCTCTCCCTAGCACTAATGACTTAGAGTTATGGCACAAACGTTTAGGTCATCCAAATTTAAATTACATGACTCAAATGTTTCCATCCCTCGTTCCTCATAAAATTACCTCTGATTTTCATTGTGATTCATGTGAAAAGGCTAAGCATCATCGTACTTCATTTCCAAAAATCCCATACCAAGCATCAAAACCTTTTTCCATAATTCACAGTGACTTATGGGGACCATCCCGTACTCCAAACCGATCCAAAACAAAAGGTTCATCACATTTATCGATGATCATACACGTGTCAGTTGGGTTTACTTGTTGAAGGATAAAATAGAAGTGTATCAAACATTCCTTAACTTCTACAATATGATCCAAACCCAATTCCAAACCCAAATCCAGATCCTGCACACCGATAATGGGACTGAATACTTCAATCAGGTCCTGTCTACCTTCTTGACCGAAAATGGCATTGTTCACAAAAGTACTTGTCCCAATACGCCTCAACAGAATGATATTGCTGAACGAAAGAATCGCCATATTCTCGAGATTACCAGAGCCATCATGTTTAGCAGTAATGTTCCTAAATATCATTGGGATGATGCTGTCCTTACTGCCACATTTCTCATTAACCGAATGCCAAGCCGACCACTGTCTTACAAAACACCACTTCAACTCCTCCACAAATACTATAACCTCCCATACCTTGAAAACACTCTACCACTCCGGGTGTTTGGTTGCACATCATACGTTCACCTCCATCACACCAATAAACTTGACCCTAAAGCCCTTCGGTGTATCTTCCTTGGTTATTCTCATTCCCAGAAAGGATATAAGTGTTATGATCCGATCTCCAAACGTTTATTTATCACCTGTGATGTCACATTTCTTGAAAATACACCCTATTATGCCTTGTCTGCAATTCAGGGGGAGAGAGATGGTGAATTTCAGACAAAAGAAACACTAAAGGATGACCAAACAGTCACAATTTATACACCTGCCCACACAGAACCTAATCCTGATACCTCTGATGCTCCTGATAATCCTGATACCTCTGATGCTCCTGATAACAATCTTGATATCCCTGATAATCCTGACAACCTTGATAACTCTGATAATGTGCCAAATCCAGGGGGAGACACAAATATGTGGGGTAATACCTATATACGACGACACAAAAGAGGTAATGAGCCACATGTTATTAGCACTCACCAGGAGTCGATACCAGTGGCAAGTCCAGGAGAAACAGAAGATTCTGATCTTAATCTTCCCATTGCAGTGCGAAAACAACCTAGACAACCCAAATCATCTACTAGATATCCCATTGAGAAATTCGTCTCCTATAAGGCCCTTTCATCTAAATACAATGCATTTGTATCTCATCTTGATAGAATTAGGATACCAGACACTATTGATGAAGCTATGGCTATTCCTGAATGGAGACAAGCTGTCTTGGAGGAAATGGAAGCTCTTAAGCATAATAAAACATGGGATGTAGTAGATCTACCACGAGGGAAGAAGCCTGTTGGGTGCAAATGGGTATTCACTCCTAAGTATAAAGCAGATGGAACTCTTGAGAAATACAAAGCTAGATTGGTTGCAAAAGGCTTCACGCAAGTATATGGGGAAGATTACACTGAAACGTTTGCTCCAGTAGCCAAGTTAAATACCATCAGAATTCTCTTATCTATTGCAGTGAATTTAGATTGGAATCTGAACCAACTCGATGTAAAAAATGCTTTCCTCAACGGAGAACTCAAGGAAGAGGTGTATATGAAGTTACCTCCAGGGTTCCCAGGAAAAAAGGCTAACCAAGTCTGCAAGTTAAAAAGGTCGTTATATGGGTTAAAGCAATCTCCACGTGCTTGGTTTGACAGATTCACCCGAGTTCTGAAGAGACATGGTTATACTCAGGGGCAGAGTGATCATACCTTGTTCTTTAAACATCATAAAGGCAAGATGGCTGTTCTAGCAGTATATGTTGATGATATAATTCTTACTGGAGATGATGAGGTACAGATCAATCAGATCAAGGGAGCACTTACACGGGAATTCCAAGTCAAAGATTTTGGAGAGATGAAGTACTTTCTTGGGATGGAAGTTGCTCGGTCGAAAGGTGGTATCTATATTTCCCAAAGAAAGTATATACTGGATCTCTTGAAGGAAACAAGGATGACAGGCTGAAGACCTAGTAACACACCTATTCGAGTTGATAAAATAAATGAAGAAGAAGACATTGGTAAAGCTGTGGACATAGGAAACTACCAACGAATGGTAGGAAAATTAATATACTTGTCCCATACCAGACCTAATATTGCATTTGCCGTTAGTATGGTCAGTCAGCACTCCCATAATCCTACACAGAAGCATCTAAATGAAGTATACCGGATCCTTCGTTATTTGAAGGGATCTCCGGGACGTGGCTTACTGTTCAAAAAGACTGATAAACGAAATATAGAATTGTTTACAGATGCTGATTGGACAGGTGATCAAGATGATAGGAAATCCACATCTGGATATTGTACGTATATATGGGGTAACTTGGTCACATGGAGAAGTAAAAAGCAAAGTGTAGTTGCAAGAAGCAGTGCTGAGGCTGAATACCGAGCTGTGTCACTTGGGATTTGTGAAGGCATATGGATAAAATGTGTTCTTGAAGATGTAAAGGAATGCATAAATCTACCGATCAAAGTCTATTGTGATTATATGGCTACAATCAATATTGCTCATAATCCAGTTCAACATGATAGAACCAAACATGTCGAGATAGACAGACATTTTATAAGGGAAAAAGTTGATGAGGGTATCATTGATCTGAGGTACATACCCTCTAAAGAACAAACCTCAGACATCCTCACTAAAGGATTGCCCAAGGACAGATTTGAGTATCTGATTGGCAAGTTGAATTTGATTGATATCTACAGTCCAACTTGAGGGGGAGTGTAGAAGCACCGAAAGTCAAGATCCGCAATTATAGGCAGTAATTAGTCTTGATTGTACAGTGTTGTGTTGAAACATATTCCAATATTTTATTCTATCTTATGTGTATATATGCGTATGTAATCTATCAAGGAATACACAATAAAGAATTCAGTCTTCCTATTTCTCTTCAATTAAGATGGGTTTTATGGAAATGAAATTTTATGGCTATTATATCCTCATGTATTTTTTCAATTTATAGCTTTGCCCACGTAATCTTCCTCCAGTTTTCTTCACCCCAACACGATAGCCCCCCTCCCTCTCTTACTGTAATGGCAACAACAGCGATGGCGACACACAGCAACGACAAGGATAGCAACGATGATACACAGCGATGACAAGGACAGTGACATTGAGGCATATCGACGGCAACGACAGAGACGATCTACTCCATCTTCCCTTCGATTTACAAGACGACATCTTCTCCTCCCTCTTCCATCTACAATATAATTTTCAGCATTGCGTTCGCACTAACTCAGATCTACGTCTCTGGTCGTTCGTCCATGGCAACTCAAATCTATGAGTTCATTGATTGTTAATTGTTTTTCTTCATTACTTTGACTTTGATTGTTCATTAACCATGGTGGATGGCCTCCTTCTTCTTCGTGGAAGGTTCTACTTTTCCTTGTTGAAAGATGTTCTGTGTAATATCCCAAAATGTACTCAAGGGCTAAATGTACAGAATAGATGGTGGGATTAATGACAGAATTACCTCTAGAAATTGTGTTACGACTTTAGTCAATTTTCACATGCAAAAAATTGGCAATTGAATATTATATTGCAAGTGGATATTTTATAAGATCATCATCTCCTTCAAAGGGCCATGACTTACATAAGATATAAGGAGACAATATTGGTTATTAATATATGACATGTGAAGGCAATTTGACCAAGTTGTAAAAGGTGGTGACTAAGTCAACAATTTCAACTAAAGAAGTAATATTTGAAGAGTTGGAATTATGATTGATTCAAGAAGCTCTTTTGGCTATTCCAAGGGCTACAATTCGTATGGCATGAGAAGGAAAAGAAAATATGTTGAATTGGTCAAATATTGCAACTAAAGTAATGTATTTGAAGAGGCAAAAGTTATGATAAATCAAGGAGTATTTGTTTTGCTCTTTAAGAGCTATTTACGGTGACAATAAAGAGAGAAAGAGAAGCACATGAAAGACCAAGTAAGGAGATGAAGACTTGGTCAACAATTGTAGGCCAAGCATAAGATGATATCTTGTATACAAAAGGGGAAAACATTTTGGTCAAAAAGGGAGGAGGAAGGAAAGAGAAAACTTGAAGTAATTTTCACCACATCTTTTATCTACTTTTGCACCATATTTTCTTTTGGACTTTGAGAGATAAGAGGGGCCAAAAATCTGATCATTAAGTCACATATTTCATCTCTCCTCAAGTCGGTTGCAGCAGCAAAAAACGTGGAGGAAGAAAAGCAAGGTTTTAAGGTGAGCTTAATCTTGATTTTTCACCTTCTTAACCTCATCTATGGCTCAAGTGACCTTCATGAAACTTGTTCCTCTCTTCCTTAGCTTCATTTCTATGGTTTTTGTTTTTGAAGAGGAGGATTTTTCAGCCACCTTGCAAGAACAAAAGTTGAGGAATCAAGAAAAGAACACAAGAAGAAGCAAGAGGTGAGTAAGAGCATTATGTTGATGTATATGATGCTTTAATTGGCTGAGTTGTGGTGGGCTATTGTGACAGCCCTAATTTCATTTTTTAGGGTATATTAGGGATCATAAAGCTTTCATCCTATATATGTGCTTATATGTTGGTTTGGAGGCAAATGAGCTAAGCTTAGTGATTAGATAGTGAAGTGGTTGTTTGTTGTGAAATACCCTAAAATTCTGCCAAAACAGGACATGGGGAATGAGTGGGAATTTGTTCATTTTGATGTTACCATTGTGTTCTACACGAAAAATTATGTGGGAATAGGTTTGGTTGTTGATTTTGAAGTCATTGGACACATTGGTTGAAAATTGGAAAAACTGTCAAGTGTAACTTTGTGCAGGGCAGTCAGTTTGTAGGGACATTTTGAATGGGCAATTGGTGTCTAAAAATTCTGAAACTTTCTAGTCTTAAAGTTCACGTTTCAAGCTTCAAAATGGACATATGATTTGTGTCATTTCGATTTTTGAGCTGGGAGTTCTAGTTGCCCAAAGTTTGATGTCGAAACTGGACCTAATTCTGGAGCAGTGTGGAATGTTGTTAATTCTGGAATTGTGTGGTGATTTCTGGTAGTGATTCATATTTTTCCTATGAAGAGGACTTCAAGAGCTTTCAATAGGCTTTGGGATCACCTCATTTTGATTTTTCTAGAATTAGTTATGATTTTTCAAAGATGTTGGAAAATTCTGGCAGATTGGTCACCTATGCGAAAATTGAAGATTTTATGGCATAATGTAATATTGTGGAACTTTGAGGTTAGAAATTAGCCTTTTAGGTTAATTGACCACTTTAGCTCCTTAGTTGACTTGATTAATTGACCATAGTGATAATCAACTTAAAGTATTATAGAGAAAAGAACTTGGGAAAGAGATTGACGGGTTGTCCCTAACTTGGTTACAGGATTTGATATTTGCCGTCCTCGTGAGCCCGCAGTACCAAGAAACGTCAGAAAGGAACGAGGTAGTAAATTTTCTTTCGTACCATATGTGATGCATTGTATGTGTGTATTATCATTGATTTGTGATAAACTCGTATGCTGCGACGTTGTGAATATGTGTAAACACCGTCATACCAATAGTCCCTGAGTAGCTAACAACGGTTCGGGTTAGGGCGGTGTGCCTCCCCGGCGGAGAAAGGGGATGAGGATGAGGTGTGATATATGTGATTATGTGAGCCAAAAGGCTATTTGTGGAGGCCGACGGGCCATTTGTGAAAGCCGAATAGCTGTATGGGCTATAAGGCTATATGTATGCACTGCCACGCCAATAGTCCCTGAGTAGCTAACAACGGTTCGGATTAGGCGGTGTGCCTTCCCGGCGGAGAAAGGGGATGAGGGTGGAGTGTGATTTGTGGTGCTGCTGCTGTATGATGATTTGCTTACATGCTGTGTGCTTATGTGTGGTATAAATGTTTTGTTACTACTGGGATTCTCTTGAATCTCATTCTTTCCTTTAACTAACCTTTCAGACAGGGCGAGTGGCTCTAAGGAGAAGCGTACGACCCGGAGCGGTTAGAATCCTGTAGGGACATTTATTTTGGTTATGTTGGTTAAACCTGTTGGACAGGGTGTCTGTATATTATGTTGGTTGTAAAGAATAGTTGAACGTAGTTGTGTAGTCCCCTATATGGAGGTTGTAAACCCTTTTTGTGTATGAATGGAACCCGGGGGTTGCCGGGATTGCTATTAGATATTCTGATATGAATGAATGTGAATTAACTGCACAGGTGATTATATTCGATAATTGAACTTGAGACCGGAATAGGAAAGAAGTCTTGAAAATTTTATAAAGTCCCTACTTCACAGGGAGTTCTAAATGAGTTTTGAACTATTCGACGGTCTCTAAACCAATTTAATTACGTAATATCGAATTATAATTACGCTATTTAAGGCAGGGGGTTACATTCTGTGGGTGACATTTCAGGTGACGGTGGTGGTTAAATGAAGGTGGGGGATGGCAGTTGAAGTGTGCGTTTGGAATGGCTTATTTTTGTCCAAAACGTGCTTATAATTCGTGATTCACGGTATACGAAGTAAGTATGTGAGAGGAGTTTTTTCTCGGCTTGCGAATAAGTGCGTTTTTCCTGTACAAAACGCTTAAACAAACAAGCCCGAAGTGGAAGGATTTTTTTTTAAGGCGTTTTTGTATCTTCATATTTTAAATACATATTTTAAAATTAAAAATTATATCTCATTCCCACTATCTTACAAAACATGTTTTAAAACATAGTTCCATTTCCACTTCTATTTTCATTTCCACTTCTAATTTTACTTCCACTTCCATTAAAAACTCTTTCATAGTACCAAATAAGGCTCAAGCGTCATTTATCAAGAAAAATGGTGATGACTAAATAATTCTTTAGAAAAATTCTAAATAAAGACCTTCAAAATATAGAAATATTGAATCAATGACTCCTATTCCACTAATCCCAAATCAATTTTTGGAATTTTAAAATGTTATAGAAAAGACAACATTGCTCTTCATTTTTTTTTTGAATGCTACCTTAGCACCCTCCATCAGTAGTCGACCGCTAGAGCTCCAACGTCGATGACCACTACTGGAGGAAGGTCATGCTCTGGCGACCTTGCCGGCAGCCTAATACATATATATTTTTTAAATTTCTAAAACAAAAATAGTCAAATCGAAAGATAATTGCTAAGAGCGAAATTAAAATAGTAAATAAGGTCCCTAATGCTGAACATTTCCTAATAACTATTTTTTTTTCACTATTTTATAATTTGCTTTCACTATTGATTACTTTGGCTAGTTGTGGACAAAGTTTCTAATACATATTTTGAATTTCTAAAACAATAGTTGTTAAAATCGAAACTAAAATAGTATACAGAGAGACCAAAGTAGTAAAGAGGCTTCTTGATGGCTATTAACTACTTTTGTTTTGATATTTACTACTCTGATTTTGATATTGACGACTTTGACTGGTTGCCAGCAAAAATCCTAATAAACTTTTTGAATTTCCAAAACAAGAGTAGTGAAAAGCAAAACCAGAGTAGTAAATAGTGCAACAAAAGTAGTTATTAGGAAAACAATTAAAAACAAGAACTCTATTACTATTTTAGTTTCGCTATTATCTACTCTAATTTCGTGGCTAACTATTTTAGAAATTAAAAAAGAGTATATATGAGGCCGTCGGAGCTTTGGTGACCAGGGTCCAGCAAGGGTTTTAAGGGTTTAAAGAGAAAAAAAGAAAAGTGAAGGCAATGACATAATTTTCCAAATTTTTCAATATTACACAATTTCAAATCAATCTATTTAGGATTATTGAAATTCAACACCCTTATTTATCATTTTGATATTTTAAAAGTATTTATTTGGAATTTTCCCCAGTTATTGGTATTAAATTTGTGATATTTTTTTGACCTACAAGTTTCATTTTATAATTGAAAGAAAGTGGTAAAACACAACATAACCAATGTATCAACAAGTAACAACAATTGAAAAATAAAGAAGTTAAAGCATCTTTAAAAGCAAACAGAGTAGCAAGCACAATCTAGGGCTTTAATCAATCCCTTATCGGGTAAGAAGCTTTGACATTGTATTAAATGTTGTCGTAGCTCTCGAAACAAAAGTGAGTAATCCGAGTCGCGTCCAAGGACACTATCCTAAAAAACTATTCTGCTACTACTAGCTAATAGGAAGTGGTGTCACGCCCTTACCTTGTTTTAAATTTTTCTCAGAGTATTCACGGAAAACGATATGCGGTTCGATGGGCAATACAGGAATAACATGAATATACTGATAATAAGTGCATGATTACATAAATTTCCCATAGGGGTTCGTACATGATCATTACCATCAATGTAGCCACACAGGGCTACTTGGGTATCTAAACCCGTCCCAGTGAAACAGAGACATCTTCTCGTCTTCGTTCCATCACTGCAATTCCCTCACATGGTTCTCTGCATTGTTCTCAGCATATCTTCTGTCTTCTCTTGTCTAAATTGTTGGTAAGGGAGGGTGAGATTTGAGAGAATCTCAGTAGGAAAACAATACCAATATGTATGTACGATAAGTGTTTAATGAGTGACATACTTGCATCACATAACTCACGCTCACACAATGACAAATCTATAAGCTCAATGCTTCGAACAATATACTTATGGCCATAGCATAAATTGAAACATAGCTTCAAATCATTCATACATGTTTCTCATAATCAAGTAAAGGAATAACATGCATCAACACACTAACACAAATATCAAATAAATGCAGGAGAGGTAAGTTCCCTACCTTAACCCTTTTCTACCTCGAAACGTGTGCCTCATAACGGGTGCCAACAACTCAGGCCCCATATTAGATCCTACAATGCCAAAGGTACCGTTTAGACACTTCCATAGTGTTTCTCGAGGTTATATGTGTTAGAATCGGCAGGCATAGTGGAAGAATTTTAAAATTTTTTACTGATCCTAATCGAGGATCTATCAACGGCGTTTAAATCGAGTTAGAAGGATTCGTACCTTTTTCAACTTAGGGTTTTCACGATCTTTAGGAGCCAACACCTCAGGTCCACTCCCTCTACTGGTATCCACACGAATGCTCTCCAACAGAGATTGCGTGCTAGCGCCTCCAAATGTTTCCTAGGGTTTTCCTTGCAGCTCTGAATTCTCATGCGTGTATGAGTATATCTGCTCTCCCAAGTTTATAACCTATGAGGGCTATATTTAAATTTCAAAATTAATCTTAATTAATTTTGAAATTAATTAACAATTAATTATCTTGATGAGCTAATTAAATAAATTCAGTTTAAATTAAATCTGTCCAATAGTTTTAATTTAACCTATTTATTAATCTAAATAAAGAGCTATTAGATTTAAGTTATCTTCATAAATTAAATCTGAGATACTATATCTCTATCATGTTAGTTATTAAATTTAATATATCTTAATAGATTAAATTTAAAACTAACACAATATAATAATATCATATAATACACACACACACACACATATATAAGATATGTATTTTGAAAATAGATATCTATATAATATTATTGATGAATTTTATAGTGTATATATATAAATATAAAATTCGTCCACCCTAAATTAAATATTATCTCGTGTTGGGTCATTCTTGTGTGCGACACTGTAAGCCCATATGAAGTTGGCAGTGGGCCAATAACTGTACTAACCCAAAAGTCGCAAGTGGCTTCTAGCAAGACATTACGACTACCCAATTCATATGAGGATCATTAACATGATGCAACCTACCATACAACCATGTCACATCCCTTTTTGTCACATGATATATCGGTCAAGGATAAGGCATGGATAATGTCATCCTCTTGTTCCTGATTATTACTTTCTTGATTCCTGAGTAGCCTGACAATAGAAATGGAAACTCCTTTCCATCGTAGTATGGCCATACATTTCTCATACTCACTCATCGAGGGGCCCCAGTAATATCTCTATACTAATGTGAGAGGCAAATTCCATCTTGATCATTCATGTTCCTCTGCATGAAAAACCATCAAGCTCGATCATAACCTTTATCATCACCCGTTCAAAAGTGACTTTTGACTAGTTCAAAGCTTAGCAACTCTCATGTAGGAATCCATGATGACCTCAAGTCTAAGGGGCATTGTGACGTGGTTATACATGAGAAAAGCTTATGACTTGATCCATGTAGCTTTCTCATAGTGGGTCGGTCCAGCACCTTGTACTCTTACAAATGCTTAAGACTTTGATTCTTATCTCCATATCTTATCAAAGTCATATTGGTCTTGTTTCATCTTTGCTCCCGCATAGATGACCAACCAGGGACATTTTAGGATAATCTTTATGATTTATACAAGGATACAATTATCACAGTTAACATGCAAATAATATGATAATAGAATGGAGAAATTTCATTAAATTAATAATGTTCAAAGTACAATGATTGGCCCTTTGGGCACAATTTCCAACAATATGAGCCTATTATGAATATTGACTAAAATGCCCCTGGGACCAGCTCGGCCTCGCCATACACAGTTCGACTGTATTTTTCTTGAAATTCTATCCTTGGCCATCCTGACATATTTTCGCCCAAGAAATCCATTTCCGAACTCAGAATTATCAAATTCAATGTCAAATTACAACATTACCCTTGGCAGCCCCACTGTAAGGGTTCCAGGGGAGTTTTAATAATTATGTTTTTTCGGGCTTTTCCGAAAAAGTGACCAACTGTAACCCCACCTAATTTTCCCTTCTAAACTCAATGGAACCATCAAATCATTGAAAATCCAACTCTAAGGCCCATATACAGCTCTGGCCGAAATTACACAACTTTCCCAGGAAAATTGGGGTTTTTCGATTCCGGCTACGTAAACGTGTTCCTTTCTACTCCTAACCACTTTATTTACTATTCTATTAGGTTACAACTACCATTTAGTACCAATTTGAGCAGCATAACAGACCCATAGACCCATTTTCCTTTCTTTAATACCCCAAAGATATAAGAATCATTAGGGAATAAATTTGAACTTCTGCTAATTCGGGGCTTAGCAGTCTACTTATCTCAAGCTTATTCTCTAGCCTCAAATCTTAAAATTCAGGGTATTA
Source organism: Inga oerstediana (assembly GCA_963210345.1). Lineage (NCBI taxonomy): Eukaryota > Viridiplantae > Streptophyta > Magnoliopsida > Fabales > Fabaceae > Inga > Inga oerstediana. The sequence goes on from OY723403.1 coordinate 46,812,507, forward strand.
CAAGTGGCACTCGTCAGCATAAAACAGATTCTTCTCACAAGAACAAGATGATCAAAATAACAAAAATAATTGCAAACAACAGCTAGAGAGAATATGAGACGAATAAAAAGCTAAAAAGCTTAAAGGAAGGAGAGAGTGCTCAAGAATTCTAGAGTGGGATGCCTGAATCTCTTGCAGGCAATGCCTTTCATAGCCCACTCATGCACTAGGATGTTGGACACGAATCACTAGTAATAAACACGATTAAAACAATTGAACTAGCAGTTTTTGAATGTTGAAGGCCATAAAGATATTTGATTAATCAACTTCGAAAATCTAAAGATAATGGCATGTAGTTTGAACGTTAATATAAACATTAGTAATGATGGCTGGTTAATGAAAAATAAAATATGGTTTTATGACCATTGTAACTGAAACATTAATGTTTCAAAATGCAATGCTTCAAAAAATGGGTTTATTTAGTAAGCCATTTTCCATAAAATTTTTTTAGATTTTTCCAAAAATGTATTTGTTAAAAAGTGTCAAGTCCATAAGTTGTTTGTTGGAGGAAATCACAGGATTTCCAATGCATTTGCTTTTTGGTGGCCTGTTGTTGTGCGTGTGAGACCATTCTTCCTCTTAACCCATTTATTAGCCCGAAATCACATGTTGTGATATATACACTTATATTCACCAGTAGAAAAGTGACTTTTTAAACTGGTTAAAAAAGAATTTTTAAATTGATTGTGGATTAGGTCATGTTATAGCCGGTGTAAAAAGTCTATTACTTTTTACAACCGGCCTAAAAAGTCATACTTTTAAGACTTGTTGTAGCTAGAATAAGTCTTAAAAGTCACTTTTTAGACTGGTTGTAGTTACAACCGCTCTAAAAAGTTCTATTTTTTTTAAAAGTAGTCCTCTTACAAATTAATTCTACCCAGCAAGCCATTTCAACAATATCTATCCCAGATTCCCTAGAAGCAACAACATAACACAGATTTCACAGAAGCAATAATAGTAACAAGATCGACAACAAGCACAAATGAAGGTGTAGGTGACTTTTAATCAACTTTCAACAAATGAAGGTGTAGGTGACAGTAGCAAGAACACTTAAATTTGAGCCTCGAATCAAATGATTTAGCTAACAATTGGTGAAATCTTGCAATATATCAAGGTTTAAGATCAAAATAAGCAATAATGAATTTCCACTGGCTAGAATCAGATATTTGTAAATTGCAGCAATATTAATTTATATACATGAGTTGACAATCAGTTCAATCTAGGAAATTCAAGCGACAAGCTTAAATCATATTCTAGAAACTTGAAAATGCACTCAACAACGGTCTAGACCTTAAAGTCAACTTATGAATCAATTTCAATGTGCAATATCAAGGAATGTCCAAACAGAAGAGTTTGCTCAGAAATGGATGCAAAACTTTGAATGACAATGGCAGCAATAAAATTCAAGGATTGCTATAAGCAACAACAAAAAATTCCTTATTATGTACAGAAAATTCCTCAGTTTTACAGAAAAACAAAGGGAAGAAAAAGTACATTCCCATGCCTGTATCACCTATATCCTAGAAATTGTCTTCCACATATACATAAACCTAGTTAGAAATTCATACAGCAGAAGCAATACATATGAGAACAATGTACAATATAACATTGGATTAAAAAACTCACTATTTCTGTAAAAGCTTATAGATGAATTCAGCACAATATCTATGGATGAAATCAATATCTTCTTCAGGAAAGGGATCAACAAGATCAAACATCTATAATACTAAAGCCAGACAAAACATTAACTTGGTAACTTAAAAACAATAAAGTAATACGAAAGTTCTAAAATGTACATTTACTTCTTTAGTAAAATTAGTCATGCCTAGAGTGATAATATTGTAAATATGTCTCAAACATAAAAACCATATAAGTGTAAGATCAAGCGTTTCACCCAAGAGGGGGGGTGAATTGGGTGATACTGAAATTTCTTTCGAAAATATAAAACTTTGACAAAAGAATTAAAACAGTAATGAGTAAGGAGAAATATCACCGAAGTGTACACCGGGAGTTATACTGGTTCGGTCACAACCACTTTGACCTATGTCCAGTCCTCAGAGCTTCTCTGAGAGTTTCACTATAACTTCCAAGATTCAGTGGGTTCTTGGCACCACAGTACAAGCAAGTTCCTTACACCTGGACACTCACTCCCCCTTACAGGTTGTAATCCAATCCCAACTCAAGGTTCCACAACCTTAAGTTATCTCAATAACAAATATTGAGTTTGAATGAAATATCTCTCTCAAAGAGTAAGTGATAATCACTGAAGCATATGAATATAATTTCAACGTGAAAACAGAGCAATGAACGTAATGATACGTTCGTATGGATGCTTAGTTGTTCTTCTCTGTTTGAAGGTTCCCATATATATAGATATGTTGGTGATGACCGTTGGAACATTTCCTTTCATCCGTTGGTGAGTGCACAGCCACTGTTGACTTTTCAAGTTTTTGAAAAATATCCGTTGGCGGTGGTTGGCATTTGAACGTTTGATTTGACTTTCATCTCTTGAAGTGATTCCTTCATTGTTTATCTGTAAATAGACTAAGAATACTAATACAATGAAAGTTTAATCATATAGGAAACAAATCAATGAACGTTTGAATGATTTCTAAATTTCTGGGTATGCTTACTCGAGTAGCTCCTCGAGTAACACTTGAAGTTTACTCGAGTAACTCCTCGAGTAACATCGGGAAATCATTTATCAACTGCAAGTTAATGAACAAGTATAAGATTACTCGGGTAGTGCATGGAGTAAACTAAATTTCAAACCTTTGGAATAGTTAGTTACTCGGGTAGCTACTCGAGTAATGCAGTCACAACTTTATGAGTTACTCGGGTAACACCTCGAGTAATCCTTTGAAAAACTTTTGATTACTCGATGCTCTACTCCAATAATGTTGGCAGGATTAAAATGCCGAGAGCACTTACCTCATTACTCGAGTAGCTCCTCGAGTAATGTACACATTTTTGCATAGGTTACTCGGGTAGCACCTCGAGTAACTGAGACATTTGAACATAACTTACCCGGGTAATGACTTGAAGTTTCCTTTGAAAATATTTGAGCATACTGGGGTACATACTAGAGGAATCCACTTAATATAAACCATGAAAAACTTGTATACTAGAGTAAGTACTCGAGGATGATGAAATAATAAGAAATCAAGTTAATCCGGTATCAACCTCAAGTTTTTCACTTACCTTAGTCTGTTACTCGAGTAGCTCCTCGAGTAACATTGGCAGTGGTACAAACTGCCGAGAGTTACACATTTTCAAATACATGGTTACTCGAGTAGCGCCTCGAGTATCTTGGAAAACTTGAAGGCAAACTGGAAGTTTCTGACCTGGTTACTCGAGTGGCTCCTCGAGTAACATTAGCAGTGGTACAAAATGCCGAGAGGTACATACGGTTACTCGAGTAGCTCCTCGAGTATCATTTTGATAACTTGAAGGCAACTGGAAGTTTTCACACGGTTACTCGAGTCGCTCCTCGAGTAACATTAGCAGGCCGAGAGCAACCTTGAAATTTTACCTTGTTACTCGAGTAGTTCCTCGAGTAATGGTGGCAGGTTACTGGAAGTTCACCTCTGTTACTTCAAGTTTTGTCTCATTACTCGAGTAGCGCCTCGAGTAATGCCTTAGAAGATTTGCTTCTGATCAAGTTCCTCAGCATTTTCTCTTGTCCAATCTCCATTACTTCCATGCTTACTTCAAGTAAGCTTATTCCTGTCATTACTTAGTTCAAGCTTGATTATTAAACATTTCCTTTTCAAACCATTCTTTTGTTATCATCAAAACATGAGATCTAACATTCTCCCCCTTTTTGATGATGACAAAACTTGGTGATTTTGAACATCGTTTTTCAAATTGGATTCTTAATTAATTATTTCTTATTAAGTTGATTATACCTTGCATACATAACAACTTCATTAGTCCAAACATGTATCACAATTCACAAACTTAAATGAAATCAAATGAAGTCATAATTTAAACACACTTGCATTGAACTTAAATTTCAAATTACAAAATAAGTTCATACTGAATTCAAAAAGCTCCCTAAAGTCCCATGTACACCCATATACCCATGAAAAGCAAAGACAAATCCACAAAATCACTCTCAAGCTCTTCTCCCCCTTTTTGGCTTCATCATTCAAGTTGAGGGTTAGAAGGCTTCACCATAGAGATAGGTTTTACTGGAAGAACCAACCCACCACCATCTGAACTAGATGAATCAAAGGAACTGGATGACTCAAGTTCAGGAAGATTGAGAGGTGGAATTTGGATATCATCTCTAGGTAGGAGAGGAGAAGGTTGAAAGACAACCATAGTGGTCTGTGCTTCTGGAGATGTGTCTAACACTGGAGTGATATTTTCAGAGGAAGAAGATGATACTACCTCTGTTTGGGTAGGAGAGGGAATAGGTTTAGGAGTGGTCTCAGGCTGTGGCTTTTGAGGTGAATCACCAATAATGATATGTGTAGACTCAAGGGTTTCAGGATCATCCACTGTGAACAAGATGTCTTTTTCTTGGGGCTCAAGTGGATCAGAAACCAGAGGGGTAGATGGTTCAGCCTCAGGAGTAGGAATAGGAATGGGAATGTCTGAAGAAGGGTTTTCTGGAGGTGGTGGTGCAGAAGAAAAAGGACCGGCAGAAGGTCCAGGACCCAGAGAATCCAAGCGTGCCAGTATCAGTCTCAGAGTCTCTCCCTGGGCACGTTGCTCTGCTAGTAGCTCCTCGTGCCTTCGATCCATTCTTTCAACCAACTCTCCCATTTTGGTGTTCATGTGGGTTATGAGTTCAGCATTGGTGTTGGCTATATCCACATGAAAGCCTCTGAGCATATTCTCCATAAAGTGCTGGAGAGTGGCATTCAGGAAAGATGGTGAGGATGTAGTAGCGGCTGGAGCCGATGACTGAGTGTCATCCATTCTACTGGTTTCTGCCTCAGTAGCTTTTCTCTTCTTCTTGGACCCAGACTCCATCGGGCCTTTAAAAGGGATGTCGATGTTCAATTTACCAATCTGGTTCCTCCCCACTGGGGTCACCCTCTCAATTGGCTCCTTACTATCCAAGTACCATATTTTGTTCTCTTTCAGGATAAGAGACACAATTTGGGGATATGGCATTGGAGTAGTCCCTTTTCCATCCACCTTATATCTTTTCATTTCAGAGAATTTGTACTCTCCCAGATCCTTTTCTTCTTTCAAGAGGAGTGAAGCAAACCATCTATAGTCCCTATCCGAGAAGTGGGTATAGTTGTTGGCTTTGTTCACAAGGGACCTAGAGTAGATGTACCATAGGACCCTGTGATGATCACACATATCACTCGGTTTAAAATTGAGGGGGCCAACTAACTCACCGGGCTTAAGGATAGTGAAAATTTGGTTTGGCTCAAGCTCTGAATAGATATCATCCGGGGGATTCTCAATTCCTAACCATAGATTTATCCTAGAGGGAGATATAAGAATTTTTTGACCTCTCACTGTGGTGGTCATCTCTTCCTCAACTGAGGTTCGGTCAGGCTCATCAGTGATTTCTAGGTTACAGTAAAAATGGGTGATTACCTTTGTGTAAAAAGGCAATCGAACAGATAACCAAGGCATAAATGGATCAAGATAAGGACTAAGATCAAACTTCACTACCTCTTGAAGTAGCTTCAGATCAACGTAGTGTGTTTTACACACTTTCCTTCTGGAGAACTGTGTCTGGTACTTGAGAGACTCCACCAGTTTCCCCACATTGAATCCTTTGGGAGGGGTAGTGATCTCTGCCTCTGGAATCTTGGATTTCTTGGATGATTGACCCTTATCCAATTGGTCAATGATCCCAGCCATTGCCTTAGCCACATTTTTGTCATACTTTGGCTTCTTGGGAGGTTTTGGAGTAAAAGAAGGTGTGGATGAGTCTGAGTGAGAGGGTGAGGGAGTTTTGACACCTTTACTCCTTCCTGTAGATGTGCTCTTTTTAGATTGAGCCCTAGTCACAATAGGCTCTTTGATTACCACACCTTTGGCTTTAGGTTGTGGTTGAGGTTTAAGAGGGGTTTTGGCTTTTGGTCTAGGAATCAATTTTCTTCTTTTTGTTGGAGGAGGAGAAAGAAGATCAGGGTTTTGCTGAGAATCAGAGGAGTCTGTGAAGTTGAGATTCTTGGTTCTAACCATTTTGAATCACAGAAAAATCAGAAATCTCAGAAACAGAGCTACTGTCGCGAGAATAGGGCAGACAGATTTTGAACAAAATAGGAAGTTTTTGATCTTGAAACCAGTTGGGTTTTGACGGAAATGGGGCAAGGAATCGATTGGGAAAAGTTTTTGAAAGGGTGTATAGTGATTTACTCGAGGAGATTTTGTCGAAATGACCAAGTTTGCGCAAGATAAAGACCTAAATCCTGACTTTACTCGAGGCCTTACTCGAGTAACATTCAATGTTACTCGAGGCCTTCCTCGGGTGTTCATACAGAAAAATTCAAAAATAATTCATTTAAATTGCGTACCTGGCATGAATAATATAGTAATCATCCATGGATATTCCCTCGATCATTCATAGTCTATTTGATTCAGATTTGAGTCATTATTTAACCTTTTGAGAATCTGAGCTCCGTCATTACTCGAGGCCTTCCTCGAGTAAGCTTCAAGTTTACTCGAGGCCAGCCTCGAGTAAATAGCTTTACCACTTCTGACTCTTCATTTCTTTAAGATCTGAACCGTTACATTTGAAAATCAAGTAACTTGATCCGTTACTTCCAGTTTTGGGGGCCATTACTCGAGTACATACTCGAGTAAAGTACTTCTTTACTTCAAGTTGCTCCTCGGGTATTGCTTTTCTGTCACACATTACTTCAAGTTGGTACTCCAGTAAATGTGTCCTCTGATCACCTCTGTTTTTGTTTCTCAAAACAGAATTTTTACCTTGCTGCAAAACACATTTCTATACACTCCGAAGCTTAAGTTAGTGATCATCAAAACATTATCAAATGACTTCATCTAATATTATGAAATGCTGAAATTACTTATAACTCATTGGGATTTACCATTCCCAATTCTCTTCTAATGTATAGAAATTGATCTTTTGCGAGGGGTTTTGTGAAGATATCGGCTAATTGAAGATGAGTAGGAATGAATATCACTTTCACATCTTTCTTTTGAACATGATCTCTGATGAAGTGATGTCTGACATCGATATGCTTGGTTCTAGAGTGTTGAACTGGATTCTTTGCCAAGCTTATCGTACTAGTGTTGTCACAGTAGATTGGTATTTCTTTGAGATAAATACCAAGGTCTTGTAGTTGTTGTTTTAACCATATCACTTGTGCACAACAACTTGAGACTGCAACATATTCAGCTTCCGTTGATGAAAGAGACACTGTATTTTATTTCTTGCTGAACCATGATACAAGAGACCCTCCAAGGAATTGCCCTTGTCCACTGGTGCTCTTTCTGTCTGTCTTGTATCCTCCATGATCAGAATCTGAATAAGCAATTAAATATTCACTTCTTCCTTTGGGATACCACAGACCTAATTCTGGTGTGTCAGCAAGGTATCTAAAGATTCGTTTGACCGTTTCAGCATGTGATTCCTTTGGCGCCGATTGATATCTTGCACATATGCCAACACTAAATTGGATGTCTGGTCTGCTTGCCGTGAGATAGAGTAATGATCCAATCATTCCTCTATATTTTGTGATATTGTAGTCTTTCCCTTTAACATCAGCATCAAGCAACGTTGTTGACCTCATAGGCGTGTCCGAGCCATTTGCTTCATCCATTCCATACTTCTTCAATAGCTCTTTTAAATACTTTGTTTGAGATATGAAGATTCCATTCTTTCTTTGTTTGATTTGCAAGCCAAGAAAGAAATTCAATTCTCCCATCATTGACATCTCAAACTCTCCCTGCATTATCTCAGAAAATTCCTTACATAGAGATTCATTAGTAGCACCGAAAACAATATCATCAACATATATTTGAACAATCAAAATATCATCATGTTTTCGATTTATAAATAATGTTGTATCAACTTTTCCTCGTACAAAACCTTGATCGATGAGAAACTTACTAAGCCTTTCATACCAGGCTCTAGGAGCTTGTTTTAAACCATACAAAGCCTTTTTAAGTTTGAAAACATGGTCCGGTTTAGTGACATCTTCAAAACCTGGAGGTTGTTCTACATACACTTCTTCCATGATGTAACCATTTAGAAAAGCACTCTTAACATCCATTTGATAGAGTTTGAATCCTTTGATGCATGCAAAGGCTAAGAGTACACGTATAGCTTCCAATCTAGCCACTGGAGCATACGTTTCCTCATAATCAATTCCTTCTTCCTGATTATAGCCTTTGGCCACCAATCTTGCCTTGTTTCTGACAATAATTGCAGATTCATCAAGTTTGTTTTTGAATACCCATTTAGTACCAATGATCGTATGATCTTTGGGTCGGGGCACCAAATCCCAGACTTGATTCCTTTCAAATTGATTTAATTCTTCTTGCATTGCTATGACCCAATCATTGTCTGATAGGGCTTCATCAATGTTAGAAGGTTCAATCTCAGAAATGAATGCAGAAAAACTTACTTCATTGAAAACTCTATTTCTGGTTTTGATCCCTTCATTCACATCTCCTATGACTTGATCTAAGGGATGACTTCTATTGTATTTCCAGGCTTTAGGTTGACCTAGGGATTGCTCTTCATCCTTAGTTTCATCAACCTCTGGAATAAGAGACTTAGATATAGATTGACCATTTTCTTGATTTAAAACAACTTCCTGTTCTTCATCAATGGTTTTGTCAGAAGATTCAAATTCATCAAATACAACATGAATTGATTCTTCAACAACACAAGTTCTTTTATTGAAAATTCTATATGCTTTACTTCGGTTAGAATATCCTAGGAAAATTCCTTCATCAGTTTTAGAATCAAATTTTTCTAAGTTATCTTTACCATTATTATGAATGAAACACTTACAACCGAAGATGTGTAGATGAGCAATGTTTGGCTTCCTTCCTTTGTATAGCTCATATGGTGTCTTTCCAAGTTTCGTTCTGATATAGGCTCTATTTGAAATATAGCATGCTGTACTCATAGCATCAGCCCAGAAAACTTGAGACATGTTCTTTTCATTTAACATTGTTCTAGCCATTTCAGTAAGTACTCTATTCTTGCGTTCCACAACTCCATTTTGTTGGGGCGTCCTTGGAGCAGAGAAATTGTGATCAATGCCATTAGTATCACAATATTCTTCAAAGGCTTGATTCTCAAATTCTCCACCATGATCAGTCCTAATACCTGTAATAGACATACCTTTCTCATTTTGCACTTTCTTGGCAAAAACAATAAATTCTTCAAAGGTTTCATCTTTTGATGATAGAAAAATAACCCATGTAAATCTAGAAAAATCATCAACAATGACCAATGAATACAAGTTGCCACCAAGACTCTTTACTCTTGCTGGACCAACTAAATCCATATGCAATAATTGTAATGGTCTATTTGTTGAGATCTCATTTTTCAATTTGAAAGATGATTTAGTTTGTTTACCCTTTTGACATGCGTCACAAATCAAATCATTTTTGAAATTTACTTTGGGTAATCCAATAACTAAATCCTTTTTGAGTAGTTTACCTAGTTGATGCATATTGACATGAGCCAATCTCTTATGCCATAGCCAACTTTCATCGGTATTACTCAGAAAACAATTTTCAGATTTATTTCTACTAATATCTAGAGTATAGCAGTTACCTTCCCTTTTTGCTCTGAGCTTAGCCTTGATATTTTTCTTATCAAGCTGTAAGTCATTCTTGTTGATAATTAGACATTCCTCTGAATCAAATATTATCCAGTTGTCTTTATCTGCACTTTGACTTACGCTCAGCAAATTATGACACAAGCCTTCAACGTAATATACATCTTTGATTTGTATGCCTTTGTCATTTTTGATTTCACCAATTCCTGCTATTTTTCCGGATTGATTTCCTCCAAATTTTACCTTTCCACCTTCCTTAGGTTGTAATGTGGTAAAACTTTCGAAATCTCCGGTCATATGTCTAGAGCATCCACTGTCTATGAACCACTTGTTATTTTTGGATGCTTTAAGACATACCTGCAATCAAATGACTAAGTCTTAGGTACCCACTTCTTTTTGGGTCCTTTTGGGTTAGTATAAATGATTTTCTGAACATATGTGCCTTTAGGTACCCATTTGTAGGTTCCTATGTTTCCTTTCCTCTTATGAATGCATGAGGAGGTATAATGACCTTTTCTATTACAGTAATTACAAAATGCAAAAGGATTTGATATATGCACAGAATGCTGGAAATAATTCAAATATGACTTACCTCCTGCTTTCTTTCTACCTTTCCTTTTATCTGATTTTGGATCATATCCAATACCAGATCGGTCATTTACAAATCGTTGTTCTTTTAAAATCACACTTAGCATCTCACTTCCTTTGGTAAATTTCTCAAGAGTTTTTGTGAGATCAATGTTTTTCTTTTTCAACGAAGAACAATTTTCACAATTCTTTTCTGAACTTTCTTTAAGTTTAATTTCAAGAGCTTTGTTTTTCTTTTTGAAAACAATTAATTCTTTAACTACTTTGATGAATTCAGAATGTAAAGCATTATATTCAGAGAGTAATTCATCATAGGTAGGTTCAGAATCATTTACCTCTTCTTCCGTTTCTTCTTGAGCAACAAGACATATATTGGCTACTTCTTCCTCATCACTTTCTTCGTCTGAGGAACTATCTCCCCATATAGCAGATACAAAGACCTTCTTTTTGTTAAAGAATTTGCCTTTTCTCTTTTCTTTGCTCTTTTGATTGAGCTCTGGACATTCTGATTTGATATGTCCTGGTTTTCCACATTCATAGCAAATGATATGGTCTTTGTTGCTAGTTCCTCCTTTTTGAAAGTGTTTGAAGCCTTGACCTTTCTTGTAAAACTTTCTGAATCGTTTTATGATTAAGCCCATTTCATCATCGTCAAACTCCTCATCTTCATCTTGATTTTCTTCTTTCGCTTTTAGAGCTAAGCCTTTCTTTCTTTTGTCACTGATGTCATCTAGTTCCCGTTTGAACTTTAATTTGCTTTCATATTCAGAAAGACTTCCAAATAGAGAAGCAACTGATCTCATTGATTCTCCTTTTGCCTCTTCTATCGCAGTGACTTTGGCCTCCCACTCTTTAGAAAGAATATTCAAAATCTTTCGTACTTGGATATTTTGATCATATACTTTTCCAAGTGCTGCAAGTTGATTAACAAGATGAGTATATCTAAGTTCGAATTCAGAAATTGACTCACCTGATTTCATTCGAAGTAGATCGAATTCTGTGATCAAGGTGTTGATTCGATTCTCCTTTATTCCCGAAGTTCCTTCATGAGCTATTTCCAGAGCTTCCCACATTTCCTTTGCTGTTGGGAGTGTGCAGATTCTGAAGTATTCATTTTGACTCAAGGAGCTTTGTAACATCAGAATTGCCTTGCTATTGAGAGTGATAAGTTTCTTGTCATTCTCATCATATTCCGCTGGCGTCTTTGGAATTTTCTGAGAATCTACAGTCTTTGTAGGTTGATAATTTCCACTCTCGATTACATCCCATAGCCCATATTCAGTAGCCATCACGAACACTCTGAATTTTGCTTTCCAGAAAGAAAAGTGTTCTCCATTGAAACCGGGAGGTCTAGTGATGGATGCTCCGTCGGGAAGAATTCCTTCACCCATGCTTGCCATTGGATCCTTCTTAGGTTGTTATACCTTAACAAGAAGACCTACGCTCTGATACCAAATGTAAGATCAAGCGTTTCACCCAAGAGGGGGAGTGAATTGGGTGATACTGAAATTTCCTTCGAAAATATAAAACTTTGACAAAAGAATTAAAACAGTAATGAGTAAGGAGAAATATCACCGAAGTGTACACCGGGAGTTATACTGGTTCGGTCACAACCACTTTGACCTACGTCCAGTCCTCAGAGCTTCTCTGAGAGTTTCACTATAACTTCCAAGATTCAGTGGGTTCTTGGCACCACAGTACAAGCAAGTTCCTTACACCTGGACACTCGCTCCCCCTTACAGGTTGTAATCCAATCCCAACTCAAGGTTCCATAACCTTAAGTTATCTCAATAACAAATATTGAGTTTGAATGAAATATCTCTCTCAAAGAGTAAGTGATAATCACTGAAGCATATGAATATAATTTCAACGTGAAAACAGAGCAATGAACCTAATGATACGTTCGTATGGATGCTTAGTTGTTCTTCTCTGTTTGAAGGTTCCCATATATATAGATATGTTGGTGATGACCGTTGGAACATTTCCTTTCGTCCGTTGGTGAGTGCGCAGCCACTGTTGACTTTTCAAGTTTTTGAAAAATATCCGTTGGCGGTGGTTGGCATTTGAACGTTTGATTTGACTTTCATCTCTTGAAGTGATTCCTTCATTGTTTATCTGTAAATAGACTAAGAATACTAATACAATGAAAGTTTAATCATATAGGAAACAAATCAATGAACGTTTGAATGATTTCTAAATTTCTGGGTATGCTTACTCGAGTAGCTCCTCGAGTAACACTTGAAGTTTACTCGAGTAACTCCTCGAGTAACATCGGGAAATCATTTATCAACTGCAAGTTAATAAACAAGTATAAGATTACTCGGGTAGTGCATGGAGTAAACTAAATTTCAAACCTTTGGAATAGTTAGTTACTCGGGTAGCTACTCGAGTAATACAGTCACAACTTTATGAGTTACTCGGGTAACACCTCGAGTAATCCTTTGAAAAACTTTTGATTACTCGATGCTCTACTCCAATAATGTTGGCAGGATTAAAATGCCGAGAGCACTTACCTCATTACTCGAGTAGCTCCTCGAGTAATGTACACATTTTTGCATAGGTTACTCGGGTAGCACCTCGAGTAACTGAGACATTTGAACATAACTTACCCGGGTAATGACTTGAAGTTTCCTTTGAAAATATTTGAGCATACTGGGGTACATACTAGAGGAATCCACTTAATATAAACCATGAAAAACTTGTATACTAGAGTAAGTACTCGAGGATGATGAAATAATAAGAAATCAAGTTAATCCGGTATCAACCTCAAGTTTTTCACTTACCTTAGTCTGTTACTCGAGTAGCTCCTCGAGTAACATTGGCAGTGGTACAAACTGCCGAGAGTTACACATTTTCAAATACATGGTTACTCGAGTAGCGCCTCGAGTATCTTGGAAAACTTGAAGGCAAACTGGAAGTTTCTGACCTGGTTACTCGAGTGGCTCCTCGAGTAACATTAGCAGTGGTACAAAATGCCGAGAGGTACATACGGTTACTCGAGTAGCTCCTCGAGTATCATTTTGATAACTTGAAGGCAACTGGAAGTTTTCACACGGTTACTCGAGTCGCTCCTCGAGTAACATTAGCAGGCCGAGAGCAACCTTGAAATTTTACCTTGTTACTCGAGTAGTTCCTCGAGTAATGGTGGCAGGTTACTGGAAGTTCACCTCTGTTACTTCAAGTTTTGTCTCATTACTCGAGTAGCGCCTCGAGTAATGCCTTAGAAGATTTGCTTCTGATCAAGTTCCTCAGCATTTTCTCTTGTCCAATCTCCATTACTTCCATGCTTACTTCAAGTAAGCTTATTCCTGTCATTACTTAGTTCAAGCTTGATTATTAAACATTTCCTTTTCAAACCATTCTTTTGTTATCATCAAAACATGAGATCTAACAATAAGTTGGACCTCGATGGTTGCCTACGGCTCTGAAAAAGAACATGGTATCATTAAAACAAGTATAAAAGCATGACTTATTGAATACATTCTTAAAACAAACTAATATATACTAACCTTTGGCATAATCCATGTAGGGTCTTTTAAGTCATGAACATGCTTACCACAAGCAGTGTGTAGGAATGTCCGTATAGCCTTATCATCAAAATCACAAAGGTTACTTATTTTACAAAAATTCCATAAACCTTACACACAAAAGGCAATAATGCAAGAAAACTTATGAGTTCATGGTCTTTTTCAAGTCATTCCTTGGTTTGAAGTGGAGGGAGCATAAGAGGATGACAATGTAACTATTCTTGCATAGAAGAACCAATTGACAATAATCACTGAAAAAAGAGAGAAGAATATGAAGCAAACATAAAGCATTATATATATTATAAATTATAAATTTGTTTCTTACCCATATACATAAGGAGCCAAGAAGCACTCAATTGTGGTTTCATTAAGCCTCTTTAATAAATATGTCTGTTTGATAGCAGCAGTGGTCCCTTTCTCTTGGATTTGAGCTAGGTAGAGGAATCCAAATTTATCGCTATTACCAGAGGAGACCAACCTACGATTCATGTACTTACAATATGCAAGTATACAAATCAAAGGTAAATGGAAATATTTTTAAAATATTTACTTCAAATTGAAGAAGATACTTACATTAAGAACAACTGGACAATTGCAATTGTAAATTTTGTCTAGGAGCTACCAAGGACATTAAATCATCCCTCTCAAGAAAGCTTGTCACCCCTGACTTGCGAACAAATGAATCCGTAGGCCATTCTCTTGTTTGAACGGATGTATCATATGCCATTAGAATCACTTGTTGCATGATAGTCAATGGAGGCTATGAAACTTCTTGAGTAAAGGTATATAGGTCCTTTTTAAATTCTTACGAGAATTGGGCCTATTGCCTATCGAGTAGCCTTACCCCCGAACTTAAGCAGGCTCCACGATATGTTTCACGTTTCCCAACTGAAGAAATATCAATCGGATCCATCTCACATTCTTGAGTATGAAGAAGTCAAATTACAAGACAACTTCACATATACGGTGGAGCCAGAACAGATTATTGATATAGAAGAATGAAGGCTCAAGCACCGAAGCATACCCTTTGTGAAAGTGGTCTGGAAGGGAATGACTCAGAGAGAAGCAACTTGAGAAGCGGAAGCGGACATGTAGAGATGTTATCCTAAGTTTATGGCTTAAGCTGTGTAACAAATTGAGGACAAAATTTATTGTACGGGGGAAGAATTGTAATATCCCAAAATGTACTCAAGAGCTAAATGTGCAGAATAGATGGTGGGATTAATGACAGAATTAGTTCTGGAATTTTTGTTATGACTTTAGTTCTAATTATCTTGAGACAACTATTTAGTCTTTTCGCCTAAAGTCAAAAAATGACTAAAGGACTAATTTGAACATGAGAAGAGGGGGAAAATGGCTTATGAAAGAGAAATATGAGGAGAATATTTATTTTTCTATAATATGAGACACATGAAAGCATTTTTGGCCAAAAACAAAAAAGGGGAAGTCAACAAGTCTAATTAGCATATGCTAATTTAACATTAAACTATATTATTCAAGGAGATATTATAAGAGATCATTTTTTTTCCTCTTTAAAGAACCATATTCTCGTGTAGGACATGAGACAAAGTAAGAGGGAATGATGCTTGACTCAAAATGAGAGCAAGAGGAGATAATTTGACCAAGTTATAAAAGGATGATGACTTGGTCAACAATTGCAACAAAAGGCAATTAACTATGATAAATTGAAAAGATGCCAAGAGATATTTTATAAGGCTTTAACCTCTTTCAAGCCTCTATATTCGGTTAGATTTTAAAGAGAGGAAAGAAAGAGAATTTACTTCATACACTTCCTCACTTTTGTCTTTGGAAAGTCAAAAATTGCAACTAGAAAATTTGTGTAACCAATGGCTATGCAAGTTCATGCAATTGGTCAATCCTTCTTCCTCCTTTTGAAGAACATGTTGGTCAATAATACTTTTCCATTTGGGCAGCCCAATCACGTCCAAAAGCAAGAAGAGAAGAGGCAAGAGAAAACTTAATCAAATGACTAAAGTCAACATGGCATAAGCTTGTGTAAAGAGAATTATTTTCAACCACAACTTTTCTTTCTCTTTGGGCCACATTTTTGGTCAGATATTAAGAAGATAAGGGAAGAGAAAAACTGATCATAATTCACTCTCTCACCTCTTCTCAAGGTCGGCCAAGTTCAGCAAAACAAGAGAAAGTGAAGAACAAAGTTGAGGTAAGATCTTTTACATGGATTTTCACCTCCTTAACCTCATCTATGGCTCAAGTGACCTTCATGAAACTTGTTCCTCTCTTCCTTAACTTCATTTCTATGGTTTTTGTTTTTGAATAAGAGGAGTTTTCAGCCACCTTGCAAGAACAAAAGTTGAGGAATCAAGAAAAGAACACAAGAAGAAGCAAGAGATGAGTAAGAGCATTATGTTGATGTATATGATGCTTGAATTGGCTGAGTTGTGGTGGGCTATTGTGAGAGTCCTAATTTTGGTTTTTAGGGTATATTAGGGATCATGAAGCTTTCATCCTATGTTTGTGGTTATATGTTGGTTTGGAGGCAAATGAGCTAAGCTTAGTGATAGTGAAGTGGCTGTTTGTTGTGAAATACCCTAAAATTCTGCCAAAATAGGAGATGGGGAACGAGTGGGAATTTGTTCATTTTGATGTTACTATTGTTTTCTACAAGAAAAATTGTGTGGGAATAGGTTTGGTTATTGATTTTGGAGCCATTGGACACATTGGTTGAAAATTGGAAAAACCATCAAGTGTGACTTTGTGCTGGGCAGTCGGTTTGTAGGGACATTCTGAATGAGAAATTGGTGTCTAAAAATTCTGAAACTTTTCATTCTTAAAGTTCACATTCCAAGCTTCAAAATGGACATATAATTTGTGTCATTTCATTTTGTGAGCTGGGAGTTCTGATTGCCCAAAGTTTGATGTCGAAACTGGACTTAATTTTGGAGCAGTGTGGAACTTTGTGTAATTCTGTAATTATGTGGTGGTTTCTGGTAATGATTTATATTTTTCCTATGAAAATGACTTAAATATATTTCAATAGGCTTTAGGATCACCTCATTTTGATTTTTCTAGAATTAGTTATGATTTTTCAAATATGCTGAAAAATGTTGGCAGCTTGGTCACCTATGCTAAAATTGAAGATTTTATGGCATAATGTAATATTGTGGAACTTTGAGGTTAGAAATTGGCTTTTTAGGTTAATTGACCACTTTAGCTCCTTAGTTGACTTGATTAAATGACCATAATGATAATCAACCCAAGTATTATGAGTTATTAAAGAGTTGGAATAGGTAATAATTCGTCGTCCTTAATTTTGGTTTATAGGCTTTGATATTTGCCCTGTTCGTGATCCAACTGCACCAAAGCACAATTGGAAAGAACAAGGTAGTGACTCTTTCTCTTATACTGTGCATAAAGCATTTTGATGCTTTGTGATGCATTGAGATACTGTTTCCATTACAGCGAAAGCTATCGCATTGTGTATACAGCCGTGAGTGCTGTCGTATGTGACGTGAGCCATGTATCATTGTGTTGCTACTAAATGTGATCTTACATGCTGTGTGTTTATATATTGTATGAGTGATTTGTTACTATTGGGATTCTCTTGAATATCATTCTTTCCATGACTAACCTTACAGACAGGGCAAGTGGGTCCAAGGAGAAACGGATGACTGGGAGCAGCTAGGACCATGTAGGGATATTTAGTTTTAGATTGTTGGTTATCCATTTTGGATTTGGGGTTACTGTATAGTTTTGGAATGTAAATATTATTTTGGGATATAGTTATGTAATCCCCAAAAAGGGAATCTTTTAAACCCTTAGTACATCTACATGAAACCCGATGGGTGCCAGGATTTTTGCTGTACACTCTGATATATATATATGAATGTGATTTAACTGCACAGGGTAATTATATTTGAAACTTGTATTTGAGACCAGGATAGGAAGAGAAATTTTTGAAAGAATTTGTGAAAACCCTACTGTAAGGAAGGGATTGAATTAAGTTTAATTATTTGTCAGTCTCCAATCAATCTTAATTATGCGTTATCGAATCATAATTATGCTTATTAAGGCAGGGGATTACACCATCTGTGCTAAACCCAAGGTTAAGGTTCCTAGATTCTTCACCGAAGCTAGGAAATAATTGATTGATTTTTTTCCATTGAGAAGCTACCATGCATGCATCAAATTCGATTAGCATAACTAATAGCACTATCACAATAGTGTAAATTTCTTTTGCCAAAATTTTCCATTCCAACTCATCAATACATTTTCTTGTTTTTTTTTCTATATGAAGTGCCTTTTATATCTTTTTTTCTTTTTGATCCTCTCTTTTTCTTTCTTTTTTTTTTGAATAATTACATGGCATTTATCATACTATTTAGAAGAGAAACATTTATATTTCCTCCTCATAGTGCTAACGAAACTTGATGGAAAGTACAAGCATGACATTTGTATAATGAAAATGAAAATGAGAATGAATGGCTCAAAGGGGTAAACAAAGGTGAACACTGATTGATTTGTGTTTAGGTTAGAAGGTTTAAAAATGAATGCCAATGTCATCTCTATCCATACCATTGCAAAATGTAGCCTTAAGCAAGAGACAAAAGAAGTTCTAGAGAGCAATAAGCTAAGTGGATAAATCACACAATAAAATGAACAATTAGGCCCAAAACACCTTCCAACTAGGCTTTTTATTGCTTAACAAACTCATCAAAATTAAGCCATACATCATTAAAACACTTGAATTTTATGACAATTCATTAATTTAAAGCAAGTTTCAACCATGAATTTAACTAAGAGTAATTAAGATACTTGATCATGACTAAAGACCTCAAAAATCTCAGTGAATTGGACCAATTACAACTTAGGACAAAAGTAGTAGACAGAAGCATATGATATCACAATGAAATCCATCATGAGAATAAATTCACTTCCCCACACTCAATCGTCATATTGACCTAAATGTAATTCATAAAAAAAGCAAAGAACCTAGACGCACTTATATCTTAGGTGAAGTGAATGTTGTGAAGTCCAATTCAATATTGAAGTACAACACATCATCGTCACAAGGAGAGAGAGAAGGACAACACATAAGTGGAAATAGTTTTTAGAAATTAGGTATAAGGATATGGAGAAAAGGGTAGTGGAGGATAAGGCTAAGCACGTTTATTCAATTAGAAAATGCAAACAAACAAACTACTTTTTACTACTAAGTCCCTCCCCACACTTGTTCAATAGCATATATCATTAAATAAAATAAGGAACAAGGAAAGGAAAGAGACTACCGTGTGTATTATGATGGTTGATGACTGGCATAGTAATACTTCAACATATGACCATTCACTTAAAACTTTGCACCACTTTCAAGATCTTCGAGTTCTATTAAACCAAAGCTATGCACTTTGACTACTTTGTAGGGCCTTGCTATTTATTTGGTTTTAAGCTTTCCATTTTTGACCTTGAATCTTGCCTTGAACATAAGTACTTGCTCTCCTTCATGAAACTGCTTCCGTAAGATGCCTTGATCATGAATCAATTTGGATTTTTTTATATAGATGTGGGAACTTCATATGTATCCAACTGTAACTCTTCTAGCTCTTGTATCTCAAGCATCCTTTCCTCAGCAGAACCTTGAAGATCTATACTACAAGTCTTTACAGCCCAGTAAGCTTTATGCTCTAGCTCAACATGTAGAAGGCAGCCCTTACTAAAGACTAATCAGAAAGGAGACATGCTAATGGGAGTTTTAAAAGCTATACGATATGCCCAAAGAGCATCATCCAACTGGAGACTCTAATCTTTTTTACTTAGCTTGACAATTCCCTCCAAGATATACTTGATTTCCCTATTAGACACCTCAGTTTGCCCATTTGTCTGTGGATGGTATGGGGTAGAAGTCTTGTGTAGAACACCATATTTGGATAGCAAGTTGTCCATCTATTTGTTACAAAAATGTGAGCCATGATTACTCACAATTGCTCTTGGAACACTAAACCTACAAAAGATATGAGTATGTAGGAATTTAATAACAGTAGAGGCATCATCCTTCCTTATAGGAATGACCTCAATCCACCTTTAAAGATAATCAACAGCCAACAAAATGTACATATATCCATGATATGCAGGAAATGGACCCATAAAATCAACACCCCAAACATAAAAAACTTGACAAAACAACATGGGTTACTGTGGCATTTCATGCTTTCTAGATAACCCCCCAAAACACTAGCATGTATAACAAGTTTTACAAAAAGCATAACAATCCTTAAAGAGGCTAGGCTAATATAAACCATAATCTAAGATTTTCCTAGCAATTCTCTTCACCCCAAAGTGACCACCATACAACAAAGAGTGACAAGAGGTTATAACAGAAGAAAATTCATCATCCAGCACACATCTCCTAATGACTTGGTAAGGAGGATCCCATAAATAGTATTGAGCTTCATGTTTTAGCTTTTGTTTTTGAAAATGAGATAAAGAATCAAGTAAGACTCCAACAAAAAGATAATTCACAATATGAGCAAACCATATGTCATGAAGTGTAATAGCAAGGAGATGGGCATTAAGGAAACCATCACAAATAACTTCAACATCAACTACTCCCTGTGTAGCAAGCGCCAAGCGGCTTAGATGATCAGCAATAAACTTTTCTGTACCTACCTTGTCCTTAAACTCTGTGTTAAATTCTTGAAGTAGTAGCATACACCTTAGCAATTGAGGCTTAGTATGAGTCTTCCTAGATAATAACTTGATAGTAGAATGGTCAAAATAGATAATCACTTTAGAATTCACTAAATAAGACCTAAACTACTCAAGTGCAAAAAGCAATGGAAAAGAGTTCTTTCTCACTGGTAGTGTAGTTGATCTTAGCCTTATCCAATGCTTTAGAAGCATAAGCAATAACACAAGGAGTCTTACCAATTTTCTGACCTAGAACTACACCAAGAGCACTATTGGAAGCATCACAACAAAGCTCAAAGTCAAGATCCTAATTAGGAGCAATGAGTATAGGTGGAGAAATGAGTCTAGATTTAATTTCATTAAAAGCTAATTTGTATGTATCATCAAAGATAAAATCCACATCTTTTTGGAGAAGCTTAGATAGGAGACAAGCTATTTTACTAAAATTTTTGATGAATTTTCTATAAGACCCAACATGTCCCAAGAAAGATCTAAGTTTTCTTAAGTTAGAGGGATAAGGAAGAGATGAAATTACTTCAATTTTAGATTTGTCAACTTCTATACCCCTCTTACTTATCAAGTGGCCTAAGACTATTCCTTGATCCACTATGAAGTGGCATTTCTTAAAATTTAGCATAAGGTTCTTTTGCACACAGTTTTCCAAATTCACCAAACATTCTTCAAAAGAATTCCCATATATAGAAAAATCATCGATGAATACCTCAATACCTTATTCAAGTAAGACACTAAAGATAGAGAGCATGCATCTTTGAAATGTCCTAGGAGCATTGCATAACCTAAAAGGCATCCTTTGGACAAGTAAATATTGTCTTTTCTTAATCCTCTAGTGCAATAGGAACATGAAAATAACCAGAAAAACCATCAAGGAAACAATAATGTGATTTGCATGCCAATCTTTCTAACATCTGATCTATGAAGGGGAGGGGGAAGTTGTCCTTTCTAGTTGCTTCATTCAGCTTCCTATAGTCTATGCAAACTTTCCAAGAGTGTTAGACTCTTGTTGAAATGAGTTCATTCTTCTCATTTCGCACAACAGTTATTCCACTCGTTTTTGAAACAACTTGGATCGGACTGACCCTCTCATTATTAGAAATATGATATATGATCCTTGTAATATCCCAATTTTTGATTAAAGGCTAATCATGATTATTGTGGATAATTATGAATTTAAATGGGAATTATTATGTGTTTTATGGCTATTTTAATTAATATGTCATAATTATTGAAAAAAATTGAAAGAATGAATTATTGGCCATGAGTTGGTAATTAAGGGAGAAATTAGTTACTAACTAAGAGAAAATGGGATGTGTGATTAAAATGGCTAATGGAGAGATTAGATAAGTTAATTAGTGACATATTTTGTGTAAACCAATAGCATGTGGATATGTGGCAAAAGTGTGTATGGTGAGTGTTGTGGAGAAAAGTCAAATGAGAGAGTATTTTAATTATTTTCTCTTTCTTCCTCTCCCTCATTTTCGCTGGTGGAGGCATGGAGGGAGTATGTCACATTTTTTTTCATCTCTTCTCACCATCTCTCTCTCATTCTTGCTCTCTCTCTCGTCAGCCATGGAAGGTGAAAGAGAAGGAAGAAAAGTCTAAAAAGGTAAGGGAAAATGATCTCAAATGCTCAAAATCCATTCATTAAAGTTGATCCTTGAGTTAAGAGCTACATTTCTATGGTTATAGTTTTCCATTTGGTGTTGGTTTGAGACTTCAAGAAATTGTGGAGGTTGGAGAATCAAGAAGCTACTTTGATAAAGTTGTTAAGGTGAGTTTAAGAGACCTTTCTATATAAGTTTTGTGGCAAATGATTTAGCTTGGAAATTCTAGAAATTTGGCTTGAAATTTCAAAAATTAGGGTCTTGCGGTTACTATCGGAGGTTCATTCAGAACTTCTCGCGTATTGCATTGCCGATGACCAAGCTCACGAGGAAGGATCAACCGTTTTTGTGGGATGAACGTTGTGAGCGGAGTTTCACAGAGCTAAAGGAGAGATTGGCTACGGCTCCAGTGTTGATTATACCTGATCCCAGTGAGGCTTACGTCGTGTACAGTGATGCGAGTAAGCAGGGGTTAGGGTATGTCCTGATGCAGCAAGGACGTGTGGTGGCCTATGCCTCTCGACAGCTGAAACCGCATGAGATGAATTACCCCACTCATGATCTGGAGCTTGCGGCAGTTGTGTTTGCATTGAAAATTTGGCGTCATTACCTATATGGTGTGACAATGGAACTGTACTGCGACCACAAAAGTCTCAAATATCTGTATGACCAGAAAGAGTTGAACATGACACAGCGTCGGTGGATGGAGTTGCTGAAAGACTATAACCTGGAGATCAAATATCATCTGGGTAAGGCTAATGTCGTCGTGGATGCTTTGAGTTGGAAGGCGATGCTGGTGGCAACAATGATGATCCAGGAATGGAAACTGATAGAGGATTTTCGGATTTAAATCTCTCGAAGGATATCCTATGTGCCAGTTATGGTGTGGTGCATGGGGAGAATGACCTGAGGACTGAAATTGAAGAGGCTCAGAGGCATGATGAGCAAGCCCAGTCGATCCAAGCTATGATTGAACGAGGAGAGATTCGAGATTATGACTTGTCACCTAGTGGGCTATGCGTTACCAGAAGAGAATCTATATTCCACTAAAGGCTGACTTAAGGTTGAGAATGTTAGATCCCAAGTTTTGATGATAACAATAAGTCAATTATGTGCAAATCTTGTTTTTAGAAGATTAAGAAAAGTTTACAAAGTTACCAAATGCATATTTGATGTTTTCTGATATCTGCTGTGAAATTGCACTGGAGTGCTCGAGCAAGGTTTTTGCACTCGAGCATAGATCTCCTCTGTGCTCGAGCAGGTGCGAGTGAAAGCCAGAAAGTATGTACCCGAGAGGGATTCTCCCATTATGTTCACTGGATCACTCGAGCATTAAGGGGTGCACTAGAGCAGAGAAGTCATTCTCACTCGAGCACATGCGAGTGAGGGTCTGTGAGTGCTTGGCCGAGAGCAAGTAATAGCATGCTTCCTTCATTCACTCGAGCAGAGACATCAATGCTCGAGCATGAGCATTCTGTGCTCGAGCAAGGTACTGCGAGTGTCTGGTCGAGAGTCATGAAGTTCAGAGAAGTGCAAGTGTGCTCGAGCACACCCGTATATGCTCGAGTGACACATCAATGCTTGCAAGTGAAAATTCTATCCCTCTCCAAATCTGTTGCGAGTGCTTGTTTAAAAGGTATAATACTTGAGAATATTCTTCTCACTCGAGCAGGAGTCTGTGTGCTCGAGTGAGGGCCCACATCACCTGCGAGTGATAATTTTACCCCTCTGAAATCCTGATGCGAGTGATGGTATTGAGAGCATATTCCTTGAGAATATACGTCTCACTCGAGCAGAGTTATGTGTGCTCGAGTGAGGGTCCATATCACCCGCGAGTACAAATCCTCACTCTTGTCAAAATGGTGTGCGAGTGATGACCCGTGAAGACATTCCCAGTGGAAAATGAAAGATCACTCGAGCAGAGGAAGTTGTGCTCGAGTGAGACCCCTCTTCACCTGCGAGTGAAGAATTTGTCTCTCTGAAAATCTATGCAAGCACAACCCGATAACAGAGGCTTATGAAGGAAAATAGGAGATCACTCGAAGTGAGCCTTTCATGCTCGAGTGATGCCCTGTTTGACCACAAAAAATGCTAAGTCTTATAACGTTCATTCCGAATATGGTTTATTGTTATTTATTCATATCATCATTACTTATTATCATTGTTTAACATTGTTTTGATTGATTTAAAAGTGTGATACAGGAATATGATTGTTTGAAATAAACTACATGAAGAAAGTTATACAACGGCAGACAATATGATTATAAACAAGCTGGCACCTACCGCACTCAGATTATTCAAACATTCGCGTGTCTGCCAATAGGTTCAAATGTCCCGCTCCTCAAATGAAGAATTACCAAACGGGCAAAAACTGAAGCAACTATATATACAGAGATTCAAGGAGAACATATACAACAACGTAGCACAAGAATTCATAAGCTCATACCAAGTCTCTGCTATTCATCATTTTTCTCTGTATACACATTGATCTTCAGTGTTTATTCATTTGCTCTATAAGAGAGTCCTCATACAATTCAAAATTCTATGTTTATTTGATCTCAAGGTATTGGGACCTTGAGAGGGTAGTTTTTCCTTACGAGAGAAGCAGTTGAGAGAATTCCTTGTTGTGTCTTCCACTCATAAGCCTTATAAGATACAAGCAGGAGAGAACGTTGCTGCTCGTAAGACTTACAGTGGTGTAAGCAGGAGAGAACGTTGATGCTCATAAGTCTTGTATACATAAGCAAGTGAGAAGAGTTATAGGTTGTTTTTCTGCACGTAAGACTTGTTGTAAGGGGGAGAGAAGTTTCTTGTTGAGAGAATATTTCTGCTCGTAGTCCGTTCAAGGATGATTGTTGTTTTGAGGCATTCTGAGAGCCCATTGAATCTTGGAGGTATAGTGAAAATCTCAGTAGGTCTTGATCTCTGAGGACTGGACG
This sequence comes from Inga oerstediana, assembly GCA_963210345.1. Taxonomy (NCBI): domain Eukaryota; kingdom Viridiplantae; phylum Streptophyta; class Magnoliopsida; order Fabales; family Fabaceae; genus Inga; species Inga oerstediana. Next base: position 46,837,631 of record OY723403.1, read on the forward strand.
TAGGCCTGGTTGGTAGGCCGAACCAGTATAACTCTCTGTGGTCAAATCTTCTCAACTCTACTCTATCCACTATATTTTTCATATCACCACATCAAGCGAAAAATTTATAACATCACCCAATTCACCCCCCTCTTGGGTGAAGCTTGCCTCTTACATTTGGTATCAGAGCCTCGTCTTCTCCGAAGAGCCTAACAGCTTGAGAAGGATCCGACAAATGGCAACAATGGGTGAAAATATCCTTCCAGACGGAGCTTCAATCACTAGACCTCCTGGTTTTACTGGAGAACATTTTTTGTTCTAGAAAGCTAAATTCAGAGTGTTCATGATGGCCAATGAGTACGGGTTATGGAATGTTATACAAGATGGTGACTATGTTCCAATGAAGAAAATCGAAGATAGAGCAGTTAAAAAGAGCCCAGATGAGTTTGACGAGAATGACAAAAGGTTAGTGACATTAAATAGTAAAGCCATTCTAATGATACAGAGTGCTTTGAGTCAAAAAGAATATTTTCGTATATGTACTCTACCAACTGCCAAAGATATGTGGGATGATCTTGAAATTGCTCATGAAGGTACATCTGGAATTAAAGAAAATAGAATCAATACTTTAATTACAGAATATGATTTATTTCGTATGAAATCTGGAGAGAGTATGTCAGAATTTGAACTAAGGTATACTCATCTTGTTAATCAATTATCTGCTCTTGGAAAGTCGTTTGATCAAAATTCCCAGGTAAGAAAGATTCTTAATATTCTTAAGAAAGAGTGGGAAGCAAAGGTGACAGCCATCAAAGAATTTGTTGATGATTTTACAAGATTTGCATGGACTATATTTATTGCCTCAAAAGATGAAACTTTTGCTGAATTTATTATGTTTGCCAAAAAGGTTCAAAATGAGAAAGGTATTTCTATTGTCTCTATTAGAACAGATCATGGAGGAGAATTTGATAATCAATTGTTTGAAGATTACTGCAACAATGAAGGAATAGATCACAACTTCTCAGCCCCTAGAACACCTCAACAAAATGGAGTAGTAGAAAGGAAGAACAGAGTTCTTACAGAAATGGCGAGAGCATTACTTAATGAAAAAGAAATGTCACAAGTGTTCTGGGCAGATGCAATGAGTACTGCATGCTATATTTCAAACCGAGCATATATCCGTAAATCACTTGGAAAGACGCCATATGAACTTTACAAAGGAAGAAAGCCAAATATTGCTCATCTTCATATCTTCGGGTGTAAGTGTTTCATTCACAACAATGGTAAAGAAAACTTAGGTAAATTTGATTCAAAGTCTGATGAAGGTATATTTCTAGGATATTCTAATAGAATTAAGGCTTATAGAGTTTTCAATAAAAGAACATGTACTATTGAAGAATCTATTCATATTGTGTTTGATGAAATTGAATCTCAGACAAAACTTAATGATGAAGAAGAAATGGATTCAATCAAGAAAAACAAATATATTTCAAAGCAGGATGATTTTGAAACAAATGATTATCAAAATTTAGAAGATGTCGATGATCATGCTTAACCTAAAGCATGGAGACATATGAAGGATCATCCAATTGATCAGGTTATAGGAGATATTCATGAAGGTGTCAAAACCAGAAATAAAATTCTCAATGAGGTAACCTTTTCTGCTTTTATTTCTGAAATTGAGCCTTCTAATATAGAAGAAGCTTTATCTGACAATGATTGGGTGATTGCTATGCAAGAAGAACTAAATCAATTTCAAAGAAATCAAGTTTGGGATTTAGTTCCTCGACCTAAAGATCATACGGTTATAGGGACTAAATGGGTTTTCAAAAACAAATTTGATGAATCAGCAATCATTGTAAGAAATAAAGCAAGATTGGTAGCCAAGGGCTATAATCAAGAAGAAGGTATTGATTATGAGGAAACATATGCTCCAGTGGCAAGATTGGAAGCAATACGAGTACTCCTAGCTTTTTCTTGCATCAAAAGTTTTAAGCTTTATCAAATGGATGTGAAAAGCGCTTTTCTAAATGGTTATATTATGGAGGAAGTTTATGTAGAACAGCCTCCTGGTTTTGAAGATGAAACAAAACCTGATCATGTTTTCAAACTTAAGAAAGCATTATATGGTTTGAAACAAGCACCCAGAGCTTGGTATGAAAGACTAAGCAAATTTCTTCTTGATCAAGGTTTTGTCAGAGGTAAAGTTGATACAACTTTATTCATCAAACATGACAAAAATGATATTCTAATTGTTCAAATTTATGTTGATGATATTATTTTTGGTGCTACTAACGAATCGATGTGTCAAGAATTTTCTAAGATTATGCAGGGAGAATTTGAAATGTCCATGATGGGAGAATTGAACTTCTTTCTTGGACTTCAGATCAAACAAAAGAAGAGTGGTATATTTATATCTCAGACAAAGTATTTGAAAGAGTTGTTGAAGAAATATGGATTAGATAATGCCAACGGAGCCGATACTCCAATGAGTTCTACAACGTTGTTGGATGCTGATGTAAAAGGACTTAGCTTTAACATCACAAAGTATAGAGGAATGATTGGTTCATTACTCTATCTCACAGCAAGCAGGCCAGATATTCAGTTCAGTATAGGAATGTGTGCAAGGTATCAATCCAATCCTAAGGTATCTCATGCAGAGACAGTAAAAAGAATTTTCAAATATCTAAGAGATACTTCAGAGCTTGGTCTTTGGTATCCGAAAAGAGGGAACAAGTATTTAATGGCATATTCAGATTCAGATCACGGTGGATATAAAACTGACAGAAAGAGTACCAGTGGTCAATGTCAATTTCTCGGAGGCTCTCTAGTGTCATGGTTCAGCAAGAAGCAAAACACAGTTTCATTATCCTCAACTGAAGCTGAATATATAGCTGTGGCAAGTTGCTGTTCTCAAGTGCTATGGTTAAAACAACAACTTCAAGATTTGGGAATTTATTTAAAAGAAATTCCAATTTATTATGATAACACTAGCACGATAAGCTTGGCAAAGAATCCTGTACAACATTCAAGGACCAAGCATATAGACATTCAACATCATTTCATTCGAGATCATGTTCAAAAGAGAAATGTCAAAATGGAATTCATACCAACTCATCTTCAACTTGCGGATATTTTCACAAAGCCAATTGCAAAAGATCAATTCTTATATATTCGAAGAGAATTGGGAATGGTTAATCCCAATGAGTTGTGAGTTTTCTTGTTAAAAAGATTAATTAAATGTTTCTTTTTTATGATAACCTTACTGACTTTAGCATCGGAGTGTTCAAAATTTGTTTCTGCAGGACTGTCACTCGAAGCACAGAGGGTGCTACTCGAGTGATAAGCTGTGTCACTCGAGCACAAGCAGCTCTGCTCGAGCACAGCACTATTAAATATGCTCTGCTTTATGACATGAAAAACAGAGGTTAACAGAGGAGATGAGAATATCAAGAGACTATATCAGAAACAACAGTGTGAATTGAACTCACTCGCGAGTGAGGAACTCTCACTCGAGCATGATATGAACATGCTTGAGGTGAGGAGTGCCTGCTCGAGTGAAGAAGAAGAATTTCTTTGCAAAAGCTATCCAAATCATGGTTACTCAAATGATCTTGGAGGATTTGAGTACAAAGATACAAAAATATATCAAGGAATCCTCAATCCAGGTACGTTTTACTTGTTTCTTTATTTTTCCAGAAGATCACTCGAGCACAGATAGAACACACTCGAGCACAGTATGAACATCACTCGAGTACTAGGGTTCATGCTCGAGCACTGTCACTTATATCAGTTACTGGGGAGCTCAGAACGTCGCACTTCCTGCTCTCACTCGAAGTGCTTTCTCACTCGAAAGACACAACTCTTCACCTTCAACCGTTTTCTCATCATTCAATCACGACTCTCTGCCTCAAATCGCCGTTACAACCCTTCAATCTTCTATAAAAGGTGATTCTTATCTTCTACATTTCTCATTCGTGCCTTAATCTCCATTTGTCTTTCTTTCAAAAACTAAGAGTTTTTGCTTCTCTTCCACTTTCTCTACAATGGCAAGAACCAAACTACCCTCTATTCCTCAAAAATCTCATTCTCCTTCTCCTACTCACTCTGTTGCCAGTAAATCTGGAACCCCTGAGCTTACTCCTCCATCTCCTAAAATCTCTTCCTCACCGTCACCCCCTCCTAAACCCAAAACCAAAAAGAGGACTCCGGCTAAGAAACCTCATCCAAAGCCTCAAATGTCAAAGAAAGACCAACCTCCTCAAAAGAAACCAAAGGGAGTGGTATTCAAGGAACCTATAATCACCCGGTCTCAATCCAAAGAGGTTCAAGGAAAAGGGAAGAAGAAGGATTCTGAACAACCCCAATCATCTTCTTCTTCTGGGGATACCTTCAGTAGACAACTCCGGGAAGCAATAGAGAAATCCAAACTGGACAAGATAGTTGGGAAGATTGCTTCTCAAGCTGGTGTTTCAAGTTCACATCAAGATAGGCAACCAAGTGCCTCTGCTTCAGGAGCACCTTCTGCCTCTCAAGCACCAGTGGATGACCAACTCACCAGTCCTCCTGAGGGATTCAATGTTGCAGAGCTTAAGGCTTTATCTCAGAAGGTATATGATGATGAATTTAAACATAGACATTTCTGCCCTGTAGTATATGTGGATCTGGATTATTTGAAAAAGAATTGTCATTTGGACTTGTACCCTTACCTTCAATACTATGCTCCCTGGCTAGATATTCATTTGCCATATTCCCCCACTGTTGTGAAAACCTTTTATTGCAACATGAAGACTCATAATATTATGTCTAGATCCGGTGAATTGATTGAAGAAGCAGTATCTACTACTGTTAGAGGAAAATTCATTATGATTTCTGCCAAGATCATAAATGACTTACTTGGTTATGTTGCACCTCCTCCTGATCCACCCTCTTTCTCTACCAATGAAGTTTTTAAAATTCTGAGACCAAAAGACCCAATTGGCCCCCTCATTTTTAAACCTATTGATATGCCTGATAATCACAGAGTCCTTCATTATATATATTCCCGGAGCATAGTCAATAAATCCAAGAATTTTATCCACTTTGCTCAAAAGGATTACTATTTCTTGGCTTCTTTGGTTGCTGGGCAACAAAGGAATGTAGGGGAGATTATTTTTAATGAGATGAGAAGGTTTCATTTTTCTTCAACAAGATCCACAACCATACCATACCCTCAACTTGTTTCCTTCATTTTGATGAAAAACAAAATTTGGTATTTGGAAGGAACTGAAAGGATACTTATCTCAAGGTTTGGTAAGACTCAGTTAACTCACATGGGTATCAATCTTCCGGTGAGTCGGACCAAAGCCACATCCAAGAGGGAAGCCACTCCATCCAGAGGTGATGAGGCACAATCATCTGCACAAGGTCCTATTCCTCCTCCTTCCTTTCTCAATGCCTCTCTGTCCAATCATATGACTGAAGTAATTAAACAAGCTGTATCAAGTTTGAAGAAGGAGTTAGTGACTGAGTATGAGAAGCTTGTGGAGAAAATGGAAGCATAAGTCATTAAATTGGTAGACAAGGCCAATCTTAACTTTGAACTGATGTTCAAAACTCAGGATGAGATGTCACAGAGGCTCACTAATATGGAGACCTTCCTGCACTCACATTTTCCCTCTTCATCTTCCGGGGTGCCTCTAGAGACCACTCATACCTCACCAGTTCATCCACAGACTCATGTACTTTTCACCGATCCAGAGTCTAATGTAGATGTTACATTTGATCGGTCGCCTTCACTACCTCCCTCATCATCTGTACCACAGCCAACATCTCCTTCTGATCAGCCCATTGACCCTCTCACTGCCATGATATCCTTTGTTCCATCTCCACAGCCCCCTTCTGATGTTGACAAAACGGGGGAGAAGGATGTGTGATGTTTTCTGAACTTCTGTAAGTTGTACATGGGTGTTTGGGTAGGAATTTGATGTTATTTTGATTTGATGTTATGAAACTATTATGTTTGATGTTATTGATATTATGTACTTGTTTCAAGATTGAACTTTTTCATGTTTTCAAGTTGTTCCTGATTTTGATTATCAAGTTACTATTAAAACTTATATATCTCATACTATACTTATCTTGGTTGTTAAGTGTCCAGAGGAAACATTGCAGGAAAACTTGAATTTGAAACTTAAACTTGATATGCATTTGGAAACATTGAAGAATTTCAAAATTTTCAATCTCAATCAATTTCTCTTAAACTTTCATCACAAAAGTTTTGTCATCATCAAAAAGGGGGAGAATGTTAGATCCCAAGTTTTGATGATAACAATAATTCAATTATATGCAAATCATGTTTTTAGAAGATTAAGAAAAGTTTACAAAGTTACCAAATTCATATTTGATGTTTTCTGATATCTGCTGTGAAATTGTACTGGAGTGCTCGAGCAAGGTTTTTGCACTTGAGCATAGATCTCCTTTGTGCTCGAGCAGGTGCGAGTGAAAGCCAGAAAGTGTGTACCAGAGAGGGATTCTCCCATTATGTTCACTGGATCACTCGAGCATTAAGGGGTGCACTCGAGCAGAGAAGTCATTCTCACTCGAGCACATGCGAGTGAGGGTCTGTGAGTGCTTGGCCGAGAGCAAGTAATAGCATGCTTCCTTCATTCACTCGAGCAGAGACATCAATGCTCGAGCATGAGCATTCTGTGCTCGAGCAAGGTACTGCGAGTGTCTGGCCGAGAGTCATGAAGTTCAGAGAAGTGCAAGTGTGCTCGAGCACACCCGTATATGCTCGAGTGACACATCAATGCTTGCAAGTGAAAATTCTATCCCTCTCCAAATCTGTTGCGAGTGCTTGTTTAAAAGGTATAATACTTGAGAATATTCTTCTCACTCGAGCAGGAGTCTGTGTCCTCGAGTGAGGGCCCACATCAGCTGCGAGTGATAATTTTATCCCTCTGAAATCCTGATGTGAGTGATGGTATTGAGAGCATATTCCTTGAGAATATGCGTCTCACTCGAGCAGAGGTATGTGTGCTCGAGTGAGGGTCCATATCACCCGCGAGTACAAATTCTCACTCTTGTCAAAATGGTGTGCGAGTGATGACCCGAGAAGACATTCCCAGTGGAAAATGAAAGATCACTCGAGCAGAGGAAGTTGTGCTCGAGTGAGACCCCTCTTCACCCGCGAGTGAAGAATTTGTCTCTCTGAAAATCTATGCAAGCACAACCCGATAACAGAGGCTTATGAAGGAAAAGAGGAGATCACTGGAAGTGAGCCTTTCATGCTCGAGTGATGCCCTGTTTGACCACAAAAAATGCTAAGTCTCACAACGTTCATTCCGAATATGGTTTATTGTTATTTATTCATATCATCATTACTTATTATCATTGTTTAACATTGTTTTGATTGATTTAAAAGTGTGATACAGGAATATGATCGTTTGAAATAAACTACATGAAGAAAGTTATACAACGGCAGACAATATGATTATAAACAAGCTGGCACCTACCGCACTCAGATTATTCAAACATTCGCGTGTCTGCCAATAGGTTCAAATGTCCCGCTCCTCAAATGAAGAATTACTAAACGGGCAACTATATATACAGAGATTCAAGGAGAACATATACAACAACGTAGCACAAGAATTCATAAGCTCATACCAAGTCTCTGCTATTCATCATTTTTCTCTGTATACACATTGATCTTCAGTGTTTATTCATTTGCTCTATAAGAGAGTCCTCATACAATTCAAAATTCTATGTTTATTTGATCTCAAGGTATTGGGACCTTGAGAGGGTAGTTTTTCCTTACGAGAGAAGCAGTTGAGAGAATTCCTTGTTGTGTCTTCCACTCATAAGCCTTATAAGATACAAGCAGGAGAGAACGTTGCTGCTCGTAAGACTTACAGTGGTGTAAGCAGGAGAGAACGTTGCTGCTCATAAGTCTTGTATACATAAGCAAGTGAGAAGAGTCATAGGCTGTTTTTCTGCACGTAAGACTTGTCGTAAGGGGGAGAGAAGTTTCTTGTTGAGAGAATATTTCTGCTCGTAGTCCGTTCAAGGACGATTGTTGTTTTGAGGCATTCTGAGAGCCCATTGAATCTTGGAGGTATAGTGAAAATCTCAGTAGGTCTTGATCTCTGAGGACTGGACGTAGGCCTGGTTGGTAGGCCGAACCAGTATAACTCTCTGTGGTCAAATCTTCTCAACTATACTCTATCCACTATATTTTTCATATCACCACATCAAGCGAAAAATTTATAACATCACCCAATTCACCCCCCTCTTGGGTGAAGCTTGCCTCTTACAGAGAATTCATAAGAGTCAATATACTCTTCACCCCGGTATGACCAAGATGTATCACAATTTGAAATCTATGTATTGGTGGCCAGGGTTGAAGAGTGATGTGACTAAGTACGTGGCTCGGTGTCTTACCTGTCAAAAGGTGAAGATTGAACACCAGAGACCGCCAGGATTGCTTTAGAGTCTAGAAATTCCAGAATGGAAGTGGGAGAGTGTGACTATGGATTTAGTAGTGCGTCTGCCCAGGATCATAAACTATGATGCGATATGGGTTATTGTTGATCGACTCACGAAGTCTGCACACTTCATACCTATCAACGCTAGCTATTCTCTTAACAGGCTGGCTAAGATATATATTAAGGAGATTGTGAGACTCCATGGTACACCGAAGAATATTATCTCTGATAGAGATCCTCGGTTTACTTCTAGATTTTGGAGGGCTCTGCACGAAGCTATGGGTACTCAATTGAGGTTTAGCACGGCCTACCATCCTCAGATAGACGGACAGTCAGAGAGGACTATCCAGACTTTAGAAGATATGCTAAGAGCGTGTGTCCTAGACTTCAAAGGAAAGTGGGACTGCTATCTTCTATTGGCTGAGTTTGCTTATAACAACAGTTACCATGCGAGCATTCAAATGGCTCCGTATGAAGCACTGTATGGGAGAAAGTGCAGGTCACCGTTGTGCTGGTCAAAGTTGTCTGAGAGGAAGTTGTATGGGCTAGATCTTGTTGACCAAACCGCTGAGCAGATCCGAGTTATCAGGAAGAAACTCCTTACAACTCAGAGTCGCCAGAAGAGCTATGCTGATAAGAGGAGAAGACCTCTTGAGTTTGAAGTGGGGGATAATGTTTTCTTGAGAGTGTCTTCGGTCACGGGCATCGGGAGAGCAATCAAGCGAAAGAAGCTGAGTCTGAGATACATTGGTCCATTTGAGATTCTGGCAAGAATCGGGCCGGTGGCATACCGGATAGTCCTACCCCTGAGTTTGAGTAGACTGCATGATGTATTCCATGTCTCGCAGCTCAAGAAGTACCAACCAGACCCTGAGCATATCATTGAGTATGAAGAGGTTGAGTTGCAAGATAACTTCACTTATGCGATAGAGCCAGAAAATTCTTGGCTGCAGCTAGAAACTTTCTGTGCTGTTTCTGGCCGCAGCCAGAGGTTTTTTTGGCTGTAGCCAGCCCCTGTTTTCAGCACCTTGTGATTTTGAAAAGTGGTTTCCAACCCGATGTTTCCCAATCCTTTAGGGCTTTTATTAGAGCCAATTTTAACTTTAAAGAACATAAATGATAACCAAATCTAAGTATTTCGAAGTCAATTGAGTGTTGGAATAGAGAATAACTCTTCGTCCCTAATTATAATTATAGGATACGATATTTGCCCTCCTCGGGAGAGACCTGCGACAAAGCACGCATGGAACGAACCAGGTAGTGACTCTTCTCTCATATTATGTATGATGTTTTGTCATGCATAACTTATCGTTGAATTTGTGAAATGTGTGCCATGGTCCATTACGGTGTGAGCAGGTCAGCGTGAGCCGTGTAATGATTGACGGTGGTCATCTCTAGGTCGGCCGTTGAACTGCTGTCGTAATCGACATGGATATTGTGAATCCGACCCGTAGGGCAGCGTTTGTGAATTCAGCCGTGGGCTGTGTGTATCTTGCCTGTATGGCTTGTATATGAAATGCATTATATGAATCCCAGCTGTGGTGAAATGTATTGTGTGGATTGTTGTGATGCAATGCAATATGAGCAATTTAGCGTGAGCAATCATAAGGGATGACATGTGTCATACTAACCATTGCCGTTGTAACTGTCGTTGTAGTTGCTTGTTGTGGTTAATGATTTGCTTACATGCATTATTATTGTACATTATATGATTGATTTGTTACTATAGGGATTCTTTAGAATCTCACTCTCCCAAAATTAAACATTTTAGACAGGGATGAAGGATCGAAAGGCAAACAGGCGACGAAGAGCAGTTAGAACTCTAGTTTAGGAGTATATTTTGGGTTAATGGTTATCATTGTATACCTTTTAGATATTTTTGGTAGAAACGATTGTATATAGTAGATTTTGTGTAATCCCCAAGAAAAAGGGTATGAATTGTAGGCTTTGTGCCTTGTGTAAATCCCTTTTTATTAATGAATGGAACCTGAGTGTGTCGGGAATTTATGCTGTACTCTGAAATGTATGAATGAAACCAACCGGTAGAGACCATTTTGTATTGAAATGTGAACGTGAGACCATTATCTAACAGGTTTTGTAAAGATTTTTGTGAACCCTGATTTGGGAAGATTGACTTTGTTAAGTCCCAAAATCTATTACGATCTCTAATTCCACATTAATTACATTTTACGAACTAATCTCGGCCTTAATCATGAAGGGGGTTACAATCCTTGCACTCAAAAGTTTGGTGACCTCCTTCTTAACTGCATCTAAGATGAGAGGGTTGAGTTTATGTTGGGGTTGTCTCATAGGTCTTGAACCCTCATTGAAAAGGATTTTGTGGGTGCATACAGTTGGGTTAATACCTATAATATCACCTAAAGTCCATCCTATTACCCTCATGTGTTTTTTCAACACATGTAGTAAACTCAACTCCTCATATGCATTTAAGGAACTAGAGATAATAATAGGTAATTGATCATTTTCAGTAAGAAAGGCATACTTCAAGTTATGGGGAAGGGGTTTTAAATTAAGTTTAAGAGGCTGCACAATTAAAGGTAAAAGCTCCTTCAATTCAAGTGCACTGAGAAACTTCCCTTTCTTATGAGAATTCCCATTAATTGTTGGATTGAAGGTATGTCCCCCTTGTTCAGATGTGGATCAAGATTGTGGCTCATTCACAAAGCAACATTGACTTCCACCTACATCATTTAAAGAGTGAAATATATGAGAGGTAGCATCATGAAATGGTATTCAATAGTTTAGTAATTGACTAGAACTGAAATTCTCCCCTGTTATAGTCTTGACATGTGGTTGACCATTGTTTCTAGAATTTTTAGCAAAGAAATTTATGGCTTTTGACCTGCCAAGTTTATCACCAAAAGGAGAATGTAAGTATTTCAATAATTGGAAAGAAGAGAGGTTACCCATACAATCATCCTTGAGGTTAGGAGAAGTCTGAAACTTGTCAGAAGGAGGAATGTGAAGCTTAAACCTATGAATTACAGTTGTGCTATAAGTAACACATTGATTTCTTTCCTCATGTTCAACAATGACTCCATTTGTTTCCATAGGAGTAGATTCAGTGGTAATGGATGTTGTTTCACTTCCAAAAGTGAAATCTGCTTCACTAACATTCTCAAATTCTGCAAAACTATATAATAACTCTTTCCCAACACCATGATGACTATCAAATGAAGATATAATACTACCAAGGTTAGAAAAATCAAAAATAAAAATTTTGGAAGTGGAAAGTGAGCTATCAATTGACATGCAATTAATAGTACACAACATCATCATCATAATCAAAGGAGGGAGAAGAATTTGAATCAGTGGTAGCACATACATTATCATGACAATCACTTTTTGCACACAATGGGAAGGTAAACTTACCAATTGCCTCTTCGAAGGCCAAATAAATCAAATTCAAGTCAAGAAGGGAGTAGTCCTCAAATAGGTGATTCATAGCTTTATAAATATTGAACCGAATCATATGATCACCTACTTCTATAGTTATATACCCATCCTTCATGCTAATGATAGTATAAGCTGTTTGTATGAAAGGCCTACCCAAAATCAATAGTTCCTCAACTGAGACCTCAATGGACATGTGTATGACATAAAACTTAGTAGGAAACACTAAGTCTTTGACCTTAACTATGATGTCTTCCAATAAGCCATGAGGTTTTCTAGTGGTGTGATTAGCTAGTTGTAGGATGACACTAGTGGATTTGATGTTTGTGAGTTCAAGAGAGGTGTAAATAGAGTAGGGCATGATATTTATAGCATCTCTTAGATAAAAGAGAGCATTACCAAAAGGCATGGTACCTATAGTGCATGGAACAGTGAATGAGCTAGGATCTTTGCACTTAATTGGAAGATGGGGTTTAAAACATAGCATACATACTAAGACTCAACTAAACACACTCATTGGGTTTACACATACACTTTTGGGTACAAAACTCTTTCACAAATTTAGCACAAGCAGGTATTCCTTTCAACACATCAAGCAAAGGTAAATTAACTTCAATCTTACTAAAAATATCTATTATATCAAGGAATTTCTTTTCATTTGAAACCTTCTTGCTAAGAATATGAATTAGGAAATGTATTTTTAAAGAGATTTACCTTTTTACCTTCCCCTTTGCTTGAAGAAGAAGAAGTTGAAGGGTCAAGCACCTTGATATTTGTTGGAGTTGACTCTCCTTTCTTGCTATCTAGATTTGAATTTGGACAAGAATGCCTTTGTAAAAGCTTCTATTCAGCCATACTCTCAGATTTTCTAGTAGCAAGGTGAGTGCTTTGATCATAATCATTACTACCATCAATATCTTCTACTTGTGGTTGTAATGGAACCTCAACCTCTCATTGTGCCTATCAGTATAATGCATTCCAGATTTGAAACTTTCAACAGTTTCTTCAAATCAGACTTGTTTACCCATTTGTTTACCACTTCTTAAGGAGATAATATGTACATCCTTAGGATTGATCATAGTGTATAAAGGTAACCCTTGTCTACTTTTAGCTTGCTGCTCATTAAGGCTATCAGACATTTACGTGACAAATGAAGTAATATTGCTTTCTTAGAATCCAACTTGTTAAAGATTGTGTCAAACTTAGTCCCAATATTAGAAAATTTTGAATTGGTTTGTGCCTTCTTATTATCAAATCTTAAGGCTAAGTTACCCATGCAAGATGTCACATTGTTTATATACTTAAGAAGTTAAGAGATGTCATTTTTAGTAGCATGGGATTCCGGTGTAGCAACTACTATTTGTTGGAGATTAGATTGTTTTGAAGGCCCTTGAGTTGGAGCTTGATTTGAAGAACCCCCTTGGAATTGATTCTGGTTCCTCCAACTAAAGTTGGGATAGGACTCAAACCTTCATTGTATGTATTGGAGTAGGGATTCCAAAGCCTTTAATTCTGCCCTTGTCTTCCTTGGAAAACAGACAAGATCTCTCTAAGTTGGCACAGGCAATTAAAAGCAATATGCATGTAAGAACAAAATATTGTTAGAATCGGTAGGCACAGTGGAAGAATTTTAAAAATTTTCACCGATCCTAATCGAGGATCTATCAATGGCGTTTAAACCAAGTTGGAAGGATTCATACCTTTTGATGATTCAGAGTTTTCACGATCTCTAGGAGCCAACACGTCAAGTCCGCTCCCTCTACCGGTATCCACACGAATGCTCTCCAACCGAGACTGCGTGCTAGCGCCTCTAATGTCTCCTAGGGTTTCACTTGCCGCTCTCAATTCTCATATGCCTTTTAATATATCTGCTCTATCAAGTTTATAACCTATGAGGGCTATTTTCAAATTTCAAAATTAATCATCATTAATTTTGAAATTAATTAACAATTAATTATCTTGATGAGCTAATTAAATAAATTCAGTTTAAATTAAATCTGTCCAACAGTTTTAATTTAACCTATTTATTTAATCCAAATAAAGAGCCATTAGATTTGATTTATCTTCATAAATTAAATCTGAGATACTATATCTCTATCATGTTAGTTATTAAATTTAATATATCTTAATAAATTAAATTTAAAACTAACACAATATAATAATATAATAAAATATATATATATACATATATATATATAAGATATATATTTCAAAAAAATATATATATCTATATAATATTATTAATGAATTTTATATTATATATATATATTAATATAAAATTCTTCCACCCTAAATTAAACATTATCTCACGTTGGGCCATTCTTGTGTAGGCCCATATGAAGTTGGCAGTGGGCCAATAACTATACTAACCCAAAAGTCGCAAGCGGCCTCTAGCAAGACATTACGACTACCCAATTCATATGAGGATCGTTATCACGATGCAACCTGTCATACAACCATGTCACGTCCCTTTTGTCACACGATATATCGATCAAGGATAAGGCATGGATAATGTCATCCTCTTGTTCCTGACCATTAGTTTCTCGATTCCTGAGTAGCCTGATAACAGAGACAGAAACTCCTTTCATCATAGTATGGCCATACATTTCTCAGACTCACTCATCAAGGGTCCCAGTAATATCTCTCTATTTTACATATCTGTAATTCTGTACTTCAATGATTCTTATTCACTCTGAGAGAGATATTTCATTCAAACTCAATATTTGTTGTTGAGGTAACTTAAGGTTGTGGAACCTTGAGTTGGGATTGGATTACAACTTGTAAGGGGGAGCAAGTGTCCAGGCGAAGGAACTTGCTTGTACTGAGGTCAAAGTGGTTGTGGTCGAACCAGTATAACTCCCAGTGTTCACTTCGGTGATATTTCTCCTTACTCTTTACTGCTTTATATTCACCGTCAAGTTTTATATTTGTAATGAAATTTTTAGTATCACCCAATTCACCCCCATCTTGGGTGAAACACTTGCTCTAACATTTGGTATCAGATAGTAGGTCTTCTTGTTAAGGTATAACAACCTAAGAAGGATCCAATGGCAAGCATGGGTGAAGGAATTCTTCCCGACGGAGCATCCATCACTAGACCTCCAGGTTTTAATGGTGAACACTTTTCTTTCTGGAAAGTAAAGTTTAGAGTATTTGTGATGGCTACTGAATATGGGCTATGGGATGTGATTGAGAGTGGAAACTATCAACCTACAAAGATTGTAGATTCTCAGAAAATTCCCAAGACACCGGCGGAATTTGATGAGAATGACAAGAAACTTATCACTCTTAACAGCAAAGCAATTTTGATGATTCAAAGTGCTTTGAGTCAAAGTGAATACTTCAGAATTTGCACACTTCCAACAGCAAAACAAATATGGGAAGCTCTGGAAATAGCTCATGAAGGAACTTCTGGAATAAAGGAGAATCGGAATAACACCTTGGTCACTGAATTTGATCTACTTCGAATGAAATCAAGTGAATCAATATCTAAATTTGAACTTAGATATACTCATCTTTTTAATCACCTTGCAGCACTTGGGAAAGTTTATGATCAACATAACCAAGTATGAAAGATTTGAATATTCTTTCTAAAGAGTGGGAAGCCAAAGTCACTGCGATAGAAGAAGCAAAAGGAGAATCAATGAGATCAGTTGCTTCTCTATTTGGAAGTCTTTCTGAATATGAAAGTAAACTAAAGTTTAAACGGGAACTAGATGACATCGGTGACAAGAAGAAGAGAGGCCTAGCACTAAAAGCAAAAGAAGAAAATTAGGATGAGGATGAGGAGTTTGACGATGATGAAATGGGCCTAATCATAAAAGGATTCAGAAAGTTCTACAAGAAAGGTCAAGGATTCAAACACTTTCAGAAAGGAGGAACTAGCGGCAAAGATCATATCATCTGTTATGAATGTGGAAAACCAGGACATATCAAATCAGAATGTCCATAACTAAACCAAAAGAGCAAAGAAAAGAGAAAAGGCAAATTCTTCAACAAAAAGAAGTCCTTTGTATTTGCTATATGGGGTGATAGTTCCTCTGACGAAGAAAGTGATGAAGAAGAAGTAGCCAATATATGTCTTGTTGCTCAAGAAGAAACAGAAGAAGAGGTAAATGATTCTAATCCTACCTATGATGAATTACTCTCTGAATATAATGCTTTACATTCTGAATTCATCAAAGTAGTTAAAGAATTAGTTGTTTTCAAAAAGATAAACAAAGCTCTTGAAATTGAACTTAAAGAAAGTTTAGAAAAGGATTGTGAAAATTGTTCTTCCTTGAAAAAGAAAAACAATGATCTCACAAAAAATCTTGAAAAATTTACACAAGGAAGTGAGATGCTAAATGCTATTTTAAAAGCTCAACGATTTGTAAATGACCGATCTGGAATTGGATAAAATCCAAAATCGGATAGAAGGAAAGGTAGAAAGAAAGCAGGAGGTAAGTTGTATTTGAATTATTTCCAGCATTATGTGCATATATCAAATCCTTTTGCATTTTGTAATTACTGTAATAGAAAAGGCCATTATACCTCTTCATGCATTCAAAAGAAGAAAGGAAAAATAGGAACCTACAAATGGGTGCCTAAAGGATCATATGTTTCAAAAATTTCCTGTACTAACCCAAAAGGACCCAAAAAGAAGTGGGTACCTAAGAATTAGTCGTATTTAATTACAGATGTGTCTCAAGGCATCCAAAAACAACAAATGGTACATAGACAGTGGTGTCTTTAGACATATGACCGGTGATTTCGAAAGCTTTACCAAATTGCAACCTAAAGAAGGTGGAAAGGTAAAATTTGGAGGAAATCAAACCGGAAGGATAGCAGGAATTGGTGAAATAAAAAATGACAAAGGCATACAAGTCAAAGATGTATATTATGTTGAAGGATTGTGCCATAACTTGCTGAGTATGAGTCAAAGTCCAGATAAAAACAAATGGGTAATATTTGACTCAGAGGAATGTCTAATTATCAACAAAAATGACTTACTACTTGATAAGAAGAATATCAAGGCTAAGCTCAAAGCAAAAGGGGAAGGTAATTGTTATACTCTAGATATTAGTAGAAATAAATCTGAAAATTGTTTTCTGAGTAATGCCGATGAAAGTTGGCTATGGCATAAGAGATTGGCTCATATCAATATGCATCAATTAGGCAAACTACTCAAAAAGGATTTAGTTCTTGGATTACCCAAAGTAAATTTCAAAAATAACTTGATTTGTGACGCATGTCAAAAGGGTAAACAAACTAAATCATCTTTCAAATTGAAAAATAAGATTTCAACAAATAGACCACTACAATTATTGCATATGGATTTAGTTGGCCCAGCAAGAGTAAAGAGTCTGGGTGGCAATTTATATTCATTGGTCATTGTTGATGATTTCTCCAGATTTACATGGGTTATTTTTCTATCGTCAAAGGATGAAACTTTTGAAGAATTTATTGTTTTTGCCAAGAAAGTGCAAAATGAGAAAGGTATGTTAAATGAAAAGAACATGTGAAAATCAAGCCTTTAAAGAATATTGTGATACTAATGGCATTGATCACAATTTCTCTGCTCCAAGGACGCCTCAACAAAATGGAGTCGTGGAACGCAAGAATAGAGTACTCACTGAAATGGCTAGAGCAATGTTAAATGAAAAGAACGTGTCTCAAGTTTTCTGGGCTGATGCTATGAGTACAGCATGCTATATTTCAAATAGAGCCTATATTAGAACAAAACTTGGAAAGACACCATACGAGCTATACAAAGGAAGGAATCCAAACATTGCTTATCTACACATCTTTGGTTGTAAGTGTTTCATTCATAATAATGGTAAAGATAACTTAGGAAAATTTGATTCTAAAACTGATGAAGGAATTTTCCTAGGATACTCTAACCGAAGTAAAGCATATAGAGTTTTCAATAAAAGAACATGTGTTGTTGAAGAATCAATTCATATTGTATTTGATGAATTTGAATCATCTGACAAAACCATTGATGAAGAACAGGAAGTTGTTTTAAATCAAGAAAATGGTCAATCTATTTTTAAATCTCTTATTCCAGAAGTTGATGAAACCAAGGAAGAAGAGCAATCACTAGGACAACCTAGAGCCTGGAAATACAATAAAAGTCATCCCATAAATCAAGTCATAGGAGATATGAATGAAGGGATCAAAACTAGAAAGAGAATTTTCAATGAAGTAAGTTTTTCTGCATTCATTTCTAAAATTGAACCTTCTAACATTGATGAAGCCCTATCAGACAATGATTGGGTTATAGCAATGCAAGAAGAACTAAATCAATTTGAAAGAAATCAAGTTTGGGATTTGGTACCCCGACCCAAAGATCATTCGATCATTGGCACTAAATGGGTATTCAAGAACAAACTCGATGAATCCGCAATTATTGTTAGAAATAAGGCAAGATTGGTGGCCAAAGGCTATAATCAGGAAGAAGGGATTGATTATGAGGAAACGTATGCTCCAGTGGCTAGATTGGAAGCTATACACGTACTCTTAGCCTTTAAATGGATGTAAAGAGTGCATTTCTAAATGGCTACATTATGGAAGAAGTATATGTAGAACAACCTTCAGGTTTTGAAGATGTTACCAAACCTGACCATGTTTTCAAACTCAAAAAGGCTTTATATAGTTTAAAACAAGCTCCTAGAGCATGGTACGAAAGGCTCAGTAAATTTCTTATTGATCAAGGTTTTGTACGGGGGAAAGTTGATAAAACACTTTTTATAAAACGAAAAACGTGATGATATTTTAATTGTTCAAATATATGTTGATGACATTGTTTTCGGTACTACTAATGAATCTCTGTGTAAGGAATTTTCTGAGATAATGCAGGGAGAGTTTGAGATGTCAATGGTAGGAGAATTGAATTTCTTTCTTGGTTTGTAAATCAAACAAAGAAAGAATGGAATCTTCATCTCTCAAATAAAGTACTTGAAAGAGCTATTGAAGAAGTATGGAATGGATGAAGCAAATGGAACGGACACACCTATGAGCTCAACTACGTTGCTTGATGCTGATGTCAAAGGGAAAGACTACAACATCACAAAATACAGAGGAATGATTGGATCATTACTCTATCTCACGGCAAGCAGACCGGACATTCAATTTAGTGTTGGCACATATGCAAGATATCAATCAGCACCAAAGGAATCACATGCCAAAACTGGGAATCACATGCCGAAACTGTCAAACGAATCTTTAGATACCTTGCTGACAAACCAGAATTGGGTATGTGGTATCCCAAAGGAAGAAGTGAATATCTAGTTGTATATTCAGATTCTGATCATGGAGGATACAAGACAGACAAAAAGAGCACTAGCGGACAAGGACAATTTCTTGGAGGATCTCTTGTATCATGGTTCTACAAGAAACAAAATACAGTGTCTCTTTCGTCAACGGAAGCCGAATATGTTGCAGTCTCAAGTTGTTGTGCACAAGTGATATGGTTAAAACAACAACTACAAGATCTTGATATTTATCTCAAAGACATACCAATCTATTGTGACAATACCAGTACAATAAGCTTGGCAAAGAATCCAGTTCAACATTCTAGAACCAAGCATATCGATGTCAGACATCACTTCATCAGAGATCATGTCCAGAAGAAAGATGTGAAAGTGATATTCATTCTTACTCATCTTCAACTAGCTGATATCTTCACCAAACCTCTTGCAAAAGATCAATTTCTATACATTAGAAGAGAATTGGGAATGGTAAATCCCAATAAATTGTAAGCTATTTCAGTTTCTCATAATGTTAGATAAAGTTATTTGATAATGTTTTGATGATTACTAATTTAAGCATCGTAGTATGTAGAAACTTGTTTTGCAGGAGATTGAAACTCTGTTCTGAGAAATAAAAACAGAGGTTATCAGAGGACACCATTACTGGAGTACCAACTTCAAGTAATGACTGACAGTGAAGCATTACCCGTGGAACAACTTGAAGTAAAAGAGCACTTTACTCGAGTAACCACTCGAGTAATGGTCTTCCAAAACTGGAAGTAACGTATCAAGTTACTTGGAATTTGAATCAAACGGTTCATTGGTGAGAAATGAATAGTCCAAACTAGAAATGACAGGTTACTCGAGGAAAGCCTCGAGTAAACTTGAAGTTTACTCGAGTAAGGACTCGAGTAACTGCAAGACCAGATCACAAACTTGATGAGAATCGACTCAAATCTGCTCTAAAATAGCTATTAAATGATCGAGGGAACATACATGGATAATTACAATATTATTCATGCTAGGTACGCAATTTAAATGAATTATTTTAGAAATTTTCTGTATGATCACTCGAGTAGGGACTCGAGTAAACATGATATTTACTCGAGTTAGGCCTTGAGTAACATCAGATTCTAGGTCTTTATCTGTTGCAAACTCGATCATTTCCATAAAATCTCCTCTAGTAAATCACCCAGTCCTCTCACAAAACTTTTCACAATCACTTTCTTACTTGATTTCCGTCAAAACCCATCAATTCTTAGCCCCAAAAACCTCCTATTTTGTTCAGATTCTTCTTGCCCTATATCGCGACTTCTCACTCTGTTTTCTAAGATTTCAAGGTTTTCACTGAATCAAAATGGTTATAACCAAAAACCTTACTCCCACAGATTCTTCTAGATCCCCACAACTCTCTGACCCTCTTTCTTCTCCTCCCAGAAAGATACGAAAACTCACACCTAGGTCAAAAGCAAAAATCCAACCCAAACCTCAACCGAAACCAAAAGAGAAAGGAGTTGTTATCAAAGAGCCAGTAGTCACAAGGGCTCAATCCAAGAAGAGTACCTCTACTGGGAGAGGCAAAAGTACCAAATCTCCTTCTCCTCCACTTTCTGATTCCTCTACTCCCTCTTTCACACCAAAACCCTCTAAAAAGCCCAAATATGATGTGAATGTGGCTAAATCAATGGTTGGCATACTTTACCAACTTGAGAAGGGGCAATCTTCAAAGAAGTCAGAATTGCCAGAAAAGGAGATCACTAAAATCTCAAGGAGAAAAGTCTGCAAGACACACTGTGTGGACCTCAAAGTACTTCAAGAGGTATTGAAGTATGATCTTAGTCCCTTTCTAGAACCTTTTATGCCTTGGCTATCTATTAGACTTCCTTTTTGCACAAAAGTAGTCACACACTTTTACTGCAATCTTGAGATTCTAGATGAACCCAATGGAAATTCTGCAGAGGAAGAGATGACTTCTACTGTTAGAGGCCAGAAAATTCTTATATCACCTTCTAGGATCAATGTTTGGTTAGGAATAGAGAACCCTCCAGATGACATTTACTCCAAACTTGAACCAAACCAAATTTTCTCTGTTCTTAGACCTAGTGAGCTTGTGGGCCCTCTGAACTTCAATCCTAGTGACATGTGTGATGATTACAGGGTTCTATGGTATATCTACTCTAGATCCCTTGTGAATAAGGCCAACAACTATACCCACTTTTCTGATCGGGACTATAGATGGTTTGCTTCCTTACTCTTGAAAGAACAAAAGGATTTGGGGGAATACATATTTTCTGAGATGAAGAGGTACAGAGTAGATAGAAAAGCCACAACCCCTATGCTATATCCTCAGATTGTTTCGCTTATTCTGAAGAAAAATAAGATATGGTACTTGGAGAGTAAAGAGCACATTGAGAGAGTTACTCCGATTGGGAGAAATCAAATTGGGAAGCTCAACATTGAAATTCCTCTCAAGGGTCCTCTGGAGTTTGGGTCTAAGAAGAAGAAGAAGACAGAGACTGAGATGAGTAAAATGGATAACACTCAGTCTTCTACACCAGTTGCCACTACCTCTTCACCCTCTTTCCTCAATGCCATACTCCAACACTTCATGGAGAATATGCTCAAGGGATTTCATGTAGACATAGCCAACACCAATGCTGAGTTGATAACTCACATGAATAACAAGATGGTTGAGCGGATGGACAAAAGGCACGAGGAGTTGTTAGCTGAGCAACGTGCCCAGGGTGAGACTTTGAGGTTGATCTTAGCAAGACTGGACTCTTTGGGTCCTGGACCTTCTGCTGGTCCATCATCTGCACCTGAGGCATTCTCCTCTCCAGAGAATATACCACCACCTCCAGAGAACATCCCATTTGACCTTCATCATACTGAGGTTGAGCCAACTATTTCTGAACCTCCAGTCTCTAGTCTACTTGAACCAAGACCCAAAGATATCCTATGCTCAGTGGACAATCCTGAAACAAATGAGACCATTCACATCATCATTGAGGATTCACCACCCAAACCTCAGCCTGAACCCTTTCCTACACCTATTCCATCTCTTACCCATACAGAGGAAATCTCTCCCTCATCCTCTGATCATCATACTCCAGGTGCTACTGAAGAGGTTGAGACCACCACTATGATTGTCTATCAGCCCTCTCCTGTTCCTCCCAGAGAAGACATTCATATCCCTCTACTAAATCTTCCTGAACCAGAATCTTCCAGTTCTTCTTCTTTTGATTCTCTGAGTTCAGATGGTCCTTTGGTTCTACCTATGAAGCCTATTTCTGTAGTCAAGCCTTCTGATCCTCCTCTTGATTGATGAAGACAAAAAGGGGCAGAAGAGCTTGAGTGTGATTTTATGGAGTTTCTGAGCTTGTTTTAAGTTTTTCATTCATTTTGGGTATATGGGTGTACATGGGATTTAGGGAGCTTTTCAACTTATAACGTTTTCATCTTGTAATGTAATTTTAAGTTTAATGCAAGCTTCTTTAAGTTATAATTTCATTTCAAGTCCATTTAAGCTTTTAAGTTATAATACATTGTGGGACTAATGAGTTTATTATGTATGCAAGGTGAATATGTTATAATTTCAACATTTTTCAAAACACTTTGAATTTACACTTAACAAGATTTTCAAAATTATCATTGAATTCAAGAAGTGTTTATTTGAGAACTTAATTTCAAAAACTTTGTTTAAAATCATCAAGTTTTGTCATCATAAAAAAAAGGGGAGAATGTTAGATCTCTCATGTTTTGATGATAACAAAGGATGGTATGAAAAAGATTTGATAAACAAATAAGTTTGAACAAAGTAATAACAGGGCAAATCATCACTTGAAGTAAGCATTGGAGTAATGAAGAAAGGCCAAGAGAAAAAGCTGAGAAACTTCATTACTGGCAAGTTTTCTAAAGGGTTACTCGAGTAAGTACTCGAGTAATGGACAAAAACTTGAAGTAAACAGAGTCAACCTTCAAGTAACCTGCCAACGTTAATCGAGTAAGCACTCGAGTAATAAGGTAAATGACTTCCAGTTCCTCTCGGCCTGCCAATGATACTGGAGTATGTACTCGAGTCCCCTGCTTCAAGAAATATGTTGCTCTCGGCATTTTCTATCCTGCCAATGTTACTCGAAGAGCTACTCGAGTAACTCACTGTGGTAAGCAAAACCTGAAGGTAATACTCGAATAACATGAAATGATTTTATCATACTTCACTCAAGGCACTTCTCAAGTATGCAGAGTTATTTAGAAGTGAACTTCAAGTCGCTACCCGAGTAAGCTATGCAAAAAATTTATGTTTCCTCAAGTAAGTACTCGAGTAACAAGGTAATCAAACTTGAAGTGCTCTCGGCCTTGAAATTCTACCAACATTACTGGAGTGAAGCATTGAGTAACCTAAAGTTTACTTGAGAATTTACTCGAGTTGCTACTCGAGTAACCTATGAAGAAAAGTATGCTATACCCGAGTAAGTACCTGAGTAAACAAGTATTTCCAAGGTTTGGAAAATGGTTTACTCCATGCACTACGCGAGTAATGTAATGTTCATTTATTAACTTGCAGTTTATCATTACTTTCACGATGATACTCAAGTAAGTACTCGAGTAAACTTAATGAATACTTGAGTAGCTACTCGAGTATGCAAGTTCAGAATTTGAGAAATCATTCCAACGTTCATTGATTTGATTCCTATATGAGTAACCTTTCATTGTATTAGTATTCTTAGCATATCCACAGATAAACAATGAAGAGATCTTACCAAATAAGGAAAGTCAAATGCAACGTTCAAACGTTACCTACTACCACCTACCGTAAACGGATATTTTTCAAATACTGGAAAAGTCAACAGTGGCTGCGCACACTCTAACGGACAAGAAGAAAATGTTCCAACGGTTACTACCAACACATCTATATATATGGGAACATCCAAACAGAGAAGAACACACACATGAACGTATTATCAAGTTCACTACTCTGTTTTACATATCTGTAATTCTGTACTTCAGTGATTCTTATTCACTCTGTGAGAGATATTTCATTCAAACTTAATATTTATTATTGTGTTAACTTAAGGTTGTGGAACCTTAAGTTAGGATTGGATTACAACTTGTAAGGGGGAGCGAGTGTCCAGGCGAAGGAACTTGCTTGTACTGAGGTGCCAAGAACCCACTGAATCTTGGAAGTTATAGCGAAACTCTTAGAGAAGCTCTGAGGACTGGACGTAGGTCAAAGTGGTTGTGGCCGAACCAGTATAACTCCTGGTGTACACTTCGGTGATATTTCTCCTTACTCTTTACTGCTTTATTTCACCGTCAAGTTTTATATTTGCAACGCAATTTTTAGTTTCACCCTCCCTCTTGGGTGAAACGCTTGCTCTAACACAAATAAGTGCTTATAGGGTTAGTAAAGCTAAACCAATAAAAAATGTGAAATACTGAAATAAGTGTCTTAGCCGTGGCCAAGAGAGATAAAAAAATGTTAGGTAGATTATTGTTTAATGCAATTTCACTTATGCTTGTTTCTCTTTACTTGGCCACAATTAATTATCCTTCTTGAATTAAATATGGACCAAGCAAACTCCTCTTCTCTTGCTTCCTTTACTCCTTTCATCCAACTCTCCCGCTCTCTTAATTAACTTGACCGAAAATTGCTTCTTGAAAAGGGATAAGAATCATTTAAAATATATATATATATATATATCTCCCCCCTCTTAAAATATTAAGTTTTATTGTACTTACCACATGGCAATTTCTTGGCATCATCTTTTCTCTTTCCCTATGACTTTTTGACGTTAAATGACAACTTGAAATGGAAAGAGGAAAGCTCTTATATTAACTCCATTCATTCCATTACAATTTGCATGTAAGAGGCCCTTACATTTTTCTATTTTTGCACTTTCCTGAAAGTCTGGCAGAATTTTCATCGCACTTTCCTAAAGGCTATGTGACCCTTATGAAGTCTATCTTTAGGTAAAAAATAGCCTTTAGCCAACTGGAAGCTCATAATTATCAGAATTTCCATTTTGGGATATTGTCACAACAGCTGGCCAGTTTCACTAGGCTAACTTCAAAAATTCATAACTCTTTGTCTACAACTCCAAATGACCTATATGAACTATCAAATTAAAGCTTGATAAGTTCACTTTCATACTGGAAAATATGATAGCAATTGTCATAAAACTTTATTGCCATGCAGAAAAAAGGGCAAAGGTGCAAAAATACCCATATATATATCTTGCATGTGTGTCTGGCACCATATACAATCCTTCGGTGCAAAAATACCCATGATCTTTACAAAAAGGAGCAAAAATACTAGCTCCATCAATTAAGGCAAATGATCATTAAGTTTTTTTGTGGGCCCTGTAACCCCCCTCCATAATTATATCCAAAATACACAATTAAAATGAAATAGAGACCAATAATAATCAAATAACATTTACTAACCCATCACATGATGGGGTTTTCAAAAATACCTTTCGAAATCATTTATAAACATGGTCTCATGTTCCCATTTCGAATACAATTACTACGCGAAGATAAATCACATTCATATAAATATCAGAGTGCACAACATAATCATCCCGGCAATCTCGGGTACATACCTTTGCTAAAGATATACAGGGCACAATTGCCCATTACAATTCTTCAAATGGGGATTACACAATCTCATCTCGAATGAGTCCTGCCGCTCCCTCCACGAGCCACTTGCCCTGTCTAAATTGTTGGTAAGGGAGGGTGAGATTCGAGAGAATCTCAGTAGGGAAACATTATCAATATGCAGGCAAGATAAGCGTTTAACGCATGACATGCTTGCATCACATAACTCATGAACACATACAATGACAAATCTATAAGCTCTATGTTTCGAACGATACACATATAGCCATAGCATATATTGAAACATAGCTTCAAATCATTCATACATGTTCCACATAATCAAGCAAAGCAATAACATGCATCAACACATTAATACAGTTATCAGAGCATGCAGGAGAGATAAGTTCCCTACCTCTAGTCTTTTCTCCTCGATTTGCGTGCCAGCAACTAGGGGCTTCACATTCGATCCTACAATATCAAATGTACTATTTAGACACTTCCATAGTGTTTCTGGGGGTTATATGAGGCTATATTGAAAATTTACTAAAATACCCCCGGGGACCCGGCCCGGCCCCACCATACCGGTCCGGCTGTACTTTTCCCGAAATTTTGACATGGGCTATTCTGACATATTTTCGCCCAAGGAATCCATTTCCAGACTCGGAATTATCAAATTCAATGTCAATTACAAAATTACCCTTGACAGCCCCACTTTAAGGGTTTCAGGGGCATTTTCGTAATTATGCTTTTTCGGCTTTTTCTGAAAAAGTGCCCAACTGTAACCCCACCTAATTTTTGCTCCTGAACTCAATGGAATCATCAAATCATTGAAAATCCAACTCTAAGACCCATTTATAGCCTTGGCCGAAATATACATGTACTCCGGGAAAAATTGGGGTTTTTCGGTTTCGGCTCCGTAAACGCGTTCCTTTCTACTCCTAACCACTTTATTGACTATTCCATTAGGTTACAACTACCATTTAGTATCAATTTGGGCAGCATAACAGCCCCTACAACCCATTTCCATAAATTAAAACCAACGGCAATCCGGCGAAATTTCACCGATTAAATTGCCCACAGTAGCTAGAATAGTCAATATACAAGAGTTTGGAAGTTACCTCAAGCTCCTTCTGGCTTTTCCCCAATATGGCTGAAAAACCCTAACTTTCCTAACCAAGATCTGAGCTTCAACAACCTTCAAGAACATAGAAGAGAAGCTTAAGAGTAGAGTTATATGCGTTAGGAGCTAAATCGCCGGAGAAATCGGCTTACCTTGCGAGATTTCTCCTTCCTTCTCTCTATTTTTCTCTCAACTCCTCTCTCCATATTCAGCTGTGCAGCACGTCGGAAATGAGAGCTGAAGATGATGTGAAGATGTTTTAATTCCATGCTTATGTCATCTTGCCTTTTGATGATGTCATAATTCCCAAAATTGGCATTTTCGGATTTTCTGGCAGATTTTCTGCCCAATCTTTGAAAACTCATAACTAATTCTAGAAAAATCGAAATGAGGTGATCCCAAAGCCAAATGAAAGATATTTAAGTTCTCTTCATAGGAAAAATATTGGCCATTACTAAAAATCACCACACAATTCCAGAATTACATAAAACTCATCACTGCCCCAAAACAGAGTTCAGTTTCCATCCCAAACTTTGGACAGTCATATCTCCTAGTTCACAAAACGAAATGGCACAAATTATATGTCCATTTCGAAGCTTGAGATGTGAACTATAAGACTGGAAAGTTTCATAATTTTATGACATCATTTGCCTAGTAAAAACGTCCACACGAGAAGACTGCCCAGACAGAATTCACACTGGACAACATTTCCAGTTTTGCAACCAATGTGTCCAATCCAATTTAAATCAATTCCAATGATTAAATACCACAACATGACATCATTTCCATCACAATACCCCATTCAATTCTTCCCTCTATTCTAAGTCAATTTGGATGTTAATCCACAATTGAACTCAAATACAGGGTTTTGGCGTTGCTTATAACACAAGTGACTACAATCCACTTTATATTCTCTAAAAGGGTACATTAATCACTAACCACGTCCACTTTTGTAGTCATTAACCCCTAATCACAATTTGGGATCTTGCTAAACCGGGGCTTAGCAATCCACTAATCTCAGGCTTATTCTCTAGCCTCGAGTCTCAATATTCGGGGTATTACATTTCTCCCCCCGTTCAATAAATTTCGTCCTCGAAATTTGTTATACCACTTAATCCAAAAACTACGGATGCTTCTTCACGACAGCTTCCGTTTCACAATTCATTTCATATTAGGATGGTCTCCTCTAGACCACCCACACACAAATGATACTCCACAAATCCGATTCTCACAAGAATCTCAAACAATTAATGCAACTCAATTGCCCCAAACTGCAATCGGCCCATATCACGATTGCCACACAAACCCGATTACCATACATTTTGCCAAACAGATACAATTGCTTCCACATACGATTGCCACAACACCATCATTACATAACCAAAATCATCGCAAGCTCCCCAATTCATGAGTGGCTAATGCATCTCAATATCCGGAGGCTCTTAACTCATGAGCCATATCATAAGATCTTGGCAATTGAGCAGCACAGGCTACCACTCTGCCTAACTCAAACTAGTTACCCCTTCTGGGAGTAACCCCAAAACACCACAACCTCAATACATCAAACGACGGCCTTAGCTGTATACACAACCTCTTCCGCTGTATTCACATCCACAGCCTTTCCCTCACCCGTACACCCACCAGTGACTCCGCTAGTGGTAACCGGGACTTTTGGGTCTCACAACACAATATTACTTCACCGTATCAACTTTCACGGTGTCACCCTCACCCGTACACCCACCAGTGACTTCGCTAGTGGTAACCAGGACTTTTGGGTATCAACAGAATATTACTTCTGTATCAACTTCATGGTGTCGCCCTCACCCGTACACCCACCAGTGACTCTGCTAGTGGTAACCGGGACTTTTGGGTATCAACACAATGTCACATCATCTGGTCACTCTGGAATCTCAATTTCTTCTATCCAAGCGCCTTTTATTGTCACACCCCCCCTTAATGGGTGCCCACGCTTCCGCTACGTGGCTGGCTCCCACATCACACCCATCCGATGGATGCCCGTGGGTTACCGGACTCACAATTTTATTGTCACACCCCTTCAGAGTGCCCACCCCTTTGGTCAACTACGTACCAGGGCTACGATGGCGTCCCCTGACCGGGACTGGCAGGCAGTTGGGTTACTCACCTTTTACCCAGGACTCACAAGAAAATCCACCTCCTTATCAAACGTATATTGCAGACTCTAATTTTACACACCGCCTTTCGGACTTGGGTCAACACTGGTGCAACCAACGTGGTGGCGAGCCAGGCTGGCCATGCCGAGGTAATTGCCCTCACAAACAAGAATCCCCGATCATGTAGTCGAATTCGCCATCAGCTAAACTAGCTCTGCTCTGCTATGACACACCTCAATCCCAACTTGTTCACAATTGTCACACATACATGTTGCCTTACTGGCATACACATATCACATTGCCTCTCTGGAAATCATAAAGCCACTCTGGCTTCCAGATAGTCAATCCCCCGTAAACTACCGTCCCAGCAGAACGGTCCTCCGCTATGGGAATCACCCCATGCGGCCGCAGGTGAAAGACACACAAATATCCGTCACATCCTGAGCCTATGCCTACCAGGCGCAGCCCAACTAACCAACCCGATCTGGCCCAACCAGGGAGATGGACTCACAGTACACAATCGCAACAAGCTAGAACCAGGTATCTTAACAACTTCACCTTCAACATCACGAATTCTTTTCACATACTGGGATCCTTCAAGACCCCTTCTCACAAATTAATCTGGACTTCAAAGTTTTACTTCCCGAAGCCATCACTAACACCTTGCACTTTCTGCAAACTCGAGCCTCTGCTCAATGCTGTACTTAAACACATCACATTATCACACTTCTACTGCACACTCTGAGGTATTTCGCCTCATCTGTGCTTTAACAATGTCAAGTTGATTTAACAGGAGTCCCATTGGAATTTCCTACTACAACTGACAACATTCACAATTTGTTCCAGACCTTGGCCCCATTCAACTCAAATCAATCAAAGCTATGACCAGCACTTCGTTGAGATCCCATACTCCCAACGTTCCCAGAGCTCTATTCTACGATTCAACGTCACGGTGACTGCTCTCTACGGTTCGTTATCACGGTGGCTGCACACTAAGGTTTGTCGTCACGGCGGCTGTCACAAATTTTTTTTTATATTGTCACACCCCTTCAGAGTGCCCACCCCCCTGATCAACTACGTACCAGGGCTCCGCTGGCCGGCCCTTACACTGAGCCTGGCAGGCAGCCGGGTTACTCACATTTCACCCAGGACTCACATATTCCCCGTATCACCACCGCCCCGAAGGCACGGTCCTCCCACTGTGTGCCATACACACCCCCAGTGGGCCGCAGGTAATAAAAACACAAATAGCCGCTCCGATCAGACGTCGCCGTAGGTAGCCCTCTCCGATCAGAACTCCCCGTAAGTTGCCTTCTCCACTTCGAATCCTCGTAGATAACTCTTTCAAATTCTAATTCTCCACAGAATCACTTTTCCCTGTGCCAGATTAATACTAGCAACCTCAGGATACTTGATACACATTTCAATCCAATCTAGTACCACATCCTGGTACCACAGACCATATAGGTCATATCAACCTCCTTAGGACCAGCTTGACTATTGAGTCTGATCCTTAGATCACAATTCATCTTTCAAACCTTCAACCTCAGTTGAACCGGGAAATCACTTCCCTCATTTCCACGGAGCATCACAACTCCAACACAAATCCAAATATCATGCCAGCCTAGGGCACACCGGTCCCCTAGGTCTTAAGGCCTTTAAACATACAAGCTCAGTATGACATCACTACATGTAACATCATACCACCTTAGGTTTCTCACCCAATATCTAGGTTAGTCACGATACCTAGAATCTCAATATCACACATCTAGGAAATCATTTTCCTTAGTTCTCTAATCAGACGATGGGTCTGATTACCTCCACCTCTAGGTCTACACCTCAAATCCTCGGGTGAATCATACTGACTAACCATATCCACAACACAATTAATGTAGACACATAGCCCTTAAACTCATATATCCATAAATAGCAGGGACCATAATGTGTATACCACAACAAACAAAGTCATCTCTTATGACTTAAGGCAGCAACTACTGCAACAATCCTAGCAAATTCCCATCTTTGCCAGGAACTGCAGCTCTGATACCAAAATGTAACCCCCCTCCGTAATTATATCCGAAATACGCAATTAAAATGAAATAGAGACCAATAATAATCAAATAACATTTACTAACCCATCACATGATGGGGTTTTCAAAAATACCTTTCGAAATCATTTATAAACTTGGTCTCATGTTCCCATTTCGAATACAATTACTACGCGAAGATAAATCACATTCATATAAATATCAGAGTGCACAACATAATCATCCCGGCAATCTCGGGTACATACCTTTACTAAAGATATACAGGGCACAATTGCCCATTACAATTCTTCAAATGGGGATTACACAATCTCATCTCGAATGAGTCCTGCCGCTCCCTCCACAAGCCACTTGCCCTGTCTAAATTGTTGGTAAGGGAGGGTGAGATTCGAGAGAATCTCAGTAGGGAAACATTATCAATATGAAGGCAAGATAAGCGTTTAACGCATGACATGCTTGCATCACATAACTCATGAATCTCAGTAGGATTACACAATCTTTTCTCCTCGATTTGCGTGCCAGCAACTAGGGGCTTCACATTCGATCCTACAATATCAAATGTACTATTTAGACACTTCCATAGTGTTTCTGGGGGTTATATGAGGCTATATTGAAAATTTACTAAAATACCCCCGGGGACCCGGCCCGGCCCCACCATACCGGTCCGGCTGTACTTTTCCCGAAATTTTGACATGGGCTATTCTGACATATTTTCGCCCAAGGAATCCATTTCCAGACTCGGAATTATCAAATTCAATGTCAATTACAAAATTACCCTTGACAGCCCCACTTTAAGGGTTTCAGGGGCATTTTCGTAATTATGCTTTTTCGGCTTTTTCTGAAAAAGTGCCCAACTGTAACCCCACCTAATTTTTGCTCCTGAACTCAATGGAATCATCAAATCATTGAAAATCCAACTCTAAGACCCATTTATAGCCTTGGCCGAAATATACATGTACTCCGGGAAAAATTGGGGTTTTTCGGTTTCGGCTCCGTAAACGCGTTCCTTTCTACTCCTAACCACTTTATTGACTATTCCATTAGGTTACAACTACCATTTAGTATCAATTTGGGCAGCATAACAGCCCCTACAACCCATTTCCATAAATTAAAACCAACGGCAATCCGGCGAAATTTCACCGATTAAATTGCCCACAGTAGCTAGAATAGTCAATATACAAGAGTTTGGAAGTTACCTCAAGCTCCTTCTGGCTTTTCCCCAATATGGCTGAAAAACCCTAACTTTCCTAACCAAGATCTGAGCTTCAACAACCTTCAAGAACATAGAAGAGAAGCTTAAGAGTAGAGTTATACGCGTTAGGAGCTAAATCGCCGGAGAAATCGGCTTACCTTGCGAGATTTCTCCTTCCTTCTCTCTATTTTTCTCTCAACTCCTCTCTCCATATTCAGCTGTGCAGCACGTCGGAAATGAGAGCTGAAGATGATGTGAAGATGTTTTAATTCCATGCTTATGTCATCTTGCCTTTTGATGATGTCATAATTCCCAAAATTGGCATTTTCGGATTTTCTGGCAGATTTTCTGCCCAATCTTTGAAAACTCATAACTAATTCTAGAAAAATCGAAGTGAGGTGATCCCAAAGCCAAATGAAAGATATTTAAGTTCTCTTCATAGGAAAAATATTGGCCATTACTAAAAATCACCACACAATTCCCGAATTACATAAAACTCATCACTGCCCCAAAACAGAGTTCAGTTTCCATCCCAAACTTTGGACAGTCATATCTCCTAGTTCACAAAACGAAATGGCACAAAATATATGTCCATTTCGAAGCTTGAGATGTGAACTATAAGACTGGAAAGTTTCATAATTTTATGACATCATTTGCCTAGTAAAAACGTCCACACGAGAAGACTGCCCAGACAGAATTCACACTGGACAACATTTCCAGTTTTGCAACCAATGTGTCCAATCCAATTTAAATCAATTCCAATGATTAAATACCACAACATGACATCATTTCCATCACAATACCCCATTCAATTCTTCCCTCTATTCTAAGTCAATTTGGATGTTAATCCACAATTGAACTCAAATACAGGGTTTTGGCGTTGCTTATAACACAAGTGACTACAATCCACTTTATATTCTCTAAAAGGGTACATTAATCACTAACCACGTCCACTTTTGTAGTCATTAACCCCTAATCACAATTTGGGATCTTACTAAACCGAGGCTTAGCAATCCACTAATCTCAGGCTTATTCTCTAGCCTCGAGTCTCAAAATTCGGCTCCATTAATGAAGACAAATGTTCATTAATTTTTGGCTCTGTTAATGAAGGAAAAAGTTTTGATGATGAACTACAGAACAAAATTT
The DNA here is from genome assembly GCA_963210345.1 of Inga oerstediana. Lineage (NCBI taxonomy): Eukaryota > Viridiplantae > Streptophyta > Magnoliopsida > Fabales > Fabaceae > Inga > Inga oerstediana. The sequence continues at coordinate 46,870,956 of OY723403.1, forward strand.
GAAGGGAGCGAGTAGTATAAAGGCGATGACCAAGTAAGTAGCCAAATAGAGTTATTACCGGTGTGAAGGTAGGCCTCTAGTTTGGACGGGGGAGAGAAAGGAGGGTGAGAGGGAAAGGGGTGCGGGAAGAGAGAGTTGGTGATAGTTTTTTAAATAATTATTTAAAAATGATTAAAGTGGGCACACAAAACTAGAAATGAATAGACCTTTGTCTTCATTAATGAAGCTGGCATTTTTGTCCACTTTTTAATGATCATAGGTATTTTTGCACCCAAAGGATATGTAGATAGGTAATTTTGCACCTTAGCCCTTAAAATAATTATTTAAAAAATATTAAAGTAGGCCTCACAAAAAAAACTTAACGGTCGTTTGCTTTAATTGACGGAGCTAGTATTTTTGTCCCTTTTTGTAAAGATCATGGGTATTTTTGCACCAAAGGATTGTATATGGTGCCAGACGCACATACGGGATACGTATTTTTGTACCTTCACCCCAGAAAAAATGTACTGGCAGCAAATCCTCATTCTTAGGACTATTGCTATACCAGGGCTTAGCAGTCCACTTGATTTAGGCTTTTTCTTGAGCCTCTAGTCCCGAAATTTGGGATATTACAATTCTCCCCCAGTTCAATAAATTTTGTCCTCAAAATTTGGAGATCGTATAGAATCATCTACACGTTAGGGAAACACTTTTATTACTCAATCTATCTCTTGCATGCGTAGGGTCATAAACCATGCAACACAACCATCATTATATTCTTAACACAAATCTCATATAGTATTCAACATTCATATTCATCATAATACATTCAACAATCAGTGTGCAACATAACAACTAGCATATAACATCGTACAGTTGAGGGCCTCTACCCCTATTCCTTAGTTCACTGCCTGAAACAATTCTTAATACATCTGCTAGCCTAAGGATATACTAGTCCACTAGGTCTCAGAGCCTCTGGACACACAGGTCCAATACAACATAACGGGCATATAAGATCTTATAGCTTAGGGACTCTGCCCCGTGCAATCTTGTATACTGGGTCATACTTCCCAGGGAATCCCCCTATGCTTACAAGAACTTTAGGACTTACTGCCTCGAGCCTTACCTTGTTGCCATTCTTAAATAAATAACATTATGAAGGCCCAAGGACATACATGTCCCTCAGGTCTGATGGCCTCAAAACATTCGGTTTATCATCTTTGTTGAATACATATCCAGACTAACGACCTCAGGGTGCACAGCCTATAAGGTATTTTGAATTCATTCCAGGCTTTGCTCTTACTACTCAAACCCTTCATATACTTATGTAATGTTCTTGAAGCATGTTAAACAAACATCACATAACAAGTATTCAGACATCATAGGACACACTGTCCCGTACAACATAACTTAACAATTCAAATGCATCTGCGAACCTAAGGACATACTTCCCACTAGGTCTTAGGGCGTTTCATAACATAGCAATTCGATTGCATCTGCCAGCCTAAGGGCATACTCCCACTAGGTCTTAGGGCATTGCATAACATAACAATTCAATTGCATCTGCTAGCCTAATGACATACTGCCCACTAGGTCTTAGGGCATTGCATAACATAACAATTATTAATAAAAAAATTATGTATATTCATAAAAAAAATACACGTGATGGTAAATACATATAGGCATAACCATTACAAAAGATATGAGAGCAAGAGTTGCTTTCCTTTATACCGTTGAGCCTGTTCTTTCTTAATTCCTTTCTTCTATCTTTCCTTCAACACATAGTGCTAGAACAACCCATAGTGATACACTGGGTCAAATAAACCCTTATACTAAGAAACCTATCAGATGTGGGACTCATTACAATACACCACCTTTAAGAGTCAACATCCTAGCAGCCCTACTTTACGGTTCGATGTCACAACGACTTTACTCTAGATACTTTACTCGGTGTATTACTTAGTCTACTCTGACCGATCAGCCCCTCCATCTTAATCCTCCATAGGTAGCCCTTTTTGGTTGGGCATCTCTAAATGGAAGTACCATTGTAACAGGAAACCCAGATCTTATAAGGTCCTTCTTTTCCAACAATTCTATACTTTATTTTCCTTAATTTTGCCATCTCATCTGAGGTCATTCTTCATAGACTTTCGATATCGGTTTGGCTCCAGGCATAATTCCACTTCCCTTATTGGAGTAATCTTCCCAGATTATGCAGGAAATTTATAAGTCACTAGCATAACTTCTATTATCTGAGACCATAACTTGAGACTTTGCTCAATCTTTCTATTACTTTGTTCTATTAAGGAACAAACTCTTAATCATTCTTCTATGGGAAGATTCTATAATCAAGATCTTTCCTTATGCTAGATTAGCAACTAGCAACCTTAATTAAACCTCATACACATTTTTCCCATATTCTAGTACCTCAAAACACCCAGGTAAATTCAAATGCCTAAAGAATCAATTCAACTATTGTTTGATTCTTAGGTTATAATTAATTAGGTAATAACTCTCTAAATAATCACCTAATCTTCTAAATTCTTAACTGAATCTTGAATTGCAACATACACATATCAGAAATTTCTGTCCTAAATTATACCCATTAGGCATGCCAAGATCAGGATCAATAGTGCCTAGTCTAACCTTCATGGTATTCGGGTAATATCTTCAAAACATTATTGAAGGTTCAAAATTATCCATAAGGTCACAAGGTTCAAATTTCATCATGAAATATAACCATAGTGCAACCTGACTCATATTTCGACCTAAGCACTATTTCGGCTTAGATTTGATTCAAAACTATCGTTAACCTTCAGTATCATAAGATCGGATCCTCTAGGATCGATATACGGTAAAATGATTACTCATCATGCATCACCGTATATCATACCTTCATACCTTTAATACCACAGTATTACTAAGGGTCATTACCTAGCACGGAGAAACCTAAAAACAATGACTATGCCTCGAGTTTCCATATCCTCATCAAATGAACTTTTCTAGGCAATACTCACTGTAACATAAATGGTTCAGATTAAAGATCAATACTTACCTCATCATTTCCATGCCTCTAATCTTTTTTTTAGGATTTTAAAATATCTAATCAGAACTTCATACCTTTAATCAAAAGGCTTCAAATTCCTAAGGTACTTCCCAAGGGTTACCTATCCTGGGACAGTGTGTCGCCTAAGCATGCTTAATCAAAGAGTTCTAGTGGTATCCGAGGCATTAGTGCTTGTATCGGCTCGTATATCTCTAGGCATCGGTATCCCATATATACCTCGATCCCAATATACCATGTTATCCTACCCAAAAATGCTAGATATTGTCCCCTCAGGGAAACATAAATAGTACCAGCTTCTTGATATAGACCCTGTAAGTGTTCTCATAACACGAGGAAAGATATGGGTCATACTTTAATTTAATATCAAGAGTCCTAGAATTAGCAACAGAATCTGAATCCTGCTCTTCCGCTTCTATCCTTAGGGTCTTATTATCATTGTCTCTAGTAGAGGAATCCTCACTGGGACTAGGCACCACTAACATCCCTGTCAAGTGAAGCCACTTTTTCTATATAGACCATTACCCCTCCCTTCAAAAAATTGATTAATAGATAGGGGTGGTCTAATTCCTTAGGTTCCCTAGCTATCTGAAACTCCTAGTTACAGTAGCACTAATAAGGAATCATTATACTATTCACATGAGCAGAGAATTCAACCTATAGTCACAACCCGTTGCTTTGACTGACCTGTATCTCTGAGCAGACAATTCTATTACCAAAATCACTTTTCTGATACCAAACTTTAACTCCCTTACCTTTATAGTCATTTGATGAGTTTTATGTAGTGCATTCGAACTACTCATCACTATTCATTTATAAAAACTCTTTCAAATCCCAGCCTTAAGACAGGACTCGAACAGGTAGTTGAGTAGATTTTTCAAAATAATTTTCAAAATCTTCCGGAAGCGTCATTCAGTGGTTTACAACTTCATTACTACTCATCAATTCTTATCTTTATTTCATACAATTAGAATGCTTCATTGCTCATTTATCTAGCCATATTATTCCTTTGCTCATTCTTAGTTAATTCATTTATATATTTATGCAAACAGTGTAGCCATACAGGGCTACCATAGTGTCTAATATAACAAACAACAGATCAATCTTCACTTCTTTGCCATAGATCCCTCTTATGCAGCTCCCTGCAGTACTCTTCTGTACTATATCACACCTATATGGTTGGTTGGAAAGAGTAAGATTTGAGAGAATCTCAATAGGAAATAGTTACCATAATGCATTCATGATAGATGCTATGTGTATGACATGTTAGCTTTAACTAGATGCATGCCCCATAACGACATTTCTGCATGCTCAATGTTTCATACAACAAAAAATATGGCCACAGTATAAAAGAAACAGAGCTTCATTAATGAATTATGCTCTACACAATCAAGCAAAGCAATCATATACATCACCACACAAGTAGAAATATCAACTATATGCAAATAAGGTAAGTTCCCTACCTCTTGTCTTGAGTTCTCCTCTTATACCTCTACTCCAACCATTGAATATGCTTATTCCTTGTCACTTCATGACCCTAGATACCCAATCACATCATTAGAGACATGATAGATAGTCATTAGATGTGTATATTTGTGTCCAAGATATTAGGGAGGCTAAACACATCATGTTGGTTATCATTTAAGCTACTTAGGTAACTATTGGAAGTTCAAATAAGTGCTTATAGGGTTAGGAAAGCTAAACTAATAAAAAATGTGAAATGCTAAAATAGGGGTCTTGGCCCCGGCTAAAAGTCCTTTCGTCGCAGTCAAGAGAGATAAGAAACTTTTAGGTATATTATTGTTTAATGCAATTTCACATGTGCTTGTTTCTTTTTACTTAGCCATAATTAATTCTCCTTCTTGAATTAAATATGGACAAAGCAAACTCCTCTTCTCTTACTTCCTTTACTCCTTTCGTCCAACTTACCTTCTCTCTTAATTAACTTGACTGAAAATTGCTTCTTGTAAAGGGATAAGAAGCATTTAAAATATATATATCTCTCTCTATTTCCTCTTAAAATATTAGGTTCTATTGTATTCATCACATTGTAATTTATTGTTATTATCTTTTCTCTTTCCTTATGACTTTTTGACTGTAAATGACATCTTGAAATGGAAAAAGGAAAGCTCTTACAATAACTCCATTCATTCCATTGCAATTTGCATGTAAGAGGCCCTTACATTTTTCCATTTTCACATTTTGCTGAAAATCTGACAGAATTTTCATCATACTTTGAGAATTCATATCTAATTGTACAAATGTTCAATTGGTATGGTTCTAATGGTATGTGACCCTTATTAAGTCTATGTTTAGGAAAAATATAGCCTTTAGCCTACTGGAAGCTCATAATTCATAGAATTTCCATTTTTGGACGTTGTCACATAAGCTAGCTAGTTCTACTAGGCTAACTTCAAAAATTCATAACTCTTTGTGTACAACACCAAATGACCTAGATAGCCTATCAAACTAAATCTTGATAAGTGTAGTTTCCAACTGAAAATATCATAGCTATTGGGTGTTATTTGCCTATTAAAAAATGTCACGCAGCTAGATGGCCATATAGAAAAAATGCACTAGCATCAAATCTTCTTTACTGAGACTCTTGCTAAACTGGGGCTTAGCAGTCCACTTAATTCAAGCTTATTCTTAAGTCTCTATTCCCAAAAAATTTAGGGTATTGCACATTCATTAAGAGGGAGCTTCATAATCATAAGCGTATGTCTTAAAAGCTCATCTCCTTTATTTGAAGAAAATCATTATAACATACTCTCATTTGATTAGTTTTGATGATGAGTTACTCAAATATTTTATTTTCATGATCTTAATTTGCATATACCTAATAGAAAGGAATATTTGATACTTGATTGCACTAACCATTTTGCTTGCAAGAATGTCTTTAACTTATACAAGGAGAATTTTCTCTATGCAAGATCATTCCTCAACACAATAAAAGGAGAATATATCAACTTTGAGGACATATGCTTTAACGGTCAATCAAGGGAAATATATTAGATGCAATATTTAAAGCAATAAATACATATGCCAATACAAATGAGCATTAAGCATGCTGAATAGAAGCTCAACTCAATAGAAAAATCCTAGAAACAACATGAATATACATCAGAGTTGCATACTAGAAGTATGGATAACATAGCATCATGAACTGTCATTGCCAAAGAATAAAGCAATAGACTTCATAAAGCACATTATCATTTTTTTAAATCTATATAAGCAGTTCTTAACCCTTCCTCTTTTTATTTTGAGAATATTTTGCACATCTTTGATTTCAATATCCTTCGTTTATGAAAGTTTTCTTGAAAACCTCTCCAAAATATTTCAAAATTTGCATGATACATTCCTTTTGATTGAGGAAGAGAAAGGCACTGATTTCTTGTTTTCATATTCTTCAAAATTTTTGCTAATATCAAATAGGGGGAAAAAAAGGCAAGAAAAATAATATATTGCATTCAATTTATTGCCATATTCACACATATTTTTCTTAAAAGATTTGCCATCATAAAAAAGGGGGAGAATGTTAGATATGATTAGTTTTGATGATATCAAATATAGATGCCAAATATTAAGAGCAATAAGTTTGACTATGTACTTATCTCCTACATTGACTAACTACTATATTTAAAGTGAAATATCTTATAGATTAGTCAAGCAAAGAAAGAGGAAGATTGAAGATAGTGAAGAAGGAGGAACTTGCAAGATCTAAAGGGAATATCAAGATTCAAGCTCTTCGATGTGATATTGGAGGCTTCCATAATCAAATAGAGGTTGGAATAAGTCAATTCGAAGCTAAGATAATTTATATAGAAGTTATGGAACTTTCAAAAGGTGATTGCTTAAGTAATGGCTCTTTGCATTGTTTTGGAAGAAATCACTAGAGTGATGGCCCTGATTACTCAAGTGGCCACTTAAGTCATGACTACTCAGTTGTGCTCTGTTTTGTTCAGCATAACAGAGGTTTGGTATTTAGGACATATCTCTCAAACCACACATCTAATTGAGCTGAAACTATACTTCAAATATGTCACAAAGATATGAAAGAGATATGAGTTTTGGAAGATGACACATAAATTACAACTATATAACAAAATTGGTTTGATATTTTGTTCATAACTCTCAAACTGCACGTCTGATTGAGTTGAAACCTATGGCATATGAAAGTAGACTTAAATAGCTTTCTATGGATAGGTAATATATCATATTCAGAGTTATATTCAAAGTAGTATGCCTTTTAGAAGTTGACGCTAGTGAATTAAGACACTGTCTAGTGCAGTAGTCACTATTTGGATCATAACTTTTAGAATACAGTGAGTTTGGATTTGATTCTTTTTGCATTAGAATGTAGATTATGAGATCTTTCTGATGATGTCATTTCCATATTTGGATTCAGAATAAGCAGATCACTCGAGTGACCACTCGAGTGATGACTTGAAATCACTCGAGTAACCACTCGATTGATGCTCTCCGCCAAGCTTTGGAAGGGATCACTCGAGTGATAGCCCTAAATCACTCAAGTGATGTGTTAGACAACATTTCTTATATTTTGAAAATCAATAGAATAAATGTGTAACTAATTCCTCTTGCTTTTAATCACTATAATACTTCATTGTGTTAGTGCTTAAAGTATTTCTCCAAGAAAACAATAAGATGATCATGCAAAGAGAAGAAAAGCTACTCTGCAGGGGTGGAACGTCCACTGAATGTAATAGCTAGTTTTTCAAATACGAAGAGTGGTCAAAAGAAGCAATGAGACTCTAACAGATGAATGCTTACAAAGATAATTCATCTTCATCAACTATAAATAGAAGAGCATTCAGAGTGAATGAGCAAGAGAGCAATAACGCCAAAAAGCTAAGATCATGAATCATTCACTCCAATTCAAATACTCTTTGTTTATTTAGCTTCAATATCATTTTCCTTAGAGAGAGAGATTATTTCTATTGTAATTTAGTGTTTGTCTTATTTACTTTTGAGAAGGAAGATTGATTGCAATCCTTTATCATCAGGGTTGTATCCTTAGGTATATAAGGGGGAGTAACTCGATTGTATCTTTACTGTGTCTAAGTGGGAGAAACTCGATGAGAGATTTGTAAGTGGCTTCTCTTGTGCCTGTATTAAACAAGAAGATAGTGGATTGAAAATCTTAGGAGGAGCCTAGGGACTGGATGTAGGTCATCGTGGATTAGATGAACTAGGATAAATCATAGTTTACATATTCTCTTCCCTACGCTCTTTTATTTTCAGCATATATTATTTAAATATCTAACTATTGATTTATGATTTATTACTTTGACACTTACTGTAATATCCCAAAATATATTCAAGAGCTAAATGTACAGAATAGATGGTGGGATTAACGACAAAATTACTTCTGGAAATTTTGTTATGACTTTAGTCAAGTTTCACATGCAAGATTGGCAATTAAATATTATATTGCAAGATGATATTTTACAAGATCATCTTCTTCTTCAAAAGGCCATGATTCACGTATGACAAGAGGGAAAAGTAAGAGTAAATACATATTGGCTACTAAATATGACATAAGGAGACAATTTGACCAAGTTATAAAAGGATGATGACTTGGTCAACAATTGCAACAAAGGGCAATTAAATATGATAAATGGAAGAAATGCCAAGAGATATTTTATAAAGCTTTAACCTCTTTCAAGCCTCCATATTCGGTCAAATTTTAAAGAGAGGAAGGAAAGAGAAATTTACTTTATACACTTCTTCACTTTTGTCTTTGAAAAGTCAAAAATTGCAACTAGAAAATTTGTGTAACCAATGGCTATGCAAGTTCATGCAATTGGTCAATCTTTCTTCCTCCTTTTGAAGAACATGTTGGTCAATAATAATTCTCCATTTGTGCAGCCCATATCACGTCCAAAAGCAAGAAGAGAAGAGGCAAGAGAAACCTTAATCAAATGACCAAAGTCAACATGGCATAAGCTTGTGTAAAAAGAATTATTTTCCACCACAACTTTTCTTTCTCTTTGGGCCACATTTTCGGTCAGATATTAAGAGGATAAGAGAAGAGAAAAACTGATCATAATTCACTCTCTCACCTCTTCTCAAGGTCGGCCAAGTTCAGAAAGATAAGAGAAAGTGAAGAACAAAGTTGAGGTAAGATCTTCTACATGGATTTTCAACTCCTTAACCTCATCTATGGCTCAAATGACCTTCATGAAACTTGTTCCTATCTTCCTTAGCTTCATTTCTATGGTTTTTTTTTTTGAAGAAGAGAAGTTTTCAGCCACCTTGCAAGAACAAAAGTTGAGGAATCAAGAAAAGAACACAAGAAGAAGCAAGAGGTGAGTAAGAGCATTATGTTGATGTATATGATGCTTTAATTGGCTGAGTTGTGGTGGGCTATTGTGACAGCCCTAATTTCGTTTTTTAGGGTATATTAGGGATCATGAAGCTTTCATCCTATATATGTGCTTATATGTTGGTTTGGAGGCAAATGAGCTAAGCTTAGTGATTAGATAGTGAAGTGGTTGTTTGTTGTGAAATACCCTAAAATTCTGCCAAAACAGGACATGGGGAATGAGTTGGAATTTGTTCATTTTGATGTTACCATTGTGTTCTACACGAAAAATTATGTAGGAATAGGTTTGGTTGTTGATTTTGAAGCCATTGGACACATTGGTTGAAAATTGGAAAAACTGTCAAGTGTAACTCTGTGCAGGGCAGTCAGTTTGTAGGGACATTTTGAATGGGCAATTGGTGTCTAAAAATTCTGAAACTTTCCAGTCTTAAATTTCAAATTCCAAGCTTCAAAATGGACATATAATTTGTGTCATTTCGTTTTTTGAGCTGGGAGTTCTAGTTGCCCAAAGTTTGATGTCGAAACTGGACCTATTTCTGGAGCAGTGTGGAATGTTGTGTAATTCTGGAATTGTGTGGTGATTTCTGGTAATGATTCATATTTTTCCTATGAATAGGACTTCAATAGCTTTCAATAGGCTTTGGGATCACCTCATTTTGAGTTTTCTAGAATTAGTTATGATTTTTCAAAGATGTTGGAAAATTCTGGCAGATTGGTCACCTATGCGAAAATTGAAGATTTTATGGCATAATGTAATATTGTGGAACTTTGAGGTTAGAAATTAGCCTTTTAGGTTAATTGACCACTTTGGCTCCTTAGTTGACTTGATTAAATGACCATAGTGATAATCAACTTAAGTATTATGAGTTATTAAAGAATTGGAATAGGTAATAATTCGTCGTCCTTAATTTTGGTTTATAGGATTCGGTAATTTCCCTGCTCGTGATCCACCTGCGCCAAAGCACAATTGGAAAGAACAAGGTAGTGACTTTTTATTTTGTACCATATGTGATGCATTGTATGTGTGTTATATCATTGATTTGCGATGAATTTGTATGCTGCGACATTTGTGGATATGTGTAAGCACCGCCATGCCAACAGTCCATGAGTCGCTAATAACGGTTCGGGTTAGGACGGTGTGCCTTCCCGGTGGTAAAAGGGGATGAGGATGGGGTGTGATATATGTGATTATGTGAGAAGCTGAAAGGCTATTTGTGAAGGCCGACGGGCCAATTGTGAAAGCCGGATGGCTATATGAGCTATAAGGCTATGTATATGTACTGCCACGCCAACAGTCCCTTAGTCGCTAACAATGGTTTAGGTTAGGACGGTGTGCCTTCCCGGCGGTAAAAGGGGATGAGGGTGGAGTGTGATTCGTTCTGCTGCTATATGATGATTTGCTTACATGCTATGTGTTTAGGTGTGGTATGAATGATTTGTTACTACTGGGATTCTTTTGAATCTCACTCTTTCCTATGATTAACCTTTCAGACAGGGCAAGTGGCTCCAGGGAAAAGCGGATAACCAAGAGCGGATAGGACTTCTTAGAGATATTTGACTTGAAACTGTTGGTTATCTATTTTGAGAACAGGATTATTGTATATATTTGGGGTTGTAAATACTACTTTGGTTATGTAATCCCCATTTTTGGGAAAAATGATACACCCAACATATATATGTAACCCGGGGACTTGCCAGGATTTTAGTTGTTCGCTCTGATATTTATAAATGCGATTAACCTGTGCAAGTAATTATATTCGAAACTGAATGTGAGACCAAATTACTAGTATTTTGAACTGTTTTGTAGATACCCTATCTAGAAGATAGGAAATTGAAAATGTTTTTTGTTCTTATTGGTCTCTAGTTCACTTTAATTTCATAATCCGGATGTAATTACGGTGAGGGGGTTACACTTACTGCTTTCACTAAGATGCGAAAATATTTTCAATGTTCTCAAGTTTTATTTTACACCAAATTCACCCCCTTCTTAGGTGTTAGCCTGTTCTAACACACTTTTCTTGTTGGCCCATTTACCATCCCAATATCACGAGTTGTAATATATACACGTGCATTCTCTCTTGCCCAAGCAATATGGGACTTTGTTCTAACATACCTACTTTTAAATTATGACTTCAACATCAACATCATCAAATGATAGAACTACCAATATTATGTGAGAGAGAAATAGAGAGAGGGGGTAATAATAGAAGGTGTTAGTGAAAACACCCACCCCAATGAGCACACCTTCTTCACACAGAGATTGCTAATGAATTAGTAGTAGAATTGCCTTCCTAAGACCTAAAGGAAAACTTGAGAGCACAAAATAAAGTAGTTAGATCCAATGTTTCCTCAAGTAGATGCAATCCATTCCATTTTCACAAAGTGTAACATCGTTATTTTTGAAGCGTATAGATGAGTTTAAATAGGTAATTTCTTCACACCAAAGACCAGAAATTATTGGTAAACAGTTGGGATCCCAACTTCAATACAGGGTTTGAACCTGTACATGAGTGGGTTTTCAAAAACTTTGTAAAATATTTTCAATGTGGTCTCGTAATGGTTTGTAATTTCATTACAACCTATCCGTTTTCTATTCCATTTGTTAATATCAGAGTGTTTACCAAAGAGTTCTCTTCTAAAATCCTTGTTACATTTGTTAACTAATAGGCTCTAAGCATACTATTACTTGATTCTAGTTTGATTATCACATTACAGTACCAATGTTCTAGGCTACGGCTATCGCATCTATGACTACTGTTAGTACTGCTCTTACTATATATTTATTACATCATATACAATTCAAAAATTAGACAACCAATGGAATGTAAATCTCTGAGCTTTGTTATCTACTCGTCTGTGATTATCTTCTTTCCTTTATAGCTGCTTGCCCGTGTTGTAAATTGGTATTTGGAAGGGGGTGATATTCAAAAGAATCTCAATAGTAATATATATCACCCACATAAAATGCATACATAAAACATGCTACTACCTCTGGTCCTAATTATAAGACAAAGTTGACTTCTTTTGGAGAAATTAAGGAAGCTAATAAAGTTACTTAATCATATCATATGTTGTGTATCCTTTGATTATATATTAATTTATTAGTCAAACTAATTAGTTTGAAGAAAAATATAAAAATATAAATACTCTAACGTAATTTAATTAGCTTCCTTAATTTCTCCAAAAAGTCAACTTTACCTTATAATTAGGACTGGAAGGAGTAGATAAACTATCATATCATAATGTAGCACACATTCAACATTGAGAGATATTCACATTATTCAACATAGTTCACATTCTTGGGACACACTTTTCCCTTTCCACAGCGCTTGATATTCTACTGGGCCTCTGCCTTCTTAATCTAAATGCTTAATAGGCTTTACTGCCTATTTCATGTTCATAATACAAGGATTCACAATGATAAACATACATATAAAAGAATACATAACATGTGGGGGAAAAGTTACTATCTAGTAGCCTTTCTAAGTCTTGTTCTTGTTCTCAGTCACTTGGGCATCTTAGGCAGGTATCAAATCCTATGAGTTAGAATTCATGAATGGATGCATTATTACTTATCCAAGTTCTTTGATACCTCAAGATACTTGAGTTGGTTATCTTTAAGATCAATGCTTTATGCCCATTGTGTAGTTAATCTGCCTACACTAGCCCCTAAGTGATAAATTTTACCCTTGGAGTTCAACTTTATTACAATTTACCCCAACTACATTCTATCTTTGGATATCCATCTTTTTACAATTCACCCAAGTACTAGTACATATCTCTACCCTTGGATTTCAAGCTTATTACAATCCATTCTAAGTATTAGCATTTATTTCTACCCTTGGATTTCAAGCTTATCACAATTCATTCCTACATTCTCATTTTTGCATGTTAACCCTATGCTGTTAGAATTTTCACCTAGTTTTGAAAAATCATAACTTAATATACACATCTCCAATTAAGGTTGTTCAAAGTCCTGTGTGACCCTCTTTAAGTTTATTTTAGGGGAAAATTTCCTTTACTGCCAATTACACGCACACTATTCCAGAAACCCCAATCAATCTTCACTGCAATAAATATCACTCCAGATTTAATAATGTCTATCTTCAATAGGTCATATCATCCAATATACTAATCCAAATGCCACATATTATTATCAAATTAATGCTTATCATGTATACTTTATTCTGGAAAGTTTTATGGCCATTGGCTAACATTTGGTCAATTAAAAACAAGCCACAAACATCCTGCCCTGAATCTGGCAACATTAAACCTAAGCAATATCAAATTCAAAATTTGAAATTTCCTATCCAATTCATCTAAAAGCATAACCTTAGGCTAACTCCAATCAATTTTTCATGTAGAACCAATTGGTGACATCAATTTTATCAAAATCACCTTCCCTCTTTATGCCCTGTTCTAGCTGAAACTTATATCTAAGAGAACAATCAACAAGTTTGCAAATTTCACCACTAAACTAGTCTAGTAACCTCTTTAAACTTGTTAAATCATCATGATCATACTTAAGACAACGCCAAACCCTAATCTTACACTTTGACTGAAACTAAGGCAGCACTAAGGAATTTATAAAACTCAACCAAACAACACAATATATAGTTCAAATTAAAGGCTGAGCTCACCTCTTTCACTTTCTAGGGCTTGTTCTTGTGTCTCCAACTTTGGTACTTCTTTGGCCGCTCAAAACACCTCCCATTAAGAAACAAAATCCATAGAATTATAGCTCTTAGCAAGGAGAACAATGTTTATGAAGACCTCAGGGCTAGAAAGGTGATTTAGCAAGTGAAAATTGAGCAAGATCACTAACCTTGCTTCTTGTTCTTCACTTGTTTCTTTTCTCTTTCTTTTTTTATTTTCTCTTCTTTTTCTTTCTTTTTGGCCATCGATTTTAGTGTGTGAGGATGAGGAAATGTTAAATTGAATATTTATCCTCCCTCTTAACGCACTTGGCTGTATTATAAAGAGAATTAGGAGAGCTAAGTGATGTGTCAAATTTGTGTATGTGCTCCAATTTGACCAAAATTTTCTTGTAAAAGGGTTGACACTTTGACCAACTCCTCTTTTCTTCCTCTTTTACCCCTTTTGCTGACTTTAACTATGTAAGAGGAGGTAGGTGATTTGTTTTTTAACCTTCATGATTACTCTTGTTGTTCAGGAGCAAATCCTTGCCCTTCATTTTGTTTTCCAATTTTAACCTCAAGATTAAATGTCAATTGTCTCTTTTTCCTTTAATCATGTCAATATTAATTGAACTACCATTAGTTCTTTTACTTCTCTTTAGTCTCTCTTGCAAGATATCATTTCCTCTTGTTTTAAGTCCAAGTTAAGTCTATATCATTTCTAGCTTTCGGTAAAGGAATTATGTACTTTCCTTCAGTCAATTGGAACTAAGTTCCTTGTAAAATTCCCAAAGTAGTTTCTAACATTATTTACACTTTCTATTTGGTACATTGATCCCTTAAATACATTTTGGGATATTACAATTATCCCCCCGTAAAATTAATTTGTCTCCAAAATTTGCTACATGTCTTGGGGTATAAACTCCGGGTAATATCTCTTTATGTCTTCTTTAGCTTCCTAGGTTGCTTCCCTTAGAGACAGTTTCTTCTAGACTGACCACTTTCATAAATGGTATGCTTCATTGTATGAGTTGTCTTTCTTGCCAATCATTGATTCATTTTGGCTTAAACTTATATATGAAGTTATCCTGCACGTCGATTTCTTCATACTCGATAGCATGCTAAGGTCTGGTTGGTACTTCTTCAAAGTGAGACATGAAAAATGTCATGGAGTCTACTTAGGTTTGGGCTTAAGGCTATTTGGTACGCTACTAGCCTAATTATTGTTAGTGTCTCAAAAGGACCAATGTACCGAGGGCTTTGGTTCTTCCTTTTTATTCCTATACTAAATCCGGTAACCAGAGATACCTCCAAAAATACATGGAGGTATCTCTTCTTCTCTTGTCGACATAACTCTTTTATCTACTATGTACAACCAGAAGTCTCTTCTTAATGATCTTTATTTTCTTTGAGGTCTGATTAACTAGATTTGGCCTATATAGTCTTTGTTCATATAGTTCTGTCCAGCAGAGAGGTGATTAGCACTCCTTCTTTATAGTGCTTCATACGGAGCCATTTTGATGCTCATATGATAACTGTTGTTATAAGTGAACTCAGTAAGTAGAAGGATATAATCTCAACTTCCCTTGGAATCCATTACACCCACCCTTAACATATCTTCTAACGTCTATATGGTTCTTTTTTACTGTCTATTTGTCTGTGGATGATATGCTATATTGAATTTCAACTTTATACCCAGAGCCTCATGTTAAGCTTTCCAAAATCTTGATGTAAAGTGAGGAACACTATTAGAGATAATGTTGTTCGGTATACCATGGAGTCTGATTATCTCCCTTATGTATATCTCTACTAATTTCTTCAGAGAATAATTGGCATTTATGGGTATGAAGTGAGTTGACTTTGTACAGTGGTAAAAAATTACCTACATCGCATCATAGTTCTTGATTCAGGATATTCCTACCACAAGATTCAAAGTAACACTTTTTCACTTCTATTTGGGAATCTTAAGGCTTTGCAGGAGTCTGGGCGGCCTTTGGTGTTCAATTTTTACCTTTTGATAGGTAAGACATTGTTCTATATACTTGGTTACATCACTTTTTAGCCTTGGCCACCAATACATAGACTTCAGATTATGGTACATCTTAATCATTCCTGGGTGGAAGGTGTATTGAATCTTTTATGCTTCATCTAGGATTCTTTGCCTCTGATCAGCCTTTGGTGGAACATATATTTTTTTCTTGTATCTGACTAATCCGTTTGGTGAAAGATCATAGTTTTAAGTTTCTCCTAATTCTATCATACTTCTGATTGACTGTGCTCGCCCATCCTGCATCTAAGCTTCTTTAATTTTAGCTCTCAAACCATTTTCTTCTTAACTAACACTAAATTTAAAAAGTAAGACATGATTAGATATGTCTGTTAGAACCGGCTATCACCCAAGAGGGGGGTGAATTAGGTGTATAATAAAAACTTAAGATCTTTTGAAATCTTTTCGTATCTTAACGAAAGCGGTAAGTATGAAGGTTAATAAATCAAAAGTTAGATTAAATAATATATGTTGGAAATATAAGAGTTTAGGGAAGAGAATATGCAAACTGTGATTTATCCTGGTTCGGTCCAATCTGTGATGGCCTACGTCCAGTCCCCAGGCTCCTCCTGAGATTTTCAAATCCACTATCTTCTTGTTTAATCCGGGCACAAGAAAAGCCTTTACAATCCCACAAGTTTAGCCGGGTACTTGTGAAACCTTTTACAAATCTCTCACTGAAATACTCCCCCTTACGGCAAGTCTTACGAGCAGAGCAATCCCGAAGATCTTTCTCTCCTGCTTACTCATGCAAGTCTTACAAGCAGCAATGTTCTCTTCTGCTTACACCCTTGTAAGTCTTATGAGCAGCAACGTTCTCTACTGCTTGCACCTTGTAAGTCTTACGAGCAGAATGTCTTACTGGCAATTCTCTCTACTGCTTCCCCGTAAGAAAATCAACCCTCTCAAGGTCCCTCTACCTTGAGATTAACTCAGAAATATAGTTGAAAGTGTTTACAGACTCTCTCACAGAGTGGATATAATGCTCACTGAAGTACAATACAAATAATCACTCTCTCAATGAAAAGTAATATTGAAACCGCAGAACAGAGAGTGTATGGGTAGAAGCAGAGGATTCACATTTCTATGTAGTTGCTCGCTGTCTCAGTTTTTCTCCGTTTTTCTCTATTGCCCATCGATATTGAATGCTTTCTCATTTATAGTTGATGAAGATGATGACCGTTGTGATCATTCGCCCGTTAGAGTCCCATTGCTTCATTTGAACGTTTGAGCATATTTGAAAAACAAGCTCCTGTCCGTTGTGGAGCAAAGTGGAGCGTCTTAGTTGAATAGCAGAAAGATTCATTTTGAGCTGTACATCACGTTGTGGAGCGTTTTGTGTTTCAGACAATTTTTCATGGTGGGTCATTTGCTTGTCGTGGTTGGTAGCCGCCATTCGATGTGTAATGATGAAGTTCACCGTAATTGACTTTAAATTTGAATTTGTAATCCGAACGTTTAATATCCTGTTTCACACTTGAAAAATATGTTAGCTAACATTTAGAATCAATAACAAGTGAAAACACACTGATTTAATAACATGTAACCATATTCGGATTGTTCGCTGTGAGACTTGGTGTTTTTGGTCTTCTGCAGAGTATCACTCAAGCATGAATGGCTCACTTCGAGTGATCTCCTTATTTTCCTTCATATGCTTCAGTTCACGGGTTGTGCTTGCATAGGATTTCAGAGAGACAAATTCTTCACTCGCGGGTGAAGAGGGGTCTCACTCGAGCACAACTTCCTCTGCTCGAGTGATCTTTCATTTTCCACTGGGAATGTCTTCTCGGGTCATCACTCGCACACCATTTTGACAAGAGTGAGAATTTGTACTCGCGGGTGATATGGACCCTCACTCGAGCACACATACCTCTGCTCGAGTGAGACGCATATTCTCAAGGAATATGCTCTCAATACCATCACTCGCATCAGGATTTCAGAGGGATAAAATTATCACTCGCAGGTGATGTGGACCCTCACTCGAGCACATAGACTCCTGCTCGAGTGAGAAGAATATTCTCAAGTATTATACCTTTTAAACAAGCACTCGCAACTCTTCACTCGCATTTGCTCGAGTGAATTCTCGACATCACTCGAGCACAAAACGTCCTGCTCGAGTGCACCTTAAGTTTTCACGTACATGCTTCTTCTCGGGTTATCACTTCCATGTCAAAACTTCCATGTGCTCGAGTGAAAAATCATCTAATGCTCGAGCATGGATCCTAGTGCTCGAGTGAAGCAATTTTCTTCACGTTTCAGTTGCTTCTGGACATCACTCGCACAACATTTTCAGAGAGTCAGTTTTTACACTCGCGGGTGATGTGGGCCCGCTTTAGAAAAAATTTGTTCATTTGATTCAAATGATGTATCATAAGAATGCTCTTGCCATATGCATTCCAATGCAACAAGAATCAGCTCCAAACTCCTTGTATTCTGCAAGTTATGATCGAAAGAGTGTATATTTCGCTAGTCTGCACAAGCATCAACTTCCAGAAGGCATAGCTCCTAGAATATACGTTCAAATTATGCAAATTACCTATCCATGGAAAGCTCTTTGAGTCTACGTTCATTTGGCACTGGTCTCGTCTCAATCCGATGTGTGGTTTGTGAGTTATACTCAAAATACCGAACCTGTGTCAGAAAGTGACGGTGATTTTAGTTTCATGTTCGACGAATCATATCTCCTTCATTTGATCTTCTTTCAATGTGATTCTGGTGTCAAGTTTACGTGTTGAAAGTCTTCTTTCATATGCCACCAGTTTTGGGTCAATCCGACGTGTGGTTTGAGAGATATGATCAAAATACCAGACCTCGCTCAAGCTGAACGTAAAACAGAGTAGAATAGAGTATTCACCCGTGCTCGAGTGAATTGGTCTGTGCTCGAGTGAGTTCTTCCTGTGCTCGAGTGAAACACCTTGTGCTCGAGCATAACTCCCCTAGAAGTGCCAAAACTCATATATAAGTCATTTTAGCTTCATATTAACATATTCCAACCATTATTTGATCATAGAAACCTCCGGTATCATAATAGAAACCTCCAGTATCACTTCTAACAACTTGAATCTTGATCTTCTTGTAAGATCTAACAAGTTCTTCATTCTTCATAATCCAAGTAAGCATCTCCTTGACTATCTTCAATTTATTTCTTCTTCTTCCTCTTGTTCATTTTCATTAATTCAATCTTCTTCATTCTTTGCTTGACTAATCTACAAAATATGTAACATTAAATATAGTAGTTAGTCAAAGAAATACATTATATGAACTTTTTGCTCTTATCACTTAATATCTATATTTGACATCATCAAAACTAATCATATATAACATTCTTCCCCTTTTTGATGATGACAAATCCTTTAAGAAAAATATGTCTGAATGAAGTGCAACATACATATATAATGCAGAGAGCAACATAATGCAACATACATATATAATGCAGAGTGCAACATACATGCAACATACATATTTTTCTTACATTTTTCTCCCCCTATTTGACATCAGCAAAAAGTTTGAGATATATAAGAAAAATAAGGCTTGTGAAGAAGTAAATAGAGAAGAAATTACTTTAATCAAAATGAATGAACCAAGAAAACAATTTACACTCCCCCTATGTGAAAGTACTTCCATTTTTAATGAGAGGGGAAAAAATTTGGAGAGGATGAAACGTATTCTTG
This sequence comes from Inga oerstediana, assembly GCA_963210345.1. Lineage (NCBI taxonomy): Eukaryota > Viridiplantae > Streptophyta > Magnoliopsida > Fabales > Fabaceae > Inga > Inga oerstediana. The sequence continues at coordinate 46,890,700 of OY723403.1, forward strand.
AAATGTAAAGAGTGAAGGTTTAGAAATGCTTATGTAGATTTGTAAAAAAAATGATGAAGCGCTCCATGAAGTCCGTTGCTTTATCCTTTGACAATGCTAGTTCATGATGATGTACACCACACTTCTGTTATGCAACTCAATATATATTCATGTGGTTGCCAGGATTCTCCAATTGAGTTGAGCTTCTGTTTAGCATGTTCAATGCTCTGTTATATTGCTTTGAATGTTGTAGCCAATATATATTCCTTGACAGAGCATTAAAAACATCCTCAAGGTTGATAGAGTCTTCTTGTAGTATGTTGAGTAATGCTATTGCCCACAACAAATTCTCCTGTCATAAATTTAATCTTTCTTTGCAAAGAGAATTGTTAGTTCAATCAAGTAACAAATTATTCCTTTCCATATGATATATTAAAATTAAGATCATGAAAAGAATAATGTAAGAATAACTCATCATCAAAACTAATCAAGACATGGTGAATACAGATGAGTATATTAAAAGGATTTTCTTTCAAATAGGAGATGAACTTTCAACATATAAAACACATGTGAATGTGAAGCTCCCCCTTAATTGATGCATGGTTTTAAAAATTTTCATTGGGAAAATAGTTAATAACTCTCCTGGATTTGAGAAACCATTAGAAAGTGTATAGAGAAAATGATTTTGAAAGTATGAATATTTGGAAAGAAATTAAATGGCAATGCTAATAAGAGGTTTTAAGAGATATAACCCAATATCACCTGAGTAGTTACTTGAGTGATTCTACTCAATCATGACTCGATTGTATACTCAAGTGATACAACTCAAGGATTTTGAATTAAGCAAGAATACAATACCTCACTCGAGTAATATCGTAATCACTCGAGTCATAATCCTCTGTAGTCCATTGATGCATCATGTCCTAGTCAATATTGAATGATGTGACTAGTACTGAGGGATTCTGAAGTGTAATCTTCTGTGAGCACTTTAGGATATCAAGATGAGCTCGGAGTAAGGCTTTATGCGCATATTGGCTTAGTATGTGCCCCTTGCTTAGCAAACATCATTGAGAACTTTTAATTTCATCATAGCACATAACACCCTTATTTTGTCATCCATCATCTCAAATAGAACTTTGAAGTTCTGGTTCACATAGTTGCTTCATCTTATCATTGACTGATGATCTCAGCATTGTTTGTAGCAAGCTCTGTGTGATTATTGAAGCTCCTCTCTCAGAAAGCCTTAGACAAATGGACCAAAGCATGAAGAATCATGGAGGCCAACTCTAGCAAAGTGTTGTCTCTCCTTGTTCACCATAGCTCTAGTATAGGTATAGCAGATAATCCAGTGAAGATTTAGACATAGAGCTAGGATAGTAGTTAAGAATCCTCATAGGCTCATCAAGCTTGATGATTCTGTGCATCTCAGCATTTTCCTCTGAACATCTCTGTTGGCTCCATATCATAGTGAAAATGTCTGATCACCTTGAAATGATAAGGAAGGTGGGTAGGCAACAAAGATTCATATTGGATAAATTTATTCTTGGCTCTGTGCTGCTTTGAAATAATCTCCGCTGGGTCTCCTAAGAGATCTTCCTTCTCTTTCTCTTTCTCTGATTGTATCATTAGCTGTTATTTGCTAGTGGCGGGATGTCATTTGAGTAATATCACATATTCTGCTTCATCTCACGCTGCAACACTATCAGTCATGCCTTTTCTGTTAGCCTTTGGTCTTTGTATCCAAAAGTAGAGCATTTTGGTCAACTCCTGTAAAAGTATAAACATATGCTCTCTGGTACCCATCTTCTCTTGGGTCCGTATAATATTAGACATAGCAACTCTTATGCTCTTATACAATTAAGCATATGATATTTGAGCAAAGAGTACTATAAACCAACAAAGACCAAGATATATTTTTACCCACTTAAATAAATTTAAACCATTAGATCATGAAGGGTAACGAATAAGTGATATCAATGAATGGTGATTTTCAAAGATCAATGAAGATTTGTAAATACATTTCATAGAAAATATTTCATTGATAAGATTTTCATGCAATAGATGTAAGTTGGATCAAAGAGAGTAGAGAATCTATCCATAATGACCAACTTTTATGAAATGATAAATCATGAATGAAAACAAATTTTCAAGATTGATAATGAGATATGCTCGAGTGAAAAATCATCTAATGCTCGAGCATGGATCCTAGTGCTCGAGTGAAGCAATTTTCTTCACGTTTCAGTTGCTTCTGGACATCACTCGCACAACATTTTCAGAGAGTCAGTTTTTACACTCGCGGGTGATGTTGGCCCGCTTTAGAAAAAATTTGTTCATTTGATTCAAATGATGTATCATAAGAATGCTCTTGCCATATGCATTCCAATGCAACAAGAATCAGCTCCAAACTCCTTGTATTCTGCAAGTTATGATCGAAAGAGTGTATATTTCGCTAGTCTGCACAAGCATCAACTTCCAAAAGGCATAGCTCCTAGAATATACGTTCAAATTATGCAAATTACCTATCCATGGAAAGCTCTTTGAGTCTACTTTCATTTGGCTCTGGTCTCATCTCAATCCGATGTGTGGTTTGTAAGTTATACTCAAAATACCGAACCTGTGTTAGAAAGTGACGGTGATTTCAGTTTCATTTTCGACGAATCATATCTCCTTCATTTGATCTTCTTTCAATGTGATTCTGGTGCCAATTTTACGTGTTGGGAGTCTTCTTTCATATGCCATCAGTTTCGGGTTTTGAGAGATATGATCAAAATACCAGACCTCGCTCAAGCTGAACGTAAAACAGAGTAGAACAGAGTATTCACCCGTGCTCGAGTGAATTGGTCTGTGCTCGAGTGAGTTCTTCCTGTGCTCGAGTGAAACACCTTGTGCTCGAGCATAACTCCCCTAGAAGTGCCAAAACTCATATATAAGTCATTTTAGCTTCATATTAACATATTCCAACCATTATTTGATCATAGAAACCTCCGGTATCATAATAGAAACCTCCAGTATCACTTCTAACAACTTGAATCTTGATCTTCTTGTAAGATCTAACAAGTTCTTCATTCTTCATAATCCAAGTAAGCATCTCCTTGACTATCTTCAATTTCTTTCTTCTTCTTCCTCTAGTTCATTTTCATTAATTCAATCTTCTTCATTCTTTGCTTGACTTATCTACAAAATATGTAACATTAAATATAGTAGTTAGTCAAAGAAATACATTATATGAACTTTTTGCTCTTATCACTTAATATCTATATTTGACATCATCAAAACTAATCATATCTAACAATGTCCTGGTTAAAGAACGCCTAGTTGGACTGGTTTAGGTCTCAGAAGCTCTCTATTAGCTTCTGCTATAGGATCATCATGGCTGACAATTACACTGCCTTTCTACTCAAGGCATTAAGAACGACACCATTTGCTTTCCTTAGATGATATTTGATCTCTAGGTTATAATCTTTCAACAACTCCATCCATATTTGTTATGTCATATTCAAATCTTTATGATCATGTAAATGCTTGAGACTCTTGTGGTCATAGTATAACTTTACAGTCACACCATATAAGTAGTGTCGCCATATTTTCAAAGTAAACATAATGGCCACAAGCTTAAATCATGAGAAGATAGATTATTTCATAAGGCTTCAGCTGTCAAGAGGCAGATGCCACAACTTTTCCTTGCTGCATAAGGACATATCCCAATCCCTATTTACTAATATCGTTGTAAACCACATAGGTTATTCTAGGATATGGGATAATCAATACTAGTGTGGATGTCAACCTCTCCTTTAGCTCTGTGAAGCTATTCTCATAATGGTCATCCCACACAAATGATTGATTCTTTCTTATAAGCTTTGTCAAAGGCAAGGTGATTTGGAGAAGTTCTGTATAAATCTTCAGTAATAACAAGCAAGATCCAAGAAGCTGCATATTTCTACAATAATTTCTAGCTTCTTCCAATTCAGTACTACTTCTATTTTACTGCGATTCACCAAAACCCCTTCTCAAGAGATTACATGACCTAGAAATTTGACTTCGGTAAGCCATAATTGATATTTACTCAGCTTGGCAAAGAGTTACATTTCCTTTAGAATGCCCAACACTATCCTTAAGTGCTCTTCAAGTTCTTCTGTACTCTTAGAGTCTATTAGAATGTCGCCAATGAAGACACTAGAAAGTGATCTAGGTATTGCCGAAAGATCCGATTCATATAGTCCATAAATATGGCAGGTGTATTGGTTAATCCAAAAGGCATTACCAAGAACTGATAGTGCCCATATATGGTTTTGAATGTAATTTTTGGTATATCTTCTGCTTTCATACTCAGCTGATGATAACCCAACCTTAGATCAATCTTCGAGAATACACAAGAACTAGATCATTGATCTAAAAGGTCATCAATTTTAGGCAGTAGATACTTGTTCTTGATGGTCACCTTGTCATCTCTCTGTAATCAATACATAGCCGTAGGCTCTATCCTTCTTCTTAACAAATAATATTGGAGCTCCCCACGGTGAGACGTTGTGCCATATGAATTCTTTCTCAAGTATTTCTTCTATCTGCTTCTCCAATTATGCTATTTCATTCAGAGTCATTCTATAAGGGGCTTTGGATATAGATCCAGCTCTAGGCATAATCTCGATAGCAAACTCCACTTCCCTTTTTGGGGGTAATCCCCTAATATCTTCTGGAAACATTTTAGGGAATTCATTCACTACAGGTGTATTCTTGAGTGTTGTTTCTACTTTGCTTGAACTGGAAGAATACAAGATACCTCTGGCATCCCATTTGCAAAATTTCTCAGCTTCAGCGACTGAGAGAAAACATAAACTAACATCATCAACAATCATTTCCCGTGGATTAGGGTACATAATCTTCTTATTTCCTCAGTCTAGCAATACATGGTTTACCGCCAGCTAGTTTAAGCCTAATATGAGTTCAAGCTTATGGAGTGGCAAACCAACTAAATCTATGGCAGACTTATGCCCCTCAATATTTATCACACAATTCAAACAAACATCTGTGGTGATAGTCTTGACACCCATCGGCGTTGACATGACCAAATCAAACGGCAATTTATGGGTACTCAGTCCTAGGTGTCTAGCATAGTCATATACAATGAAAGAATGAATGGCACTCGAATCAAACAATGCTTGTAGCATATTACCATGGACGAGAATAGTACCTTGAAAAATTTCTGGGGACTTTCATGGCTCCTCATGGACCATGGTGAAGACTCTGCTTTAGCTCTAGGGCTTGGGCTAGGCTACTTATTGCGGGCAATCCTTGATGAAATGGCCTAACCGAGAGTAGGGATGACAAATCAGTTGCCTATTACAAGATCAACCAGGATGTGATCTACCACATCGAGGACATAGTCGAGGTGTTGAAGCTCCTTGGTAGCCACGATTCTCAGGATGAGATGGCTTTTTATTGTTTTCTTTAAGTGAGAATCCTTAGACTTTCTATTTCTAGGAGGAGTTTCCACGACTAGGCTCACTGTGGCTAGTAGCATTCTTACTTGAATTCAAATTTAATATATTGGTTTCTATGATTTGGCACCCTTCCACAGCTTTATTGAACTCATTGAACTACTTGGAGACTAATTTTTATCTTAGTTCTAATTTTAGTCCCCTATAAGCATATTTGAGCTCCGCTATTTGTCATCCCTATACCACAGATAAAAGGAATAGCATGAAAGGTGGATGAACTGAGCCAGATACTTGTTAACGATTTCCTAGCTAAGATTCTATAATGCCAAGAACTCTACCTTATTTTCAATTCTAAAGAACCTTGGGAAATATTTCTCATTGAACTTCTCTTGAAACAATTCCTAAGTCATATGAATGTTTTGGGCTTGCAGAATCATTACTGTATTAATTCTGCTATAATTTATATGTGTCTCCTTCTAACTTGTATATTGCCAACTATAGTTTAACCTCAAGAGGACAATCTAATACTTCAAAGATCTTTGCCAGTCTATCCAACAGTCCTCAATTACTTAGGGGGGTCAAATCGTCCTCAGAATACCAGGGGCTGGTATTTGCAAAACTTTAAAACCTAGTACTGTAAGTTTCCTCTTTCATGGATTGGCCTACCATAAAACCCCTGATTTAGTTCTACTTGGTGGCTCTATCCATTAGGCTGAGTTTGCCCTTTCTCATGGTCCTCTTCATCATTTACTAGATACTCCCTATCCTCATTTTGTTTTTCTTTTACTTCCCTGAGTTCCTCTTTGAGTTCATGAATCATGGCCTACTGATTGGTCAGCATTCCAAGTATCTACTGTATAGGATCAGGTGGGTTTTGGTTTCTTTCTTCGTCAACCTCCGGCTTTAGTTGTCTGTTTATTAGTAAAACTATTGTTTCTTTTCACTAGTAAAGAAAAGATTTGCACTATCAATATCATATTTAATGTATGCAAATATTCCTTATGCTTAAACATTAACTAGAATATGAATATACATATATTATTCCAACAGTCAAATTTACATCAAAAGCAGCGTTGTATTTGTTAGATCTCATGTTTTGATGATAACAAAAGAATGGTTTGAAAAGGAAATGTTTAATAATCAAGTTTGAACTAAGTAATGACAGGAATAAGCTTACTTGAAGTAAGCATGGAAGTAATGAAGATTGGACAAGAGAAAATACTGAGGAACTTGATCAGTAGCAAATCTTCTCAGGCATTACTCGAGGCGCTACTCGAGTAATGAGACAAAACTTGAAGTAACAGAGCAAAACTTCCAGTTACCTGCCACCATTACTCGAGGCGCTACTCGAGTAACCAGGTAAAATTTCAAGGTTGCTCTCGGCCTGCTAATGTTACTCGAGGAGGTACTCGAGTAACCATATGAAAACTTCCAGTTGCTTTCAAGTTAGCATAATGTTACTCGAGGAGCTACTCGAGTAACCATATGTACCTCTCGGCAGTTTGTACCACTGCTAATGTTACTCGAGGAGCTACTTGAGTAACCAGATCAGAAACTTCCAGTCAGACTTCAAGTTTTCCATGATACTCGAGGAGCTACTCGAGTAACCGTGTATTTGAAAATGTGTAACTCTCGGCACTTTGTACCACTGCCAATGTTACTCGAGGAGGTACTCGAGTAACAGCCTGAGGTAAGTTAAAACTTGAGGTTGGTATCCGATTAACTTGAATTGTTTATTTTGTCTTCCTCGAGTGCTTACTCTAGTATTCAAGTTTCTAATGTTTTATCTTAAGTGGATTCCTCGAGTATGTACCCCAGTAAGCATAAATATTTTCAAAGGAAAGTTCAAGTCATGACCAGGGTAAGTTATCTTCAAATGTCTCAGTTACTCGAGGTGCTACCCGAGTAACTTATGCAAGATTGAGTGCATTACTCGAGGAGCTACTCGAGTAATGAGGTAAGTGCTCTCGGCATTTTGATCCTGCTAACATTATTGGAGTAGAGCATCGAGTAATCAAAAGTTTTTCAAAGGATTACTCGAGGTGTTACCCGAGTAACTCATAAAGTTGTGAGTGCATTACTCGAGTAGCTACCCGAGTAAATAACTATTCCAAAGGTTTGAAATTTAGTTTACTCCATGCACTACCCGAGTAATCTTATACTTGTTCATTAACTTGCAGTTGATAAATGATTTCCCGATGTTACTCGAGGAGCTACTCGAGTAAACTTCAAGGGTTACTCGAGGAGCTACTCGAGTAAGCATACCCAGAAATTTAGAAATCATTCAAACGTTCATTGATTTGTTTCCTATATGATTAACCTTTCATTGTATTAGTATTCTTAGTCTATTTACAGATAAACAATGAAGGAATCACTTCAAGAGATGAAAGTCAAATCAAACGTTCAAATGCCAACCACCGCCAACGGATATTTTTCAAAAACTTGAAAAGTCAACAGTGGCTGCGCACTCACCAACGGACGAAAGGAAAACGTTCCAACGGTCATCACCATCATATCTATATATATGGGAACCTTCAAACAGAGAAGAACAACCAAGCATCCACACAAACGATTCATTAAGTTCATTGCTCTGTTTTCACGTTGAAATTGTATTCATATGCTTCAGTGATTATCATTTACTCTTTGTGAGAGATATTTCATTCAAACTCAATATTTGTTATTGAGATAACTTAAGGTTGTGGAACCTTGAGTTGGGATTGGATTACAACCTGTAAGGGGGAGCGAGTGTCCAGGTGTGAAGGAACTTGCTTGTACTGTGGTGCCAAGAACCCACTGAATCTTGGAAGTTTTAGTGAAACTCTCAGAGAAGCTCTGAGGACTGGACGTAGGTCAAAGTGGTTGTGACCGAACCAGTATAACTCCCGGTGTACACTTCGGTGATATTTCTCCTTACTCATTACTGTTTTAATTCTTTTGTCAAAGTTTTATATTTTCGAAAGAAATTTCAGTATCACCCAATTCACCCCCCCTCTTGGGTGAAACGCTTGATCTTACATTTGGTATCAGAGCTTAGGTCTTCTTGTTAAGGTATAACAACCTAAGAAGGATCCAATGGCAAGCATGGGTGAAGGAATTCTTCCCGACGGAGCATCCATCACTAGACCTCCCGGTTTCAATGGAGAACACTTTTCTTTCTGGAAAGCTAAATTCAGAGTGTTCGTGATGGCTACTGAATATGGGCTATGGGATGTAATCGAGAGTGGAAACTATCAACCTACAAAGACTGTAGATTCTCAGAAAATTCCAAAGACGCCAGCGGAATATGATGAGAATGACAAGAAACTTATCACTCTCAATAGCAAGGCAATTCTGATGTTACAAAGCTCCTTGAGTCAAAATGAATACTTCAGAATCTGCACACTCCCAACAGCAAAGGAAATGTGGGAAGCTCTGGAAATAGCTCATGAAGGAACTTCGGGAATAAAGGAGAATCGAATCAACACCTTGATCACAGAATTCGATCTACTTCGAATGAAATCAGGTGAGTCAATTTCTGAATTCGAACTTAGGTATACTCATCTTGTTAATCAACTTGCAGCACTTGGAAAAGTATATGATCAAAATATCCAAGTACGAAAGATTTTGAATATTCTTTCTAAAGAGTGGGAGGCCAAAGTCACTGCGATAGAAGAGGCAAAAGGAGAATCAATGAGATCAGTTGCTTCTCTATTTGGAAGCCTTTCTGAATATGAAAGCAAGTTAAAGTTCAAACGGGAACTTGACGACATCAGTGACAAAAGAAAGAAAGGTCTAGCTCTAAAAGCAAAAGAAGAAAATCAAGATGAAGTTGAGGAGTTTGATGATGATGAAATGGGCTTAATCATAAAACGATTCAGAAAGTTCTACAAGAAAGGTCAAGGCTACAAACACTTTCAAAAAGGAGGAACTAGCAACAAAGACCATATCATTTGTTATGAATGTGGTAAACCAGGACATATCAAATCAGAATGTCCAGAGCTCAATCAAAAGAGCAAAGAAAAGAGAAAAGGCAAATTCTTTAACAAAAAGAAGGCCTTTGTATCTGCTATATGGGGAGATAGTTCCTCAGACGAAGAAAGTGATGAGGAAGAAGTAGCCAACATATGTCTTGTTGCTCAAGAAGAGACAGAAGAAGAGGTAAATGATTCTGACCCTACCTATGATGAATTATTATCTGAATATAATGCTTTACATTCTGAATTCATCAAAGTAGTTAAAGAACTAATTGTTTTCAAAAAGAAAAACAAAGCTCTTGAAATTGAACTTAAAGAAAGTTCAGAAAAGAATTGTGAAAATTGTTCTTCTTTGAAAGAGAAAAACAATGATCTCACAAAAACTCTTGAAAAGTTTACCAAAGGAAGTGAGATGCTAAGTGTGATTTTAAAAGAACAACGATTTGTAAATGACCGATCTGGTATTGGATATGATCCAAAATCAGATAAAAGGAAAGGTAGAAAGAAAGCAGGAGGTAAGTCATATTTGAATTATTTCCAGCATTCTGTACATATATCAAATCCTTTTGCATTTTGTAATTACTGTAATAGAAAAGGTCATTATACCTCCTCATGCATTCATAAAAAGAAAGGAAACATAGGAACCTACAAATGGGTACCTAAAGGCACATATATTCAGAAAATCATTTATACTAACCCGAAAGGACCCAAAAAGAAGTGGGTACCTAAAACTTAGTCATTTGATTGCAGGTATGTCTTAAAGCATCCAAAAATAACAAATGGTTCATAGACAGTGGATGCTCTAGACATATGACCGGAGATTTCGAAAGTTTTACCACATTACAACCTAAGGAAGGTGGAAAGGTAAAATTTGGAGGAAATCAATCCGGAAAAATAGCAGGAATTGGTGAAATCAAAAATGACAAAGGCATACAAATCAAAGATGTATATTACGTTGAAGGCTTGTGTCATAATTTGCTGAGCGTAAGTCAAAGTGCAGATAAAGACAACTGGATAATATTTGATTCAGAGGAATGTCTAATTATCAACAAGAATGACTTACAGCTTGATAAGAAAAATATCAAGGCTAAGCTCAGAGCAAAAAGGGAAGGTAACTGCTATACTCTAGATATTAGTAGAAATGAATCTGAAAACTGTTTTCTGAGTAATACCGATGAAAGTTGGTTATGGCATAAGAGATTGGCTCATGTCAATATGCATCAACTAGGTAAACTACTCAAAAAGGATTTAGTTCTTGGATTACCCAAAGTAAATTTCAAAAATGATTTGATTTGTGACGCATGTCAAAAGGGTAAACAAACTAAATCATCTTTCAAATTGAAAAATGAGATTTCAACAAATAGACCATTACAATTATTGCATATGGATTTAGTTGGTCCAGCAAGAGTAAAGAGTCTTGGTGGCAACTTGTATTCATTGGTCATTGTTGATGATTTTTCTAGATTTACATGGGTTATTTTTCTATCATCAAAAGATGAAACCTTTGAAGAATTTATTGTTTTTGCCAAGAAAGTGCAAAATGAGAAAGGTATGTCTATTACAGGTATTAGGACTGATCATGGTGGAGAATTTGAGAATCAAGCCTTTGAAGAATATTGTGATACTAATGGCATTGATCACAACTTCTCTGCTCCAAGGACGCCTCAACAAAATGGAGTTGTGGAACGCAAGAATAGAGTACTTACTGAAATGGCTAGAACAATGTTAAATGAAAAGAACATGTCTCAAGTTTTCTGGGCTGATGCTATGAGTACAGCATGCTATATTTCAAATAGAGCCTACATCAGAACGAAACTTGGAAAGACACCATATGAGCTATACAAAGGAAGGAAGCCAAACATTGGTCATCTACACATTTTCGGTTGTAAGTGTTTCATTCATAATAATGGTAAAGATAACTTAGGAAAATTTGATTCTAAAACTGATGAAGGAATTTTCCTAGGATATTCTAACCGAAGTAAAGCATATAGAATTTTCAATAAAAGAACTTGTGTTGTTGAAGAATCAATTCATGTTGTATTTGATGAATTTGAAACCTCTGACAAAACCATTGATGAAGAACAGGAAGTTGTTTTAAATCAAGAAAATGGTCAATCTATCTCTAAGTCTCTTATTCCAGAGGTTGATGAAACTAAGGATGAAGAGCAATCCCTAGGTCAACCTAAAACTTGGAAATACAATAGAAGTCATCCCTTAGATCAAGTCATAGGAGATGTGAATGAAGGGATCAAAACCAGAAATAGAGTTTTCAATGAAGTAAGTTTTTCTGCATTTATTTCTGAGATTGAACCTTCTAACATTGTTGAAGCCCTATCAGACAATGATTGGGTCATAGCAATGCAAGAAGAATTAAATCAATTTGAAAGGAATCAAGTCTGGGATTTGGTGCCCCGACCCAAAGATCATACGATCATTGGTACTAAATGGGTATTCAAAAACAAACTTGATGAATCTGCAATTATTGTCAGAAACAAGGCAAGATTGGTGGCCAAAGGCTATAATCAGGAAGAAGGAATTGATTATGAGGAAACGTATGCTCCAGTGGCTAGATTGGAAGCTATACGTGTACTCTTAGCCTTTGCATGCATCAAAGGATTCAAACTCTATCAAATGGATGTTAAGAGTGCCTTTCTAAATGGTTACATCATGGAAGAAGTGTATGTAGAACAACCTCCTGGTTTTGAAGATGTCACTAAACCGGACCATGTTTTCAAACTTAAAAAGGCTTTGTATGGTTTAAAACAAGCTCCTAGAGCCTGGTATGAAAGGCTTAGTAAGTTTCTCATCGATCAAGGTTTTGTACGAGGAAAAGTTGATACAACATTATTCATAAATCGAAAACATGATGATATTTTAATTGTTCAAATATATGTTGATGATATTGTTTTCGGTGCTACTAATGAATCTCTGTGTAAGGAATTTTCTGAGATAATGCAGGGTGAGTTTGAGATGTCAATGATGGGAGAATTGAATTTCTTTCTTGGTTTGCAAATCAAACAAAGAAAGAATGGAATATTCATATCTCAAACAAAGTATTTAAAAGAGCTATTGAAGAAGTATGGAATGGATGAAGCAAATGGCTCAGACACACCTATGAGCTCAACAACGTTACTTGATGCTGATGTCAAAGGGAAAGACTACAATATCACAAAATATAGAGGAATGATTGGATCATTACTCTATCTCACGGCAAGCAGACCAGACATTCAATTTAGTGTCGGCATATGTGCAAGATATCAATCGGCGCCAAAGGAATCACATGCTGAAACGGTCAAACGAATCTTTAGATACCTTGCTGACACACCAGAATTGGGTCTGTGGTATCCCAAAGGAAGAAGTGAATATTTAATTGCTTATTCAGATTCTGATCATGGAGGATACAAGACAGACAGAAAGAGCACCAGTGGACAAGGACAATTCCTTGGAGGATCTCTTGTCTCGTGGTTCAGCAAGAAACAAAATACAGTGTCTCTTTCGTCAACGGAAGCCGAATATGTTGCAGTCTCAAGTTGTTGTGCACAAGTGATATGGTTAAAACAGCAATTACAAGACCTTGGTATTTATCTCAAAGAGATACCAATCTATTGTGACAACACTAGTACGATAAGCTTGGCAAAGAATCCAGTTCAACACTCTAGAACCAAGCATATCGATGTCAGACATCACTTCATCAGAGATCATGTCCAAAAGAAAGATGTGAAAGTGATATTCATTCCTACTCATCTTCAATTAGCCGATATCTTCACAAAACCCCTTGCAAAAGATCAATTTCTATACATTAGAAGAGAATTGGGAATGGTAAATCCCAATGAGTTATAAGTAATTTCAGCATTTCATAATATTAGATGAAGTCATTTAATAATGTTTTGATAATTACTAACTTAAGCATCGGAGTATATAGAAATTTGTTTTGCAGGAAGAAAGAAACTCTGTTTTGAGAAACAAAAACAGAGGTGATCAGAGGACACCATTACTGGAGTACCAACTTGAAGTAATGGGTGACAGAAAAGATTTACCCGAGGAGTAACTTGAGGTAAAGTGGCAGTTTACTCGAGTATGTACTCGAGTAATGGCCCCCAAAACTGGAAGTAATGGATCAAGTAACTTGATATTTAAATCTAACGGTTCAGTTTTGAGGAAATGAAAGGTCAGAAGTTCAAAAGACAGGTTACCCGAGGCGAGCCTCGAGTAAACGTGAAGCTTACTCGAGGAAGGCCTCGAGTAAAGTCGGAGTCCAGATTCTCAAATTGATAAAGAATGATGCAAATCTGATCAACATGAGTTATAAATGATCGAGGGAACATCTATGGATAATTACTATATTATTCATACAAGGTACGCAATTTAAATGAATTATTTTGAATTTTTCCTGTATGAACACCCGAGGAAGGCCTCGAGTAACGTTGAATGTTACTCGAGTAAGGCCTCGAGTAAAGTCGGGATTTAGGTCTTTATCTTGCGCAAACTTGGTCATTTCCACAAAATCTCCTCGAGTAAATCACTATACACCCTTTCAAAAACTTTTCCCAATCGATTCCTTGCCCCATTTCCGTCAAAACCCAACTAGTTTCAAGATCAAAAACTTCCTATTTTGTTCAAAATCCCTCTGACCTAAACTAGCGACAGTGACCTCTGTTTCTGAGATTTCTGATTCTCTTTGATTCAAAATGGTTAGAACCAAGAATCTCAACTTCACTGATTCTGATTCTGAGCAAAATCCTGATCTTCTTTCTCCTCCTCCAACAAAAAGAAGAAAGTTGATTCCTAGACCAAAAGCAAAAACCCCTCTCAAACCTCAACCTCAACCAAAAGCCAAAGGTGTGGTTATCAAAGAGCCCATTGTGACTAGGGCTCAATCTAAAAAGAGCACATCTACCGGAAGGAGTAAAGGTGTCAAAACTCCTTCACCTTCTCACTCAGACTCATCAACACCCTCTTTTACTCCAAAACCTCCCAAAAAGCCAAAGTATGACAAAAATGTGGCTAAGGCAATGGCTGGGATCATTGACCAACTGGAGAAGGGTCAATCCTCTAAGAAATCCAAGATTCCTGAAGCAGAAATCACTAGTCCACCAAAGGGATTTAATGTGGGCAAATTGGTGGAGTCTCTGAAGTACTCAACACAGTTCTCCAGAAGGAAAGTGTGTAAAACACACTACGTTGATCTGAAGCTTCTACAAGAGGTAGTGAAGTTTGACCTTAGTCCTTATCTTGATCCTTTTATGCCTTGGTTATCTGTGAGATTGCCTTTTTGCACAAAGGTAATCACCCATTTTTACTGCAACCTTGAGATCATAGATGAGCCTGACCGAACCTCAGTTGAGGAAGAAATGACTACCACAGTGAGAGGACAGAAAATCCTTATATCTCCCTCTAGGATCAATTTATGGTTAGGAATTGAGAATCCCCCGGATGATATCTATTCTGAACTTGAGCCTAACCAGATATTCACTATCCTTAAGCCCGGTGAGTTAGTTGGCCCCCTCAATTTCAAACCGAGTGATATGTGTGATCATCACAGGGTCCTATGGTACATCTACTCTAGGTCCCTAGTGAACAAAGCCAACAACTATACCCACTTTTCAGATAGGGACTATAGATGGTTTGCTTCACTCCTTTTGAAAGAAGAAAAGGATCTGGGAGAGTATATATTCTCAGAGATGAAGAGGTATAAGGTGGATGGAAAGGGAACCACTCCAATGCCATATCCTCAAATTGTGTCTCTTATCCTAAAAGAGAACAAAATATGGTACTTGGATAGCAAAGAGCCAATTGAGAGGTTGTCCCCGGTCGGAAGGAACCAGATTGGTAAACTAAACATATACATCCCTCTTAAAGGCCCACTGGAGTCTGGGTCCAAGAAGAAGAGAAAAGCTACTGAGGCAGAAACCAGTAGAATGGATGACACTCAGTCATCGGCTCCAGCTGCTACCACATCCTCACCATCCTTCCTGAATGCCACTCTCCAGCACTTAATGGAGAACATCCTCAGAGGCTTCCATGTGGACATAGCCAATACTAATGCTGATTTGATTACCAATACCAACTTCAAGATGGGAGAACTGGTTGAGAAAATTGACAAAAGGCATGAGGAGTTGGTTGAGAGAATGGATAGGAGACATGAGGAGTTGCTAGCAGAGCAACGGGCTCAGGGAGAGACCCTAAGATTGATTCTAGCACGGTTGGATCCTCTGGGTCCTGGATCTTCTTCTGGTCCTTCTTCATCTGCACCACCACCACCTCCTTCAGTAGACCCGCCTTCAGACATTCCTATTCCTACTCCCACTCCTGAGGCTGAACCATCTACTCCTCTGGTTTCTGATCCACCTGAGACCCAAGGAAAAGACATATTATTCACAGTGGATGATCCTGAAACCCTTGAGTCTACACATATCACCATTGGTGATTCACCTCAAAAGCCACAATCTGAGACCACTCCCAAACCTATTCCCTCTCCTACCCAAACAGAGGTAGTGTCATCTTCTTCTTCTGAGCATCTCACTCCAACTTTTGACACAACTCCAGAAGCTGAGACTCAGATCACCCCGGAAGGAGAAACCTCAACTATGGTTGTCTTCCAACCTTCTCCACTCCTGCCTAGAGATGACATCCATATTCCTCCACTTAATCTGCCTGATCCAGTACCTTCTAGCTCATTTGACTCTTTGGACTCAGATGATTCTATGGTCTTTCCTGTAACACCCATCTCCATGGCGAAGCCTCCTAGCCCTCCACTTGATTGATGAAGCCAAAAAGGGGGAGAAGAGCTTGAGAATGATTTTGTGGATGTGTCCTAGCTTATTTTGGGATATTTGGTTGTATTGGGTTCTAGGGTGCATTTCTGTTATTAGTTTCTAGTTTCTTTGAACTTATTTTACCTTGTAATTTGAAGTTTTAAGATTAATGCAATTATGACTTCATTGGATATCTTTTAAAGCTTTGAATTATGTTTGGACTAATGAAGTTGTTATATATGCAAGGTATATTCAATCTTAATAAGAAATAATTAATTAAGAATCCAATTTGAAAAACCATGTTCAAAATCACCAAGTTTTGTCATCATCAAAAAGGGGGAGAATGTTAGATCTCATGTTTTGATGATAACAAAAGAATGGTTTGAAAAGGAAATGTTTAATAATCAAGTTTGAACTAAGTAATGACAGGAATAAGCTTACTTGAAGTAAGCATGGAAGTAATGAAGATTGGACAAGAGAAAATACTGAGGAACTTGATCAGTAGCAAATCTTCTCAGGCATTACTCGAGGCGCTACTCGAGTAATGAGACAAAACTTGAAGTAACAGAGCAAAACTTCCAGTTACCTGCCACCATTACTCGAGGCGCTACTCGAGTAACCAGGTAAAATTTCAAGGTTGCTCTCGGCCTGCTAATGTTACTCGAGGAGGTACTCGAGTAACCATGTGAAAACTTCCAGTTGCTTTCAAGTTAGCATAATGTTACTCGAGGAGCTACTCGAGTAACCATATGTACCTCTCGGCAGTTTGTACCACTGCTAATGTTACTCAAGGAGCTACTCGAGTAACCAGATCAGAAACTTCCAGTCAGACTTCAAGTTTTCCATGATACTCGAGGAGCTACTCGAGTAACCGTGTATTTGAAAATGTGTAACTCTCGGCACTTTGTACCACTGCCAATGTTACTCGAGGAGGTACTCGAGTAACAGCCTGAGGTAAGTTAAAACTTGAGGTTGGTATCCGATTAACTTGAATTGTTTATTTCGTCTTCCTCGAGTGCTTACTCGAGTATTCAAGTTTCTAATGTTTTATCTTAAGTGGATTCCTCGAGTATGTACCCCAGTAAGCACAAATATTTTCAAAGGAAAGTTCAAGTCATGACCAGGGTAAGTTATCTTCAAATGTCTCAGTTACTCGAGGTGCTACCCGAGTAACTTATGCAAGATTGAGTGCATTACTCGAGGAGCTACT
Organism: Inga oerstediana; assembly: GCA_963210345.1. Lineage (NCBI taxonomy): Eukaryota > Viridiplantae > Streptophyta > Magnoliopsida > Fabales > Fabaceae > Inga > Inga oerstediana. Next base: position 46,908,032 of record OY723403.1, read on the forward strand.
CGAGTAATGAGGTAAGTGCTCTCGGCATTTTGATCCTGCCAACATTATTGGAGTAGAGCATCGAGTAATCAAAAGTTTTTCAAAGGATTACTCGAGGTGTTACCCGAGTAACTCATAAAGTTGTGAGTGCATTACTCGAGTAGCTACCCGAGTAAATAACTATTCCAAAGGTTTGAAATTTAGTTTACTCCATGCACTACCCGAGTAATCTTATACTTGTTCATTAACTTGCAGTTGATAAATGATTTCCCGATGTTACTCGAGGAGCTACTCGAGTAAACTTCAAGGGTTACTCGAGGAGCTACTCGAGTAAGCATACCCAGAAATTTAGAAATCATTCAAACGTTCATTGATTTGTTTCCTATATGATTAACCTTTCATTGTATTAGTATTCTTAGTCTATTTACAGATAAACAATGAAGGAATCACTTCAAGAGATGAAAGTCAAATCAAACGTTCAAATGCCAACCACCGCCAACGGATATTTTTCAAAAACTTGAAAAGTCAACAGTGGCTGCGCACTCACCAACGGATGAAAGGAAAACGTTCCAACGGTCATCACCATCATATCTATATATATGGGAACCTTCAAACAGAGAAGAACAACCAAGCATCCACACAAACGATTCATTAAGTTCATTGCTCTGTTTTCACGTTGAAATTGTATTCATATGCTTCAGTGATTATCATTTACTCTTTGTGAGAGATATTTCATTCAAACTCAATATTTGTTATTGAGATAACTTAAGGTTGTGGAACCTTGAGTTGGGATTGGATTACAACCTGTAAGGGGGAGCGAGTGTCCAGGTGTGAAGGAACTTGCTTGTACTGTGGTGCCAAGAACCCACTGAATCTTGGAAGTTTTAGTGAAACTCTCAGAGAAGCTCTGAGGACTGGACGTAGGTCAAAGTGGTTGTGACCGAACCAATATAACTCCCGGTGTACACTTCGGTGATATTTCTCCTTACTCATTACTGTTTTAATTCTTTTGTCAAAGTTTTATATTTTCGAAAGAAATTTCAGTATCACCCAATTCACCCCCCCTCTTGGGTGAAACGCTTGATCTTACAGTATTTACATCAAAAGCAACCTTTACTACAATATTATTACAGGCCAGGCTCATATTAGTACGACATTACTCACATATAGTCTAATACATATTCATACATTTGCTTAACAAAATAAAGAAACCCTAAAAGGACTACACTCTATGATCTCATTCTTCTTGCATGTCTAGAAAGTTATATTAGAGAAGTAGGCTAGTATAGTCTTAAACCATATCTTGTTGCTCATCCATAGATCATACATATCCTACTTCCTATATATCTTATCTACCTTGTCTAGGAATGCTGAGTACTGTGCTGTTGAGGAATCATAGTCATTATATGCTTTCATGTATAACTCCTTCATATACTTCTATAATTTGTGGTTAGGATATGGATAATTTGCTAACTCAATAATTGAAGCCTTGGAGTTAGCATCAAAGTCTGGGTACTGTCCTACTTCTTTTACTTCTAATTTATCATTGTCACCATTGGAAGAGTCACTACTAAAGGTGGTTCCTAAATCACCCTCACCGGGGCCTGGATACTCTTCCTAGTATCAGTATATCCTTCATCTGCTCATTGTCGTATATACCATTACGCACTTATTATTACAGCTTAATTTATATCCCCTTGTTACACATTTGGAAGCACTATCATTATTATTATAACATAGGTGAAACAATAATTATGCCACCAAATCAAAACTTACATATTTTCTTTTTCTATTCTCAACTTTTCAATATGCAAACTTGCACTCATTTATCCTTGTATACACACGTACATCAATCATGGTATGTTTATACTCTTAATCAAAACATGCAATAATTTATACATAGTATATTGCCATATTTCAATCTTCAGTTCTCCATCACATTTTGTTCTGGCACTTCTTCAAGCTTTTCACTTGTAATCAATATACCTATATGGTTGGGTGAGGGAGGGTGAGATTCGGCAGAATCTCAGTAGAAAACAATACCAACAATGCATGCAATATAATGCTAGCGTATGACATGCTTGCCTTATAGGCTCATGCTAACATAATGATATATCTGCATACTCAATTTTTCATGCAACACACCTATGGCCATAGTAGAAACACAAACAACGCTTCAATCATTCATATATGCTTCACATAGTCAAGCAAAGCAATCATACACATCAATAAAGTGTTAGAGTCCCGTTGCTTCATTTGATCGCTCTTTGTATTTCAAAACTAGCCATTACGTTTGGTGAACTTTCCTTTCCCGTAAGGTAGATTTTTTCTCTTCGTAAAATCTTCCCATTATTTTCCTGAGAAATACTTTAAACACTAATACAATAAAGTGTTAGAGTGATTAGAACCAAGAAGAATGAATTATACAATTATTCCAATGATTTTTAGAAGTTACGATGCGTGCTCTGTGTTTTGGAATTATACATCACTTGAGTAGTTTAGCCTTTCATTACAGTGGTCTGGATTTTATTGCATATCACTTGAGTGAATTTTATTTGATCACTTGAGTGATCTACTTCTAGTCATCTATCACTTAAGTGAATTTCTGAATCACTCAAGTGATCTAACAAATCACTGCAACTCAATTTCACTCTCACTCCTGTTGAGCAAACCTTCTCAAACTTATACACAAAGGTCAAATTCCAGTGCTCATAACTCTTTGAATATAACACTAAATTTGATCCATGAACTATAAAATGAAAGGTATTTAAGTGTACTTTCATATGCCACAAAGTTTCATCTCAATCTGGCATATATTTTGAGAGTTATGTCCAAAATACAAAGCATGTTCTGGAATATGACGGTAATTTGATTGTCATGTTGTAAAATTCATATCTCTTTCATCTGAGCTCCTTTTGATTTGATCTTGGTGTAAAAATCATGTATTGGGAGTCCAGTTTTATATGCGACTAGTTTTACCTCATTTTGAACCTCACTTATACTAAACAAAAATAGAGTGTTGTCACTTTTGAGTACCACGCCAAGTGCAATGGGATTTTACTAGAAGTGATTTGTCAACTTCCTGCATCACTCGAGTAGGTTGATAATTCACTAGAAGTGATCTGTCAATTTTGGTAATCAGTTTAAGTTATTCTGATATTCACTGGAAGTGATCTGCTATTTTTGAAATCACTTTAAGTGATTATGTATTCACTCGTGTGCAATTTGGATTCACTGGATGTGATTTGACATTTTTTGAATCCACTTCAAGTGATTATGATATTCACTGGAGTGCAATGTGTATTTATTGGAAGTGATTTAACATTGTTTGATATCACTACAAGTGATTTAGGTGTTCACTCGAGTGTACTGATAGTTCACTTCAAGTGATTCTGGTATTCGCTCAAGTGCACTGAGAATTCACTTCAAGTGCAGCGGGACTTCACTGGAAATGAACTAATAATTTTAATATTCACTTCAAGTGATTCTAAGGATCACTCCAAGGATCTGCAATCACTCCAAGTGATTCGTAATCATTCCAAGTGATTCATAAGTGAACTTGGAAAAGCTTCCAGATTGGGTATTTTAACTTCGAATTGAATCTCCCAACTTCAATTTGATCATGGAGACTTCCAATATTAAATCTAAGAGCTTGAATCTTGATATTCCCATTAGATCTTGCAAGTTCTCCTTTCTTCAATCTTTTACTTCTTAATTTTCCCTTCATGATCATTCTCCATAACCCAATTAGATATCTTCTTCCTTTTCTTGACTTTTTGATTCACTTTCTTTCTTCTTCTTCCTCTTAATCGTTCTTATCAAATTAACTTGATATATTCTTCCATTAACTAATGTGCAATATATTTTAGATTAAACATTGTAGTTAGTAAAATTATAAAATAAATACATTATGTAAACTTTTTTCTCTTAATATTTAGCATCTATATTTGACATCATAAAAAATAATCATATCTAACATTCTCCCCCTTTTTGATGATGGCAAATCCTTTAAGAGAAATATGTGTGACTATGACAACAAATTGAATGCAACATATTTTTCTTGCAATTCTCTCCCCTTATTTGACATCAGCAAAAAGTTTGAATTATAAAGAATAAAATTTTCAAATGTTATTCTTCTCAATATACTTGGGTCTTTGATTGTTAGCATTAGACTTTACTTATCTTTTTGGAACCCAAACATATTTATTTCTCTCATTAAAACTTCTTCTAATATAACATGTGTGAGAAATATGACTGGATTTACCACAATAATTGCAACTTGTATGAAGATATGAATAATGGGATATCATGCAAGCATTATGTCGGTCATGAGAGTAGAAACTTGAATGGATTTTATTTGAACATTCTTTCTTCCCATCAAATTTTCCAGCATATTTGAAAACATTATTGCTTTTCTCAATAGAATCAACAATTGGTTGAAAAACAATCTTATGTAGACTCTGAAAATCAGTTTAGAAAATCACGAGGAGAATTGGAACATTTTACCTTAAGTTCATCTTGAGCTCTAGAGAGAGATTTTTCATATCTATTTATAATGAACTCTTTCGGAAATCCTCTTCTTCTTGTCTATCCATGTTGACTGTATGAAAGTGTTCTATGATTTCTCCTTCTTCATCGTCAACTTCTAATTGTTCATGCACCAAAGTTTCACATGAACTGTCAACACTTTCAACTTCAACACACTTGTTAGAAGTATACATAGAATCAAGAGTATTCCAAATATCTATAGCAGTAGAGCAAAATCTAATTTTCTCAAAATCATTTTCGGTTAAAGCACTATACATAATATTCATTGCTCTATTGTTAATGAAAACATTTTCTTTTATTTTTTTGTCCAATCCTTTCTTGGTTTCAAATCAAAGGAATTTATAAAATCATTCCACATATTAAAATCAGATGCTTTTATAAAACTAGTCATTCTAGCTTTCCAAAACCAAAAATCAATATCTTTTAAATGAGGTAGAATTGTACAGTCAAAACCTTCTAAAAGTGAATAACACCCATAATCAGTCATTGATAACTCTTGAGACGGTTAAGTCCTTTTAACAAGAGCCTGGCTTTGATACCAAATGTTAGAACCGGCTAACATCCAAGAGGTGGGTTAATTGCATGTAATTTAAAAACTTACGACATTTAAAAATCTTTTCACAACTTAGTAAAAGTAGTAACTATGAAAGTAATGACTCATAAATCAACAGTAAGATATTTAAATAATATATGCTAAAAATATAAAAGCTTAGGGAAGAGAATATACAAACTGTGATTTATCCTGGTTTGGTCCAATCCACGATGACCTATATCTAGTCCCCAGGCTCCTCCTGAGATTTTCAATTCACTATCCTCTTATTTAATTTAGGCACAAGAGAAGCCTCTAGAATCCCACAAGTTTAGCCAGCACCTATAAATCCTTTTACAAATCTCTCACTGAGTTACTCCTGCTTACACACCGTAAGGATCCAACCTTGATGATGAAGGATTACAATCAATCTTCTCTCTCAAAAGTGAATAAGATAAATACTCAAGTACAATATAAATGATTATACTCTCAAATACACATGATATATAAAATAGATAAGAACAGAGAGTGGTTGGGTTAGAGTGGATGACTCATGATATAAGCATGTTTGCATCGTTGTTGTGTGTGTGTGTCTTCTTTTGAATGCTTCCATATTTATAGTTGAATTGTAGTAGATGACCATTTTAAGCATTCATTTGTTAGAGTCCTATTGCTTCGTTTGACCGCTCTTTGTATTTGAAAAACTAGCTGTTAAGTTCGAAGGACTTTTCATTCTCGTAAGGTAGCTTTTCCTCTCTTTGTATGATCTCTCATTGTTTTCATAGAGAAATACTATAAACACAAATACAATAAATTGTTAGAGTGATTAGAAATAAGAAGAATGAATTATACAATTATTGTAATGAGTTTTAGAAGTTACAATGTGTGCTCTATTTTCTGGAAGTACACATCACTTAAGTAGTTCAGCCTTTCACTCCAGCGACCTGGCTTTTATTATGTATCACTGAAGTGAATTTTATTTGATTACTCGAGTGATCTACTTCTAGTCATATATCACTTAAGAGAATTTTTGAATCACTCGAGTGATCTATCAGATCACTGCAACTCAATTTCCCTCTCAATCCCATTGAGGAAACCTTCTAAAACTTTTGCATAGAGGTCCAATTCTAGTGCTCATAACTCTTTGAATATAACACTAAATTTGATCCATGACCTATCAAACAAAATTTATTTAAGTTTAGTTTCATATGCCACTAGTTTCATCTCAATCCGACATGTATTTTGAGAGTTTTGTCTAAAACACCAAACATGTTCTAGAATATGATGGTAATTTCACTATCATACTGTAAAATTTATATCTCTTTTGTCTAAGCTCCTTTTGACTTGATCTTGGTGTCAAAATCACACATTGGGAGTCTAGTTTCATATGCCACTAGTTTCACCTCATTTCGAGTTTTGGTTTGGGAGATATGATCAAATTATTGAACCTCACTCATGCTGAACGAAAATAGTGTGCTGTCACTTTTGATATCACTCCAAATGCAATGGGATTTTACTAGAAGTGATCTGTCAACTTCCTGCATCACTCGAGTATATTGAGAATTCACTGGAAGTAAACTGATAATTTTAATATTCACTCCAAGTGAGTCTGAGGATCACTCCAAGTGATCTGCAAGTGAACATGGAAAAGCTTCCAGATTGGGTATTTTAACTTTGAATTGAATAATCCAACTTCCATTTGATCATAGACACTTCCTATATCAAATCTAAGAGTTTGAATCTTGATATTCCCATTAGATATTGCAAGTTCTCCTTTCTTTAATCTATTACTTCTTAATTTTCCTCTTGATGATCATTCTCCATAACTCAATTAGATGTCTTCTTCCTTTTCTTGACTTTCTCATTCAATTTTTTTCTTCTTCTTCCTCTTAGTCATTCTTATCAAATTAACTTGACATCTTCTTCCATCGACTAATCTTTAATATATTTCACATTAAACATTATAGTTAGTCAAAGTATAAAATAAATACATTATGTAAACTTTTTGCTCTTAATATTTAGTATCTATATTTGACATCATAAAAACTAATCATATCTAACAATGTCTCTACTCTTTAGACCCATACTTGTCACAATTTACCTTAAATGCTACAAATTCCTAGGTCAATCCTAATCTGCCTGATTTGCCACTCAACTTGCAAACTTCATAACTTAATCTAGAAAAATCCAATTGTGGTTGTTCCAAATCCTATGAAAAGCTATTTAAGTCTTATTTACATGAAACATTTTATACACTACTAATTATAGGCCCAAAAGTTAAAAAATCCTTGAACATTAACACTGCCTTAGGATTCATTCCATATTTGATTCCTAAACTTTGGCAGATCATAACTTACACTTTATAAACCCAAATAACACATATTATAGATCAATTTAAAGCTTAAGATGTCCACTTTCCACCTAAAAATTTCATGTTTATTGGACAAGGTTTGACCACTCAAAAACATCTCAAAAGCATACTGCCATGAATCTAGTAGATTCTACAACAACACTTTAAATTCTAAAATTAGGGTTTTCTAACCAATCGTCCAAAAAACATAACCACATGCTATCCCTACACAATTTTGGCCTAAGAATCCATTTCTAACATCAAATTGATCAAAATCTACCTCTAATTTCAAGAACACAAGATGTTCGAGTCTTACCTAAGAAACACAAGTTGTGTTTTTGCAAATTTCAACCTCCAAACATGTTTTTACCATCATAAACCCTTAATTAATATCATGCTCATTATCAAACACCTATTAAAGCTCAAAATACCCTTCTTGACCAAAACCCTAGGGGTCTTATAACTACAAAAATACTCATCAAAATAGAAAGACATTATACTCAAATTGAAGCTTACGAATACCTTTACTCATTTCTCCGATCGGTTCTTAATTCTAGTAGTGCTTCCATGACAAGTTGTCACCAAACACCTTAGATCAAAAATCCAAAATCTTAAAAATGTAGCTTTCAATGAGTAGAAGAAGATTTATATAGGCTTTGGAGGTTGAAAACGAGATCTCAAGCTTCAAATCGGCTGTTGAACTCAAGAACATAAAAACTTCTCTCTTCTTTCTTTTTCTTTGAATTTTCTGATTTTACCTTGATATTGTTAGGGCTTGGGTGAATTTTGAGCCTTCTTGGAGGTTCTAAACTTGTTTTAATAATTTGTGTCACATGTCTTAAAAGTTTAGGGTGCTGGGTGATCTTTTTTAGAAATTACCAGGTAACTAGCGATCCTGTGTATCAAATTGTCTTTTTTTGCACTACAGGGTACCCAATGTACCTATTAAAATCTTTCTTCATTTCCCCTCTAACATAGTTAGGAAAAGTCAATTGTCAAGGGAAAGAGAATCTGATGAATTCATCTAGCTTCTAGCTCGGTGTCAGGAAAATCGGATATGTAGTCAAACTGGATACCGGTGAGTTGCATTAGCTTTTTCACCTATATCAGATGCCCAACAACAGATGTTGGCATATGATTGGCTAATCAAGGGAGAAAGTCAAAAGATACTTTAACAAAGCTACTTTTTTATACAGTGTCGCTGGTCTTATGACATGTGTCATCCTTTTCCTTGATTACTGCCACGTGTCTTGGAGATTGCCCATAGAGTACCATATATCCAGAGACCATGAGATTTCACCACCTATCCCTATGTCTCTGAGGACTATCTAGTTTGTGTGCCAATATGCCTCGATGAACTCTGGCTATCCTTGTGAGACCCACACTAGGTCATGGCACCACTTTTGCCTACTTGGGTCCCAAACATTTGACACCAAGCTAGTGTCTCTTAAAAAATGTAGGGTAGATACACTTGCCCTAGAAAGGCCATATGCGCACCCATTCCGACATATTTTATTCAACTAATTAGAAATATATGTCTATGTCTTTAAGAATATGCTATATATGTGCCTGTATGACATAAGATGAAATCACATACCTCAAAAACTACCATGTGTGAGCCTATGTGTCTTATGGCTCACTGAGTGTATATAGACACCGATACTTTTATCTGACTACACACACACATGGCCACTTCTCATTGTAAGATCAAGCGTTTCACCCAAGAGGGGGGGTGAATTGGGTGATACTGAAATTTCTTTCGAAAATATAAAACTTTGACAAAAGAATTAAAACAGTAATGAGTAAGGAGAAATATCACCGAAGTGTACACCGGGAGTTATACTGGTTCGGTCACAACCACTTTGACCTACGTCCAGTCCTCAGAGCTTCTCTGAGAGTTTCACTATAACTTCCAAGATTCAGTGGGTTCTTGGCACCACAGTACAAGCAAGTTCCTTCACACCTGGACACTCGCTCCCCCTTACAGGTTGTAATCCAATCCCAACTCAAGGTTCCACAACCTTAAGTTATCTCAATAACAAATATTGAGTTTGAATGAAATATCTCTCTCAAAGAGTAAGTGATAATCACTGAAGCATATGAATACAATTTCAACGTAAAAACAGAGCAATGAACTCAATGAATCGTTTGTGTGGATGCTTAGTTGTTCTTCTCTGTTTGAAGGTTCCCATATATATAGATATGATGGGGATGACCGTTGGAACGTTTTCCTTTCGTCCGTTGGTGAGTGCGCAGCCACTGTTGACTTTTCAAGTTTTTGAAAAATATCCGTTGGCGGTGGTTGGCATTTGAACGTTTGATTTGACTTTCATCTCTTGATATGATTTCTTCATTGTTTCTCTGTAAATATACTAAGAATGCTAATACAATGAAAGGTTAATCATATAGGAAACAAATCAATGAACGTTTGAATGATTTCTAAATTTCTGGGTATGCTTACTCGAGTAGCTCCTCGAGTAACCCTTGAAGTTTACTCGAGTAGCTCCTCGAGTAACATCGGGAAATCATTTATCAACTGCAAGTTAATGAACAAGTATAAGATTACTCGGGTAGTGCATGGAGTAAACTAAATTTCAAACCTTTGGAATAGTTATTTACTCGGGTAGCTACTCGAGTAATGCACTCACAACTTTATGAGTTACTCGGGTAACACCTCGAGTAATCCTTTGAAAAACTTTTGATTACTCGATGCTCTACTCCAATAATGTTGGCAGGATCAAAATGCCGAGAGCACTTACCTCATTACTCGAGTAGCTCCTCGAGTAATGCACTCAATCTTGCATAAGTTACTCGGGTAGCACCTCGAGTAACTGAGACATTTGAACATAACTTACCCTGGTCATGACTTGAAGTTTCCTTTGAAAATATTTGTGCTTACTGGGGTACATACTCGAGGAATCCACTTAAGATAAAACATTAGAAACTTGAATACTCGAGTAAGCACTCGAGGAAGACGAAATAAACAATTCAAGTTAATCGGATACCAACCTCAAGTTTTAACTTACCTCAGGCTGTTACTCGAGTACCTCCTCGAGTAACATTGGCAGTGGTACAAAGTGCCGAGAGTTACACATTTTCAAATACACGGTTACTCGAGTAGCTCCTCGAGTATCATGGAAAACTTGAAGGCTGACTGGAAGTTTCTGACCTGGTTACTCGAGTAGCTCCTCGAGTAACATTAGCAGTGGTAAAAAATGCCGAGAGGTCCACATTTTAGGATACAAAGGTACTCGAGTAGCTCCTCGAGTATCATTCAGAAAACTTGATGGCAACTGGAAGTTTCCACATGGTTACTCGAGTAGCTCCTCGAGTAACATTGGCAGGCCGAGAGCAAACTTGAAATTTTACCTTGTTACTCGAGTAACGCCTCGAGTAATGGTGGCAGGTAACTGGAAGTTTTGCCTGGTTACTTCAAGTTTTGGCTCATTACTCGAGTAGCTCCTCGAGTAATGCCTTAGAAAATGCACTTCAAATTAAGTTCCTTAGCATTTTTTTCTTGGCCAATCTTCACTACTTCCATGCTTTCCTCAAGTAAAGCTTATTCCTGTCATTACTTAGTTTAAGCTTGATATTTAAACATTTCCTTTTCAAACCATTCTTTTGTTATCATCAAAACATGAGATCTAACACTCATTATGCCAACTCAAAAGCTTCTTCAAACATATAGGACCCAAATGGCGCCACACATGCCTCTGGGTGCTACTCGAATGGCACCAAGTATGTCAAAGTGACTATACACTGGAATCCTTTATCCGACTACTTATACACACTGAGCCTCAAATAATTTGGAGATTCGTTCTCAACCAAAAGGGTTAAATCATATAGTTCTATAAAACTCATTCTATCTTTAGTCTAGTAACCTATTTAAACTTCACAAATCACCATGATCATACTTAAGACAACACTAAACCCTAATATCATGCTTTGAATGAAACTAGGGCACCACCAAGGAATTTATAAAACTCAACCAAACAACACAATATATAGTTCAAATTAAAGGCTAAGCTCACGTTTTTCACTTTCTAAGGCCTGTTCTTTGTTTCTCCAACTTTGGTACTTCTTTGGTAGCGTAAAACACCTACCCTTGAGGGAAAAAACCATAGGATTATAGCTCATACCAAGGAGATTAATGTTTATGAAGACTTCAAGAGCTAGAAAGGTGATTTAACAAGTACAAATTGAGTAAGATCACTTACCTTGCTTTTTGTTCTTCACTAGTTCCTTTTTATTTTTCTCTTCTTTTTCTTTCTTTTTGGCCAACACTTTGAGTGTTTGAGGATATGGAAATGTTTAATTGAATATTTATCCTTCCTCTTGACACACTTGGCTGAATTTTGAAGAGAATTAGGAGAGATAGATGATATGTCAAATTTTTTATGGCTCTTGAAAAAGTGGCTTGGTTAACTAACTAAGAGTGGTTTGGTTGATTTAGTTGATATTTCTCTTTCCCTTTTTGGCTTGTCTTGGCCATCCCTTTTTAATGCAAGAGGAAGGAAATTTGTTGACCAATTCCCTCTTGAAGCTTCGCTTTTTGGTCAACTTCCAAGTTGAGTCATAGAATTGCTTTGATTTAATTCTCTCTCTCTCCCCCCAGGCTTGACCGAATTACTTTATTAAAAAGTTAGAGAGAATGATGACCAATTGACCTTATGTGTATGTGCTCCAATTTGACCAAAATCTTCTTGCAAAAAGGTTGACCCTTTGACCAACTCCTCTTTTCTTCCTCTTTTACCCATTTAACCATCTTTAACTATGTAAGAGGAGAGAGGTGATTGTTTTTTAACCTTCTTGATTACTCTTGCTTTTCAAGAGCAAAATCTAGCCATTCATTTTGATTTCCAATTTTAACCCTCAAGATTAAATGGGTTTTATCTCTTTTGCCTTTGATCATGGCAATATTAATTGAATTGCCATTATTTCTTTTATTTCTCTTTAGTCTCTCTCTAGTTGCCATTTCCTCATCTTTTTAAGTCCAAGTTAGGCTCTATATCATTTCTAACTTACGGTAAAGGAATTAGGTGCTTTCCTTTAGTCAATTAGAAGTAAGTTCCTTGTAAACTTCCAAAGTAGTTCCTAACATTATTTACACCTTCTATTTGGTACATTTAGCCCTTGAATATATTTTGGGATATTACACTAAGAGAAGGACATTGACGTAAGATAGGGGTGTAAATCTTGGTTGTTGGTTTCAATGATTACCTTTTGAAGGTTTACTTATTTTTTGATGTTGTTTGAATCTATGACCATATGGGGAGGAATCTATTTCTCTCAACCAACCAACATGGCACTCAAACATTGAGGTTCAATTAGGCATATAACAAAACAACTTTTCAAGCAACAATTAGTTTAGTTATAGAAGCATACAAACTGGGTGCATATAGCTTCACCAAATCGCCATATATAAAAGGGCTAGATCTATAACAAAATATAATCCTTAGGGGTAATTTTTTAAAAAAATTGTTACTCTCTTGTAGTGCTTCCTTGGAGTAGTGCTACAATAGATGACCATTCTAGCATAAATATTTTTAAAAACATTATTCTCCTATTGTCGCGCTTTCTCAAAATAGAGCTAAAAAAGCTATTATTTTTTTAAAATATTTCCAAAATTAAATGGAAAATTGCTTTATATATAGATTTCTTCAGCCACTATATCTAATAATTATATCAAACAATCTATACCAAATTTGCAATACAATTAACTTTCCATATGAATATCAACTTAAAAAACTTATATCACTACTTCTCAATGAAATCAATATACTCCTATTCAAATAACTATAAAATAAACATATGATAGACATGATTCACTAAGGTAATAAATAACGTACTTAATTAATAGCTTAGTACACATGCTTACACCACTCCTCAATGACTTCATTCACTTGGTTGTTGGTGCATCTTGGACAATATGCGTAAGCATAATACTGCATAATAATTGATAAAAAATCTTATAAGAATAAATATTAACTATTAGAACTTAATTAATTTAGAAAACAATATAAAGAGAAACAAATAGCATACATTGTCAGGAGCTGAAAATTGATAATGAAACACCTGATATTTATACTCTATTATTACGTATTCAGAAGCACTACGGCTCTTGGGAAACAATATCTTTTAGGCCCCCAAACCAAAAATTACGTATTTATCTTGATGGGTTACTATTCATTTGGTAAAACTGTACTTAAAGTTTACCAAGTATTAGGAGCTAACTTATTAACTTAGCTTCTCAAATTCTAGTTACAGTTTGATAGCTCCCGAATTACTCCCATTCTTAACTAACCAAACATTCAAATCCGTAATTATTCCTTCTTGTATACATACATACATACATACATACATACATACATACATGTCATAGCTAACATATCAAATGACATCATTTAATTTGGCATGTTATAGAATTAATCCAAAAATGCGATAATTTATACACAACAGACTATCACATATTAATCTTCATTTCTCCATCACGTATGCCTCTTACACTTCTTCGTGTATTCCTTTTTTATGCACAACACACCTATATGGTTGGGTAAGGGAGGGAGATATTTGGGAGAATCTCAGTAGCAAACATTACTAAAATGCACGCAAGATAGATGCTTAGTGCATGACATGCTTGCCTTACATAAATTCATGCTAATATAATAACATATTTGCATGCTCAATGTTTCATACATTACATCTATGGCCACGGCATGAATAGAAACAGAGCTTCAATAAGGCATATATGCTCCACACAATTGAGGAAAGCAATTACATACATTAATACACAAGAATTAATGTCAAATACATGCAAGTTAGGTAAGTTCACTATTTTATATCTTTCTATTCATCCTCTTGTTCCCTATTCTTCCAACCATTGAAGTTGCTTGGAACTCCTTCCTTTTCCTCTTCCTTGATCTCTCATGGCCCTAGATATATAATCATATTATGTGTTCAAATCATTAGAGCCATGAAAGAAAGTCATCACACATAACTTGTTCTCTTGCACAATTTTTTATTCCTATGATCGGATTTTCAATCCAATATTTCTAAAATATTCCGTCAAGCTAATCCTACATATTTTCACCCATAGAATCTATTTCCAATCTTAGATTTAACAAAATCCAATTCTTTCCCCATAAACCATTCAAGGCCAAAACTGAGGGTCATTCGGGCCGAATTCTATTTTCAAATTCGATTCTTCCGAAATTGGGTTTTCACCTTTATCCCACATAATTTTTCATTCTAAACTCATTAGAAGCATCAAAATTATCAAAATCACAATCCTTCCTAAGGTTTAGGTCTGGTTGAATAGAACCCCAAGTTGCTAAAAAATGGTTTCTTGCAAATTCAATCACAAACTTACTCTACATCATTTCTACCATACTTAACCCTTATTAATCAATATATTCATAATCTCAAGAACATCAAAACCCTATTACCCCTCTTTGGATGAAAGTTAGGGCACAAGATAACCTCATGAATACATCTTAAAACCTCAGGATATTATACTCAAATCAGAGAATACGCTTACCTCTATAAGAGGCTATAGCCCATTCTTGATTCTAGTAGTATCTACTCCATAAAGGAAGCAATTAAACTCCTCTGTTAAAGAATTTTAAACCATAAAAATGTAGCCCTTGATGAATAGAACAAGATTTGTGAAGGCTTGATCAGCCAGACACTTGATTTCAGGGGTGAAAATCACGCAAGAACACTTAAGTTCTTCAAGAACTTCCTTCCTTCTCTTCTTTTTCCTTTTCTTTTCATTTTTCTCTATTTTCCCTCCCTTTTCCTTGTCTTAGATGAAATTAATAAGTGTGAGGAGGTGTTAATTTTCAGTATGCTAGGCAATCCTATTTCCCTAGGGTGTCAGATGTTCCTGTTTTCCTGAGGTGTTCAATGCTCCTTTTAAAGCCCAGCCTCCTCCCTCTTTCACATATCCAGGTGTCCTCAAGGGTTAGGGGAAGAAAGGGCCTAATGGTTTCCCTAGATTTCATGATCGGTGTTTAGGGAAGTTGGACACGTGGTCGAACTGGCGACTAGTGCGTTGTCTGGGCTCTTTGGGACATGTGGTGTCAAAGGAACTAAGTAGGGCTGAGTGGTGCTTAATAATTCCTCAATCAGGGAAGAAAGTTAAAAAGTTTTTTAATAAAGATACTTTATAAAGCTGCTTAACTTTATTGAAGTTACTTTATATGGAGTCTGCCCGGTTTGATGCCACGTATATACAGAGTCTACTCAGTTTAGTGCCATGTGTCCTGATAGGTTGAAGATCACACCAAGTATCTCTATAGGGCTTAGATGGTGCCACATCTGTCTTGGTTTTTTGTATTGCACCATATGTACGCCGGTGTATCCCTATATATTAGTGTACCCCTGAATATGACACCCAACCCTATGTTTCTCAATAACATGCCATGTGTTTACGTATGGCATGAAATGGCATCATGTACACCTGTGTCCCTTCAAAAAATGTAGGGTGTCTATGCCTACCATAAAAGTGCTATGTACATACCTATACCAGAATATTTCATCCGACTAATTGGTCATATGTTTCATAAGAGAGCTAGCTGGTGCCTTGTCATTAAACCAACCCAAAAGAATTGTTAGGCAGCATCCCATGGGTCATCCAATTCAAAAGCTACTTTATCAAAAAGCTACTTTAAGTAAAGTTACTTTACAAAAAGGTACTTTATTAAAGCTACTTTATGAACATGTAGCTTAATATGAGGCACTTATACTTATGGGTGTCTCAATGGTGCCACATAGCTCATGGAACTACCAAGACATGCCTAGTGTCTGTATAGGCCTTAAGATGTTGCCAAGTGTACACAGGCACCAATAAATTTCATCCGATTACTACATGCAAGGCAACTTATCATTACACCAACTTAAAGCTGATTTATACATATGGGACACATATGGCATCATACATGCACTTATGTTGCAACCAAATGGCACCAAGTGTGCTAGAATGCACTTACACCAGTATATTTTATCCAATTACTTTCACGTACTGAGCCCTTATATAATCCAGAGAAACATTCTCTATCCAGAAGGCTGAATCACATAGTCCCTGAAAATCATTCTTTCTTTAGACATTCTTGGGACTCTTGCCAAATTGAGCTTAGTAGCCTACTTGATTTAGGCTTATTCTCAAACTTCTAGCCCCAAAATTTTGGAAATTATACTGCAGAATGAATTCTATAGCTTCTTCTCAAACATATTTCTGAACTAAAGATGCTTCTAACTTGTTTGGCGATCTTCACATACCCTTTTATGATTTTCGTTGTTCTTTTAATTGGGTACCTCCAATGTAAATAGAAGGGGACTAATAAACTTTATCTCTCTTACTAGATGAACAATCAAGTAAACTATGATATCAAAAAATGTAAGAAGAAATAGCTTCACAATTTTGTATAAGATCATATATCCCTCAAGTTTCATTTGATCCAATTTTTAAGGCTTAAGGACCTTGCTGTATACAATATTGGAAAAGAAGCAAAGTCTAGTCACTATATGTCTAACTCATCCTCATGAATGCCTCAAATGGCTACTGGGAGAATTTGTTGCATTAGAACATGGTAGTTATGAGACTTTAGTCATACTAGCTTTAAATCTTTTAATGAAATAAGCTTCTTAATATTTGTGCAATAACCATAGGGTACTTTAATGCCATACAAACACTAGCATATGCTTATCTTCTCTTCTTTTGATAAAGTATGAGGAGCTATGGAACAATAAGTTCGTTTAGAATCTACCACAGGGTAGAGATTTTGCCATATTCCCATATCTTGTAAATTTAGTCTTGTCTTCACCCCGTCCTTAGCACTACCCTATATATTCAAAAGTGTTCTAATAATATTGTTACACACATTTCTCCACATGTAGGACATCAATATAATGCCTTACATCAAGCTTGCACCAATATGGGAGGTCAAAAAAGATAAACCTCTTTTTCCATATTATCTTCTCAGTACCCTTACTTTTTTTTATTTTTATTAGAGAACGTGTTGATGTTTTTTCACATTTTCATACACCTCATCTATAGTCAATGGTACTAGGGCATTAGCAAGTTCTTGGCATCCAAAAGAATTTTTCTTCAATGTGCGATATGGGTGGCCTGAGCTAAGGAATCTCTTATGCCCAAGGTACACCAACATCCTACTATGGTGAAGCTTATAATAGCATGTCCCTTCCTCACAAATTAGGCATGCTTTATGGTAGTTAAAGCTATAGCCTAGCAGGTTTTGTATGTAGGGAAGTCATTAATAGTGCCAAATATCAAAGATTTAAGCTTGAAAACCTTATTTCGATTAGTGTCATAAACATCCACACATTCCTCCCACAGTTCTTTCAAGTCTTTAATCAAGGGCCTTAGGTAGACATCACTGTCATTCCCTAGTTGTTTCAGTCTAAAATCTGTTAGATATGAATAGTTTTGATGATGTCAAATATGAGCAAAAAGTTTGTATAATATACTTATCTTCTACGTTGACTAACTACCATATTTAATGTTGTATATCTTGTAGATTAGTCATAAACCCGATGGTGGGTTTATGTTATAATGCCTCAAGAAATTGAAGAAAGAAGAAAGAAAGATATTAGTCATAAACCCAATGGTGGGTTTATGTTATATTGCCTCAAGGAATTGAAGAAAGAAGAAAGAAAGATGAAGATTGAAGATATTCATCAAGAAGGTTGAAGTTAGGTGATAAAGAATGATCATCAAGAGGAAAAACAAGAAGAAAGAGATGGAAGAAGGAAGAACTTGCAACATCACATAAGAATATCAAGATCCAAGCTATTAGAAGTGATACCGGAGGTTTCTATGATCATACGGAAGTTAGAATGGGTCAATACGAAGCTAAAATGATGTATACGGAAGCTATGGTACCTTTGGGGATGATTACCTGAGTAATCACTCGAGTAATATGGTATTGTCTAATTTTGGAGGTGTTTACTCGAGGCCTTACTCGAGTAATCTGCCAGGTTATTTGATGAATCACTCGAGGCGGCACTTGAAGTAATAGGTACTCTGTTTTCGCGCGGCAGAACATAGGTTCGGTATTTTGGGCATATCTCTCTAACCACATGTCGGATTGATATGAAACCGGTGGCATATGAAACTATAATTCCAACACGAACGTTTGACACCAAGATCACATTCAAAGGAGTTCAGATGAGGGAGATATGATCTGTTGCATTTGACTCATGAATCACCGTCATATTCCAGGATAGCTTCGGTATTTTGGACATAACTCTCAAAATACATATCGGATTGAGACGAAACCGGTGCCATATGAAAGAAGACTCAAAGAGCTTTCCATGGATATATAATTTGTCACATTTGAAGCTATATCCTAAGAGCTATGACTTCTGGAAGTTGCTGCTCGTGATTTCAGGATTGTCTAAGAACAGTAGATACTCTTTGGATCATAACTTTCTGTACACAACGAGTTTGGAGCTGATTTTTGTTGCATTGGAATGTAGATAATGAGGGCTTTCCGATGATATATAATTTTCCATGTTTCGAGTCAAAATCAAGAATTTACTTGAAGGCACCACTCGAGTAACTGGTTGAAAACAAAAGACTTTACTCGAGTAAGTACTCGAGTAACCATGTAGGTCACTTGCAGTTGCTCTCGGCATTTTGTACAACTGCTAATGTTACTCGAGGAGGTACTCGAGTAACCATACGAAAACTTCAAGTCACTACTGGAGTAAATCACTGTACATGAAGAGTTATTGACGAAAACTTCAAGTCACTACTGGAGTAAATCACTGTACATGAAGAGTTATTTAGACGAAAACTTCAAGTCACTACTGGAGTAAAGCACTCTTTAGACGAAAACTTCAAGTCACTACTGGAGTAAATCACTGTACATGAAGAGTTATTGACGAAAACTTCAAGTCACTACTGGAGTAAAGCACTGTGCATGAAGAGAGAATTTCAAGTCACTACCCGAGTAAGCTATGCAGAAAATAGAAGGTCACTCGAGTAACCACTCGAGTAACCTGTGAAGAAACTTGATGTTTACTCGAGTAAGTACTCGAGTAATGCTTCCCAGAAAAACAGAACAGCGTCCCGAAGATTCTAGAAATCAATGGAATGATCATATAACTCATTCTTCTTGCTTCTAATCACTCTAATACTTCATTATATTAGTGATTGATGTATTTTTCCAGGAATACAATGAAGATATGATGTGAAGAGTCAAAAGGTGAATTTACGGAAGCTAAGCGTCAACGTTCACAACGGCTAGTTTTCAAATTGAAGAAGCCACACTCCAACTGTAACCCCCTGCCGTAATTAATATTCGGATTATACAAAAAGTGAAATAGAGACCAATAAGAACAAAATTTAATATTATAAACCCATCTACCAGACGGGGTTTTCACAAACACCTTTCGAAATCATTTATAAACTTGGTCTCAGAATCACATTTCCGAATACAATTACTACGCGAAATATCACATTCATAACAAATCAGAGTACACAACAATAATCCCGGCAATTCCGGATTCCATTTATTAATCAAGCCTTACAGGGCACAATCGCCCATACAAGCCCTCATATGGGGATTACACAAATCTTTCTCATACACATAATCAAATCCTCATTGACATACATATATACACATCCAAATACAAATATCCCATCTGGAATGATAACCAACCACCAGAATGACAACCCAAAGGAAGTCCTCTACGCCCTTGGCTGGTTACTCCATCATCGATCTACTACCCTGTCTGAAAGGTTAGTAGGGGAGGGTGAGATTCTAGAGAATCTCAGTAGGATAACAATATCAATATGCATGTATGATAGATGTTTAATGCATGACATGCTTGCACCACACAACTCATGATAACACAATGACAATTTGCAAGCTCAATGCTTCGAACAATATACCTATGGCCATAGAATAAATTGAAACATAGCTTCAAATTACACATAATTATGCAAAGCTAAGACATGCACCAACACACTAACACATATATCAAATACAAGCAGAAGAGATATGTTCCCTACCCTCTTTCCACGTAAGCTCCAGCTCCGGCTGCTCACGATCAGGGCGAATATCCAACCCTATAACCAAATCAAGGACATAGGGTCAATCTAAATTCCAAATCCTTACTTCCATTTCACTTAAAGTTGGTTACCATTCACACCCTTTAGGTGGCTAAAATAAGCTCAACGAAAGCTTAAAGGATTGGGACGTACTAGGTTGGAAATCACCTTTTAAAATCACAAATTGCTGAAAATTGGGTTCTGGCTGCAGCCAAGAATTCTCTGGCTACAGCCAAAAATGGCTAAAAACGTCACAGAAACATTTTGGCTGCAGCCAAGAATTTCTGGCTGCGGCCAAGACACACAGAAAGTTTTGCGCTGGAGCCAGAATTTTGGCTGCAGCCAAGGAAACTTCAAAAATTCATAACTTGCTCTAGAAAACTTGAAACAAGGTGATTCCAAAGCCCATTGAAATATATTCAAGTCCCCTTTATGGGAAAAATATGTCTCATTACCAGAAATCACCACACAAATCCAGATTTACACAAAATCCAACATTGCTCCAAAACAGAATCCAGTTTCGTCCTCAAACTTTGGGCAAACATAAATCCCAGTTCACAAAACTAAATGACACATATTATATGTCCATTTTGAAGCTTAAGATGTGAACTTCAAGACTGGAAAGTTTCAGAAATTTCTAACATCATTTGCCCATTCAAAACGGCAACACAAACAGACTGCCCAAAACAGAAATTCAATGGACAGATTTCCAAATTTGCACAATTGGCTTCCAATGGTTCAATTTCCATATCAAACATCATTCTCACACAAAATTTCACAAGGAATCCATTGGAAATACCAAATCAACCAAATTCACATTATATTGACATGTTTTACCAACATTCACAACATGACATCACAAATCACAACACAAATACCACATTGCCATTCTTTTCATTCCAAGTTCTCAAATCAATTCCAATGACACCAAAACACATTATGGTATCAATTTAACCACAATTCACCATTTACAACACAAAACACATGACAATTCATGCATTTCACAATTCCACCAAAATCAGGGCAAAAACCAAAATTCACAATACTCATCCACAAATCACAAAACTTAGGTCAAAATGCTTCAAATACTCACCTCTTCCTCTTTCCCAAACCAATTCTTTGATTCTTCATCTTTCCAAATTTCCTCAAGCCATCAAACACCTTCAATCAAGAATCTAAAACCATAGAGATGAAGCTCTCATCAACATGATCAAGATTAGTGAAGAGGATTTAAGCTAAAGAGGACCATAAACCAACCAAAACTCACCTTATTCTTTTCTCTTTCCTCCTCCTTGCTAGGCGAAAATGGAGTATGAGAAGAGAGAGAGATGAAGATGAAGATGATGAAGAGTGTTCAGTTTTTTGGGATGCCACCACGTCCAACTAAAGAGAGGAGAGAAAATGAGTTGAATATTTGACCAAAATCTAAGGGCTCACAAAGTGCCAAGTGTCACCATCTTGACACACATCCCATGAGCTCACATGAGCACAACCACATGGGATTCCACCCTTTGATCTCTACACAAATCAATCTCAACCATTGATCTTGAAGTTACCAATGAGTTTCCTCTTCGGTAACCGATCAATTGGTCGATAACTTTACCGTTTAGCCCCTGATTTCGGTAATTCTCATTGAATCACCACCAAACACTTCATATCGTTTCATTTAGCCACAATATGCGCCTTCCCTCTATTTTAAGTCAATTTAGATGTTAATCCATAATTGAGCTTAAATACAGGGTTTCTGGCGCTGCTCACAGCACATACGAATCACATCGGGTGCCAAATCACACCATAATCTCCAAAAGGGTTTATTTATCACTAACCATTTCCACTTTTGGAGTCATTATCCCTTAATCACAATTTGGGATCTTGCTAAACCATGGCTTAGTAGTCCACTAATCTCAGGCTTATTCTCTAGCCTCGAATCTCAAAATTTGGGGTATTACACCAACGGATATATTATGCTCAAACGGTCATCAACCTTCATCAACTATAAATAGAAGATCATCCATAACTGAAGGGACTAAGTGTGCATACATCATCGAAATGTCAACATCCTGACACTAACGCTCATCACACATACTCTCTGTTTCTCTAGCTTCTATATGATTTACCTTTGAGAGAGATATTATTTGTATTGTACTTCAGTGTTCATCTTATTCACTTCTAAGAGAGAAGATTGATTGTAATCTTTCATCATCAAAGTTGTATCCTTACGGTGTGTAAGGGGGAGCAACTTGGTTGTAATCTTACGGTGTGTAAGGGAGAGTAATCTCAGTGCGAGAATTGTAAAGGCTTCACAAGTGCCCGGATCAAACTTGTGAGAGTGTAGTGGTTCTCAAGTACCCAGTTAAACTTGAGGAAGATAGTGGATTGAAAATCTCAGGAGGAGCCTGGGGACTGGACGTAGGTCATCGTGGATTGGGCCGAACCAGGATAAATCACAGTTTGCATATTCTCTTCCCTAAGCTCTTATACTTCCAGCATATATCATTTAAATATCTAACTGTGATTTATGATTCATTACTTTCATATTTATTGCTTCCTCTAAGATGCGAAAAGAATTTCAAAGTTCTTAAGTTTTTATCTTACACCCAATTCACCCCCTCCTCTTGGGTGTCAGCCGGTTCTAACAAAATCAATATAGACAATAGTATGCACTTGCGTTCATGCATGACAAGGAAAAAAGGTTGTAAATCATCAACAAAATAGGCTATAAACTATATATGCATCTTAGCCTCTTGTAAAGTTTCATGCCATCCGTACTAAGTGCAAGCCTATATTCCTTAGCTCTTGGGAAAACTGAGGAAATAGTTTTTCAATTTTCTTCTACTGCATGTCATCTGCTGAGTGTCTAATCTTTCCATCTAAAATCCTCTCATTTGCATGCCATAACAAACTCTTTCCATCCTCTACATTAGCAAAAATTGGATTCAACATTGGTACAACCGGTAGGTACCACAACACCTTCGTTGGAGATTTCTTTGATTTTTACCTTACCATATGACACTTTGGAAACTTTACAAGCCCTTCATAATCTTTTCTATATGATATGCATTCATTAGGGCATGAATGAATCTTTTCATACTTAATACCAAGGGGACATAAAATTTTCTTTGCATCATAATAGTACTCTAGTAGAGAATTTCCATTAGGGAATATGTCCTTTAAAGCCACAAGTTGCTTTAAAACTCTGACATTGCTCCACTTGTGTTGTGCCTTCAAGCCACCAATATCACCAAAGTCTTAAACAATTACTATTTTTCATAGCCTGGGCATAAGGCTTCTGAGCATTACTACATAAATCACCATACGTACTTGCCTGCTTAAAGGCACCTACTTTAACATGATGGATCATGTCCTCCATCCTATCACTACTATCCATAGAACCATAGTCATGATGCAATGCCTCTTCCCATAGGTAAGATTCAGTAGTTCTTTCCACTTCTTCACCATGCCTTACCTATATTATAAAACTGTTCATAAAACCCTCTCAAATTAAGTAGTCATATATTTCTATGGGAATCAATCGCATGTCATTCAAACATTTTAAACAAGGGCAAAAAAACCTCCTGAACATCAACATGCGAAGATTTCTTTTAGTAAATTCCAAAAATTCCCTAATCCCGTTACAATACTCAAGACTTGTTTGTTTATAGTTTATCTAACTACGGTCCATATTTGGCATCATATGATTAGGTTTAAACAAAATGTGAGTTTGTATAAATCTAAAAAATGATTCACACATAGAGAAGTTAACCCTAAAAAACTGTAGCAAAATACATGGAAACATGAATAAGACTACACCGAAGATATTTATGTTAGGAAATTGTGAAAATGAAATTGGAAAGGGGTTGCTCTTTGCGAGCTTATGTTAAAATGAAATTGAGAAAATATGTAGGTCATGAAATAGAAAATGAAGGAGAAAGTTTAGGGATTGAAGTAGAAGTTTAGATTTTGAATGGGAGCGCAATTAATTGAAATGGCACTCAATGATAAGTAATATTAAAGGCTAGGAAGGCGATACAGAGAAATGTAATGAACTGGTAATTTTTCAAGTCTCAAGCACAAAAGTAAATATTAGTATGCAGATATTTTTACACAAGTTAAATGTATAAGCCATTCTAAATCATAATTAATTAGAGCGAATGAAAATACAATCGGTTTAGAAATTACTTTTTACACCAAGTTCAAGAATATTGGCCTAATTATTTTAATATCGATGTTGTACATAATTATAATTGGTGTACAAAATACTATTTAGATTGCACTAATGTGCGACCGGTCTAAAGTTGAAACGATATTTACAAAAATGCCACCAGTTATAGTTTTTTAACTGTCTCCGCCAATAGAGGTCTAGATGTGGCAGTCTTAAAGCCAACTTTTCTAGTAGTGCCAAACCTTGCTCGTCTAATAAATAGCAAAATCATTAACTAGAAACCTCAAAATTTCAATATCAATCAAACCCTATAATTTCCCACTAACATCAAAACCCCACAACTTTGATTGACTTTCTTTGGTCATTGACAGTCATTTTTAGTCGAACCACAACTTCCAAAGCTTTCGTTGGACATCTGAGGACAATCGTATGAGTTGTTTCTCTTACTCTAACTCACTTTTTGATTTTAGAGCCCTAGCTAGGTCACATTCTATAACAACCCAATATTTTTATAATAATTAAGTACTATTATGATGTGATTTATTAAGTAATTGGATTTTTAAAGAAGATTTAGAAGTATAAATTTAAGAGAATAGTAGAACAATTGAATGTGATTGAAAATTGAAGTAGTATATATTTGTTAAGCATGAGTTGAATTTAACAAAATTATAATTACTATTTAGATATATAATAAAAAATGTTTTTAGAATGAAATACACAAATAGAGCTTAATTATGGATTTTTGGAGAATCTTGGTAACTGATGGTTTGTCTAAGAGGAGGATTTAGAGATTTTGTGATGTCAAACTGAGTTTGAGGATATTAAAACTTTTATCTATTTTATAAAAGATAAAAGATAAGATAAGATAAGATATGTAACCCCCTGGGTTAAAATAGTAATTATAATTCGAGAGTGTGTAATTAAATGGATTGGAGATCGTCGGATAATTTAAAACTCATTTTAAACTCTCACGCTATGGTAGGGTTTTCACAAATATTTTCAAAACTTCATCCCTATCCTTGTCTCAAGTTCAAATATCGAATATAATTACATGTACAGTTAAATCACATTTATGCGTATCAGAGTGCATAGCCAAATTCTCGGCAACTCCCCGGTTTCATACATGTATAAACTAAGGGTTATAAGTTCCAACTAGGGGATTACATGATAAAAATCAAACATAATATTTACATCCCAAAAACAATTTAGTGTAATCCCTTTCCAAAAGAGATAACCAACAATCCAAAATAACATCCCTACAAAGTCCTAACCGCTCTTAGTCGTTTTCTTCTCCTTGGAGCCATTTGCCCTGTCTGGAATGTTAGTCAATGAAAAGAATGAGATTCAAAAGAATCCCACTAGTAACAAATTACTCAAACAATATGTAATCACATAGCATGTAAGTAAATTATCACATAGCAGCACAAATACAAATTACACCCCACCCTTATCCCCTTTTACCGCTGGGAAGGCTCGCAGTCCTTACTTGAACCGTTGTTAGTGACTCAGGGACTATTTGCGTGGTGGTGCATACACATAGCCTTGTAGCTCACAATTAGCCTTTCGGCTTCCATATTGCCTTATGGCTTACATATAGCCTTTCGGTTTCCACATTGCTCCATCCTCCATAACAAAATAATGACATACATACATACTACACATTTACACATAGTATAAGGGATGAGTCACTACCTTATTCTTTCGTGACGTGCGCCGACACAGGATGCTTGCGATTAGGACAAATGTCAAACCTTATAAACCAAAGTTAAGGATGATAGGTTATTATCTATTCCAAATTCTCACCTTTAGAACACTTAAAGTTGGTTATCACTTGGACTCTTTAGGTGGCTACTAGAAGCCTAGACACATGCTTAAAGGGTTGGGGAGTACTATCTCAAAGACCACCTTTTAGTGTGCCTCGTAAAATGTGCCAACGACTAGGTTCACAACTTGGTCCTATAATTCCAAATATACAATTTAGACACTTCCATATTGTTTCTGGGGTTTATATGAGCCTATTATGAAAATTTACTAAAATGCCCTCGGGACCCGGCCCGGCACGACTACGTTGTACCCGGTCCGACTGTGTTTTTTCTGAAATTTTGACATAGGATATTCTAACATATTTTCACCTAAGGAATCCATTTCCGGACTCAAAATTATCAAATTCAATGTCAAATTACAACATTACCCTTGGCAGCCCCACTTTAAGGGTTTTAGGGGCATTTTTGTAATTATGCTTTTTCTCCTTTTCTGAAATAGTGACCAACTGTAACCCCCCTAATTTTCGTTCCTGAACTCAATAGAACCATTAAATTATTGAAAATTCAACTCTAAGGCCCTCTAACAGCCCTGGCCAAAGTCCTCAGGTTCTCCAGGAAAAATTGGGGTTTTTCAATTTCGACTCCGTAAACGCGTTTCTTTATACTCTTAATCACTTTATTATCCATTCCATTAGGTTACAACTACCATTAAGACCCAATTTGGGCAGCATAACACCTAGGCATATACATTTCCAAAATTTAAAACCAAGGACAATCTGGCAAAATTTCACCGATTAAATTGTCCATATCAGCTAGAATAGTCAATATAAAAAGGTTTGGAAATTAATTCAAGCTCCTTTTGGCTTTTTCCTTTTATGGCTGAACCCTAACCCTTCTTACCACAGAAATTCAAGCTTTCAATACCTTAAATAACATCGAAGAGGAGCTTAGGAGTAGAGTTATACGCATTAGGAGCTAAATCGACGGGGAAATCGGCTTACCTCGTGAGATTTCTTCTCCTTTCTCTCTCTAAGAAACAACACGTTCTCTCTCCATTTTCAGACCTGCTGGACATCCAAATGAGGCTGAAGAAGATGAAATGTTTAATAGTCCATGCTGATGTCATCTTCTTAATTGCTTATGTCATAATTCCCATTTTTGGATTTTTCAGAAATTCTGGCAGATTTCTGCCCAAATTTTATAAAATCATAACTAACTCTAGAAAAATCTAATTAGAGTGATTCCAAAGCCTATAGAACACTTATTGAGTCTAGTTTCAAGACAAAATATAGAATTTAGCTAGATGGAATCACAAAATTCCTAGAATTTTAATCTTTGCGTACTATTTCAGAAATTTCACAGTTTTTCGGTGCTGACTTCAAAAATTCATAACTTTTTGTATATAGGTCTAATTAAGTCAAATGACCTATCATATTAAAGCTTAGGATGTATACTTTCATCCTGTAAAATATCATAATTTGTTCATACAAAATCATATGACAATGTCACTACCTCATAGGCGATTTCACCAAAAACATAATTACTTTCTCCAAAATTCACCATTTTACTTTCTTTAATACCTTAAAGATATAAGAACCATTAGGGAATAATTTGGGCTCCTGCCAAACTGGAGCTTAGCAGTCCACTTATTCAAGCTTATTCTCTAGCCTCAAATCTCAAAATTAGGGGTATTACAAGATATCTGAAAAGAAAAAAAATATAAGAAAATATTATATATATATTTATATAATACAATTAAGGAAAAAGAATACAAAAGGAATATAATAATAAAATAAAGATGTGGGGCCTACGCCCTTTAATTTATACCCATACCCACACATCTTTAATTCCTCGGTGAGCCTTCTTCGTCTACTTGGGCGGTCAGCAGCCGCATCTTCATTAACGGAGCTTTTAGATAGTTTTGAGCTCTATTTTGTCCTTAAAAATTCTTCCAAACTCAACACTTTTTTCATAAATATATTTCTATCCATCTAGAGCTATCTAAAAATATAAATTTCAAAGGAAGCAGGATATGTTTGAAGGTTAAGCTTTGAAGCAAGTGTTGAGTTTAGACAAATTGGGACCATAGAAATATATAGGTGAGTAAATATTTACATTTAATCAGATTAGAATGTTTATATTGTTTTATTTGAGAGGTTTAGAGTTAGGATTTGAATATTAGAGTAAGGTTATGAGCTTATATGGTAATTTTATTGATTAAACTTGAGTTTGATGGTTCAGTTATTTTTATTCGAGTTCAAATTGATGTTTAATCAATTTAGAATGTTGTTAAAGCTTGTAAAATAAAAATGGGCATTTTGGTTGGAACCCTAACTTGGCGAAATTGAGGATTTTGTTCTACTTGAGTAATTATGGGTTAAATTATTAGTTCAAATGAGGTATTAGGATTTGGAAAACATATGATTTGATATTGGATTGGAGATTTAGCCATTAAAAGCTATATTTGGAAATTAAAGGTAGAGTTAGAGACTTTAAGTCTATATAATTAAATTGATTATTTGTTTTGGCAATTTGATTGATGAGGAATTGTATAATAATAGTGTAGATTGTAGTTATATTATTTGGTGTTGGCAAATTGGAAGCGTTCAACTGTTGGTAAAAATAAGCTTGGAGTAGAGGTAACATTGGTTATTCTTTTATATTCTTGTCAACTATATATATATATATATATATTAAACAGTTTTAGGATTTGTTATGTCTATAGAGGGCTTGATTTGGAATTGTATATTTGATAGAAACTATATTATACTTGGAAACTATTGAAGCATGCTTGTGTGTATTAAAACTCAAGGATATGTACTTTGGAAATTGTTTAATCATGCATTGTGTGTTACAATAGAAGTATCATTTGTAATAATTGATTTAGAAATAATGTTATATGTTTTGGAAGATGAACATGTTTGTTATGGTTCCTTGAGTAAAAATAGTATTTTTATCTTAATGATTATTGAGATGATGTATTTTCTTGATAAATATTGTTTAGAACCATACTCATGATTTGGAGCTTGAATATACATGCAATTATTTTGATTGATTGTCTTTCATGCAAGTGGATGGTTATGGATTTGTGTTGGGAGATTTTTGTGTAAGTAAATACAACGTGGTGTGCTTCTACTCCGTCCATAGTAAGTGGTGATTCTCAGGGCCCCATCTCCAATGTTTTTACTTTTATCGAAAATTATAGCAGGTTCAGTAGACAGTGACACCTCCTTGGTTTCATCAAAAAGAGGGGAGCCATAGTCTAATCATGACAATGTAGGGACCTTGGCCGGGTGACGCTTTATGATTTGGAATCATGTGTAATCAAATTAAATGGATAAATAATTTGTTAGCTATGGCTCTAGTCAGGGGTTATAAGGGTGGTCAAGGGTAAAATGGATGATTTGTGCAACAATTATTTGCTTGGCATGTTATATATGTGATTTATGATTTGAATATGATAAAAATTTGTATAATTATTTTTGTAAAAAGGTTGAGACATGCTTTTGTGAAATTTCTTGTGAATGGTATTTGGAAAATGAATTATGATGTTCAATTGTTTTGGAACCTTTTTGGGAGGGCATTTTGGTAACCGAATCGAGAACTAGTTTCTGAAAGGCTTAATATAAAGGAAAAGTACATATAAATTATTGTGAGTTGAACATGATTTTAGAACTATATGTTCTCAATCTTAGTTTGCTTGTATGGTTCTGAATAACCAATGGTTACTGAGATCTTTGGATCTCATGGTTGAAATATATATATATATTGAGGTAAGATCTGAGTAGGGATGTAGGGAAGTTGTAAAAGGTGAATCTAGTTATAGGCTCTCATTAAGTTTCCACTTAGTTTATTTTAGAACTATATGTCATGGGTATGAGATTGATTGGTCAAGCGAATATGCTGGTGTAGGTATACACATGGCATTTTTAAGGCATACATGTATACCCTGTATTTTTAGAAAAGACACTGATATGTTGCACCATGTAAGGCCTACATACATACTCCAACCTAGCATCATTTTGTGGGTTCTGATACACATGACGCAATCTACTGTAAGTCTTGAGTGAAACCCAAGTAGACGTTGATAAAATAGCTTTATTAAAGTAGATTTAATAAAGTAAGTCATGATAGTTAATGATGACAAAACTTTTGTTTTTGCGCCATAAGAAATTGAAAAGGGTCCATTCATCATGATAAAGTACAAGAGCACTTTTGTGTTGGATGAATGAGAAGATGACAAGTGTCCCTCATGATGACCCTTACTTTTTGTCTTTTGTGTTAGCATCGCTGGGACTGGCCACCTAGCACCTGAGTTCAGGGAATCCACTAGTGCCTGCCCTAGTCATGTACTTGACTTCCTAAACACCGAGCAAGGGAGTCTGGGGAAATTGTAAGTCCTCTCCTTTCACTGACTAAAGTGACACCACCTAAAAGAAAGAAAAAGAAGACAAGTTCTTAGGATGACACTTGGCGAATCTTGAGCTCTCTTACTTCAACACATGGCAAGCTTTGAGGAGATCATATATGTGATTTAATCCCAACCCTCCATTTTTCTTTAATATTTTAGCCAAGGGTAGAAAAAATATGGAGAAAATAAAGAGAAAATAGAAAGAAGAGAAAAGGTGTGCGAATAGTGAAAGTTCTCAAGCTCCAAAGCTGATTTCCACCCCAAACGTTGTTTTAGGCTGATGAAGCCTTCATGAATGTTGTTCCTCTCGATGAGATCCCCATTTCTATTAGTTTAGATTCTTGGTCAAAGGTATTTGGTGCCGTCTAACAGGCCAGAGTATTGTCAGACTTCTGAATCGGCAATAGCGACGCAAAGAGGTAAGGCTAAGCTTCATTTTGAACCTATTAGCTTAGGGTTATAATAAGTTTTCTTGGACCTTTAAGCTACTATATATTTCATCCGATCTGGGCTTTTGAGGTCTAATGATGTTTTAATGATGAATATATGATGATATATAGTATTTTATGATAATATAAGAATAGTTTAAGTGTTGCCATATTTGAGTTTTTGAGGCAGTCTGTTTGTGGCGTGTTTTTGTTTAGTCAAAACTGGTCTAAATGCTATGAAACTTTCCAGAATTAAAGTAGACATCTTGATCTTCATTTTTATAGGTAGAATGCAATTTTTGGACCAGTGGATTTAAAGTTTTGATTTTTCAAAGTTGGACCCTCTTTCTGGAATCAATTATGGAACAATTAAGGTTTGACAAATTTTTGAAAATTGTGTGGTTGTATTTTCCAGAAAAAGATATTTTCCATTGAAAGTAAACTTAAAGAAGTTTACAATTTACTTAGAATAAGTCAATTTGGATTTTTCTAGAATTAATTATGATTTTTGAAAATTAGGCATTGAACCTAGAAGTTCTTTTGTGGCAGACTGATGGTGACATGTTTTTCTTTGCCCAAATGAATTCTAATATCCATGAAGTTTTCATAAATAAAGTAGAACCAATAAGCTTTAATTTGATAGGTAATCTATACTAATTGGATAAATACAAAAAAAAGTTATTATTATTGAAAGTTGGGCATTAATTCTGGGCAAAATGTTGTGATAAAAGTAAATAATTAATAAGTATGGAAATGTGTTCATGTAACTAGCAGTGATGACTATATTTCCCTTAAATTGGACTTAATAAGGATTACTTTGACTCTTTTAACCAACCTAATTGGAGTTTTCTAGAATTAGTTATGATTTTTCAAAGTATAGTGAAAAATCTACCAGCTTTATGTCTTATATAAATTTAAGATTTAATGGCACAAATGTAATAATTAGGAACTCTAAGGGTTAGGATTAGGCTCTTAAAGTTGTTGAAGGCCCATGTAGCCCATTGAACATTTATTTGTCATGGCTATACTAATATGACCATTTATTTAGGGCCATAGATGACAAAGAAGAGATAATGGAAGCAACTTCAGTGGTCAGAAGAAAAGGTATAAAAGAGGACTCGAAGACAAAAGGTAGTGGACTTACCCTACTTACATGTACTTGATATTTATGCTTATGTATTGATGTGAGTAATTGCTTTACTTGATTATGTGATGCATATATGACTAATTGAAGCTCTGTTTCTATATATGCTATGGCCATGAATATGATGTATGATACATTGAGCGTGCAAATATGTCATTGTGTTGGTATAAATTTATGTAAGGCAAGAATGCCATATATTAAGCATTTATCTTGAATGCTAAGTGGTATTGTTTGCTATTGAGATTCGCCCAAATCTCACCCTTCCTCAACCAACCATATAGGCATATGAGTACTGAAGAGGAGTACAGGACGATATGCCAAGTGAAGAAGTTGCAAGGAAGAATTAAAGATTATTACACGGTAATCGTCATGTGTAAAATAACGTTAGAAGTGATTAAATATATAATATCCATGACGGATGAATTGTTTCATAGGAGTGAAAAAGGAATAGGTAATCACATAGTATAAGCCCATTAGTTAAGTAATATGAGGAATTGATAAGCCGAGAAAAACCTTGATAATAATGAATGGTAGAATTGAAAAGTTAAAGTGAATAGTAACCTTGTGAATAAAGTTAATTAATCTTGTAAATATGGTTTTATTGAATAAATAGTGCCTTAAGAATAATTGTGAAGGGTTTTGGCTGGGAGCTTTATTTTTTAATTCTCCTTAGCCATAATAATAAAGATATCGCTTCTGATGCATAATTAAAGGGGATAAGGAATGGGTGTTACGTGTAATGCCATAATCCATGAACAATTTGATTATGATTTGATAATTCTATATAACTCAAATATCATGAACTATGGTTTTGGAAGCCATTGGTTCTATGTTTGTTTGAAATATTTGATAAATATGTATTGTTGTTATTGGGTAAAGTCCCTACTGCTTTGACTTTATGGTAATGGATCTGGAGTAAGGGATTAAATAAGTTAATGTCTAGGCTTGCAGAATGACTATTGTCATGTTGGGCTTGAAATGTCTGAGGTCCAGTTGTTTGTCAAGGGTCTTTAATACTTACTTCCGCTGTGTTTTGGAAATGGTTTATTAAATTGCTTAAATTAGCTTTCAAATTGTTATTAAAACTATTCTATCATGGAATATTATTTTCTACTATGATAAAGTTTTTAAAGCTTTAAAAATAGTTATTGTTTTCTAAATAACCATGGTAGACATTTATATGCTGTTCCTTTTCTTTTCTTCAATGGTAATGTTAGATGGTTTGATAAATGTTTTCTAATTGGTTTAAAAACTTTCTACCATGGTAATCTTTAGTGGTTGAGTTTTGATTCTTTATTACCATGGTAGTGTTCTTAAACAATAGTTTAAATTTGGTTCAGAATTAGAGTGTTACACATTCCTTTACATGCTTTATTCCCTTTATTTCTAGGTATGATTTCTCTTTTACAGTTTGCATTCTCCATCCTACAATCCGTACTTTCTATTTTTCACTTCGTCTGCCTAGCTAGTTTTGGACTTTATCATGTTAGAATCTATTTTTTGATGATAACAAGATGATAACATGTTGTTTTGTAAGAAAATGACAAAGTCAGATTGAATCAAAGTTGTTACTAAAAGAATTTTACAAGTTGAGAAAAAGTTATTGCAGAATATCTGATGCACTTGAGTTTTAGTGAATAACTCAAATTTTGTAGGCTAAGGAACTTGAGTTGAGCAAGTTTTCTCCAGAAAGTGTTTTATAGAATCTAGACTGAAATTTGTGGAGAAACTCGAGTTTTAGTTCAAAACTCGAGTTCTGGCTGTTAAGCACTCGAGTTTGTCTCTCTCACTCTTGCAAGTGTCATCTAGAGGTTAAATCAGAAAATGAAGTTACATGAAGAACTTGAGTTTTGATACATCAATCAAGTTTTGGTCACAATGCACTTGAGTCTTGCAAGTGAACTCTTGCAAGTGTTGTCCATAGGAAAAACTAAAGCTGAAACACTCTGATGCACTCAAGTTGTAATAAAGAACTTGAGTTCTATGTGCAACACTTCCAGTCAACTCTTGCAACTTCCATTCTTAAATCAAACCAAAAACTTCAACAATTTGGTATGCACTTGAAAACTCGAGTTTGGTACTATAGCACTTCAAGTTAACTTTTGTAACTTTCTGACAGGAACAAATTGAAGTGATGTTGACTAGTCTGAGAACTCGTGTTATGAAAGAGAACCTGAGTTATGACTAAAAACTCTTGCAAGTGCAACTACACTCTTGCAAGTTCTTGGCACGAGAGAAACTGGAATAATGCAAATAGCTTATTATTTGAGTTGGTAAGAAGAACTCGAGTTGTATCTTAAGAGCTTTCAAGTTCACTCGTAAATGCAGAGAGTTGAAAGATGGAACTTGATAAGGGAACTCGAGTTATGCATAAGAACTCAAGTGTTGTCCAAAAATTCCCCAAACACTCTTAAAAGTCTCTTGAAAGTGTTGAAAGTAATCTCTGTATATATGCACTAAAGGTGAAACTCGAGTTGAAGCAAGAACTCGAGTTCATCAGTCATAGAATCAACATGCATTATAGAGTTACAGCGAACAATCTAAATATGGTTAAAAGTTATTTATTCATTATGTTAGCACTTGTTATTGCACCAAAACATTATCTAACATATATTTCAGGTATGGAATAGGAGATTGAACTTTCAGATTATAGTTTCAAATGAGAAAGTCAATTGCAGCGAAATAATTATGCACACCGAATATTGGACACCTACTACTACATTCATTTGACCCACCATAAAAACTTATCTGGAAACTCAAACGTATACAGAGCATTAGAGGCAGACTTGATAAGAACACATAGCACGAAAGCATAAACTGAAAATCTTCAAGAGTCTCTGATTTCATATTTCTCTCTGTATTCATATTATACTTTAGTGATTATCATATCCACTTTATAAGAGAGTCTATAAACATATTCATATTGTATTTTTGATTTAATCTCAAGGTAAAAGGACCTTGAGAAGGTTATTTATTTATGAGGAAAGCAGTAGATTAAATTCCTACTAAGACTTTCTGCTCGTGAGACTTACAAGGTGCAAGCAATAGAGGACATTGCTGTTTGTAAGACTTACAGGGGTGTAAGCAAGAGAGAGCATTGCTACTCTTAAGACTTGCATAGGTAAGCAGGAGAGAAATGTTAGATCCCAAGTTTTGATGATAACAAAAGACAATTGTGTGCAAATTATAGTTTTATAAGTTTAAGGAATGTTTACAAAGTGACCAAATGCATATAACAAAGTCTGTGGTGCTTGCTGTCAAATTTAACTGGTGTACTCAAGCATGAATCAAGCACTCGAGCATGGAACTCTTTTATGCTCGAGCAGGTGCGAGTGATAGCCAGAAAGTGTTTGCCCGAGTGCATGCTACTGTCATTTTTACTAATTCACTCGAGCACTGGAGATAGCACTCGAGCAGAAGAGTCTTTCTCACTCGAGCACATACAAGTGAAAGACTGCGAGTGCTTGGCCGAGAGCAAGTCCTGTCATTCTTCCTTGGTGCACTCAAGCAGTAAGATCAATACTCGAGCATGAAGTTGCCTTGTACTCAAGTATTAGCGAGTGAAAGACTGCGAGTGCTTGGCTGAGAGTCATGAAGGTCAGAGAAGCACAAGTATGCTCGAGTGAGGTTTCATATGCTCGAGTGACACATCAGCACTCGCAAGTGAGAAATCTAACTCTCTCTAATTCTGATACAAGTGCTGATAACAAGGGTATGTTACATGAGAATATTCTTTTCACTCGAGCAGGAGTATGTGTGCTCGAGTGAGGGCCCACATCACCTGCAAGTATAAAATCTCACTCTTGCTAAAATGGTATGCGAGTGCTGTCCAGAGAAGAGTCTTTGAGTGTAAAATGCAAGGCCACTCGAGCAAAAGAAGTTGTGCTCGAGTGAGGCCCCACATCACTCGCGAGTGAGAAAATTATCTCTCTGAAATCCTATGTGAGTGCAAGTTTAAAACTGAAGATCGAGGAGAAAAATAGCAATATCACTCGAGTGAGCCTATCCATGCTCGAGTGATACTCTGCCAGAAGACTAAATACACCAAGTCTCACAGCGTTCAATCCGAATATGGTTTAATGTTATTTATTTATCTTATCATAACTTATTATCATTATTTAACATCATTTTGAATGTATTATAAGTGTGATACAGGAGGATGAACGTTTGAAATAAACAGACACGAAGAAAGTCAAACAACGGCAGACAACATCATTACAAGCACGTACCTACCGCATTCAAAGTATTCAAACATGTGTGTGTCATTCCACAGTAACACGCCCCACTCCTCAATGATCATTACTCAAATGGGCAAAAACTGAACATCTATAAATACAGAGATCCAGATATCGTCAACGATAACGAAGCACAAGAATTCACAAGCATATACACGAATCTCTGTTATTCATATTTTCTCTGTATACATATTAATCTTCAGTGTTCATCTACTTGTTCTGTAAGAGAGTCTTTATACAATTCAAATTCTATTTTCATTTGATCTCAAGGTATTAGGACCTTGAGAGGGTAGATATCCTTACGAGAGAAGTAGTTGAGAAAATTCCTAGCTAAACCTTCCACTCATAAGACTTATAAGATACAAGCAGGAGAGAACGTTGCTGCTCGTAAGACTTACAGTGGTGTAAGCAAGAGAGAACGTTACTGCTCATAAGACTTGTATACGTAAGCAAGTGGAAAGGTCATAGGTTGTTTTTCTGCACATAAGACTTGTCGTAAGGGGGAGAGAAATTTCTTAGTGAGAGAATATTTCTGCTCGTAGTCCGTTCAAGGACAATTGTTATTTTGTGGCATTCTGAGAGCCCATTGAATCTTAGAAGAATAGTGAAAATCTCAGTAGGTCTTGATCTCTGAGGATTGGACGTAGGCCTGGTTGTTAGGCCGAACTAGTATAACTCTCTGTGTTCTAATCTTCTCAACTCTACTCTGTCTACTCTATTTTCATATCACCACATCAAGCAAAAATTTATCATGTCACCCAATTCACCCTCTCTTGGGTGAAGCTTGCCTCTTTCATTTGGTATCAGAGCAAGGTCTTCTCCGAAGAGCCTAACAGCTTGAGAAGGATCCGATAAATGGCAACAATGGGTGAGAACATTCTTCCAGACGGAGCTTCAATCACTAGACCCCCTGGTTTTGTTGGAGAACATTTTTCGTTCTGGAAAGCCAAGTTCAAAGTGTTCATGATGGCTAACGAGTACGGTTTGTGGAATGTAATACAAGATGGTGACTATATTCCAATGAAGAAAATCGAAGATAGAGTTGTTAAGAAGAGCCCAGAGGTGTTTGACGAAGATGATAAAAGGTTAGTAACATTAAATAGTAAAGCTAGGTCGATTTCTTCGGTGAATTCGTACCTAACGTGCATAATCCTTCTCCTAAGTTATTCCTCTATGTGAATTAAGGTCTTGAAGCAAGGAATTTAATTTTTTAAAGAGGCTAGGGTTCAGCCATAAGAAGGATAAGCCAGAAGGAGCTTAAGGTAACCTCCGAAACTTCAATCTTTGATTGTTCTGGCTGCTGTGGTTGATTTAATCGGTGAAATTTCACCGGATTGTCTTTGTTTGTAAATTTGGAAAATGGGTTCGCCTAGGTGTTATGCTGCCTAAATTGATAGTAAATGGTAGTTCTAACCCAATGTAATGGTTAATAAAGTGGTTAGGAGTGAAAGAAACATGTTTACGGAGCCGAAACCGAAAAACCCCAATTTTCCCCGGAGTACTTGTATATTTCGGTTATGGCTATAAATGGGTCTTAGAGTTGGATTTTCAAAGGTTTTATGGTTCCATTGAGTTCAGGAGCAAAAATTAGGTAGGGTTACAGTTGGTCATTTTTTCGGAAAAGGCCGAAAAAGCATAATTACGAAAACGCCCCTGAAACCCTGAAAGTGGGGCTGCCAAGGGTAAATTTGTAAATTGACATTGATTTTGATAATTCCAAGTCGGAAATGGATTCCTTGGGTGAAAATATGTTAGAATAGCCCATGTCAAAATTTCAAGAAAAGTACAGCCGGACTGGGTACGGCGGGGCCGGGCCGGGTTCCCGGGGGTATTTTAGTAATTTTTCCATATAGCTTCATATAACCCCAGAAACATTATGGAAGTATCTAAATAGTACATTTGACATTGTAGGATCGAATGTGAAGCCCCGAGTTGTTGGCACGTAAATCGAGGAGAAAAGACTGGAGGTAAGGAACTTATCTCTCCTGCATACTCTGATAACTATATTAATGTGTTGATGCATGTTATTGTTTTGCTTGATTATGTGGAACATGTATGATTGATTTGAAGCTATGTTTCAATATATGCTTTGGCCATATGTGTATTGTTCGAAGCATTGAGCTTATAGATTTGTCATTGTATGTGTGCATGAGTTATGTGATGCAAGCATGTCATGCATTAAACACTTATCTTGCCTGCATATTGATCATGTTTCCCTACTAAGATTCTCTTGAATCTCACCCTCCCCTACCAACAATTTAGACAGGGCAAGTGGTTCGTGGAGGGAGCGGCTAGGACTCCTTCGAGATAAGAGTTGGTAGTTGGTTACCAATGAGTTGTGAAGACTGTATATAACTCGGTTGAATATATGGTTATGAATTTGAGATGAGATTATGTAATCCCCATTTGAAGAATTATAATGGGCAATTGTGCCCTGTGTATCTTTAGCAAAGGTATGTACCCGGGATTGCCGGGATGATTATGTTGTGCACTCCGATATTTATATGAATGTGATTTATCTTCGCGTAGTAATTGTATTCGAAATGTGAATATGAGACCAAGTTAATTAGATTTTAAAAGGTATTTTTGAAAACCCTATCTCAATGATGGGATTTTAAATGATTTTTTATTATTATTGGTCGCTATTTCATTTTAATCACGTATTTCGGATATAATTACGGAGGGGGTTACAATTACTTGTAGGTCACTCGCAAGTAATCAAGAGGTTTGTGATATGATAAGAGTAGATTACTTGAGTGATAATTTGAGCACTAAAGTGATCCATACCTTCTCACTCGAGTGATAGAAGGATCACTCATGTAATGAGCACTTGCAAATGATTTTGAGGTGTTGTGATCTTCAATATAAAGATCACTCAAGTGAATGGTAAATCACTCGAGTGATTTACCATTCACTTGCAAGTCAACTACAAGTAATCAGAAAGTACTGAAATGTCTAAGGAAATATCACTTGAGTTATAGTTTGAGCACTCGAGTGAGATGAATTACTTCCAAGTCACTTAGGAGTGATAAAAATCATTTTCAAAACACAAAACTACCAAGTCACTCGCTAGTGATTATCAGTATGCTTTAACTAAGAACACTTGAGCACTCGAGTCAAAAGAGATCACTCGAGTGATTTTGAGTCATACTTGAGTGATTGTTCTTCATAAATTAGAATCAACGTCTCAATAATTTTGATACCTACTGTATACTTGTGGATTAACATCATAACCTCTTATATCACTCTTAAATGTTACATATCAAACTTATGTATGAGTTTTAGGTACTTAATCTCTATATTAACTTTAAAATTTTAAAATGCAAAATGTTGTCAGAATCATTAAATACGATGTAGCCTTAACCAACCCAAACTCTCTTTTTAATCAATGGCTACATTTATTCTTTAACAGATAGATTTGAATGCTCTCAATGGTTATTAAAGCCATTCTACCTATAAATACAAAATCATTCAAGAAAGCAACTAACCAATGATAAAATAACTATATTGCAATAAGTGCTCCATTTTTCTAATATTCTCTGATAACTCTAATATTCCTTTGTTCTTCAGTGTTCATCTATCAACTCTTTGAGAGAGAATTTGTAAACACATTTATTACTCTTGTAAAAAGAATCTCAATTTAGTAGGACCTTGAGTAAGAATATTTGCTTACAAAGTGTAAAGGGGAGTGAGTGTCCTATTGATGAGCTTGCTTGTACTATGATGCCAAGAACCCATCAAATCTTAGAGCTTTAGTAGAAATTTTAGAGGTATTCTAAGTACTGGACGTAGGTCAAGTAGATAGAACTAGTATAAATCTCTTATGTATACTTCGATGGAATTTCTCCAACTCTCACCTCTTGGAAAGCACCTTTAGAGAGTAAGAACACTACAGTGTCTTGTATCTCCATTGCTCAATCACATTCTTAATCTCCTTTAGAGGTTGAATAATAGTTAGAAGAAGAGCTAACTACTCCAAAGAACTTTAATTCATAAGCTCTTGAGGCCAATGATCAAGTAAGCTATGATAAAGAGTTTGCTCATAGGTCATTTTTCCCTATTGCCTATATGGATTTATGAGATCTTAAAAACACTTACAATTTAGTTCTATATCCTTATTTTAAACAATATGAGCCTTAGTTGAGTATTAGGACCTCTTACAGTCTCTCTGTAGTGAAACACTTCTAATGCAACATGACACAGGTTGATGTTTGTGATGATTTTGGTGAACTAGTAGATGAAAGGCTAGAAACTACTATCAAGGGCTAGAAGATCAAATTTCTACTAATTTAATCAATAGTTATATGGGTTATAAGAATCCTCCTAGTGGATGCTTCTGAGAATTTGCAACTCCTAAGATCTATCAATTCTTGAAACCAGATGAGCTTTCTAGTATTCTGAACCTTAAGCCTGGCTCTCTAAGTAATCTCTATTGGATAATCTTTTATATCTACTCCAAAGAATTGGTGAACAAGGTCAAGAACTTCATTTATCTTATTAACAAGGATTTCCATATGATGGCTTCTCTTATCTCTCAAGAACAGAGAAATGTTAGTAAGATCATCTTTAAATAAATGAAGAGGTACAAATTCTGATCCACCAAACTCACTCTCATTCCTTATCCACACTACTACAAAATATATATTTAACGTCCCTAAAGGACGTCCCTTTTTAAAAAAGGGAGGTAAAAAATAAAGGCGGTGGCATTTTTGTAATTATAGATAAGGACTGAATAGCTTTAGACGTCCCTAATTTAAATAGGGACGTCTAAAATGTAACTTTACAAATTTTAGACGTCCCTATTGAAATTAGGGACATCTAAAATAAAAAAAAAATCTTTTACTTTAGACGTCCCCAATTCAGATTAGGGACGTCTAAAGTCATACTTTAGACGTCCCCATATACATTGGGGACGTCTAAAGCATTTTAATTTTTTTTTATGACTTTAGACGTCCCCATATATATTGGGGACGTCTAAAGCATTTTATTTTATTTTTTTTGTGAATGAGGGACGCCTTTTGGCGTCCCTCATATATATAGGGACGCCAAAGGGCGTCCCTGATCATCAGGGACGCCATTTTGGCATCCTTAATAATAGTATTAGGGACGCCAAAATGGCGTCCCTGTATATATATATATATATATATGAGGGACGTCCCTCATTAACACACAAAAAAAAATTAAATTCTTTAGACGTCCCCAATATATATGGGGACGTCTAAAGTCATAAAAAAAATTTAAAATGCTTTAGACGTCCCCAATGTATATGAGGACGTCTAAAGTCATACTTTAGACGTCCCTAATATGAATTGGGGACGTCAAAAGTAAAAAAAAATTAAAAAAAAACTGAACAACTTTAGGCGTCCCTAAATTAAATTGGGGACGTAAAAAATAATTCAAATATTTACTGACAGTCTTTATTTGTTAGTCTTTTACTACTTTTACACTCATCTTTCTTTTCCCATCGCCGTAAACATAAGAAAAGCCATTACCACCACGCGTTTTAACTCTTGCTTCTTCTTCTTTATATGCTCATTTTACTCTTGTTTCTTCCTTTCTCTCTCTTTTTTTTCACCTCCAGATCTGTTATGCTTTCTTACTATTGTTTCTTATTTTATCCTCTTTCTCTTTTTTCTTTGGGTTTTCCTTCTAGTTTATTTTCTCACTCGTGTTATTATGGTTTGTAGATCAGGACTCTGAAACATGCTTCATGGCTACGTTCCGCTGAGAAAACGAGGTTCATCTCTCCCTGTCACTCTTCTCTATTCATTATTACAAGAAAATGAATTTCAATAATAGAAGGAGATAAGTTTTTTGCAACTGATTCCACTTATTGTTTTCATCTTCTCCCTATGAGATTTCAGTTTTGGAGTTATTATTGTGTAGATTTGGATTTTAGACACTAGATCTGTAATTTTATTGTCGATGATCTGTAATTTCTGGCTTTAAATACTGTTCAGTTCAGATATGTAATATAAACGATTTTTTTAAAAAAAAAGCACTTTAGAAGTCCCCAATTTAAATTGGGGACTTCTAAAGCGGGACTTTAGAAGTCCCCAATTTAAAATGGGGACGTCTAAAGTGCTACAGTGACACTTTAGACGTCCCCACTTTAAAATGGGGATGTCTAAAGTCCCCACTTTAGAAGTCCCCATTTTAAAGTGGGGACGTCTAAAGTGTCACTGTAGCACTTTAGACGTCCCTTCTTAAAATGGGGACGTTTAAAGTCCAGATTTTAGACGTCCTTTTATCTACGGACGTTATTGCCATTTTTTACTACATCGCTCACATAGACGTCCCCTTATTTTCAGACGTTAAAAGGCCTAAAAAAAGGACGTTAAAAACGTTTTTTGTAGTAGTGCCATAGTTTCTCTCTCACATTCTCAAGTTGCATAATGTCTGGTATTTAGAGCTCAATGAATCAGATCATTAGGATTCCTATTTGACAAGTATAAGTTGAGAAGAATGCACATTAAAGTCCTTTTGGGTGGTGGTGGCTAGTCTCAACCCAAGAGGAAGAAGCAGATATTGGAGCCTACTAGCTCTAAAGCTTATGAAGTTCAATCCTTTATTAGTATTGGCTTTCTTAGACCATCTTTCCTTAGTTCAACCATTTATAATTATATCTAGGATGCTCTCAAGTTGCTATAGATCATATTAAGGCCTACAACACCTATTTGGTTGAAATGGCATATTAGAGAGCTTAAGTATTGGTTGGTGTAGTTCTTCACAACCTCAAGTAACTCTTTGACTTGCAAGTTTCTTACACTCAACAGTTGAGGTCACTTGATGCTTTACTTAGGACACACCTTGGGATTCTAGCCTATAAGCCTCACACTTCAAGCCCTTCTATATCTGATCTTGCTTTATCTATCCATGTCACTGAGCTTACCCCAACTGAGCATACTCTCTCTAAGCCTACTACAGAGCACACTCCACTGAATCCTCACACCTTAAAGCCTTCTCTTAAGCCATTATTGCTGCTCTTTT
Organism: Inga oerstediana; assembly: GCA_963210345.1. Lineage (NCBI taxonomy): Eukaryota > Viridiplantae > Streptophyta > Magnoliopsida > Fabales > Fabaceae > Inga > Inga oerstediana. The sequence goes on from OY723403.1 coordinate 46,951,649, forward strand.
ATCTCAGTCTAAGCCAATCCATGATCCACACTCCTCTGAACCTTTACTTTCCCATAATATCTTATTCTCGATGACTGATTCTACCTCTTCTTCTCATGTTCATATCACTCTTGATTTACAGCCTACCCCTACCACTTCTGTGCCTTTGACCTTAAACACCATTAATTCCCAGGACCTTCCTTATAAAGAACCCATTCTCCATACCCCATCTTCATCCTCCACTAAACATTCCTCTCATCACTTTGACTTTGAGTTCCCTATTGACCAAGAAATTGAGATTTTTAAACCTATCTAAAACCAAACTCATGCCACTACTACTGCGCCAAAGTATATCCTTCCTTCTTCTCCTACATGTACACCATATTCCCCTCAACACATCTTTTCTCCTAATCATACCTCCACTTCTAATGACTCTCTTACTACCATTTTCCCCATACATCCTCACACTCATTATATTTTATGAAACCAGGAAGAAATTATGAGTAACTTACATTTTTTTAGCATTTTCCTTAAGTTACTACATTATCATTAATAGGAAATATGTATTAATGTAATTTATATTTAATCAATTAGGATCCCTATCAATCGGGGATTACAATTAGGGAATTATTCTCATTAATGAGCCATTAATATTAAGAATCCCCTCTCATATATATATACACCTCTTCTGTACATGAATAAACAAGTCATTCGGAGTATCTTTTCTCTTTAACTTTACATGGAAATAAAGCCTAGGCCTTTCTAAAATATTTTTATGTTCAAATATTTCATAGTTGGTTTGTTTCTATCAAATTTACTTACAAGGTTTTAGGGCATCAATGACTGGTAGAGTTTATGCGCATATGCCCTACCCTTGGATTCACCATCGTTTGATCAAACCATCCTGAGAGATTTTCCGCCTTCCAATTAGCACGTGACCTTCACTCACTACTATTAGACTTATCAGGGATCTATATGTAGCGTATGAGGGTGCGTGCACAGCCTTTTCTATTGGCGACCATCATTGTTTGACTAGTCTTGCTAAACCCAGTCCATTTTAGGTGTTCTCATGTACTGATTTTGAGTTTTTTGTTGTAGGGTCACAATTTCTTCACATCTAGTTTGTTATTTTCTTCAATTTTAGGCTATCTTGTTGAAATATCTTTGCATGATTTTTTTGTGGTTCTGGTTGTGACCATTATTAATGTGTTTATATTATTTCTCTATTTAGATTTCTTCTAGTAGGTTTCAAGGTGTACATTGGCTCTTTATGAGAAATTTCTAGTAGTTCCAAGGTTTGATCTCGTTGTTTGAACACTGGGCTCTTTCTTTCCATAGTGAGGTTTTCTACTCACTATTTGAGAAGTGTTCTTTACTGATTGTATGGTTGGTCATTGGTCTTTTTAGTGGCTAGTTTTTTTTCGTGGTTCTCCTGTTACTTCTCAGATAGTTTATTATGGCTGCACCCTTAGTTACTTACTATGTGATTATGTTATTGATCGCTATTTGTGAAGTATCTTGTTGTTTAGTTCTTTAAGAGACATATTCTACCATTCATTGTGGAATTCAACTTACTTCTGGTCAGTTTCAATGGCTGAATCTAAGTCTAGTCCTTCAAGTGCTCTTGCTATTGGTAACATTGCATCTCATCTTGACACTTCTTTAAAGTAAATAATCGATTTTTGTGCCACTGATCATATGATAGGTGACCATCATTTGTTTTCTACGTATGTGCCTTATGCCAATCCCTCATCTATAATAATTGCCAATGGTTCATCTTATCATGTGCTTGGATTTGGCACTATTAGACCTACTCTGTCCATTCCCTTATCTTCTATCCTTAATGTTCCTGAACTTGCATTTAACCTTATGTCCCTTAGTACACTCACTCAACAATTAAACTATGCTACCTCACTATTTCCTAATCATTGTTTGATTTAGGATCTTATGATGATGTAAATCTAGTGGCCATTACTTTCTTAATAATTAGGTGCCGCGTTGGTTGCTTGCATTGGTGGTTTGTGTCTTTGTCTTCTTTGAAGAGGATGTATCCTCAGTTCTATCATTTGTTATCTTTAAAGTGTGAATCATGTTAGTTATACCCCATCTCGAGTCAATAAACAAGCTACATCCCTCTCTACTTTAGTTTATTTTGATGTTTGGTGACCGTGTCATGTTGAGTCCAAGTCTAGTTTTAAGTTCTTTATTACCTTTATCAATGATTTTTCTCATAACATATGGCTTTATTTAATGAAGTGTCGCTCTAAGTTATTCTCTCATTTTTACAACTTTGTGCTGAAGTTAAAACTCATTTTTTATGCATCGATGAAAATATTAAGGGGTGACAATGGCAAAGAATATTTCTTTGCCTCATTCCAAAATTATATGATACAGCATGGTATGATTCATCAACCTTCTTATGCAAATATACCAGCTCAAAATGGTATTGCATAAAGTAAAAATTGGCACTTATTAGAAAGCTCAATCTCTTATGTTTCAAATGTAAGTTCCCAAACCTTTTTGGGCTAATGATGTGTCTACTGCATGTTTTCTAATCAATTGTATGCTCTCCTCTAGTCTTAATGGTGACACTCCATACACAACTTTGTTCCCTTCCAAGCCCTTTTTTCCCATTGATCCAAAAATCTTTGGGTGTGTCTGTTTTGTTTAAGACGTTTGTCTTACTATTACAAAATTTGATCCCAAGTTTCTAAAGTTTGTTTTTCTTTGGTATTCTAAGGTTCAAAAGGGTTATCGATGTTTCTCTCCTACTTTTCATCGGTGTCTTGTGTCTACAGATGTCACCTTCCATAAGTCAACTCCTTTTTTCTTCTTCTTTTGTACCTCAATCCTTTAACAAAGAAAATGATCTGGATGATATCTTGGTGAATAAGGTTTACTTGCCTCCTATGCAAGTGCAACCCTCTATTCTTGTGCTTACACTATGTTTATTGTAACACCCTTTAATACGATAAGTTTTACCTAGCGAATTCAAACCACTAAACGGTAGTCCTTTGTAAGGCTCTTTCAATTCTCAACCTCAAGATAGGAATCGAGCCTATAGTTGATGGGTTTTTCAGAATAATTTAAAACTTTTCAAAAACTATCATAAAGTGGTTCGTAACTTCTTTATAACTCATCATTTCTTAATTCCTTTTATTATTATCGAAGTATTTCTTTTCGTATTAATCATTATGTTTACTTAACTAATGGGCTCGTAACATGTGATTACCCATTTCTAATTCAATTACCATGCTTAGGAAATTCAATCCATCCATCATGTAGTAATGTACAATTAATCACTTAAACGTCAATTACACAATAGTATAACACGTAAATAATTCTTATCTTCTTCATTGCAACTTTTTCTTCTGGCACAGCGTCTTGCACTCCCCTTCAATGCTCAACTACCTATATGGTTAGTTAAGGGATGGTGAGATTCAGGAGAATCTCAGTAGCAAACAATACCACTATGCATGCAAGATATATACTTAATGCATGACATGCTTCCTTACATAATTACATGCCAACATATTGACATATTTGTATGCTCAATGTTACAACATATTCATGGTAATAGCATAAATGTAAACAGAGCTTCAATCATTCAATCATGCTCAACACAATTAGGATAAGTAATAGCATAGATCAATGCACAAACATATATATCAAGTATATATAGATTAGGTAAGTTGTACTACCTTTTATCTTTGAATCCTTCTCTTGTTCTGTTTTCTTCCGACCATTGTAGTAGCTCGAAAATCCTTTCATTTCTCTTCCTTGACATCTCATGGCCCTAGATAGATATCCACATCATTTGAGCCATGAAAAATGAATATCCTATATGGCTATATTAGCCTCTAGAACATGTTTCTTGTCTTTGGACCTATACTTGTCTTAAATTACCTTAATTACCACAAATTCGTAGGTCCATCTAAACTGCCAGATTTACCAATCATATTTACAAATTTATATCATAATCTAGGGAACTTCAGTTAAGTTGGTTCTAGCTCCTAATTAAAGCTCTTTAAGTCTACTTTAAGATAAAAAAATTCCTACTGCCAGTTCCACGTACACATTTCCAGAAACTGCAATCAATCCTTACTGCTATAGAATTCCTCCATATGAATGTACATATTCAAAGATTCATATCTTACAACCTACTAACTCAAATGATAAGTGCTATATATCAAATTAAAGCTTAGGACATCTACTAAGAATCTGGAAAATATCATCACAATTGGACAAGATTTGGCCATTAAAAAATATGTCACAACTAGACAATTCCCCATAAAATGCAAACTCATAACACCTAACTTTAAATTCCAAAATGTGTTTTCTATCCAATTACTCTAAGATCATATTCATAGTTTATCCCTACATAAATTTTCATTTAGAAACCATTAGTAAGCTCAAATTACTCAAAATCATTCTCTTTCTTCATGTTCTGGCCCTGACCGAAAACCTACACTTAAGCCAACAACAATCAATTTGCAAATTTAACCACTAAACAACTCTAATATCATTATTAAACTTCATACATCACTATATTCATCATCATAACATCATGAACTCTCATTTTATCAAGTTGGTTGAAACCCTAGCAGCCAAAGAAGTTCAAGAAAACTCAATGAAACATCAAGATATTCAGTTCAAATTGAAGCCTAAGCTTACCTCTTCGCGATTCTACAACCGGTTCAGAATTCTGATAACACCGACCCTAGGTAGATGGCACTAAATATCGCAAATTGAAAATCTAAAACAAAAGAAAGAATGCCTACACCGAGTAAAAGAAGATTAGTGAAGGCTCCATTGGCAGAAACATTGATTCAGGCTTGAATCGGGGCAAGAAAACTTTGTATTCTTACTATTCATCTTCCTTCTCTCCTCTTTCATTTTCTCTTTATTTTCCCTGTATTTTTCTGCCTTTGGATGAAATTATAGGGTGTGAGAGTGTTAGGATATTTAATCACATGTGTTTAAATCTGATGGTTCCATGTGTCCTAGGATTAAATCTTGGAGTGACATGTGTCCTTTAAGCATTATCCTTTCTCTTTTTCTCTCTCCTCTTAGGCGTCCTTTTGTGCTTAGGCAAGAAAAGTCCAATAAATTCCCTTGACTCCCGGGTTCATTGTTCGGGAAAGTTAAGTACATGTTCAAACCAGAGACTGGTGGATTTCCCGGACTCAAAGGCTAGAAGGCATATTTTCAGAGTGCCAACTCAAAAGTCAAAAAGTGACCCTCATCATTAACAAATACATGGTGCATCCTGAGTGAACTAACACAAAAGTAGAAAAAGTAGTCAGGGGAAATTCAATTTCTCTGGGTCTTTATATCACTTATATCTCTTAATCCTAGTATCACACAGGATTGTCCAAGAATCAACATGAATACTATTCACATCAGAAGAGCATACTAGCCCAATACCAGGATCACTACTCTAATACCAATAAATGCAACACCATTCAATACGATGACGTTTACGCAGAGAATTCGAACCACTAAATGATATTCCTTTATAAGGCTCTTTCAATTGCCAACCTCAAGACAAGACTCGAACTTGTAGTTGAGTAGGATTTTCCTAATAATTTACAACTTTTCAAAAAACCATATAGTGGTTTATAACATTTTTGTAACTCATTCTTTTTTAATTCCTTTTATTATTATCGGAATATTTCTTTTCGTATTAATCATTTTACTTACTTAACTAATGGACTCGTATTCCAAGAGTATGGAGGAGCATGAGCATCATTTAAGAGTTGTATTGAATACATTGCGTGAGAAGCAATTATATGCTATATTGAGCAAGTGCGAGTTCTGGCTATCAGAAGTGAAATTCTTAGGCCATGTTATCTTGCAAGAAGGGGTCTCTGTGGATCCCAGTAAAGTGGAAGCAGTACTGGACTGGAAAAGGCCAGAATCTGTGGCGGAAATACACAGTTTTCTGGGTCTTGCTGGTTATTATCGGAGATTTATCCAAAATTTCTCCCGTATTGCGTTGCCGATGACCAAGTTCACGAGAAAGTATCAGTCGTTTGTGTGGGATGAGAAATGTGAAAACTGTTTTGTGGAGCTGAAGGAGAGGTTGACGATGGCACCTGTGTTGATTTTGTAAGATCAAGCGATTCACCCAAGAGGGGGGGTGAATTGGGTGATACTGAAATTTCTTTCGAAAATATAAAACTTTGACAAAAGAATTAAAACAGTAATGAGTAAGGAGAAATATCACCGAAGTGTACACCGGGAGTTATACTGGTTCGGTCACAACCACTTTGACCTACGTCCAGTCCTCAGAGCTTCTCTGAGAGTTTCACTAAAACTTCCAAGATTCAGTGGGTTCTTGGCACCACAGTACAAGCAAGTTCCTTCACACCTGGACACTCGCTCCCCCTTACAGGTTGTAATCCAATCCCAACTCAAGGTTCCACAACCTTAAGTTATCTCAATAACAAATATTGAGTTTGAATGAAATATCTCTCACAAAGAGTAAATGATAATCACTGAAGCATATGAATACAATTTCAACGTGAAAACAGAGCAATGAACTTAATGAATCGTTTGTGTGGATGCTTGGTTGTTCTTCTCTGTTTGAAGGTTCCCATATATATAGATATGATGGTGATGACCGTTGGAACGTTTTCCTTTCGTCCGTTGGTGAGTGCGCAGCCACTGTTGACTTTTCAAGTTTTTGAAAAATATCCGTTGGCGGTGGTTGGCATTTGAATGTTTGATTTGACTTTCATCTCTTGAAGTGATTCCTTCATTGTTTATCTGTAAATAGACTAAGAATACTAATACAATGAAAGGTTAATCATATAGGAAACAAATCAATGAACGTTTGAATGATTTCTAAATTTCTGGGTATGCTTACTCGAGTAGCTCCTCGAGTAACCCTTGAAGTTTACTCGAGTAGCTCCTCGAGTAACATCGGGAAATCATTTATCAACTGCAAGTTAATGAACAAGTATAAGATTACTCGGGTAGTGCATGGAGTAAACTAAATTTCAAACCTTTGGAATAGTTATTTACTCGGGTAGCTACTCGAGTAATGCACTCACAACTTTATGAGTTACTCGGGTAACACCTCGAGTAATCCTTTGAAAAACTTTTGATTACTCGATGCTCTACTCCAATAATGTTGGCAGGATCAAAATGCCGAGAGCACTTACCTCATTACTCGAGTAGCTCCTCGAGTAATGCACTCAATCTTGCATAAGTTACTCGGGTAGCACCTCGAGTAACTGAGACATTTGAAGATAACTTACCCTGGTCATGACTTGAACTTTCCTTTGAAAATATTTGTGCTTACTGGGGTACATACTCGAGGAATCCACTTAAGATAAAACATTAGAAACTTGAATACTCGAGTAAGCACTCGAGGAAGACGAAATAAACAATTCAAGTTAATCGGATACCAACCTCAAGTTTTAACTTACCTCAGGCTGTTACTCGAGTACCTCCTCGAGTAACATTGGCAGTGGTACAAAGTGCCGAGAGTTACACATTTTCAAATACACGGTTACTCGAGTAGCTCCTCGAGTATCATGGAAAACTTGAAGTCTGACTGGAAGTTTCTGATCTGGTTACTCGAGTAGCTCCTCGAGTAACATTAGCAGTGGTATAAACTGCCGAGAGGTACATATGGTTACTCGAGTAGCTCCTCGAGTAACATTATGCTAACTTGAAAGCAACTGGAAGTTTTCATATGGTTACTCGAGTACCTCCTCGAGTAACATTAGCAGGCCGAGAGCAACCTTGAAATTTTACCTGGTTACTCGAGTAGCGCCTCGAGTAATGGTGGCAGGTAACTGGAAGTTTTGCTCTGTTACTTCAAGTTTTGTCTCATTACTCGAGTAGCGCCTCGAGTAATGCCTGAGAAGATTTGCTACTGATCAAGTTCCTCAGTATTTTCTCTTGTCCAATCTTCATTACTTCCATGCTTACTTCAAGTAAGCTTATTCCTGTCATTACTTAGTTCAAACTTGATTATTAAACATTTCCTTTTCAAACCATTCTTTTGTTATCATCAAAACATGAGATCTAACATTCTCCCCTTTTTTGATGATGACAAAACTTGGTGATTTTGAACATGGTTTTTCAAATTGGATTCTTAATTAATTATTTCTTATTAAGATTGAATATACCTTGCATATATAACAACTTCATTAGTCCAAACATAATTCAAAGCTTTAAAAGATATCCAATGAAGTCATAATTGCATTAATCTTAAAACTTCAAATTACAAGGTAAAATAAGTTCAAAGAAACTAGAAACTAATAACAGAAATGCACCCTAGAACCCAATACAACCAAATATCCCAAAATAAGCTAGGACACATCCACAAAATCATTCTCAAGCTCTTCTCCCCCTTTTTGGCTTCATCAATCAAGTGGAGGGCTAGGAGGCTTCGCCATGGAGATGGGTGTTACAGGAAAGACCATAGAATCATCTGAGTCCAAAGAGTCAAATGAGCTAGAAGGTACTGGATCAGGCAGATTAAGTGGAGGAATATGGATGTCATCTCTAGGCAGGAGAGGAGAAGGTTGGAAGACAACCATAGTTGAGGTTTCTCCTTCCGGGGTGATCTGAGTCTCAGCTTCTGGAGTTGTGTCAAAAGTTGGAGTGAGATGCTCAGAAGAAGAAGATGACACTACCTCTGTTTGGGTAGGAGAGGGAATAGGTTTGGGAGTGGTCTCAGATTGTGGCTTTTGAGGTGAATCACTAATGGTGATATGTGTAGACTCAAGGGTTTCAGGATCATCCACTGTGAATAATATGTCTTTTCCTTGGGTCTCAGGTGGATCAGAAACCAGAGGAGTAGATGGTTCAGCCTCAGGAGTGGGAGTAGGAATAGGAATGTCTGAAGGCGGGTCTACTGAAGGAGGTGGTGGTGGTGCAGATGAAGAAGGACCAGAAGAAGATCCAGGACCCAGAGGATCCAACCGTGCTAGAATCAATCTTAGGGTCTCTCCCTGAGCCCGTTGCTCTGCTAGCAACTCCTCATGTCTCCTATCCATTCTCTCAACCAACTCCTCATGCCTTTTGTCAATTTTCTCAACCAGTTCTCCCATCTTGAAGTTGGTATTGGTAATCAATTCAGCATTAGTATTGGCTATGTCCACATGGAAGCCTCTGAGGATGTTCTCCATGAAGTGCTGGAGAATGGCATTCAGGAAGGATGGTGAGGATGTGGTAGCAGCTGGAGCCGATGACTGAGTGTCATCCATTCTACTGGTTTCTGCCTCAGTAGCTTTTCTCTTCTTCTTGGACCCAGACTCCAGTGGGCCTTTAAGAGGGATGTCTATGTTTAGTTTACCAATCTGGTTCCTTCCGACCGGGGACAACCTCTCAATTGGCTCTTTGCTATCCAAGTACCATATTTTGTTCTCTTTTAGGATAAGAGACACAATTTGAGGATATGGCATTGGAGTGGTTCCCTTTCCATCCACCTTATACCTCTTCATCTCTGAGAATATATACTCTCCCAGATCCTTTTCTTCTTTCAAAAGGAGTGAAGCAAACCATCTATAGTCCCTATCTGAAAAGTGGGTATAGTTGTTGGCTTTGTTCACTAGGGACCTAGAGTAGATGTACCATAGGACCCTGTGATGATCACACATATCACTCGGTTTGAAATTGAGGGGGCCAACTAACTCACCGGGCTTAAGGATAGTGAATATCTGGTTAGGCTCAAGTTCAGAATAGATATCATCCGGGGGATTCTCAATTCCTAACCATAAATTGATCCTAGAGGGAGATATAAGGATTTTCTGTCCTCTCACTGTGGTAGTCATTTCTTCCTCAACTGAGGTTCGGTCAGGCTCATCTATGATCTCAAGGTTGCAGTAAAAATGGGTGATTACCTTTGTGCAAAAAGGCAATCTCACAGATAACCAAGGCATAAAAGGATCAAGATAAGGACTAAGGTCAAACTTCACTACCTCTTGTAGAAGCTTCAGATCAACGTAGTGTGTTTTACACACTTTCCTTCTGGAGAACTGTGTTGAGTACTTCAGAGACTCCACCAATTTGCCCACATTAAATCCCTTTGGTGGACTAGTGATTTCTGCTTCAGGAATCTTGGATTTCTTAGAGGATTGACCCTTCTCCAGTTGGTCAATGATCCCAGCCATTGCCTTAGCCACATTTTTGTCATACTTTGGCTTTTTGGGAGGTTTTGGAGTAAAAGAGGGTGTTGATGAGTCTGAGTGAGAAGGTGAAGGAGTTTTGACACCTTTACTCCTTCCGGTAGATGTGCTCTTTTTAGATTGAGCCCTAGTCACAATGGGCTCTTTGATAACCACACCTTTGGCTTTTGGTTGAGGTTGAGGTTTGAGAGGGGTTTTTGCTTTTGGTCTAGGAATCAACTTTCTTCTTTTTGTTGGAGGAGGAGAAAGAAGATCAGGATTTTGCTCAGAATCAGAATCAGTGAAGTTGAGATTCTTGGTTCTAACCATTTTGAATCAAAGAGAATCAGAAATCTCAGAAACAGAGGTCACTGTCGCTAGTTTAGGTCAGAGGGATTTTGAACAAAATAGGAAGTTTTTGATCTTGAAACTAGTTGGGTTTTGACGGAAATGGGGCAAGGAATCGATTGGGAAAAGTTTTTGAAAGGGTGTATAGTGATTTACTCGAGGAGATTTTGTGGAAATGACCAAGTTTGCGCAAGATAAAGACCTAAATCCCGACTTTACTCGAGGCCTTACTCGAGTAACATTCAACGTTACTCGAGGCCTTCCTCGGGTGTTCATACGGGAAAAATTCAAAATAATTCATTTAAATTGCGTACCTTGTATGAATAATATAGTAATTATCCATAGATGTTCCCTCGATCATTTATAACTCATGTTGATCAGATTTGCATCATTCTTTATCAATTTGAGAATCTGGACTCCGACTTTACTCGAGGCCTTCCTCGAGTAAGCTTCACGTTTACTCGAGGCTCGCCTCGGGTAACCTGTCTTTTGAACTTCTGACCTTTCATTTCCTCAAAACTGAACCGTTAGATTTAAATATCAAGTTACTTGATCCATTACTTCCAGTTTTGGGGGCCATTACTCGAGTACATACTCGAGTAAACTGCCACTTTACCTCAAGTTACTCCTCGGGTAAATCTTTTCTGTCACCCATTACTTCAAGTTGGTACTCCAGTAATGGTGTCCTCTGATCACCTTTGTTTTTGTTTCTCAAAACAGAGTTTCTTTCTTCCTGCAAAACAAATTTCTATATACTCCGATGCTTAAGTTAGTAATTATCAAAACATTATTAAATGACTTCATCTAATATTATGAAATGCTGAAATTACTTATAACTCATTGGGATTTACCATTCCCAATTCTCTTCTAATGTATAGAAATTGATCTTTTGCAAGGGGTTTTGTGAAGATATCGGCTAATTGAAGATGAGTAGGAATGAATATCACTTTCACATCTTTCTTTTGGACATGATCTCTGATGAAGTGATGTCTGACATCGATATGCTTGGTTCTAGAGTGTTGAACTGGATTCTTTGCCAAGCTTATCGTACTAGTGTTGTCACAATAGATTGGTATCTCTTTGAGATAAATACCAAGGTCTTGTAATTGCTGTTTTAACCATATCACTTGTGCACAACAACTTGAGACTGCAACATATTCGGCTTCCGTTGACGAAAGAGACACTGTATTTTGTTTCTTGCTGAACCACGAGACAAGAGATCCTCCAAGGAATTGTCCTTGTCCACTGGTGCTCTTTCTGTCTGTCTTGTATCCTCCATGATCAGAATCTGAATAAGCAATTAAATATTCACTTCTTCCTTTGGGATACCACAGACCCAATTCTGGTGTGTCAGCAAGGTATCTAAAGATTCGTTTGACCGTTTCAGCATGTGATTCCTTTGGCGCCGATTGATATCTTGCACATATGCCGACACTAAATTGAATGTCTGGTCTGCTTGCCGTGAGATAGAGTAATGATCCAATCATTCCTCTATATTTTGTGATATTGTAGTCTTTCCCTTTGACATCAGCATCAAGTAACGTTGTTGAGCTCATAGGTGTGTCTGAGCCATTTGCTTCATCCATTCCATACTTCTTCAATAGCTCTTTTAAATACTTTGTTTGAGATATGAATATTCCATTCTTTCTTTGTTTGATTTGCAAACCAAGAAAGAAATTCAATTCTCCCATCATTGACATCTCAAACTCACCCTGCATTATCTCAGAAAATTCCTTACACAGAGATTCATTAGTAGCACCGAAAACAATATCATCAACATATATTTGAACAATTAAAATATCATCATGTTTTCGATTTATGAATAATGTTGTATCAACTTTTCCTCGTACAAAACCTTGATCGATGAGAAACTTACTAAGCCTTTCATACCAGGCTCTAGGAGCTTGTTTTAAACCATACAAAGCCTTTTTAAGTTTGAAAACATGGTCCGGTTTAGTGACATCTTCAAAACCAGGAGGTTGTTCTACATACACTTCTTCCATGATGTAACCATTTAGAAAGGCACTCTTAACATCCATTTGATAGAGTTTGAATCCTTTGATGCATGCAAAGGCTAAGAGTACACGTATAGCTTCCAATCTAGCCACTGGAGCATACGTTTCCTCATAATCAATTCCTTCTTCCTGATTATAGCCTTTGGCCACCAATCTTGCCTTGTTTCTGACAATAATTGCAGATTCATCAAGTTTGTTTTTGAATACCCATTTAGTACCAATGATCGTATGATCTTTGGGTCGGGGCACCAAATCCCAGACTTGATTCCTTTCAAATTGATTTAATTCTTCTTGCATTGCTATGACCCAATCATTGTCTGATAGGGCTTCAACAATGTTAGAAGGTTCAATCTCAGAAATAAATGCAGAAAAACTTACTTCATTGAAAACTCTATTTCTGGTTTTGATCCCTTCATTCACATCTCCTATGACTTGATCTAAGGGATGACTTCTATTGTATTTCCAAGCTTTAGGTTGACCTAGGGATTGCTCTTCATCCTTAGTTTCATCAACCTCTGGAATAAGAGACTTAGAGATAGATTGACCATTTTCTTGATTTAAAACAACTTCCTGTTCTTCATCAATGGTTTTGTCAGAGGTTTCAAATTCATCAAATACAACATGAATTGATTCTTCAACAACACAAGTTCTTTTATTGAAAATTCTATATGCTTTACTTCGGTTAGAATATCCTAGGAAAATTCCTTCATCAGTTTTAGAATCAAATTTTCCTAAGTTATCTTTACCATTATTATGAATGAAACACTTACAACCGAAAATGTGTAGATGACCAATGTTTGGCTTCCTTCCTTTGTATAGCTCATATGGTGTCTTTCCAAGTTTCGTTCTGATGTAGGCTCTATTTGAAATATAGCATGCTGTACTCATAGCATCAGCCCAGAAAACTTGAGACATGTTCTTTTCATTTAACATTGTTCTAGCCATTTCAGTAAGTACTCTATTCTTGCGTTCCACAACTCCATTTTGTTGAGGCGTCCTTGGAGCAGAGAAGTTGTGATCAATGCCATTAGTATCACAATATTCTTCAAAGGCTTGATTCTCAAATTCTCCACCATGATCAGTCCTAATACCTGTAATAGACATACCTTTCTCATTTTGCACTTTCTTGGCAAAAACAATAAATTCTTCAAAGGTTTCATCTTTTGATGATAGAAAAATAACCCATGTAAATCTAGAAAAATCATCAACAATAACCAATGAATACAAGTTGCCACCAAGACTCTTTACTCTTGCTGGACCAACTAAATCCATATGCAATAATTGTAATGGTCTATTTGTTGAAATCTCATTTTTCAATTTGAAAGATGATTTAGTTTGTTTACCCTTTTGACATGCGTCACAAATCAAATCATTTTTGAAATTTACTTTGGGTAATCCAAGAACTAAATCCTTTTTGAGTAGTTTACCTAGTTGATGCATATTGACATGAGCCAATCTCTTATGCCATAACCAACTTTCATCGGTATTACTCAGAAAACAGTTTTCAGATTCATTTCTACTAATATCTAGAGTATAGCAGTTACCTTCCCTTTTTGCTCTGAGCTTAGCCTTGATATTTTTCTTATCAAGCTGTAAGTCATTCTTGTTGATAATTAGACATTCCTCTGAATCAAATATTATCCAGTTGTCTTTATCTGCACTTTGACTTACGCTCAGCAAATTATGACACAAGCCTTCAACGTAATATACATCTTTGATTTGTATGCCTTTGTCATTTTTGATTTCACCAATTCCTGCTATTTTTCCGGATTGATTTCCTCCAAATTTTACCTTTCCACCTTCCTTAGGTTGTAATGTGGTAAAACTTTCGAAATCTCCGGTCATATGTCTAGAGCATCCACTGTCTATGAACCATTTGTTATTTTTGGATGCTTTAAGACATACCTGCAATCAAATGACTAAGTTTTAGGTACCCACTTCTTTTTGGGTCCTTTCGGGTTAGTATAAATGATTTTCTGAATATATGTGCCTTTAGGTACCCATTTGTAGGTTCCTATGTTTCCTTTCTTTTTATGAATGCATGAGGAGGTATAATGACCTTTTCTATTACAGTAATTACAAAATGCAAAAGGATTTGATATATGTACAGAATGCTGGAAATAATTCAAATATGACTTACCTCCTGCTTTCTTTCTACCTTTCCTTTTATCTGATTTTGGATCATATCCAATACCAGATCGGTCATTTACAAATCGTTGTTCTTTTAAAATCACACTTAGCATCTCACTTCCTTTGGTAAACTTTTCAAGAGTTTTTGTGAGATCATTGTTTTTCTCTTTCAAAGAAGAACAATTTTCACAATTCTTTTCTGAACTTTCTTTAAGTTCAATTTCAAGAGCTTTGTTTTTCTTTTTGAAAACAATTAGTTCTTTAACTACTTTGATGAATTCAGAATGTAAAGCATTATATTCAGATAATAATTCATCATAGGTAGGGTCAGAATCATTTACCTCTTCTTCTGTCTCTTCTTGAGCAACAAGACATATGTTGGCTACTTCTTCCTCATCACTTTCTTCGTCTGAGGAACTATCTCCCCATATAGCAGATACAAAGGCCTTCTTTTTGTTAAAGAATTTGCCTTTTCTCTTTTCTTTGCTCTTTTGATTGAGCTCTGGACATTCTGATTTGATATGTCCTGGTTTACCACATTCATAACAAATGATATGGTCTTTGTTGCTAGTTCCTCCTTTTTGAAAGTGTTTGTAGCCTTGACCTTTCTTGTAGAACTTTCTGAATCGTTTTATGATTAAGCCCATTTCATCATCATCAAACTCCTCAACTTCATCTTGATTTTCTTCTTTTGCTTTTAGAGCTAGACCTTTCTTTCTTTTGTCACTGATGTCGTCAAGTTCCCGTTTGAACTTTAACTTGCTTTCATATTCAGAAAGGCTTCCAAATAGAGAAGCAACTGATCTCATTGATTCTCCTTTTGCCTCTTCTATCGCAGTGACTTTGGCCTCCCACTCTTTAGAAAGAATATTCAAAATCTTTCGTACTTGGATATTTTGATCATATACTTTTCCAAGTGCTGCAAGTTGATTAACAAGATGAGTATACCTAAGTTCGAATTCAGAAATTGACTCACCTGATTTCATTCGAAGTAGATCGAATTCTGTGATCAAGGTGTTGATTCGATTCTCCTTTATTCCCGAAGTTCCTTCATGAGCTATTTCCAGAGCTTCCCACATTTCCTTTGCTGTTGGGAGTGTGCAGATTCTGAAGTATTCATTTTGACTCAAGGAGCTTTGTAACATCAGAATTGCCTTGCTATTGAGAGTGATAAGTTTCTTGTCATTCTCATCATATTCCGCTGGCGTCTTTGGAATTTTCTGAGAATCTACAGTCTTTGTAGGTTGATAGTTTCCACTCTCGATTACATCCCATAGCCCATATTCAGTAGCCATCACGAACACTCTGAATTTAGCTTTCCAGAAAGAAAAGTGTTCTCCATTGAAACCGGGAGGTCTAGTGATGGATGCTCCGTCGGGAAGAATTCCTTCACCCATGCTTGCCATTGGATCCTTCTTAGGTTGTTATACCTTAACAAGAAGACCTAAGCTCTGATACCAAATGTAAGATCAAGCGTTTCACCCAAGAGGGGGCGTGAATTGGGTGATACTGAAATTTCTTTCGAAAATATAAAACTTTGACAAAAGAATTAAAACAGTAATGAGTAAGGAGAAATATCACCGAAGTGTACACCGGGAGTTATACTGGTTCGGTCACAACCACTTTGACCTACGTCCAGTCCTCAGAGCTTCTCTGAGAGTTTCACTAAAACTTCCAAGATTCAGTGGGTTCTTGGCACCACAGTACAAGCAAGTTCCTTCACACCTGGACACTCGCTCCCCCTTACAGGTTGTAATCCAATCCCAACTCAAGGTTCCACAACCTTAAGTTATCTCAATAACAAATATTGAGTTTGAATGAAATATCTCTCACAAAGAGTAAATGATAATCACTGAAGCATATGAATACAATTTCAACGTGAAAACAGAGCAATGAACTTAATGAATCGTTTGTGTGGATGCTTGGTTGTTCTTCTCTGTTTGAAGGTTCCCATATATATAGATATGATGGTGATGACCGTTGGAACGTTTTCCTTTCGTCCGTTGGTGAGTGCGCAGCCACTGTTGACTTTTCAAGTTTTTGAAAAATATCCGTTGGCGGTGGTTGGCATTTGAACGTTTGATTTGACTTTCATCTCTTGAAGTGATTCCTTCATTGTTTATCTGTAAATAGACTAAGAATACTAATACAATGAAAGGTTAATCATATAGGAAACA
The DNA here is from genome assembly GCA_963210345.1 of Inga oerstediana. Taxonomy (NCBI): domain Eukaryota; kingdom Viridiplantae; phylum Streptophyta; class Magnoliopsida; order Fabales; family Fabaceae; genus Inga; species Inga oerstediana. The sequence goes on from OY723403.1 coordinate 46,968,425, forward strand.
AATCAATGAACGTTTGAATGATTTCTAAATTTCTGGGTATGCTTACTCGAGTAGCTCCTCGAGTAACCCTTGAAGTTTACTCGAGTAGCTCCTCGAGTAACATCGGGAAATCATTTATCAACTGCAAGTTAATGAACAAGTATAAGATTACTCGGGTAGTGCATGGAGTAAACTAAATTTCAAACCTTTGGAATAGTTATTTACTCGGGTAGCTACTCGAGTAATGCACTCACAACTTTATGAGTTACTCGGGTAACACCTCGAGTAATCCTTTGAAAAACTTTTGATTACTCGATGCTCTACTCCAATAATGTTGGCAGGATCAAAATGCCGAGAGCACTTACCTCATTACTCGAGTAGCTCCTCGAGTAATGCACTCAATCTTGCATAAGTTACTCGGGTAGCACCTCGAGTAACTGAGACATTTGAAGATAACTTACCCTGGTCATGACTTGAACTTTCCTTTGAAAATATTTGTGCTTACTGGGGTACATACTCGAGGAATCCACTTAAGATAAAACATTAGAAACTTGAATACTCGAGTAAGCACTCGAGGAAGACGAAATAAACAATTCAAGTTAATCGGATACCAACCTCAAGTTTTAACTTACCTCAGGCTGTTACTCGAGTACCTCCTCGAGTAACATTGGCAGTGGTACAAAGTGCCGAGAGTTACACATTTTCAAATACACGGTTACTCGAGTAGCTCCTCGAGTATCATGGAAAAGTTGAAGTCTGACTGGAAGTTTCTGATCTGGTTACTCGAGTAGCTCCTCGAGTAACATTAGCAGTGGTACAAACTGCCGAGAGGTACATATGGTTACTCGAGTAGCTCCTCGAGTAACATTATGCTAACTTGAAAGCAACTGGAAGTTTTCACATGGTTACTCGAGTACCTCCTCGAGTAACATTAGCAGGCCGAGAGCAACCTTGAAATTTTACCTGGTTACTCGAGTAGCGCCTCGAGTAATGGTGGCAGGTAACTGGAAGTTTTGCTCTGTTACTTCAAGTTTTGTCTCATTACTCGAGTAGCGCCTCGAGTAATGCCTGAGAAGATTTGCTACTGATCAAGTTCCTCAGTATTTTCTCTTGTCCAATCTTCATTACTTCCATGCTTACTTCAAGTAAGCTTATTCCTGTCATTACTTAGTTCAAACTTGATTATTAAACATTTCCTTTTCAAACCATTCTTTTGTTATCATCAAAACATGAGATCTAACAGATTTTACCCGATCCTAGTTTGACATACGTTGTGTATTCTGATGCCAGTGGGCAGGGATTAGGGTGTGTCCTTATGCAGCAGGGACGTGTAGTGGCCTACGCCTCTTGACAGCTCAGACCTCATGAATTGAACTATCCCACTCATGATCTGGAGCTTGCGGCCATTATATTTGCTTTGAAGATTTGGCGTCATTACCTGTATGGTGTGACTGTGGAATTGTACTGTGACCACAAGAGTCTCAAATATCTGTATGATAAAAAAGAACTGAATATGAGACAGCGCCACTGGATGGAATTGCTTAAGGACTACGATGTATCATAATCTGAAATCGGTGTATTGGTGGCCGGGTATGAAGAGTGATGTGACCAAATATGTAGCAAGGTGTCTCACTTGCCAGAAGGTAAAGATTGAGCACCAGAGACTGCCTGGTTTACTTCAGAGTCCTGAGATTCCGGAATGGAAATGGGAAAGCATGACCATGGATTTGGTTATGGGATTGCCCAGGATCAGGAACTATGACGCGATCTGGGTAATTATGGATCGGTTAACGAAGTCAGCACACTTCATACCAATCAATGCTGGTTATTCTCCTGATAAACTAGCAGAGATTTATATCCGAGAGATTGTCAAACTTCATGGCACACCGAAGAATATCATTTCTGACCGAGATCTATGATTTACTTCGAGATTCTGGAGAGCATTGTATGAAGCCTTAGGTACTCAACTGAGATTCAGTACGGCTTATCATCCCCAAACGGATGGACAATCTGAGAGAACAATTCAGACGCTGGAAGATATGTTGCGAGCTTGTGTTCTCGACTTTAAAGGAAGTTGGGATCGTTTCCTTCCACTGGCTGAGTTCACCTACAACAATAGCTATCATGCGAGCATCCCAATGGCTCCGTATAAAGAATTGTATGGAAGACGATATCAATCACCATTATGCTAGAATGAGTTATCCGAAAGGAAGCTTTATGGGCCAGATTTGGTTGATCAAACCTCAGCACAGATTTGGATTATTCGTAAGAGGTTGCTTGCAGCGCAGAGTCGACAGAAAAGCTACGCTGACAAGAGAAGACGGCCTCTAGAGTTTGAGGTTGGAGATCATATTTTTTTGAGAGTATCACCAGTTACGGGCGTTGGCCGAGCGATCAAGAGGAAGAAACTGAGCCCAAGGTATATAGGACCTTTTGAAATCCTTGAGAGGATTGGGCCTATTGCTTACCGAGTAGCACTACCTCCGAGCTTGAGCAGGCTCCATGACATATTCCACGTTTCTCAACTGAAGAAGTACCAACCGGATCCGTCTCACATCATTGAATATGAGGATGTTGAGCTACAAGACAATTTCACATATACGGTAGAACCAGAGCAAGTCATTGATCGAGAGGAGCGACGGCTTAGACACCGAAGCATCCCATATGTGAAGGTGATCTGGAAGGGAATGACTCAAAGAGAGGCAACTTGGGAAGCGGAGGAAGATATGCGAAGACGATATCCTAAGTTTATGGCTCAAGTTATGTAACAATTTCGAGGACGAAATTTAATTTTCGGGGGGAGAATTATAATATCCTGGATTGTAATCAAGGATTACTAACTTCAAAGTGATGTAATTAATATTAATTGAACACTTTTGAAGTATATAATGTGAATTGTGATGTAGACGCGTGTGATGATGGTTTAGTATATGTTATGTCAATCAGGGGTAAAATGGTAAATTTATCAACCGATTGGTCAGTTATTGGAGAGGAAACTCATTGGTAATTGATATCAATGGCTAAGATTAAATAAGCAAGGGAGTGGGATTGTGTGTGTGCATGTTCAAGTAAGCCAAGGAGGATGCCTTAAGATGTTGACATTTGGCATCATCTCACACCCCTTTGACAAGTCAACAATAGCAACTCATTGTTTTCTCTTCCCTCCCATTCTTTTAGGTTGGCAAATGGGCTAAAGTAGAGACCAAAAAATCTGATTATTTTCCCTTCATCATCATCATCTCATCTCTCCTCTCATCTCCATTTTCGTTCAAAGCTTGAAGGAAAGAGAAAGAAGAAGGCTCAAGTTAGGTGAGGATTTGTTCTTGTACGCTCAACTCACCTTCATTAATATTGTTCATGAGGTTGAAGGATTTATTCCTATGGTTTCAGATTTTTGATTTGTGGTGTTTGAGAACTTGTGGAAATTTGGAAGTGAGGGAAACAAGAAACTAGCTTGGGAAGAAGTTAAGGTAAGTATTTGGAACCTTTTGGTATATTCATTGTGGTTATTGGTTTAGTCTTGAGATTTTGTGATTTTGCCCTGGTTTTTTGGTGAATTTCGAAATGTGTGAATTAGTTAATGTTTGGTGTGGGAATTAATGTCATTTTGTGACTTTGTGCATGTGGAGTTGGTTTGAGATTTTGGTTTGGAATGGATTGCCATGTGGTGTCTTGATTGAGTTTTTGGTGTGACATGTGGTAGGCATTGTATACCATGTCAATGAGAAGAGAATTTGAATTGTTTTAATGACTCCAATGGGTTCCTTGAGTGAAAATGGTGTAAGAATGGTGTTTGATATGAAAATGGGAACCATTGGAAGCAATTGTGGAAAAATTGAAAATCTGTCCATTGAAGGTCTGTTCTGGGCAGTCTTTTTGTGTGGGCGTTTTGAATAGGGTACTGATGTCAGAAAATTATGAAACTTTCCAGTTTTAAAGTTCACTTCTCAAGCTTCAAAATTGACATATAATTGGTATCATTTCGTTTTGTGCACTGTGAGTTATGGTTGTCCAAAGTTTGGGATGGAAATTGAACTCTGTTGTGGGACAGTGGTGAGTTTTGTGCAATTCTGTACTTTTGTGGTGATTTCCAGTAATTGCCAATATTTTTCCTAGAAAGAGGACTTAAATAGATTTCATTTGGCTTTGGAATCACCTTATTTCGATTTTTCCTGAATTAGTTATGATTTTTGGACGTTCAGCCAAGAAACAGAATTTTCTTGGCCGCGGCCAGAAGATGTTGGGCCGCGGCCCAAATGTTTCTGACCACTTTTTGGCCGCGGCCAGTGGATTTGTGGGCCGCGGCCAACCCCCAAAAATCAGTGTTTTGCACTTTTGAAAGGTGGTTTTTGGTATAGCCTTTCCCAACCCTTTAGGCATATGTTTAGGCCTAAAATAGTCACCTAAAGAGTTCAAATGATAACCAACTTAAGTGTTATAGAGATAAGAACTTGGGAAAGAGATTGATGAGTTGTCCCTAACTTGGTTTACAGGATTTGATATTTGCCATCCTTGTGAGCCCGTTGTGCCAAGAAACGTCGGGAAAGGATCAGGTAGTGAGTCTCTCTCTCTCTTATACTTTGTGTAATGCACTGTATGTGTGTTGTATCACTGTTTTATGATGATTTCTGATGCTGCTGCGGTTACAGCTGGTGATAGCTGTCGTTTACAGCGCAAGCTATCATTATTGTGATTACAGCGTAAGCTGTCGTGATGGTGATTACAGCGTAAGCTGTTGTGATTATGATTATAGCGAGAACTGTCGTATTGTGTATACAGCCGTGAGTGCTGTCGTTTGTGGTGAAAACCATGTATCTTTGAGATTGCTGCTGCTGTTGCTATTTATGATTTATGTACATAGTTTGTGTTTATGCAATGTGTGAGTGATTTGTTACCACTGGGATTCTCTCGAATCTCATTCTTTCCTATGACTAACATTTCAGACAGGGTGTGTGGCTCAAAAGAGAAGAGGCCAACCCGGAGCAATTAGGACCTTTAGGGGTACATTTGATCTTGGAGATGTTGGTTATCTATTTTGAACTTGGGATTACTATATATTTTGAGATATGAGCATTATATTCGATTTTGGTTGTGTAATCCCCTAGTGGATACTTATAGACCTCAGGTTATATATGTATAGAACCCGGGAGTTGCCGGGGATTTGGTTATACACTCTGATATGAATGAATGTATATTAACTGCACAGGTAATTATATTCGAGCGTTGAAATTGAGACCAGGATAGGAAAAAGATTTTGAAAGATTTTGTGAAAATTTTATTGTAAGACAGAAAGTTTAAAATGAGGTTAAAGCATCCAATGGTCTCTAATCCGATTTAAATATGTGTTATCGAATTATAATTACGTGTTGAAAGTCAAGGGGTTACAAAACAAAGCTTGCAATAAATAACCATTGAGAAGGACTTTACCTTGTATCAAATCAGGAGATTTTTGGGCCTCCTTATGGGTCATAGCAAATACTCGACCCTGAGTCCTCGGCCTCTGGTCTTGCCATGGCTGTTTGTATTCGATGGAAGTATGCCCCACTTGCTTACAGTTGAAACATATAATCCGACCCTTACAAGTCTTGCCATCATGTGGTTGGTTGCAACAAGGGCATATCCACATGGTAAGAGCTCTATGCTATTCACAATTCCCAGGCTGATAGGGCTTTTTACCGCTGCCCTTAGATGAGGAGAATCCCTGGCCTTTCCGTTTCTGGGAGGCATTACCCTTATTGGGTTCACTGTGACTATAAGCAGCTTTAGACAGATACAACGCCCTCAAATTATTTTCTGTAATTCTACACTCTTCAAGAGCCTTGTTGAACTTAGTGAACATATGAGTGACTAACGACCCCCGTATAAGCATATTAGAACTCCACTCTTCATCATCCATATGCCGGAGGTAGGAAGACTATCGGGATAAATGGATGAAACAGGACAAGTAGTCATTAAAGGTCTCCGTGTCCCCTTGTTTGATGTTCAGGAATTATGTTTTCTTCTCTAGCCGCATCAATTTGGGAAAGTATTTCTCATTAAATTCTTGCTGAAATGATTCCCAAGTTAATGGCACATTTATGTTTCGTAGAGTGAGGGAGATATTCCTCTACCGACGGTCTGCATCGACTTTTAGCTTATAGACTGCTAGGCGTGCCTTTACCTTAGACAGGCATTCTAAGACCTCAAAGATTTTCACAAGGCGATTCATGTAACCCCCTGCATTAATGAGCGTAATTATAATTCGAAACGTATGGTTAAGATTGATTGGAGACCGACGGATAATTAAACTTAATTCAATCCCTTCCTTACGGTAGGGCTTTCACAAATTCTTTCAAAAATTTATCTTCCTATCCTGGTCTCAAATACAAGTTTCGAATATATTTACCCTGTGCAGTTAAATCACATTCATATATATATATATATATCAGAGTATACAGCAAAAATCCCGACAACCCCCAAGTACATATATAAACTAAGGCTTTCAATTCCCATATAGGGGATTACATCACCAAATCCAAATCCAAACAATATTTACATACAGTACTCCCAATTCAAAATTGATAACCAACATCCATATTCTAATATCTCCACAAAGACCTAACCGCTCTTGGTCGTCCGTTTCTCTTTGGAGCCACTTGCCCTGTCTGTAAGGTTAGTCAATAGAAAGAATGAGATTCAAGAGAATCCCAGTAGTAACAGATCACTCAAACAGTATATAAACACACAGCATGTAAGATCACCATTAGCAGCAACACAATGCTACATGGCTCACACCACATACGACAGCACTCACGGCTATATACACAATGCGACAGCTTTTGCTGTAATCTCTATGCTCAATGCGACAGCTTTCACTATAATGGCAGCAGTATCTCAAAGCATCACAATGTATGACAACATACATACAACGCTGTACACACAGTATAAGAGAAAGAGTCACTACATTGTTCTTTTTGATTGTGCTTTGGCACAGGTGGATTACGAGCAAGGCAAATATCGAATCCTATAAACCAAAATTAAGGACGACAAAATTATTACCTATTCCAATTCTTTAATAACTCTTAATACTTGGGTTGATTATCACTATGGTCATTTAATCAAGTCAACTAAGGGGCTAAAGTGGTCAATTAACCTAAAAGGCCAATTTTTAACCTCAAAGTTCCATAATATTACATTATGCCATAAAATCTTCAATTTTCGCATAGGTAACCAATCTGCCAGAATTTTTCAGCATTTTTGAAAAATCATAACTAATTCTAGAAAAATCAAAATGAGGTGATCCCAAAGCCTATTGAAATGTCTTTAAGTCCTCTTCATAGAAAACATATGAATCATTACTAGAAATCACCACACAATTCCAGAATTACACAAAATTCCACACTGCTCCAGAATTAAGTCCAATTTTGACATCAAACTTTGGGCAACCAGAACTCCTAGATCACAAAATGAAATGACACAAACTATATGTCTATTTTGAAGATTGGAATTTAAAATTTAAAAATGGAAAGTTTTATAATTTTTAGACACAAATTTCCCATTCAAAATGTCTCTACAAACTGACTGCCCTGCATAGAGTTACACTTGACAGTTTTTCCAATTTTGAACCAATGTGTCCAGTGGCTCCAAAATCAACAACCAACACTATTTACACACAATTTTTCATATAGAAAACAATGGTGACATCAAAATGAAAAAATTCCCACTCATTCCCCATGTCATTTTTTGATAGAATTTTAGGGTATTTCACAACAAACAACCACTTCACTATCTAATCACTAAGCTTAGCTCATTTGCCTCCAAACCAACATATAAGCATATATATAGGATGAAAGCTTCATGATCCCTAATATACCCTAAAAAATGAAATTATGGCTGTCACAATAGCCCACCACAACTCAGCCAATTAAAGCATCATATACATCAACATAATGGTCTTACTCACCTCTTGCTTCTTCTTGTGTTCTTTTCTTGATTCCTCAACTTTTGTTCTTGCAAGGTGGCTGAAAACACCTCTTCTTCAAAAACAAAAACCATAGAAATGAAGCTAAGGAAGAGAGGAACAATTTTCATGAAGGGTCTTTGAGCATAAAAGGTGATTTACCAAGTGAAATTGGAGCTAAAAGCTCACCTTATGTCTTTGTTCTTCAAACTTCACATTCTCTTTCCTTTCTTCCACCTTAGCCGACTTTCTTTGTGTGTGTGAGAGAGAGTATTATGTGTTTAGATCATCTAAGTTCAGCCACTTAATATGCTTGGCCGAATATCACCAAAGAATAAGAGAAAAACCATATGTCACCTTCTTATGGCTCCTTGTTAAGTTGTCACCTTTCTTTCTTCTTCTTTTTTGTTCCCTCCCTTTTTCTATTCATGCCTATGCTTGGCTGACTTTTACTCCTCAAAAAGAAGAGGATGCATATTAATTAATTATTCACTTCCTCTCTTGTGATATGCCTTTGTTTTGGCCAAAATGTTTGACTCAGAGAAAGTGATTACATTGATCAAAAGCTCCATTTCTTTTGCCTCTTTGTCTTAGACGAAATCCTTAAGAAAAAGGGAGAAGTGATGTTGACCAAAATGCTCCCTTCTTTCTTCCTTCAAGTCAAGCCACAATTATTGACTTTTAAACTCTTTATTTTACTTGGCTAGAATTGCTTTCTCTTGGCTCTCTTTGTTCATACAAAATAGCTTCTTGGAAGAGAATAATGATCTCTCAAAAATATTCTCTTACACCTCCTTAATTAATATAATTTAATTTCCCAAAATCACATGATTAGTTTACTTTTATGTCATTTTTTCCAAGGGTACTTCTGTCATTAATCCCACCATCTATTTTATACATTTAGCCCTTGAGTACATTTTGGGATATTACAATTCAACCAATCTTCTGCCACCTGAGGATCGAATCTCCCTCGAAACATCAGTGGTATATGTTTACAAAATCTCGAGACCCAAAACTGAAGATCCCTTTCCTCCCTAACAGGTACCCCATGTGATTCCTGATTTGGGGCAGTATGAGGTGGGGATTCTAACAGTCTTGCTAACCCTTCAGCAGTTTCTTCATGGCGAGTTTCTTCCTCAATCTCTTCTAGAGTGGACTGAACTGGGTCTTCTCTGTTCTTTGTTTTCTCTACTCTAAGCTCTTCTCGAAGCTCAACTATCATATCGCGCTGATCCTTCACAGACCCATTAATTTGCACATAGGATCTGGTGGATTGTCATTGACTACCTCCACCTTTGGGTCCACTTGTTGTACTCTAGGATGACCCTTTGTCTTTTTCATTCTATAAATCATTCACTACGTCATTTTCACAATTAATGTATACACATTGTCCACAAATCTCATATATATCCACAATCACAAAGCATAGATGTGTATACCACAAGCGATCATAATTATTTCTTATCCTAAAGGCAAACTGTTAGATATAATTAGTTTTAATGATGTCAAATATAGATGTGAAATGATAAGAGCAAAAAGTTTATATAATGTATTTCTTTGACTAACTACTATATTTAATGTTACATATTTTGTAGATTAGTCAAGCAAAGAATGAAGAAGATTGAATTAATGAAAATGAACAAGAGGAAGAAGAAGAAAGAAATTGAAGATAGTCAAGGAGACGCTTACTTGGGTTATGGAGAATTATTATCAAGAGGAAAATCAAGAAGAAAGATATGGAAGAAATAAGAACTTGGAAGATCTATCGAGAATATCAAGATTCAAGTTATTAGATGTAATTTTGAAGATTTTAGAAATTTGAGGCACTGTTTGGCACTGTAGCAGTTGGCACTGTAGCTTCGGTACTGTAGCAATCACTCGAGTGAGGAAATGTAGTGCTTGAGTGAGGCACTGTAGCATGCAGATACTGTAGTGCTCGAGTGAGAAAGAGGAAGTGCAAATTCACTATAGCGAGCACGGCACTGTAGCACTCGAGCACCGGATGAACACTCTGTTCTACTCTATTTTACGTTAAGTCTGATAGAGGTCCAGTGTTTTGGACATATCTCTCAAACCACACATCGGATTGACCTGAAACCAGTAGCATATAAAAGAAGACTCACAACACGAAACATTTACACCAAGATCACATTGAAAGAAGCTCAAATGAAGGAGATATGATCCGTGGAAGATGACACTGAAATCACCGTCACTTTTCAAGACAGGTTCGGTATTTTGCACATAACTCACAAACCACACATCGGATTGAGACGAGATCAGTGCCAAATGAAACTACACTCAAAGGTATTTCCATGGATAGGTAATTTGCCTAATTTCAAGTTATATTCTAGGAGCTATGCATTCTGGAAGTTGACGCTTGTGCAGTCTAGTGGGATAGACACTCTTTCGATCATAACTTGCAGAATACAAGGAGTTTGGAGCTGATTCTTTTTGCATTGGAATGCATATGGCAAGAGCTTTCTTATGATACATCATTAGAATCAAATAAATAATTTTTTTCTAAAGTGGCCCCACATCACCTGCGAGTGCAAAAACGCACTCTTGAAAAATGTTGTGCGAGTGATGTCCAGAAGCAGTCGTGAAGAAACTTACAACACTCGAGCACTAGGATCCATACTCGAGCATTAGACTATTTCTCACTCGAGCACATGCAAGTTTTGACATGAAAGTGTTAACCCGAGAAGAAGCTTGTACGTGAAAACAAGAAGCGCACTCGAGCATGACTGGTTGTGCTCGAGTGATGTCTAGAATTCACTCGAGCAGATGCGAGTGAAGAGCAGCGAGTGTTTGCCCGAGAGGAAGTTAGAACGTGAAAATATCAACTGCACTCGAGTGAGCCATACTACACTCGAGTGAGAACTTGGTAGATTCCAGAAACGAAACAGAGCCTCACAACAATCAATCCAAACGTGGTTAAATGTTATACATTCATTATGTTTTCACTTGTTATTGTTCCTAAACATTAACCAACATATATTTCAAGTGTGAAACAGGATATTGAATGTTTAGATTGCAGATTCAAATAAAAGTCAATCACAGTAAACTTCATCATTACACACCGAATGGCGGCTACCTACCACGACTAGCAATTGACCCACCATGAATAAATGTCTGAAACACAAAACGCTTCACAACGTGACGTACAGCTCAAAATGAATCTTCCTGCTGTTCAACGAGACGCTCCACTCTGCAACGGACATTTCATAGTAGCTTGTTTTTCAAATATGCTCAACAGTCAAAATGACTCCAACGGACGAATACTCACAACGGTCATCATCTTCATCATTTATAAATGAGAGAGCATTCAACGTCGATGGATAATAGAGACAGCGAGCAACTACGTGAAAAATGCTAGAAATATGAATCCTCTGCTTCTACCCATGAATCCTCTGCTTCTACCCAAACACTCTCTGTTTTCCAATTTCTATATTACTTATCGTTGAGAGAGTGATTATTTGTATTCTACTTCAGTGTGTATTATATCCACTCTGTGAGAGAGTTTGTAAACAATGTCAACTATATTTCTAAGTTGATCTCAAGGTAGAGGGACCTTGAGAGGGTTGATTTTCTTACGGGGAAGCTGTAGAGAGAATTTCCAGTAAGACATTCTGCTCGTAAGACTTACAAGGTGCAAGCAGTAGAGAACGTTGCTGCTCATAAGACTTACAGGGGTGTAAGCAGGAGAGAACGTTGCTGCTCGTAAGACTTGCATAAGTAATCAGGAGAGGAAGATCTTCGGGATTGCTTTGCTCGTAAGTCTTGCCATAAGGGGGAGCATTTTCAGTAAGAGATTTGTAAAAGGTTTCACAAGTACCGGCTAAACTTGTGGGATTGTAAAGGCTTTTCTTGTGCCTGGATTAAACAAGATAGTGGATTTGAAAATCTCAAGAGGAGCCTGGGGACTGGACGTAGGCCATTACATATTGGACCGAACCAGGATAAATCACAGTTTGCATATTCTCTTCCCTAAACTCTTATATTTCCAGCATATATTATTTAATCTAACTGTTGATTTATAAACCTTCATAATTACCGCTTTCGTTAAGATACGAAAAGATTTCTAAAGTTCTTATGTTTTTATTATACACCCAATTCACCCCCCCTCTTGGGTGATAGCCGGTTCTAACACAAACAATTAAGGGAGCTATCCTAGCAAACTTTACCCTTGCCAGGAACTACATCTCTGATACCAAAAATTGTCACCCCTACCTTAACTGTAATTATAATTTGAAATTCGTAATTAAAATGAAATAGGGACCAATAATCATCAAAAGTCATTTACAATCCCTTCCTTACGGGAGGTTTTCACAAATTCTTACAAAACTTTCTGCCTTATCCTGGTCTCAAATTCACGTTTCGAATATAATTACCTTGTGCAGTTATATCACATTTATACATATCAGAGTGTACCGCAAAATCCCCGACAACCCCCGGGTTTTATTTATATACTAAAGGATTTAAAGCTTCCTAAATAGGGGACTACACAACCATATTCACAATGTTATTTACATCTCAACAAGAATATACAGTAATCCCGTTCAACAGTGATAACCAACGGTTCAAACTATACATCCTTACTAAGTCCTAGCCGCTCCTAGTGGTTCGTTTCTCCTTGGAGCCACTTACCCTGTTTGAAATGTTAGTCAATGGAAAGAATGAGATTCAAGAGAATCCCAGTAGTAACAAATCACTCATACAGTGTACAAACACTAGCATATATGATCATGTTTAGCAGCATCACAATGATATATGGCTCGTGCCACATACGACAGTACTCATGACTGTAAACACTATGCGTCAGCTTTCACTGCGATCTCAATACAACAGCTTACATTATAATCACTATGCCAGCTTTCGCTATAATCTCAATGTATCACAAAGTATCACAATTCATGACAAACATACATACTATGCTTTACATATAGCATAAGAGAAAAAGTCACTACCTTATTCTTTCCTGACATTCCTTGGCACAGTGGGCTCACGAGTCCGGCAAATGTCAAATCATATGACCAATGCCAAGAACAGTAGATTAAAACGCTATTCCAACTGCTTATTTTCAAAACACTTAGAGTTGGTTATCATTAGAACTCTTTAGGCGGCTCTTAAAAGCCTAGACATATGGCTAAAAGGGTTGAGGAAAACTACCCTAAAGATCCCTTTTTAGAAGGTAACGCACTGGTTTTTGGTTGAGTCATTCGAGTGAAGAAGGCCTCACTCGAGTGATGCCCCTAATCGTACTCGAGTCCCAGCAAGTAAGATGCAAAAAGTGTGTACTTGAGAGTACCAACACACCCTAGAGTGGCCAGTTCACCTGAGAACCATCCTTGGCACTCGAGTAAGGACACATATTCACCCGAGTCCCATTGAGTGAAGTAGAGGAAGTGACAACCCGAGAGCAACTAAAATTCCAAAGTAACAAGTGCACTCGAGCACTAGCCTTTGTACTTAAGTAACCACCCTAATACCCACGAGTGCCCCCAAACACTCTTGACAATTTGCTTGCGAGTGTTAACTTGAGGCGCACATCCATAGTGCTACATGCATATACACTCGAGTGATACCCTACGTACTTGAGTGGAAATCCTTATCACTCGCAAGTGAAGAAGTACACTCTTGGTTTCTACCTGAGAACTCCACTAATATAAGAAGCCAAATCGCAGCAACTGATATAACTTTTCAGACTTGCCCAAACTGATCCCAATGGTTCAAAGACTCATTCCAAAGCTCATTCCCACACAAAATTCCATAAGGAACTTATTGGTAACCTCAAAACAACCAAAATCACATCCTATCCATATATACATTCAGATTGGTAATAGATATCCTAAGCTTTAATTTGATATACAATGTGTCATTTGGGTTAGTAGATTGTAAGATATGAATTTTTAAAGTTAGGCATTAAATCTGGAATGATTTCTATGGTAGTGAGGATTGTTTGAGGTTTCTAGACTTTTGTGACAATAATTGGTAGTGGTACTATTTTTTGTTTAAAGAGGACTTAAATAGCTTTACATAGAAATTAGAACCATTTTATTATGAATTCCCTAGAATAAGTTATGAATTTTTAAAGTTAGGTGAAAATTCTGACAACATAAGCTTGATATGCAAAAATGAGATATTAGAGTGAATTGTAAATAAGAGTGACTTTTAAAGGTAGAGTTATATCCTAGAGGCTAATGTAGCCATATTGGACATTCATTTGTCATAGCTCTAATATGTGGTTGTTGTTGGAAATTGTGCCCTAAGGGCCAATCATTGTACTTTGAACATTATTATTTTAATGAAATTTCTCCATTCTGTTATCATATTATTTGCATGTTAACTGTGATAATTGTATCCTTGGATAATTCATAAAGATTGTCCTAAAATGTCCTTGGTCGGTCATCTATGCGGGAGCAGAGATGAAACAAGATCAGTATGACTTTGATAAGATATGGAGATACGAATCAAAGTCTTAGGCACTTGTAAGAGTACAAGGTGCTGGACCGACCCATTATGAGAAAGTTACATGGATCAAGTAATAAGCTTTTCTCATGTATAACCACGTCACAATGCCCTTACACCTGATGTAACCCCCTGCCTTAATTAGCGTAATTATAATTCGATATCACTTAATTAAATTGGTTTAGAGGCCGTCGAATAGTTCAAAACTCATTTAAAATTCCCTTTAATAGTAGGGACTTTACAAAATTTTCAAAACTTCTTTCCTATTCCGGTCTCAAGTTCAATTATCGAATATAATCACCTGTGCAGTTAATTTATATTCATTCATATCAGAATATCTAATAGCAATCCCGGCAACCCCCGGGTTCCATTCATTCACTAAAAGGTTTACAATTCCCATATAGGGGATTACACAACTATATTCAACTACCAATTACAACCCAAACATAATTTACAAATTCCCTGTCCAACAGGTTTAACCAACACATCCAAAAATAAATGTCCCTACAGGGTTCTAACCGCTCCGGATCGTATGCTTTTCCTTAGAGCCACTCGCCCTGTCTGACAGGTTAGTTAAAGGAAAGAATAAGATTCAAGAGAATCCCAGTAGTAATAGAACATTTATACCACACATAAGCACACAGCATGTAAGCAAATCATCATACAGCAGCAGCACAAATCACACTCCACCCTTATCCCCTTTCTCCACCGGGAAGGCACACCGTCCTAACCCGAACCGTTGTTAGCTACTCAGGGACTATTGGTGTGACAGTGCTTACACATAGCCTTATAGCTCATATAACTATCCGGCTTTCACAAATGGCCCGTCGACCTTCACAAATAGCCTTTCGGCCCACATAATCACATATATCACACCTCATCCTCATCCCCTTTCTCCTCCGGGAAGGCACACCGTCCTAACCCAATCTGTTGTTAGCTACTCAGGGACTATTGGTATGACGGTGTTTACGCATATACACAAATGTCACAGCATACATATTTAACACAAAGCAATGATATAACACACATACAATGCATCACATATGGTACAAAGGAAAAGTCACTACCTTGTTCCTTCCTAACGTTCGCTGGCACAGTGGGCTCACGAGGACGGCAGATGTCAAATCCTATAAACCAAAATAGGGACAATAAATCAATCTCTTTTCCAAGTTTCCTAATTTCATAATACTTTATGTTGGTATCATTTAGACTCTTTAGGTGGCCATTAGAGGCCTAGACCGATACTCAAAGGGTTGGGAAAGGCTATACCAAAACCACCTTTCAAAAGTGCAAAATACTGATTTTTGGGGGTTGGCCGCGGCCCACAAATTCACTGGCCGCGGCCAAAAAGAGGTCAGAAACATTTGGGCCACGGCCCACAATCTTCTGGCCGCGGCCAAGAAAATTCTGTTTCTTAGCTGAACTTCCAAAAATCATAACTAATTCAAGAAAAATCGAAATGAGGTGATTCTAAAGCCAAATGAAATCTATTTAAGTACTCTTCCTAGGAAAAATATTGGCCATTACTGGAAATCACCACAAAAGTACATAATTTCACAAAACTCACCACTGCCCCCACAACAGAGTTCAGTTTCCATCCCAAACTTTGAACAACCATAACTCACAGTGCACAAAACAAAATGGTGCAAATTATATGTCCATTTTGAAGCTTGGGATGTGAAATGTAAAACTGGAAATTTTCAGAATTTTCTGACATTAATGGCCTATCCAAAACTCCAACACAAAAAGACTGCCCAGCACAGACTTTCAATGGACAGATTTTCAGTTTTTCACAATTGCTTCCAATGGTTCCCATTTTCACATTAAACACCATTCCCACACCAATTTTTCCCAAGCAATCCATTGGAGCTATCAAAACAATCAAATTCCATTCACATAGACATGTTCCACAGAAATCTTAACATGTCAACACAATATATACACAATCCACCACAATGCAATTCCTTCCATTCCAAAAATTCCAAATCAACTCCCATAGCTCAAAGACACAATTTAACACCACATTCTATACAACACACTAACCAATTCAAGCATCCAAATTAGACAAAAAATCAAGGCAAAAATTCGAAATTCTCAAAACCAAACCAATGACCACAACAATTATACCAAAAGGTATCAAATACTCACTTCAACTTCTTTCTAAAGCTATTTCTTTGATTCTCCTACTTTCAAATCCCCACAAGTTCTCAAACTCCACTAATCAAAAATATGAAACCATAGGAATAAAGCTCTCAACCCCTTGAACAATATTAATAAAGGTGAGTTGAGCATTTAGGGACAAAACCTTACCTAAAACTCAAGCTTCTTCTTTCTCTTTCTTGCTTGATCTTGGCGACAATGGAGGAGAGGAGAGAGGTGAGAAGATGATGAAGAAATCAGATTTTTGGAGTGCAATAAGGCCCTTGGCCGACTTGAAATAGAGGAGGGAAGAGAGAGTTGCAAATGTTGACTTTTTGACCTCAATCCATGGTTCTTGTGTTGACATGTGTCAACATCTTGCTCCTCCTTCTAAGCACTCACCTAAGCACATGCACACACAATCCCACTCCTTTGCTTATTCAATCTTGGCCATTGATATCAATTACCAATGAGTTTTCTCTTCGGTAACTGTCCAATTGGTTGGTGAATTTACCATTTTTTCCCTGATTGTCACAATACGTACTAAACCATCACTAAGCACCTTTCTATCACATTACACAACATTTACTTCAAAAGTGCTTAATTATCATTAATTACATCACTTTGAAGTTATTAATCCTTGATTACAATTTAGGATATAACACCTGAGGTCATCATGGATTCCTACATGAGAGTTGCTAAGCTTTGAACTAGTCAAAAGTCACTTTTAACTGGGTGATGATAAAGGCTACGATCAGGCTTGGTGGTTTTTCATGCAGAGGAATATGAATGATCAAGATGGAATTTGTCCCTCACATTAGTAGAGAGATATTACTGGGCCCCTCGATGAGTGAGTCTGAGAAATGTATGGCCATACTATGATGAAAGGAGTTTCTGTCTCTGTTATCAGGCTACTCAGGAATCGAGAAAGTAATGGTCAGGAACAAGAGGATGACATTATCCATGCCTTATCCTTGATCGATATATCATGTGACAAAAGGGACGAGACATGGTTGTATGACAGGTTGCATCATGATAACGATCCTCATATGAATTGGGTAATCGTAATGTCTTGCTAGAGGCCGCTTGCAACTTTTGGGTTAGTATAGTTATTGGCCCACTGCCAACTTCATATGGGCCTCCAGGGTCGCACACAAGAATGACCCAACACGAGATAATGTTTAATTTAGGGTGGACGAATTTTATATTTATATATATATAATATAAAATTCATTAATAATATTATATAGATATATATATTTTCAAGATATATATCTTATATATATATATGTATATATATATATATATTATATGATATTATTATATTGTGTTAGTTTTAAATTTAATTTATTAAGATATATTAAATTTAATAACTAACATGATAGAGATATAGTATCTCAGATTTAATTTATGAAGATAAATTAAATCTAATGGCTCTTTATTTGGATTAAATAAATAGGTTAAATTAAAACTGTTGGACAGGTTTAATTTAAACTGAATTTATTTAATTAGCTCATCAAGATAATTAATTTTTAATTAATTTTGAAATTAATAATGATTAATTTTGAAATTTGAAAATAGCCCTCATAGGTTATAAACTCGATATAGCAGATATATTGATACGCACATGAGAATTGAAAGCCGCAAGTGAAACCCTAGGAGACATTAGAGGCGCTATCACGCAGTCTCGGTTGGAGAACATTCATGTGGATACCGGTAGAGGGAGCGGACCTGACGTGTTGGCTCCTAGAGATCGTGAAAACTCTGAATCATCAAAAGGTATGAATCCTTCCAACTTGGTTTAAACCCCGTTGATAGATCCTCGATTAGGATCGGTGAAAATTTTTAAAATTCTTCCGTTGTGCCTACCAATTCTAACAGTTATATATTTAGGACCATGAGATGACAAAGAAGAGGAATGGAAGAAACTTCAAGCAACTTCAATGGTTGGAAGAAAAGGGGACAAGAAGAGGACCTAAGTCTAAAAGGGCAGTAAACTTACCTATCTTGCATGTATTTGATAAGTATGCTTGTGCATTGTTGTATGTAATTGCTTTGCTGGATTATGTGATACATATATAAATTATTTAAGCTCTATTTCTATATATGTTATGGCCATAAATATGATATATGAAATATTGAGCATGCAGATATGTCATTATGTTAGCATAAATTTTTGTAAGGCAAGTATATCATACATAAAGCATTTATCTTGCATACTAAGCGGTATTGTTTGCTACTGAGATTCCCCTAAATCTCACCCTTCCTCAACTAACCATATAGGCACGTGAGCTCTAAAGAGGAGTGCAGGACGATATGCAGGATAAAGAAGTTGCAGTGAAAAAATGAATATTAATACGTGCTAATCCGTTAGGAGTAAATTAATGTTTGAAGTGGTTAATAGTATAACCTACATGACGGATGGATTAATATCCTAAGCATAATAATTCAACTAGGGATGGGTAATCGCATGGTACGAGCCCAGTAGTTAATAAACATCCCACAAATAAGAGTATATTAAGAATTCTGATAGAAATGAATAGAGCAGAGAATTGCTCTAATTGAATTGAAAGAAAATATCATAATCATTAAGTATTAACAAAGTTGCGAACCAGTAAAAGACTCTTCCAAAAAATTTTGAAATTTTTAGAAAAACCCACTCAACTACAGGTTCGAATCCTATCTTGAAGTTGGGATTTGGAACTATTTTATAAAGGTGGTTCAGACTCATTGTGTAAAAGCTCATTTGATTGGGTTTGAGAATTAGATGTTACATTAAAGACATAAAGTGATGTTGTCATCAGGGAAAGTAAGCACTGTATTCTCTCTTTTTTTCACTATGGTTTTATCCTAATGGGTTTTTCCTGGTTGGGTTTTAATGAGACACAACATTTGTTCATGGACATCCAAGGGGAGTGTTGTAAAAATACTAATTGAGGTGGATGTCCATAAACTCTCAACTCTTGCCCTTTCATTTTCTACTCTCCAATAAATAATTTTTAGGAGTCTTCATGCTCATAACTCAAAGGTTACAATTTATGCACTCATGAGGATTAAAGTTAGCCATTTACTTTATGCAATTCTTGGTTGTGGTTGAGGGCCTATAAATAGAGCACTATGTATTATACTTTGGTTGCATTCAAATAAATAAGATATTGTTCAATGTTTCTCTCTAATTTTCTCTTCATCTCTTGTATTTTCCCATTTTTATAACAACACAAGTGGAAAAAATGCTTTTTAGACTGGCTAAAATTGACTTTTTAGACTGGTTTTGGATCAGGTCTTGATACAGCCAATCTAAAAAGTTTGTTACTTTTTAGACCGGTTAAGAAACCAGTTTTAAAATCACTTTTTTAGACCGGTTGCTGAAAGACCAAGTCTAAAAATTATAGATTTTTTAGACCGGTTGTTTAAAAGCTGGTCTAAAAAATTTTTTCCAAGACTTTTAAGACCGGTTATTTAAATAACCGGTCTTAAAAGTCATTCTTTTAAGACCGGTTTTCAGAATAACCGGTCTTAAAAGTACTTTTAAGAGCGGTTATTATAATAACCGGTCTTAAAAGTGACATTTTTAAAAAATATATATATAGGCCTTTTTTTATTGGAAGGATTTTAAAATCATCCCAATCCAAAAAAAAAGTGCACCAATTTTTTACTATCATATAATTTTAAGTAAGCTATGATAACCATAATTAAATGATGAAAAACAACAACTCATAAGATAAAAAAATTGACAATAATAAATAAAAAATATCTCAATCTTGCAATAAAAGTGTGAACAAATTTAATAAAACAACTATTCATCATACAAAGGTTCATGAACCGCATACATGAATTAACATGAGCCAAAATACATGTAAAAGAAAATGAGATAAATAGCATCATGTATCTTAAGGAGATAGTTTTAAGGAGATATGTGATGCACACTAATTTATAAGAAGTTGACAGAATGAAACAAATATGAGTACCTGCATGATAATCAAGATGTCCAAGGGATTGCTATCCTCACATATTGTGCATGGGATAAATCCATAGTTGTGGGGGTACACAACTGTTGAGTAAAGAATATGGTCAACCTGTACATAGATGCATGTTCAGCAATAAACCATGTAAATAAGCGGGAAAAATGGAAGCTCAACTATTATCACCTTTATAAGTCCAATTTTTGTCAAGCTCATACTTGACCTTTCTTCCTTTCCCAATTTCAACAACCTGCATGTTGCACAAGTTAGCAAATAACTGAATAAGATAACCACTTTAAGTCCAACAAGGTATTTGATCCCGTGTATATGTAGAGAGTTTGGAAATGATGTGCATTATACATGGCTTTTAAACAGAGTGACTTGCTATGAGTTTTATATCCTAACACAAATCTATGTATGTCATATAAGAACTGATAGTTGATTGCAATATTGGAATTCTGATTTTAGAATGCTTCAACAATCAATGACCAGTCTAGATTATTTCTAGATGAAAAAGGTTTAGAGTTGAAAAGAAGGAAACTAAATAATACAAATATGCATGTTATATTGGCATTTACCACATCCATCCCATAAAGTTACAAAGAAGAAGACAAGGCATGTCACCTGTAAAATTGAAGTCATGTGATTAAGCCACAAGCATCAATGTTTTTATATGTGATATGCTGCAGATCAAGGATCCCAATCAACTTTTCATTTCATGTTTCGCTTCCTTTGATAGCACTGAGGACCTAAGAAATTTAAAACAATGAATTCTTCAGTCATCTACGAGAATAAAATAGAAAGCACAGAGGTTCTAGAGTTTGAGCTGCTACAGATAAATGAGCCATTTGTTAGAAAAAAAATGTAGGAAAATAATAAGGAACCATCAACAAAAATAAGTAAATTCCTAATCAGTTGGACGCAAAGAACCCCTTCCCTGACGGCTCTCTTTTTCTTTAATAACAAACAAGATCGCATCTTTCTCAAGTTTACAATAATCCGCTCCGGTTTTGGCAGCAACGAAAGTAGATAAAAAGGAGAATTTTGCAAGAAAAGTTTCAAACGTTGACGGATCAGATGCAGAAATTCATATTTTCATATGGAGGAAATAGTGATATGCATAGAAAAGGTTCTGAATTCTATGATAAAATCGAAATAAGGAACACCAAAACGAAATAATTCAAAAAGATAAGACTACACAAATCATAATTTGTCAATTTAACAAATTCGTACCTACAAATTTTAAAACACCGTCTCGTTGTCACAAAAACCCCCAAAACTCTTTTTTCTTCTATTGGTTCGCAGAATTCAACAAACTTATCCTCCAAAGGGTTGAGAAGAAAGAGAAATAAAACAAATCTTGATGACGGTTTAGAGCACAACAAAATCATAAATAAGAGATCTAATCGAGAAAACATTGTGGAATTAGGGTTTGAATGAGAGAAGAAGAACACACCCCCTGACTAGGCGACAACCCTTGTCGTATCGCTGCAAGTGCCAACCGGTGCGAGAAACCAAGCACATCATGTTTTCTAACCGCCTGGGGAAGAAACCAACAGAGAATTTCTTAGAGGAAAGGAAGGGAAGCAAGAATCTAGCCACCAAACCCCGGGAAAGAGCAAGACCCATTGAAGAATCAAATTCTGAAGATTGAGTTATGCAGAAGAGAAGGAAGGAAGGGCAACGTGCATGTTTGGATATTTGGATTAATCTGATGATGATGGAGTTGTGCGGTTTCGTGATGTTTTGTGGGGGGTGTGATGGTCCATTTTAGACCGGTTGTGAATTAAAACCGGTCTTAAAATTGGAAAAAAATATTTTAGACTGGTTTAAAATATAACCGATCTAAAATATTTCAAATTTAAGACCGGTTATTAGTGAAAACCGGTCTAAAGACTTTTAGATTTTTTTAAATTTTTTTTTAAAATATATTTAGATTTGTTGTTTGAATAACCGGTCTAAGAAATTACAAAATTTTTTTATTTTTAAAATTTTTTATTTTTTTAGACCCGTTATTAAAAATAACCGGTCTAAATTATTTATTTTAGATCGTATATCTTAACAACCGGTCTTATAAGTTCTTTATAATTGCAAAATTGCCACCGCTCATCTTTTTTATACCTTATCCGCTATAACCGGTCTAAATATAGCGATCAAACAAGAAAATTTTGTACTAGTGCAATAAGTATTATGCGCGAATTATTCCTGTTTCAATTGTTTAATTGGGTCAACTTTCGCTGTCCTTCTCACGCTTCCAAGCTTCATTAAATTATTCAGGAAATATTATACTCAATGACTAATTTAATGAATAATTTATTCTTGACAACCTTAAATATGAGAAATTATTACGAAGGCTTATATATGGTCCTTTTCTATAAAAACAAATAATGTGTGAAGACCAAATTATTCCTTGCTTCAGCAAAATGTGACGACGGATTTGATGTTATAAAAAAATTATTCTAACTAACATTGAAATTTCTCTGAAATTTAAGCATAGAAAACTAACTTCTCTAGTACAATACTCAAATATCTTACATGTTTATTTAAAATTATCACAAGCTGTTTTTTGATATAAAAGCTTTGTTACACTAAAAAAATCATAAGTTTCATATTAAATATGGGTTTTTTCAAATTAATGAAAACAACAATGTTCAATTGATACATAATCAAGTTTAATAATTTTCATAAAATAATAGACTTTTCAGACGATGACTTATATATGTGAACTAAACAAATTATATTCTGTAATGCTACGATAGTGTCCAAATACTTAAGATTTGTTACCTCCGGTTTTTTTATAAGATTTAAATTTTTGAATTGCTCTGGTTTTTTTTTTTTTTTTATATAAAATCAACTTTGGGCTATCTGAAGTTAAATTCATTTTTACCAATTTTATCCATAATTAAACATACTCTATCTATGATTATCTTTTTTATACATTCACATTTTGGCCTACATTCTAGTAAATAAGGGAATATTAAAAAATTATTATTTTTTCCATAAAATTTTTATTAGTTAATGTTTGTTTTTGGTAAAATGATCAAATATGTACTATTATATTACAAGATTCGTACATCTCTAACTTTAAGGGTGTGTTTGGTTTGAGGGGAGGGTAAGGGGGATGGGAGGGGAGAATTGGTAAATTACCATTTTAGATAAGAGAAATTCAAAATTTATTCTCTCATTCTTTTAAATTTTGGGTTTCCGCCCAAAATTTACCTTCTTATTTCTTTTAAATTTTGAGTTCCAGTCCAAAATTTAAATACATTCAATTCAAAAAGATAATTTAATCCCCTTCTCCTCCCCTCTCTCCTCTACTCTCCCCTCAAACCAAACACACCCTAAAGATTTTGTTTTATTACTGCTGTGTTTTTTTTTTTATCGGCATTTATTACTGCTCTTTTCAAGGAAGGAAAATATTGGTCTAATCCTCAGGGTGGGTGGCTATCTTGTTCCGCCTTTTTTGTGTGTGTGTGTTAGATATTACGTTTCTTATTTTTTAGTTTAATATTTATATTGTTATCATGTCATGTTATTGTATGATATGATAAAGCCACTTTAAAAAAATGGAAATAGAGAAATGAAGAGAATATTCCATACTTTCTTTATTTTATCTGACAAAAGTAGTAATTCTTTAAAATTTTAATTATTATATGCAAAAAAATTAAAATAATAATAAAAATTTCTGTTTTTCTTTATGGGATCAACCATCAATTAGGCAAAACATGATAAACATGATCGCCCAATGAGGACATGGTTCAAATTGATAAACATGATCTAATTAAAGTAATTATATGTGGATGTCACATGTTGCATGTGTGACACCCCAATTTTTGATTAAGGGCTAATGATAATTATTGTGAATGATTTTGTAAATCAAAATAGATTTGAGATCCGAATAATTATTTGAAATGCCCAACACTATATTTTAGCATGATTATGTGACAAAGTAATTTAAAGGCTAAAATTAGAGGGAATGGCACATGGATGAAGAAGAAAGGAACTTAATTATGTGTTATGTGATGATTTAAGTCAATGTGCCAAAATCAGAAAGAAATTAAAAGAATGGGAACTATTGAATAATTAGTTAGTGATTAATGGAGAAATTAATTATTAACTAAAGAGAAATGAGGAGTGTAACTAAATAGCTAATGAGCTAGTTAGTGTAACTATATAATTGCTTATTTGGTGAGAAATGAGGAAATTTGGACATGTGGCATTGAGTCATGTATGAAGAGAGTGGTTGGAGAAGAAAAATCAACAATAATTTTTTTAGCATTTTTCTCTCTCCCTCCCTCTCTCCTATGCGTATGTACAAGGGAATGGGGGTAGAAATTCTGCCTCCTCCTTCATCATCTTCATTATCACACATTCTCTCTCTCCAAGCTCTCTCTTGTGCTCCATTTTTGAAGAAGAAAAAGAAAGGAAAAGCTTGAGATTAAGGTAAGATTTTGACTTCAAATGCCAAAATCTCCTTCTTTAAAGTTGTTCCTTGGGTTAAGAGCATCATTTTCATGGTTTTAGATTTACCATTGGTAGTGATTTGAACTCTCAAGGAGATATAGAGTTTGGAGAATCAAATAACTCCTTTGGAGAAAGTTGAAGAGGTGAGTGAGTTGAGCATTTTGATATAAGTTTTGTGGTCATTTGGTTAAGTTGGAATTTCTGGGAATTTAGCCCTAATTTCGAAAATTAGGGTCTTGTGGTGTTTGAGTTGTTATTGTCATGGATATGATGCTTTGAGATGTATCTTGGATAGATAGAACTTGATTGAAGTTTAAATGCCAAGTTTGACAATTTTGGGATTTTTGTTGAACATAGGCCAAAAATAGAACATATAGATGGAAAGAGAATTTGGTTATTTTGATATTTCCATTGTGTTCCTTGTGGAAAATTGTATGGAAATAGTGTTGGATATGAATTTTGAACCATTGGGAACTTAGTTTTAAAAGTGGCAAGTCTTGGATAGTGAAAAACTCTGTTCTAGCAGTGGCTTTGCATGGACGTTTTAAAATAGCAACTGGTGTTGAAAAATTTTGAAACTTTTCAGTCTTAAAGTTGACTTTCCAAGCTTCAAAATGGACATATATTTCAAGTTATTTCAATTTGTGAGCTAGGAGTTATGACTGTCCAAAGTTTGATGTTAAATCTGGGAACAATTATAGAGCAGTGTGGACATTTCTTAAATTATGTATTTTTGTGTTGATTTCTGGTAATGGTCCATATTTTTCAAATAAAGAGGACTTAAATAGCTTTCAATGGGCTTTGGGATCACCTCATTTCAATTTTTCTATTTATATTTATGTTTTTTCGAAGTTCAACCAAGAAACAGAATTTTCCTGACCGCAGCTAGAAAATTCTTGGCTGCAGCCATAAACCTTCTGTTCTGTTTCTGGCCGCAGCCAAAAAATTCTTGGCTGTAGCCAGAAAATTTCTGTACTGTTTCTGGCCGCAGTCAGAGGTTTTTTGGCTGCAGCCAACCCCCGGTTTTCAGCACTTTATGATTTTGAAAAGTGGTTTCCAACCTGATGTTTCTCAATCCTTTAGGGCTTTTATTAGAGCCAATTGTAACTACTTAAAGGACATAAATGATGACAAAATCTAAGTATTGTGAAGTCAATTGAGTATTGGAATAGAAAATAACTCTTCGTTCCTAATTATAATTAAAGGATACGATATTTGCCCTCCTCGGGAGAGACCTGCGACAAAGCACGCACGGAACAAATCAGGTAGTGACTCTTCTCTCATGTTGTGTATGATGTTTTGGTATGCATGACTTGTCATTGTGTGTTTGTGAAATGTGTATGCCATGGTCCATTACAACGTGAGCACTTTAGCGTGAGCTGTTTAGGGAGTGACAATGGTCATCTCTAGTTCGACCATTGAACTGCCATTGTAATCGACATGGATCTTTGTGAATCCGACCCGTGGGGCGGCGTTTGTGAATCCAGCCGTGGGCTGTGTGTTGATCTTGCCAGTGTGGCTTGTATATGAAATGCTTTATATGAATCCCAGCTGTGGTGAAATATATTGTGTGGATTGTGTTGTGCAATGCAGCGTGAACAAACGCAAGGGTGACATGAGTCATACCTGCCTTTGCCGTTATAACTGCCGTTGTAGTTGCAATGTGTATGTGATGATTTACTTTCATGCCTTATTGTTGTATCTTGTAGAACCCTTATTTATTAAATGGAACCCGAGTGTGTCGGGAGTTTACATTACACTCTGTTATATATAAATGGAATCAAATTGTACAGGCCAGTTGTGTGTTAATTGTTGATGTGAAACCATTGTTGAATATATTTTTGAAAAGTTTTTGCAAGCCCCTTTTTTGGGAAAATGAATACTTATTAAGTCTCAAACCGTATTATAGTCTCTAATTCAACCTAATTAAGTTTTTATGAACTAAACTCGACCTATGTCGTGAAGGGGGTGTTCCAGCATGCATACCAATTTCGATGTTAATCACAAGATCAACGCCAAGTATAATTTTAATTATCTATATTCAAAATTTTCCTTGGAAGAATTTTAAATAAAAATTTATTTTTAACAAAACTAATAGATAAATTTTTTATTTTAGATTTTACATATATCAAAATATTTTTTGAAAATTATGTGAAAAAATAAATCCGGACCTGTCCAAATTTCGGTACTCTGACTCCCACCTTTATTTGCAGGGCATATTATTTTTTATGCTAAAGAATAATAATTAAAAAAATTAAAAAATGATTAATGGTAAGATTTGTTTATAAAGAGGATTACATTCAGGTCCCGTAAAAAATAAAAAATTAAAAAATGATCTCCTGAAGTTATCAATGATATCCCTAGACTTGTTAATTGAAAGGCTCCTGAAATTATCAATGATACTCCTAAATTTTGTAAATGAGATCATTTCTTTTTTTCTTTTTTTTTTATATATATGCGGACCTGAACGTCATTGTCGTTTAGTTTTATTATTGGAATCATTATTTTCCCTTGGTGATTTTCTCACTGGTTTCCGATCAGAGCATATTCCTGTAATTTCCTTTCTGTGTACGCCTCTGTCTCTTAACTCTGCAGTTATCCGCCACCTCAGTCCAAAGCATCTCATAGAAGATCCTTTGGCCCTTTTCTCTTTCTCTCTCAAACTATAAATAAAGCCACCTCAAGCGAAGCAGAGCGTATCAGGTAGATCTTCTTCGACCCTCCGGATTCTCTGAATCCTCCTTTAATACTTTTCTCTTTCTCTGTTTTTTCACTGTTCACGCCTTTCGGCGGCCAGAAAAATGAAGGTGGAGAACTCAAACGGAGAGATCTATGCCGAAAACAATGGCTTTGAATCCCTCGTCAGCTTCTCCGATGGTCTTCAGTCGCCAAATTCTGCTATGGCAAATGGGGCTGATGTCGATAAAGATGGGGACGAGATATTCGTCCCTCCACTGAACTTCGCAATGGTCGATAATGGCATTTTCAGGGCTGGGTTCCCTGATTCTGCCAATTTCGGATTCTTGAAATCTCTTCGCCTCCGCTCAGTTATGTGAGTTCAATTTCTGCTTTCGTTTTGTTTGGTAACCGAAATTGCTGTTGTTCTTCATTTTGTATTTTGGGTGTTTGATTTTGATTCGTTTCTGATGTTGTTCAGATGTTTGTGCCCTGAACCATATCCAGAAGCGACTTCCGAATTTTTGAAGGCTAATGGAATAAGACTTTATCAATTTGGGATCGATGCCTTCAAGGTTTATATTGTTTCTGGTCTTAATTACCACCACTGACCCCTTTTTTAATTATACTGTCTGATTGTTAGTAATTATCGAGATTTGGTTGTTCCAGCATGTTTGCATACTGCTTCTGAAACCATCTAACTGCGATAACATTAGTGTAGGCATGCATCAAAATGCTTTGCTCACAATTTGCTTTTTCACATGCATAAGTTCTATGACACTTTAAATGTGAGATTGATTCATTTGAAAGCCACTAATCAGTGTATTTGATAAGAATATTAGATGTAACAAGGGGAAAATTATTGGATTAGTACAGTTTAATTTGGGCATTAAGATTCATATGTTTATGTCAAAATTCAAACTCGATCAAGTCCATTAAAAATTCTTTGGAAGCTGGGCG
Organism: Inga oerstediana; assembly: GCA_963210345.1. NCBI lineage: Eukaryota > Viridiplantae > Streptophyta > Magnoliopsida > Fabales > Fabaceae > Inga > Inga oerstediana. The sequence continues at coordinate 46,997,012 of OY723403.1, forward strand.
GCTAACTAAACCAAGTAACTTCTTCCAACTGAAGCGCAGTTTCTTTGTTTTTTTTTTTTGGTTGTAGTTTTTTTTTGTTGTTGACATTTTTAAGCTAACCATCTGTCTTTCATACGAAAGTTAGATATATCAATGGACAACAAACTAAATGACAGTAGTTCGATCTTAAAATTCATCATTTCACTTAAAGATTCTTGATTATTTACTTAGTTATATTAGTCACCAGGTGCCAAAGTAGAAACAAATGGAAAAATCAATCTTATAGGATTCTATTATATTAAATGATTTTGCAATCAGATATGGCTTTTATATTAAATGCATCTTAGATGATATCCTTGAACAGACGAATAAATCTAAGCAAATTAGTTCTCCTACAGCTTAGGATTATACTGGTTGTAAGAGGTGTGAATTTACCTGTCCACTCATTCTTTTCTTTTCTTTTTTTCCTGGTCCAAGTGTTTTTTACTTTTACCAAACATGTTTTTCTTAATTCACTTTCGTCGGTTCCTTGATCTTCTCATCCTTAGAAGAAATAAGGTAATAGGACCATCTTTATCACTATGATGAAACCTATCTTCAGTAACTGTGGCAGACTTTTGTGATTGGCTATGGTAATGGAGTACTCATCTATTTCCAGCACTCTGCCATCATTTTGTGATTTAACTTTCCTGCCCTAGAATCTTGGAATTAGTTTTACTTGACCTGTGCCCCCCACCCCCAGGAACTCTATAAGAGATGTGAATAGTTTCCTTTGATCTTGTTTGGTTTCCTGGATAACTGATATTTTCTGTTCTGCTGTCCTTCAATATAACTCTGGAAGTACTTCTTGACCTGCGTTCTGTCCTTCCTTATCATTTTCATTTTCTCCAAGATGTGAATTGTTTTTCTGGCCACTACTCCAATTTCATTTTTAAAATATAAATGAAGTTTACTTGAACATCCATGTCGCATGCCATAGCCACATATGGTAAAAGGGTTTGCTAGTCAATCGGTCATGTGTTGTGGTCAGATTTACATTTGTCAATTAAAAAAGAACCTTACAGGTGCTTATTACTTTCAAACAGGATGATTAGTTGTCCTAGGATATCTGTAGCCATAATGTGTAAGAGAATGTGATCACTAACTTACATACGATAGTTATTTTGAAAGCAGTTAATCTCAGTTTACAGGATTGTATTATTCAAAGTGGTCATCAATGAGTTAGTTGATGCACCTTTCAAGTTCTGCTATGATGTAGTTGTCTTCTTTACAGCTTCCCTTGCTCGGTCAACCCAGTTTCTCGTACTTTTCTTTACCTGAGATCAAAGCCTGTGACAAGAATTTTAAAGCTGCCTCCTTTATTGGACTTACACTCTCCCTCACTTGTTTTCCTCACAATCTTCTGTCAATGTATAGAAGCTTTATGCCCGTCCTGAGATCCTTCAGCTGTATTAGTCTCATGTAAAATGTACTCTTCTAGATGTTTCCTTTTTTGATGGTATCATCTTGGTAACAAATGCCAGGGAAGGGCAAGGGGAAGATTTGTTGTATATCTTCCTAAGAATTATGCTTTTTTTATTTAACATTGTTTAGCCATAATTGGTACCAGAAAGCTCATGTGACTTGATGGATTGATGATATGTAAGAAAACATTGTATCCTTCACTTTGCTAACATGTGTTGTTGGCAGGAACCCTTTGTTAACATCCCAGAGCATACAGTGCGTGAAGCATTGCAAGTAGTCCTTGGTATTACTTTCACTTTAACTTCATTTATTATATTCTACCTAAACTAAGAAAGCTTGTTCAGGGATTTATTAACTTTAATCATGGCTGTTTATCTTACCCTAGATGTTAGGAACCACCCTGTGCTAATTCATTGCAAGCGAGGAAAGGTAATGAATGGATCTTTACTTTTACACTTTTGTTATTTGGGCTTAATTAATCTTCAATGTTCTCTGCTTTTACCATGAGCAGCATCGCACTGGATGCATTGTGGGGTGCTTAAGGAGATTGCAGAGATGGTGTCTATCATCCGTATTTGATGAATACCAAAGGTTCGCTGCTGCAAAAGCTAGGGTGTCAGATCAGAGGTTTATAGAATTGTTTGACATTTCTATTTTGAAGAACAATCCAATGTCATTTTCATGCTCAAAGAAGTAGAAACATTGGCGTATCAGGTAAAGCTATGGCTTCCTCTATGGAAACTTTCCGTGAAGAAGAGAAGACTGAAAGCTACCTCTTTTTTTCTCGTCTCTTACTATTTTATCAGTGAACTTGAGAGTTAATTTACAGTGTTATGTTTTCCTTCTTAAGTTTCCCTGTTACTTTGGTCGTACATGTGTTATCCTGTAAACCTCAATGTACAATTTTTATGCGGAGATGAACCCATTGCTGCAATGATTTTAGGGTTAATACTTCGGTCCATATAATTTGCCCTTATTTTGGTTTTGGTAACCTTAAAGGGCAAAATGGTTTAGGTTTTATTAAAATATAATGACAAATATTTTGGATGAAAAGAAACTTGAGGGACACCCAATGACCTTTTAGCCTAGTGGCATGAGAGCTCCTATTTAAGTGGGAAGTAGTGGGTTCGATCCTGCTTGTGACCCCTTTAATTCAAAAAAGAAAAAAAGGAAAAAGAAAAATTTGAGGGACAACAACTTAGGATTTGAATTGAAACTATATGGACTAAAATAAAAATGAGCACAAGTTATAAGCATCAAAATTAACCCATGATTTAAAAACCTTCAATATACATCAGCTTTTGATTAAGCTTTGTCTTTTGAAGACCTCAATTTTTGCATATTATCTATATCACCAATTCAACGCGTGGTTTATATACCCCGATGATTGGCAAGCTCTCTCTTTTCCTTTCTATATTCACAAATATAGTTTTAAAAATGCACCAAGTGTTTTCACATTTGGTGTGTTCATTTTGAATAGAGAAATTACAAAAATAATTGTAATTAAGTTCATAGTTTCTTGCAAGATAATTTGTATTTGAACTCATAAAGATGTTATTTGGATCGCATTAAATGATTAGATAACAAATGATCTTTCGTTTTAACGTGGAGTTCAAATGTATAGTACATTGTTCAAGTGCATGCTATGTATATTATAAGAATGATGACTGAAAAAAGTTGATTCCATTAACAATCTCAATATTTCAATACATACGTGGCTCACTCACTAATTGCGTTTAGATATGACTCCTACAAGAGGACAAATCAAGTTGTGGTACACATTATTTTTTAAGCTAGAGGTATCATCTTATTGAAGGAAATCCTTTTCGAGGCTTTATCTAGCACTAAATGTAGACACATCTTCTAATAAGGATTCATACTTTAATTCGTTACCTTGTGAGATATTCGCTCCTTTAACTAGACTCAATCAGTGTTGGTTAGACTTTAATTATAAATTCATATGTGGAACAAGAACATTCTATGCTCCAACTCGTGGAAGATAGATGAATCTCGAACCCCACTTATAGGCGTACATTGAAGACACAAAGCAAAGAAACTAACTTTTTATGAAGTCAATGGAACCACTGAGGGATTGGAGGATTTTAAATCTTGTTCAATGGGTAACTTTCTTTATGGCAAGTATTTTGATAACAAAAAGTGTCATCAAGATCTCATTTCAATATTTACTCTGTGAATTATATTAAGGGAAAATTGCAAACAGGTCCCAATTAATAGAATTAATTACAATCAAGCCCCTTGAAATCATCAAATTGTAGCGAAGTCCAAAGGAATCTAGATGCTATTAATTCCAAACGTGAAAGTACAATTTTTCCCCAATGACAAGTTTAGAGCATCTAATGACAAGTTATAAGGAAACCAATGACAAGTTTAGTGCAATATCCCAAATTTTGGGCTTAAAAGTTTGAGAATAAGCCTAAATCAAGTAGGCTACTAAGCTTAGTTTGGCAAGAGTCCTAAGAATGTTCAAGAGATAGAATGATTTCCAGGGACTAGTGATTTAGCCCTCCGGGTAGAGAATAATTTCCCAAATTATATAAGTGCTTAGTTTGTGAAAGTAATTAGATAAAATATATCGGTTTCTATGTACACTTGGCACCATCTTAAGGCCTTTACAAACACTTGGCTTGTTTTGGCAGTCCCTGGGACAAGTGGTGTCATTTTAAACTACGTGTACATAAAGTAGCTTTTTGATAAAGTAGCTTTTGAGTTGAACCACTCATGGGATGCCACCTAAGACTTTAGCCTTTCCTTTTGGGTTGGCTTAATGAGAAGACGTCACCCAACTATCTTATGAGACATATGACTAATTAGTCAGATAAAATGTGCCGGTGTAGGTGTGCACATTGCATTTTCAGGGTAGGCACATACACCATGCGTTTTTGAATGAGCACATGCTTGGTGCCATTTGGCTGGAAAATACAGGCATACATGCTGCCACTTCATGCATACGCAGACACTTGGCATGTTCTTGAGGAATATATGTTTGGATGTCATGTACAGGGGTACACCAGTGTACAGGGATACACTGGCTGGCGTACATATAGCGCAATATCAAGAAGCCAGGATAGATGTGGTACCATCTAGTGCCTTGTAAGGACACATGGCGCATTTCGGAGGTGTGTATGTATACATGGCACAATCTTGAACCCACAATGACATGTGACATCAAACTGAGTAGATGCCATATACAGTAGCTTTAATGAACTAGCTTTATTAAAGCATCTTTATTAAAGTAACTTTTGAGTTGGACATATGACTAGACACCACACCCCTACTTTTGTCTCAGCATTAACTTTTTAGGTGGCTTAACAAGGAGGCGCCACCTAGCCACTTAAAAGCTCATAATTAGGGGCTTTCAAACTCAGCTTATTCAATCTCAAAATTCATCATTGCAACAATCAGTTGCTTATTCATGCTATGAAATCTCTAAATTCAATTGATCTACACTTAAAACTTATATACCTCTTAAGATCATTACAAAGCACCTGAACAAGATGATTTTCTTTTCTACTATTTTTTAACTCTTTTTTTTGTAGAAAAGAACAAAAACATGCAACTAATAAAATGCATCTCAAGAGTTAAGAATAACTCCTTACTCTGTATTTTTTCACACCCCATGCATCTAATGATTTTTACTAATTAACTATTTTGTTCTAATTTTTTTACTACTCCTCCCCTAACCTAAATCAAACATTGTCCTCAATGTCTTCTAGAGCTTAGAGAAAGTTTTTTTAAAGCACAAACACAATAAACCAAAATGCTAAAAGTAAAAACAAAAGCTTAAGTGATTTACAATCGAAGAGTGGTATTTGGATTCTATTTCTGACTGCTGTCTAGAGATTACCAATCTATTTGCTTGACTAATAGATCTAGGTGAGGTTCATAGGTTTGCAGCTGATCAGTAGTTGGTACAAAAATTATGGAAAGGCGAGTCGCTTGGGATGTGAATATGTTTCCAAAGCATGACTAAAAAAAGACAACAGATTATCATAAAAACCATTAACATTTAACAATCTTAATGGCTTTTTGTGAAAGTTTAACTTAGCCCAATATGCAACACTAGAAATCCTATCCAATGTCTCCAAACCACCGGGTAGAGTAATAAAAGCTTCAACATGGTAGGACATTTAGCCCATTCGTTCAGGCAAACTTGAAAACCTATAACTCTTGTCCTAAGGAAAATGTGTGATCTTCTAACTCCTTCACCCTTACACTTAAACCCGTGCTTCCATTCATGGATTCAGAAATGGCCACACTTCCCCTTAGGCCCTAGATGCCTCCCCTGTATACAAAGTTGATCTTTCTGGCAACTAATGCAATTCCAAGTTCTTTTGCTACAGTGACAAACTATCCATCCTTGCCCAAATCAGTTTCACCAGAAATGTAGATAGATGTTGTTGGATCTCATGTTTTGATGATAACAAAAGAATGGTATGAAAAAGAATTGATAAATAAATAAGTTTGAACAAAGTAATAACAAGGATAAGCATCACTTGAAGTAAGCATTGGAGTAATGAAGAAAAGCCAAAGGAAAAAGATGAGAAACTTGATCAGAAGCAGTTTTTCTAAGGCATTACTCGAGTACGTACTCGAGTAATAAGACAAAACTTGAAGTAACCAGAGGCACCTTCCAGTAACCTACCAACGTTACTCGAGTATGTACTCGAGTAATAGTGTAAATATTTTCAAGTTGCTCTCGGCCTGCCAATGTTACTCGAGTAACCAGGTAAATACTTGGAGTTGCTCTCGGCCTGCCAACGTTACTCGAGTAGGTACTCGAGTAACCATGTGAAAGTTTTCAAGTTACTCTCGGCCTGCCAATGATACTCGAGTATGTACTCGAGTTACTCTGTTTCAGAGAATGTGGTGCTCTCGGCACTTTGTACCACTGCCAATGTTACTCGAGGAGCTACTCGAGTAACCCTCTAAGGTAAGTAAAAACTTGAAGGTGGTACTCGAATAACTTGATCTTATGTTATCTCATTTTCCTCGAGTCATTACTCTAGTATGGAAGTATTTAATGTTTTTCTTTAAGTGGATTACTCGAGTATGTACTCGAGTATGTAGAGATATTTTGAATGAAAACCTCAAGTCATTACCCGAGTAAGTTATGCACAAAAAAGTAAGTTTACTCGAGTATGTACTTGAGTAACAAGGTAATCTAACTTGATGTGCTCTTGGCCTTGAAATCCTGCCAACATTACTGGAGTAAAGCATCGAGTAACCAAAGGTGTATTTGAAGGTTTACTCGAGTTGGTACCCGAGTAACCTATGAAGTAAAGAGTGCATTACTCGAGTAGGTACCCGAGTAAACAACTATTTACAAAGGTTTGAGATTTAGTTTATTCCATGAACTACCCAAGTAATCTTATATTTGTTTGTTGACTTGAAGTTGGTTAAAGTTTTCCCGATGATACTCGAGTAAGTACTCTAGTAAACTTCAAGGGATACTCGAGTAGCTACTCGAGTAAGCAAACTCAGAAATTCATAAATCATTCCAACGATCATCATTCTGCTTACTATATGATTAATCTTTCATTGTATTAGTATTCTTAGCCTATTTACAGATGAACAATGAAGAAATTATATCAAGCAAAGAAAGTCAAATGAGAAGCTCAAATCCCACCTACCGCCAATGGATATTTTTCAAAAACTGAAAAGTCAATAGTGGCTGCGCACTCTCCAATGGACGAAAGGAAAATGTTCCAACGGTCTTCACCAACATATCTATATATATGGGAACATCCAAATAGAGAAAAACAACAAGAACACACACAAACGTATCATCAAGTTCATTGCTCTGTTTTTACGTTGTAATTGTATTTCTATGCTTCAGTGATTCTTATTCACTATGTAAGAGAGATATTTCATTCAAACTCAATATTTGTTATTGAGATAACTTAAGGTTGTGGAACCTTGAGTTGGGATTGTTAGAACAAGTGTTTCACCCAAGAGGGGGGTGAATTGGGTGATACTAAAATTTTTTCGGAAATGTAAAACTTTGACAGTAAATTAAAACAGTAAGGAATAAGAAGAAATATCACCGAAGTGTACACCGGGAGTTATACTGGTTCGGTCACAACTACTTTGACCTACGTCCAGTCCTCAGAGCTTCTCTGAGAGTTTCACTATAACTTCCAAGATTCGGTGGGTTCTTGGCACCTCAGTACAAGCAAGTTCCTTCGCCTGGACACTCGCTCCCCCTTACAAGTTGTAATCCAATCCCAACTCAAGGTTCCACAACCTTAAGTTATCTCAATAACAAATATTGAGTTTGAATGAAATATCTCTCTTACAGAGTGAATAAGAATCACTGAAGCATAGAAATATAATTACAACGTCAAAACAGAGCAATGAACTTGATGATACGTTTATGTATGTTCTTGTTGTTTTTCTCTGTTTGGATGTTTACATATATATAGATATGTTGGTGAAGACTGTTGGAACATTTTCCTTTCGTCCGTTGGAGAGTGCGCAACCACTATTGACTTTTCTAGTTTTTGAAAAATATCCGTTGGCGGTGGTTGGCATTTGAACATTTCTTTTGACTTCCATCACTTGATATGATTTCTTCATTGTTCATCTATAAATAGACTAAGAATACTAATACAATGAAAGATTAATCATATAGGAAACAAATCAATGAACGTTTGAATGATTTCTGGATTTCTGGGTTTGCTTGCTCGAGTATTCCTTGAAGTTTACTCGAGTACTTACTCGAGTATCATCGGGAAAAACTTTGATCAACTGCAAGTCAACAGATAATTAAAGATTACTCGGGTAGTGCATGGAATAACCAATTTTCAAACCTTTGGTAATGTATGTTGACTCGGGTACCTACTCGAGTAATACACTCACAACTTTATGGGTTACCCGGGTACCAACTCGAGTAAACCTTCAAATAAACTTTTGGTTACTCGATGCTTTACTCCAGTAATGTTGGCAGGATTTCAAGGCCGAGAGCACATCAAGTTAGATTACCTTGTTACTCGAGTACTTACTCGAGTAAACTTACTTTTTGTGCATAACTTACTCGGGTAATGACTTGAGGTTTTCCTTGAAAATAACTCTGCATACTAGAGTACCTACTCGAGGAATCCACTTAAAATAAAGCATTAAATACTTGCATACTAGAGTAATGACTCGAGGAAAATGAAATAAAATTACATCAAGTTATTCGGGTACCACCTTCAAGTTTATCCTTACCATGCTGAGTTACTCGAGTAGCTCCTCGAGTAACATTGGCAGTGGTATAAAATGCCGAGAGCACCATATTTTGTGAAACAGAGTAACTCAAGTACCTACTCGAGTAACATTGGCAGGCCGAGAGCAACTTGAAAATTTTCACATGGTTACTCGAGTACCTACTCGAGTAACATTGGCAGGCTGAGAGCAACTCCAGGTTTTTACCTGGTTACTCGAGTACCTACTCGAGTAACATTGGCAGGCCGAGAGCAACTTGAAAAAAACTTACACTCTTACTCAAGTACTTACTCGAGTAACGTTGGCAGGTTACTGGAAGGTGCCTCTGGTTACTTCAAGTTTTGTCTTATTACTCGAGTACGTACTCGAGTAATGCCTTAGAAAAACTGCTTCTGATCAAGTTTCTCAGCTTTTTCTCTTGGCCTTTCTTCATTACTCCAATGCTTACTTCAAGTGATGCTTATCCCTGCTTTTACTTTGTTCAAACTTATTTATTAATCAATTATTTTTCATACCATACTTTTGTTATCATCAAAACATGAGATCTAACATTCTCCCCCTTTTTGATGATGACAAAACTTGGTGATTTTGGACATGGTTTTTCAAATTGAATTTTCAATTTAAATATGTCTTATTAAGTTTAGATTCATAGCATACACCTTGCATACACAACAACTTCATTAGTCCAACAACGTATCATAACTCAAAGTTTAAATGGCCTTAAAATGAAATCATAATTTAAACACACTTGCATTAAACTTAAAAGTTGTATATTACAAGATAACAAGATAAAACTTAACAAGTTTAAAAAAGATAAAAGCTTTAACAAAAGACTCCCTATAACCCATATACACCCAAATACCCAAAGAAACTCAGAAACTTCCACAAAATTCACCCTCAAGCTCTTCTCCCCCTTTTTGGCATCATCAATCAAGTGGAGGACTAGAAGGCTTGACCATAGAGATAGGCTTCACAGGAAGCACTAAACCATCATCTGAACTGGATGAATCAAAGGAGCTGGAAGAAGCTGGTTCAGGGAGATTGACTGGGGGAATTTGGATGTCATCGCTAGGAGGAATAGAAGAAGGTTGGAAGACAACCATAGTGGTCTCTGCTGCTGGAGTATGATGTTCAAAGGAGGAGGAGGGAGATATTTCCTTAGTGTGGGTAGGAGAGGGAATAGGTTTAGGAGTGAGTTCAGGTTGAGGTTTGGGAGGTAAATCATCAATGACGATGTGAACGGTCTCATTGGTATCTGGATTATCCACTGTATACAGAATGTCTTTGGCTTGAGACTCAGGTGGACTAGATACCAGAGGGGTAGATGGTTTAGCCTCAGTGATAGGAGTGTCAGAAGGAGGGTTCACTGGAGGTGCTGGTGGTGGTGCAGAAGAAGATGGACCGGCAGAAGGTCCGGGACCTAAAGAGTCCAGTCGTGCTAGAATTAATCTCAAAATCTCACCCTGGGCACGTTGCTCAGCTAGCAACTCCTTATGCCTCTTGTCTATTTTCTCTACCAATTCTCCCATCTTGGTATTCATGTGGGTTATCAGTTCAGCATTTGTGTTGGCGATATCCACATGGAATCCTCTCAGCATATTTTCCATAAAGTGCTGGAGAGTGGCATTGAGGAAGGATGGCGATAATGTGGTAGCAGCTGGAGCCGATGACTGAGTGTCATCCATCTTGCTAGTCTCTGCCTCAGTGGTCTTCCTCTTCCTCTTTAACCCAGACTCCAGAGGGCCTTTGAGAGGGATGTCAATGTTCAATTTCCCAATCTGGTTTCAACCAACCGGAGTCAACCTCTCAATGGGCTCCTTGCTATCCAAATACCATATCTTATTTTCTTTTAGGATCAGTGATACAATTTGAGGATATGACATTGGTGTTGTAGCCTTTCCATCCACCCTGTATCTCTTCATCTCAGAGAAGATATACTCCCCTAAATTCTTCTGTTCCTTCAAGAGAAGTGAAGCAAACCACCGAAAGTCCCTATCAGAGAAATGGGTATAATTGTTGGCTTTGTTCACTAAGGACCTAGAATAGATGTACCATAGGACTCTGTGATGATCACACATATCACTGGGTTTGAAATTTAGAGGGCCAACTAACTCACCAGGTTTTAGGATAGAAAAGATTTGGTTTGGTTCAAGTTGGGAGTAAATGTCATCCGGGGGATTCTCTATTCCTAACCACAAGTTAATCCTAGAGGGTGATATGAGAATCTTTTGGCCTCTTACTGTGGTGGTCATCTCTTCCTCAGCTGAGGTTTTGTTTGGTTCATCTATAATCTCTAGATTATAGTAAAAGTGTGTGATCACTTTAGTACAGAATGGTAATCTAATGGATAGCTAAGGCATGAAAGGATCTAAATAAGGACTAAGATCATGCTTCACTACCTTTTGAAGTAATCTGAGATCCACATAGTGTGTTTTACACACCTTCCTCCTGGAGAACTGAGACAGATACTTCGGAGATTCCACCAACTTGCTGACATTGAATCCCTTTGGTGGGTTGGTGATCTCTTCTTTCGGCACTTTGGACTTCTTGGAAGATTGTCCCTTCTCCATTTGCTCTAAAATTCTAGCCATAGCCTTAGCCATATTTTTGTCATACTTGGGCTTTTTAGAGGGCTTAGGTGTGAAAGAGGGGGGGTAGAGGAATCAGAGTGAGGAGGTGAGGGAGATTTGGCACTCTTGCCTTTCCCGGTGGAAGTACTCTTTTTGGATTGAGCCCTTGTAGCAATAGGCTCTTTAATCACAACCCCTTTAGGTTTTGGTTGAGGTTGGATTTTGGCTTTGGATCTTGGAATAAGTTTCCTTCTCTTTGTGGGAGGAGAAGGAGGAGGATCAGAGAGTTGTTGGGATTCAGAGGAGTCTATGGGAGTAAGGTTTTTAGTTCTCATCGTTCTGAATGATTGAAAACTGAGATTTTCAGAAAAAAACAGAGATACAGACGTGACTTAGGGCACAGAGATTCTGAGCAAAATAGGAGGTTTCTAGGAATGAAATCTGTTGGGTTTTGACGGAAATGAGGCAAGGAATCACTTGTGAAAAATTTTTGTGAGAGAAAATAGTGATTTACTCGAGGAGATTTTGTGGAAATGACCGAGTTTGCGACAGATAAAGACCTAGAACCCGACGTTACTCGAGGCCTTACTCGAGTAACCTTCAAGTTTACTCGAGGCCTTCCTCGGGTGTTCATACAGAAAAACTCTAAAATAATTCATTTAAATTGCGTACCTGGCATGAATAATATTGTAATTATCCATGGATGTTCCCTCGATCATTTATAACCAATTCTGAGCAGATTTGAGTTATTTTTCATTAGTTTGAGAATCTGGACTCCGACATTACTCAAGGTCTTACTCGAGTAAGCTTCAAGTTTACTCGAGGCTCGCCTCGGGTAACCTGTCTTTTCAACTTCTGACTCTTCATTTCTTTGTAACTAAACCGTTAGATTTAAATTTCAAGTAACTTGATCCATTACTTCCAGTTTTGGGGGCCATTACTCGAGTACATACTCGAGTAAAGTGTTACTTTACTTCAAGTTGTTCCTCGAGTATTACTTTTCCGTTAATCATTACTTCAAGTTGGTACTCCAGTAATGGTGTCCTCTGATAATCTCTGTTTTTGTTTCTTAAAACAGAGTTTCAAACTCCCTGCAAAACAAGTTTCTATATACTCCGATGCTTAAGTTAGTGATCATCAAAACATTATCAGGTGACTTCATCTAATATTATGAAAAACTGAAATAACTTATAACTCATTGGGATTTACCATTCCCAATTCTCTTCTAATGTATAGAAATTGATCTTTTGCAAGAGGTTTTGTGAAGATATCTGCTAGTTGAAGATGAGTAGGAATGAATATCACTTTCACATCTTTCTTTTGAACATGATCTCTGATGAAGTGATGTCTGACATCGATATGCTTGGTTCTAGAGTGTTGAACTGGATTCTTTGCCAAGCTTATTGTACTAGTATTGTCACAATAGATTGGTATTTCTTTGAGATAAATACCAAGATCTTGTAGTTGTTGTTTTAACCATATCACTTGTGCACAACAACTTGAGACAGCTACATATTCGGCTTCCTTTGATGAAAGAGACATAGTGTTTTGTTTCTTGCTCAACCATGATACAAGAGATCCTCCAAGAAATTGTTCTTGTCCGCTGGTACTCTTTCTATCTGTCTTGTATCCTCCATGATCTGAATCTAAGTATGCAACAAGATATTCAGTTCTTCCCTTGGGATACCATAGACCTAATTCAGGTGTGTCAGCAAGGTATCTAAATATTCGTTTGACTGTTTCAGCATGTGATTCCTTTGGTGCCGATTGATATTTGCACATATGCCAACACTAAATTGGATGTCTGGTCTGCTTGCTGTGAGATAGAGTAATGATCCAATCATTCCTCTATATTTCGTGATGTTGTAGTCTTTCCCTTTGATATCAGCATCAAGTAACGTAGTTGAGCTCATAGGTGTGTCCGTGCCATTTGCTTCATCCATTCCATACTTCTTCAATAGCTCTTTCAAATACTTTGTTTGAGATATGAAGATTCCATTCTTTCTTTGTTTGATTTGCAAACCAAGAAAGAAATTCAATTCTCCCATCATTGACATCTCAAATTCTCCCTGCATTATCTTAGAAAATTCCTTACACAGAGATTCATTAGTAGCACCGAAAACAATATCATCAACATATATTTGAACAATTAAAATATCGTTGTGTTTTTGTTTTATGAAGAGTGTTGTATCAACTTTTCCCCGTACAAAACCTTGATCAATAAGAAATTTACTGAGCCTTTCATACCAGGCTCTAGGAGCTTGTTTTAAACCATATAAGGCCTTTTTGAGTTTGAAAACATGGTCAAGTTTAGTAACATCCTCAAACCCTGGAGGTTGTTCTACATACACTTCTTCCATGATATAACCATTTAAAAATGCACTCTTTACATCCATTTGATATAGTTTGAATCCTTTGATGCATGCAAAGGCTAAAAGTACACGTATAGCTTCCAATCTAGCCACTGGGGCATACGTTTCCTCATAATCAATCCCTTCTTCCTGATTATAGCCTTTAGCCAAAGGCAAGATTGGAATGTATGAAGAAGTATGGAATGTATGAAGCAAATGGCACTGACACGCTATGAGCTCAACAACATTGCTTGATGCTGATGTCAAAGGGAAAGACTACAACATCACAAAATATAGAGGAATGATTGGATCATTACTCTATCTCATGGCAAGCAGACCAGACATCCAATTTAGTGTTGGCATATGTGCAAGATATCAATCAGCACCAAAGGAATCACATGCTGAAACGGTCAAACGAATCTTTAGATATCTTGCTGATACACCCGAATTGGGTCTGTGGTATCCCAAAGGAAGAAGTGAATATCTTGTTGCATATTCAGATTCAGATCATGGAGGATACAAGACAGACAGAAAGAGCACCAGCGGACAAGGACAATTTCTTGGAGGATCTCTTGTATCATGGTTTAGCAAGAAACAAAATACAGTGTCTCTTTCGTCAACGGAAGCCGAATATGTTGCAGTCTCAAGTTGTTGTGCACAAGTGATATGGTTAAAACAGCAACTACAAGATCTTAGTATTTATCTCAAAGAAATACCAATCTATTGTGACAATACCAGTACGATAAGCTTGGCAAAGAATCCAGTTCAACACTCTAGAACCAAGCATATCGATGTCAGACATCACTTCATCAGAGATCATGTTCAAAAGAAAGATGTGAAAGTGATATTCATTCCTACTCATCTTCAACTAGCTGATATCTTCACAAAACCCCTTGTAAAAGATCAATTTCTATACATTAGAAGAGAATTGGGAATGGTAAATCCCAATGAGTTGTAAGTTATTTAAGTTACTCATAATATTAGATGAAGTCATTTGATAATGTTTTGATGATTATTAATTTAAGTATCGGAGTGTATAGAAAATTGTTTTGTAGGAAGGTAGAAATTTTGTTTTGAGAAACAAAAACAGAGGTTATTAGAGGACACCATTACTGGAGTACCAACTTGAAGTAATGACTAACAGTGAAGCATTACCCGAGGAACAACTTGAAGTAATGTAACACTTTACTCGAGTATGTACTCGAGTAATGGACTTCAAAACTGGAAGTAACGGATCAAGTTACTTGGAATTTAAATCTAACGGTTCAGTTACAAAGAAATGAAGAGTCAGAAGTTGAAAAGACAGGTTACCCGAGGCGAGTCTCGAGTAAACTTGAAGCTTACTCGAGTAAGGACTCGAGTAACTGGCAGTCCAGATTTCCAAATTGATGCAAAATCGACTCAAATCTGTTCAAAATTGATTTACAATGATCGAGGGAACATACATGGATAATTACAATATTATGCATGCCAGGTACGCAATTTAAATAAATTATTTTAGAGATTTTCTGTATGATTACTCGAGTAAGGCCTCGAGTAAACTTGAAGGTTACTCGAGTAAGGCCTCGAGTAATATCGGGTTTTAGGTCTTTAACTGTCGCAAACTCGGTCATTTCCAAAAAATCTCCTCGAGTAAATCACTATACACTCTCTCAAAAACTTTTCACAATCAATTCCTAGCTCCTTTTCGATCAAAACCCAACAGATTTCATTCCTAAAAACTTCCTATTTTGCTCAGATTCTCAGTGCCCTAAGTCGCGACTGTGTCTCTGCTTTTCTGAGAATTTCAGTTTTCAATCATTCAGAATGGTGAGAACTAAAAATCTTACTCTTACTCATTCCTCTGAATCTCAACAACGCCCTGATCCTCTTTCTTCTCCTCCAACTAACAGAAGAAAACTTACCCCGAGATCAAAAGCTAAAATCCAACTCCAACCTCAAGTTCAACCAAAACCAAAAGGGGTTGTGTTCAAAGAGCCTATTTGAAAGAGGCAAGCTTCACCCAAGAGGGGGGGTGAATTGGGTGATGTTTTAAAGTTTTCGCTTGATGTGGTGAAGTGAAATATAGTAGATAGAGTAGAGTTGAGAAGTTTTGAACACAGAGAGTTATACTGGTTCGGCCTAACAACCAGGCCTACTTCCAGTCCTCAGAGATCAAGACCTACTGAGATTTTCACTATACCTCCAAGATTCAATGGGCTCTCAGAATGCCACAAAACAACAATCGTCCTTGAACGGACTACGAGCAGAAATATTCTCTCAATAAAAAATTTCTCTCCCCCTTATGACAAGTCTTATGTGCAGAAAAACAACCTTTGATCCTTCTCACTTGCTTATGTATACAAGACTTATGAGCAGCAACGTTCTCTCCTACTTACACCACTGTAAGTCTTACGAGCAATAACGTTCTCTTCTACTTGTATCTTATAAGGCTTATGAGTGGAAGGTACAACAAGGAATTCTCTCAACAGCTTCTCTCGTAAGGAAAACTACCCTCTCAAGGTCCCAATACCATGAGATCAAATAAACATAGAATTTGAATTGTATGAAGACTCTCTTACAGAGCAAATGAATAAACACTGAAGATCAATGTGTATACAGAGAAAATGATGAATAGCAGAAGACTCGTGTATAAGCTCGTGAGTTTTTGTGCTTCGTTGTTCTGCTTGACTATCTCTGAATCTCTGTATATATAGTTGCTTCAGTTTTTGCCCGTTTGGAAAATCATCGTTTGAGGAGCGGGACTTTTGCAACTATTGAAAGACACGCGCATGTTTGAATATTCTGAATGCGGTAGGTGCGAACATGTTTGTAATCATGTTGTCTGCCGTTGTTTGACTTTCTCTGTAACAACTAATTTTCAAACGTTCATCTTCCTGCATCATACTTATAATACAATCAAAATGATGTTAAGCAATGATAAAAAGTAATGATGATATGAATAAATAATATTAAACCATATTCGGATTGAACGTTGTGAGACTTGGCATTTTTGATGATCTGGAAGAGCATCACTCGAGCATGGATGGCTCACTCGAGTGATCTTCCTATTTTCCTCTTTGTGCTTCAGTTATCGAGTTGTGCTTGCAAAGAATTTCAGAGAGACAGAATTCACATTCGCGAGTGAAGTGGGGTCTCACTCGAGCACAACTCCCCCTGCTCGAGTGATCTTACATTTCCTACTGGGAGTGTCTTCTCGGGTCATCACTCGCACACCATTTTGACAAGAGTGAGATTTTGTACTCGTGGGTGATGTGGACCCTCACTCGAGCACACACACTCCTGCTCGAGTGAGACGCATATTATAGAGGAATATGCTCTCAATACCAACACTCGCATAAAAAACTCAGAGAGATAAATTTATCACTCGCAGGTGATGTGGTCCCTCACTCGAGCACACAGACTCCTGCTCGAGTGAGAAGAATATTCTCAAGTATTATACCTTTTAGACAAGCACTCGCATCAAATTTGGAGAGGGATAGAATTTTCACTCGCAGGTGCAGATGTGTCACTCGAGCATATGAGGTGGTGCTCGAGCACACTTGCACTTCTTTGCACTTCATGACTCTCGGCCAAGCACTCACAGTACCTTGCTCGAGTACAGAATGCTCATGCTCGAGCATTGATGTCTCTGCTCGAGTGAATCAAGGAAGCATGATAACACTTGCTCTCGGCCAAGCACTCGCGGACCTTTACTCGCATGTGCTCGAGTGAGAATGGCTTCTGTGCTCGAGTGCAAACTCCAGTGCTCGAGTGAATCAATGAAAATAACAGTGGCATGCCTCTCGGGTGAACACTTTCTAGCTTTCACTCGCACCTGCTCGAGCACAGAAGGGATCTATGCTCGAGTGCAAAACTTATGCTCGAGCACTCCAGTTTAATTTTGCATCAGATACCAGAAAGCACTCCTATATGCATTTGGTAACTTTGTAAACTTCTCTTAATCTTATAAAAACATGATTTGCATACAATTGTCATTTTGTTATCATCAAAACTTGGGATCTAACATTCTCCCCCTTTTTGATGATGACAAAACCTTTGTGATGAAAGTTTAAGTAAGATTGATTAAGATAGAAAATTTTTGAAATTGTTCAATGTTTCCAAATGCATATCAAGTTTTAGTTTCAAGTTCAAGTTTTCCTGCAATGCTTCCTCTGGACACTTAACAACCAAGATAAGCATATTATGAGATAAATAACAACTTTAACAACTTGAAACATCATTTAAACTTGATAATCAAACTCATGAATAACTTGAAATCTTGAATATTGAAAAACTTCATTAATATTAACCTTGAATTCAAAATGATTAACAACATAATAATAGATAACATCAACTATCATAATAACTCATAATAACATTATAAATCCTACCCATACAGTCAATCTACCCAAATTCCCAAAACATCCCACAGAAGCTCAGAAACCATCACACATCCTTCTCCCCCGTTTTGTCACCATCAGAAGGGGGCTGTGGTACAGAAGTATCAGAAGGTGGAACAAAGGATACCATGGCAGTGAGAGGGTCAATTGGAGGTAGTGAAGGTGACCGATCAAAAGTAACATCAACATTAGAATTTGGATCGGTGAAGAGTACATGAGTCTGTGGTACAGAGGTATGAGTGGTCTCAGGAGGCACCTCTGAAGATGAAGAGGGGAAATATGAGTGCAAGAAAGTCTCCATACTTGTTATCCTCTGAGACATCTCATCCTGAGTCTTGAACATTAACTCAAAATTGGTATTGGCTTTGTCTACCAATTTGATGACCTGTGACTCCATCTTTTCAACTAGCTTCTCATACTCAGCCACTAACTCCTTCTTCAGACTTGATACAGCTTGATTGATTGCCTCAGTAACATGGTTTGAAAGAGAGGCCTTAATGAAAGAAGGTGGAGGAATAGGACTTTGAGCAGATGATTGTGCCTCATCACCTCTGGATGGAGTGGCTTCCCTCTTAGATGTGGCTTTGGTTCGACTCACCGGAAGATTGATACCCATGTGAGTTAACTGAGTCTTACCAAACCTTGAGATGAGTACCCTTTCAGTTCCTTCCAAATACCAGATCTTGTTTTTCATCAGTATGAAAGAAATAATCTGAGGGTATGGTATGGTTATGGATCTTGATGAAGAAAATCGAAACCTTCTCATCTCGTTGAAGATAATCTCCCCCACATTCCTTTGTTGCCCGGCAATGAAAGAGGCCAACATATAATAATCCTTTTGAGCAAAATGGGTATAATTTTTGGACTTATTGACTATGCTTCGGGAATATATATAATGAAGAACTCTGTGAATATCAGGCATGTCAATAGGTTTGAAATTGAGGGGGCCTATCGGGTCTTTTGGTCTTAAAATATTGAAAGCTTCTTTAGCAGAGAAAGAGGGTGGATCAGGAGGAGGTGCAACATAACCAAGTAAGTCATTTATGATCTTGGCAGATATCATAATAAATCTTCCTCTAACAGTAGTAGATACTGCTTCCTCAATCAATTCACCAGATCTAGACTTAATGTTATGAGACTTCATGTTGCAATAAAAAGTTTTCACAACAGTAGGAGAGTATGGCAAATGGATATTAAGCCATGGAGCATAGTATTGAAGATAAGGGAATAAATCCAAATGACAATTCTTCTTTAAGTAATCCAAATCCACATATACCACAGGACAGAAGTGTCTATGACTAAATTCATCATCATATACCTTCTGAGGCAAGGCCTTAAGTTCTTCAGTATTGAATCCCTCAGGAGGACTAGTGATGTGATCATCCACTGGTGCTTGTGAGGTAGAAGGTGCTCCTGAAGCAGAGGCACTTGATTGGCCAATATGTTGTGAACTTGAAACACCGGCTTGAGAAGCAATTTTTCCAATTATCTTCACAAGTTTGGACTTCTCCAATGCTTCCCGAAGTTGTTTGTTGAATGAATCACCAGAGGAGGAAGATGATTGTTGGGGTTGCTCTGACTCCTTTTTCTTCCCTTTTCCTTGAACTTCCTTGGATTGAGACCGGGTAACTATTGGATCCTTGAACACCACACCCTTTGGTTTCTTCTAAGGAGGTTGGTCTTTCTTTGATATTTGAGGTTTTGGATGAGGTTTCTTAGCCGGGGTCCTCTTTTTGGTCTTGGGTTTAGGAGGTGGAGACGGTGAGGAAGAGATTTTGGGAGAGGGAGATGTTGGTTCTGGGGTACCAGATGCACTGGCAGCAGAGTGAGTAGGAGAAGGAGAGTGAGATTTTTGAGGAATAGAGGGTAGTTTGGTTCTTGCCATTGTAGAGAAAGTGGAAGATAAGCAAAAACTCTCAGTTTTTTTTTGAAGAAGAAGCAAATAGAGATTAGGGCACGAATGAGAAATGCAGAGGGTGAGAATCACCTTTTATAGAAGATTGAAGAGTTGTAACGGTGATTTGAGGCAAATGGACGCGATTGATTGAAGAGAAAACGGTTGAAGGTGAAGAGTTACGCCCTTCGAGTGAGAGAACACCTCGATTGAGAGCAGGAAGTGCGACGTTCTGAGCTCCCCCGTAACTGATATAAGTGACAGTGCTCGAGCATGAACCCTAGTGCTCGAGTGATGTTCATACTGTGCTCGAGTG
The DNA here is from genome assembly GCA_963210345.1 of Inga oerstediana. Taxonomy (NCBI): domain Eukaryota; kingdom Viridiplantae; phylum Streptophyta; class Magnoliopsida; order Fabales; family Fabaceae; genus Inga; species Inga oerstediana. The sequence continues at coordinate 47,017,192 of OY723403.1, forward strand.
TGTTCTATCAGTGCTCGAGTGATGTTCTGGAAAAATAATAAAATGTGTAAAACGTACTTGGATTGTGAATTTCTTGACATATCTTGTGTCTTTGTACCCAAATCCTCCAAAATCATTTGAGTAACCATGATTTGGATAGCTTTTGAAAGGAAATTCTTCTTCTTCACTCGAGCAGGCATTCCTCACTTCAAGCATATTCATATCATGCTCGAGTGAGAGTTCCTCACTCGCGAGTGAGTTCTATTCTCACTGTTACCTTTGATACAGTCTCTTGATATTCTTATTTCCTTTGTTAACCTCTGTTTTACATGTCAAGAAACAGAGCATTTTTAATAGTGCTGTTCTCGAGCAGAGCTGCTTGTACTCGAGTGAACCAGCTTATCACTCGAGCAGCATTCCTAGTGCTCGAGTGACAGACCTGCAAGAAGGTTTTTAACACTCCGATGCCAAAGTCAGTATGGTTATCATCAAAATAAATATTTAATTAAATATTTAACAAGAAAACTTACAACTCATTGGGATTAACCATTCCTAATTCTCTTCGAATATATAAAAACTGATCTTTTGCAATTGGCTTTGTGAAAATATCCGCAAGTTGAAGATGAGTTGGTATGAATTCCACTTTGACATCCTTCTTTTGAACATTATCTCGAATGAAATGATGACGAATGTCTATGTGCTTGGTCCTTGAGTGTTGTACAGGATTCTTGGCCAAGCTTATCGTGCTAGTGTTATCACAATAAATTGGAATTTCTTTTAAATAAATTCCCAAATCTTGAAGTTGTTGTTTCAACCATAACACTTGAGAACAGCAACTTGCCACAGCTATATATTCAGCTTCAGTTGAAGATAATGAAACTGTGTTCTGCTTCTTGCTGAACCATGATACTAGAGAGCCTCCGAGAAATTGACATTGACCACTGGTACTCTTTCTGTCAGTTTTATATCCTCCGTGATCTGAATCTGAATATGTCATTAAATACTCACTCCCTCTTTTTGGATACCAAAGACCAAGTTCTGAAGTATCTCCTAGATATTTGAAGATTCTTTTTACTGTCTCTGCATGTGATACCTTAGGAGCGGATTGATAAATTGCACACATTCCTACGCTGAACTGAATATCTGGCCTGCTTGCTGTGAGATAGAGTAATGAGCCAATCATTCCTCTATACTTTGTGATGTTGAAGCTAGGTCCCTTTACATCAGCATCTAACAGCGTTGTAGAACTCATTGGAGTATCAGCTCCGTTAGCATTATCTAATCCATATTTCTTCAACAATTCTCTCAAATACTTTGTCTGAGATATAAATATACCATTCTTCTTTTGTTTGATTTGAAGTCCAAGAAAGAAGTTCAATTCTCCCATCATGGACATTTCAAATTCTCCCTGCATAATCTTAGAAAATTCTTGACACATAGATTCGTTAGTAGCACCAAAAATAATATCATCAACATAAATTTGAACAATTAGAATATCATTTTTGTTATGTTTGATGAATAGAGTTGTATCAACTTTACCTCTGACAAAACTTTGATCAAGAAGAAATTTGCTTAGTCTTTCATACGAAGCTCTAGGTGCTTGTTTCAAACCATATAGTGCCTTTTTAAGTTTGAATACATGATCAGGTCTTGTTTCATCTTCAAACCCAGGAGGTTGTTCTACATATACTTCCTCCATAATATAACCATTTAGAAAAGCACTTTTCACATCCATTTGATAAAGTTTAAAACCTTTAATGCAAGCAAAAGCTAGGAGTACTCGTATTGCTTCCAATCTTGCCACTGGAGCATATGTTTCCTCATAATCAATACCTTCTTCTTGATTATAGCCTTTTGCAACCAATCTTGCTTTGTTTCTCACAATGATTGCTGATTCATCAAGTTTGTTTTTGAAAACCCATTTGGTCCCTATAACTGTATGATCTTTAGGTCGAGGAACCAAATCCCAAACTTGATTTCTTTGAAATTGATTTAGTTCTTCTTGCATAGCAATCACCCAATCATTGTCAGATAAAGCTTCTTCTATATTAGAAGGTTCAATTTCAGAAATAAAAGCAGAAAAAGTTACCTCATTAAGAATTCTATTTCTGGTTTTGACACCTTCATGAATATCTCCTATAACTTGATCAATTGGATGATCCTTCATATGTCTCTATGCTTTAGGTTGAGCATGATCATCGACATCTTCTAAATTTTGAAAATCATTTGTTTCAAAATCATCCTGCTTTGAAATAGATTTGTTTTTCTTGATTGAATCCATTTCTTCTTCATCAATAACTTTTGTCTGAGATTCAATTTCATCAAACACAACATGAATAGATTCTTCAACAGTACATGTTCTTTTATTGAAAACTCTATAAGCCTTACTTCTATTAGAATATCCTAGAAATATACCTTCATCTGACTTTGAATCAAATTTACCTAAGTTTTCTTTACCATTGTTGTGAATGAAACACTTACACCCGATGATATGAAGATGAGCAATATTTGGCTTTCTTCCTTTGTAAAGTTCATATGGCGTCTTTCCAAGTGATTTGCGGATATATGCTCGGTTTGAGATATAGCATGCAGTACTCATTGCATCGGCCCAGAATACTTGTGACATTTCTTTTTCATTAAGTAATGCTCTTGCCATTTCTGTAAGAACTCTGTTCTTTCTTTCCACTACTCCATTTTGTTGAGCGGTTCTATGAGCAGAAAAGTTATGATCTATTCCTTCGTTGTTGCAGTAGTTTTCAAATAGTTGATTATCAAATTCTCCTCCATGATCTGTCCTAATAGAAACAATAGAAATACCTTTCTCATTTTGAACCTTTTTGGCAAACATAATGAATTCAGCAAAGGTTTCATCTTTTGAAGCAATAAATATAGTCCAAGTAAATCGTGTAAAATCATCGACAATTACTAAAGTATATAAATTTCCTCCAAAACGTTTTACTCTTGCAGGTCCTACCAAGTCCATATGAAGTAATTGTAAAGGTTTTGAAGTAGAAATCTCATACTTTGTTTTAAAAGAAGATTTAGTTTGTTTGCCTTTTTGACATGCTTCACAAATCATATTATCTTTGAATTTGAGTTTGGGAAGGCCAACAACTAAATCTTTTCTAATCAGTTTGTCAAGTTGATTCATATTGACATGAGCCAAACGCTTATGCCATAACCAACTTTCTTCTGATCGACTAAGAAAACAATTTTCAGAAGAATTTGAATTTAAATCAATAGTATAACAATTACCGTCCCTTTGAGTTCGGATCTTTGCCTTGATAGATTCTTTGTTCAGAGGTAGATCTTTCTTGCTTACTATCAAGCATTCTTTTGAGTCAAAAATTACCCAGTTATCTTTGTCAGTGCTTTGACTTACACTCAGGAGGTTGTGACATAATCCCTCAACATAATATACTCCATTGATTTGAACACCATCGGATTTTTCTACTTCACCAATTCCAGCAATACGTCCAGATTGATTACCTCCAAATGTTACTTTTCCTCCTTCTCTAGTTTCTAGCATGGTGAACTTATTTTTATCACCAGTCATGTGTCTCAAACATCCACTATCAATATACCATTTGTTTACTCGAGATGCTTTGAGACATACCTAGAATAAGATGATCAAGTTTTAGGTACCCACACTTTCTTGGGTCCTTTGTGGTTAGTATGTGATGTATGTATCCCTTTCGGAACCCATTTATATGTTCCAACAACCTGTCCCTTTTTGAAATAACACAATGAAGTATAATGTCCTTTTCTATTACAATAATTGCATGATGCGAATGGATTCGATGTATGCACAGGATTCCTGAAATATTTAAGATAGGCTCTACTATTCTTCTTATATCCTTTATTCTTATCATGAACAGAATTATACCCAATTCCAGATTTATCAAATGAAACTTTCTGAGTATTTAATATAACCTTGAGAGTTTCACTCCCTTTAGTAAGCTTTTCAACAATTTTTGTTAAATCTTCTATTTTCTTATCTTTTTCTTTACATATTTCATATGATGATATGACAGTACTTTCTAATTCTTTTACTTTCTTCTTATAACTAACCATTTCTTTAGCAACTCTGATGAACTCTGTATGCAATGCATTATATTCAGATAACAATTCATCATAAGAGGGTTCAGAATCACTTACGTCAGAGCATGATTCTTCTTCCTTAGCTACCAAGCATAGATTTGCTACTTCGTCGTTGTCACTTTCTTCGTCTGACGAACTATCACCCCATATAGATGATATATATGCTTTCTTTTTTAGCTTCTTTTTGTCTTTGTTTTTGAAACATTCAGATTTGATGTGTCCTGGTTTCCCGCATTCATAGCATACTATCTGTTGTTCTTTATTTTCTTTCTTGGTTGGTCCACCTTGATAGTTCTTGAAATTCCTTTAACCTCTTCTGTAGAATTTCTTGAATTTTCTCACGATCATTCCCATTTCATCATCATTAGGGACATCTTCATTCTCGGACGATTCTTCTTTTTCTTTGATAGCTTTAAGTGCAACTCCCCTTTTCTTTTTATCATCGAATTCTTCAAGTTCCTTTTTGAATCTCAACTTACCTTCATATTCAGAAAGACTTCCAAAGAGAGCAGTTACGGATCTCATAGATTCTCCTTTAGCTTCTTCGATGGCTGTCACCTTTGCTTCCCACTCTTTCGTAAGAATATTAAGAATCTTTCTTACCTGAGAATTTTGATCAAACGACTTTCCAAGAGCAGATAATTGATTAACAAGATGAGTATACCTGAGTTCAAACTCTGATATACTTTCTCCAGATTTCATACGAAATAAATCATATTCTGTAATTAAAGTATTGATTCTATTTTCTTTGATTCCAGATGTACCTTCGTGAGCAATTTCAAGAGCATCCCACATATCTTTGGCAGTTGGTAGAGTACATATACGAAAATATTCTTTTTGACTAAGAGCACTCTGTATTATAAGAATGGCTTTACAATTTAATGTCACTAACCTTTTGTCATTCTCATCAAATTCATCTGGGCTCTTTTTAACTACTCTATCTTCGATTTTCTTCATTGGAACATAGTCACCATCTTGAATAACATTCCACAATCCATATTCGTTGGCCATCACGAACACTCTAAATTTAGCTTTCCAGAACGAAAAATGTTCTCCAGCAAAACCAGGAGGTCTAGTGATTGAAGCTCGTCTGGAAGAATGTTTTCACCCATTGTTGCCATTTGTCGGATCCTTCTCAAGCTGTTAGGCTCTTCGGAGAAGACTAGGCTCTGATACCAAATGAAAGAGGCAAGCTTCACCCAAGAGGGGGGTGAATTGGGTGATGTTTTAAAGTTTTCGCTTGATGTGGTGAAGTGAAATATAGTAGATAGAGTAGAGTTGAGAAGATTTGAACACAGAGAGTTATACTGGTTCGGCCTAACAACCAGGCCTACTTCCAGTCCTCAGAGATCAAGACCTACTGAGATTTTCACTATACCTCCAAGATTCAATGGGCTCTCAGAATGCCACAAAACAACAATCGCCCTTGAACGGACTACGAGCAGAAATATTCTCTCAATAAGAAATTTCTCTCCCCCTTACGACAAGTCTTATGTGCAGAAAAACAACCTTTGATCCTTCTCACTTGCTTATGTATACAAGACTTATGAGCAGCAACGTTCTCTCCTGCTTACACCACTGTAAGTCTTACGAGCAGCAACGTTTTCTTCTGCTTGTATCTTATAAGGCTTATGAGTGGAAGGTACAACAAGGAATTCTCTCAACAGCTTCTCTCGTAAGGAAAACTACCCTCTCAAGGTCCCAATACCATGAGATCAAATAAACATAGAATTTGAATTGTATGAAGACTCTCTTACAGAGCAAATGAATAAACACTGAAGATCAATGTGTATACAGAGAAAATGATGAATAGCAGAAGACTCGTGTTTGAATTGTCTGCCGTTGTTTGACTTTCTCCGTAACAACTAATTTTCAAACGTTCATCTTCCTGCATCATACTTATAATACAATCAAAATGATGTTAAGCAATGATAAAAAGTAATGATGATATGAATAAATAATATTAAACCATATTCAGATTGAACGTTGTGAGACTTGGCATTTTTGATGATCTGGCAGAGCATCACTCGAGCATGGATGGCTCACTCGAGTGATCTTCCTATTTTCCTCTTTGTGCTTCAGTTATCGAGTTGTGCTTGAAAAGAATTTTAGAGAGACAGAATTCACACTCGCGAGTGAAGTGGGGTCTCACTCGAGCACAACTCCCCCTGCTCGAGTGATCTTACATTTCCTACTGGGAGTGTCTTCTAGGGTCGTCACTCGTACACCATTTTGACAAGAGTGAGATTTTGTACTCGCGGGTGATGTGGACCCTCACTCGAGCACACACACTCCTGCTCGAGTGAGACGCATATTATAGAGGAATATGCTCTCAATACCAACACTCGCATCAGAAACTCAGAGAGATAAATTTATCACTCGCAGGTGATGTGGACCCTCACTCAAGCACACAGACTCCTGTTCGAGTGAGAAGAATATTCTCAAGTATTATACCTTTTAGACAAGCACTCGCATCAGATTTGGAGAGGGATAGAATTTTCACTCGCAGGTGCAGATGTGTCACTCGAGCATATGAGGTGGTGCTCGAGCACACTTGCACTTCTTTACACTTCATGACTCTCGGCCAAGCACTCGCAGTACCTTGCTCGAGTATAGAATACTCATGCTCGAGCATTGATGTCTCTGCTCGAGTGAATCAAGGAAGCATGATAACACTTGCTCTCGGCCAAGCACTCGCGGACCTTCACTCGCATGTGCTCGAGTGAGAATGGCTTCTCTGCTCGAGTGCAAACTCCAGTGCTCGAGTGAATCAATGAAAATAACAGTGGCATGCCTCTCGGGTGAACACTTTCTGGCTTTCACTCACACCTGCTCGAGCACAGAAGGGATCTATGCTCGAGTCAAAACTTATGCTCGAGCACTCCAGTTCAATTTTGCAGCAGATACCAGAAAGCACTCCTATATGCATTTGGTAACTTTGTAAACTTCTCTTAATCTTATAAAAACATGATTTGCATACAATTCTCATTTTGTTATCATCAAAACTTGGGATCTAACACTATTGTTACAAGGGCTCAATCCAAAAAGAGCACTTCTACCGGGAAAGGGAAAAGTACTAAATCTCTCTCACCTACACCCTCTGACTCCTCTACCCCCTCTTTCACACCTAAGCCTTCTAAAAAGCCCAAGTATGACAAAAATATGGCTAAGGCTATGTCTAGAATTCTAGAGCAGATGGAGAAGGGACAATCTTCCAAGAAGTCCAAAGTGCCAGAAGAAGAGATCACCAACCCACCAAAGGGGTTCAATGTTAGCAAATTGGTAGAGTCTCCCAAATATCTATCCCAGTTCTCAAGGAGGAAAGTGTGCAAAACACACTATGTAGATCTCAGGCTACTTCAGGAGGTATTGAAGCATGACCTTAGTCCATATCTAGATCCTTTTATGCCTTGGTTATCCATTAGATTACCTTTCTGCACAAAAGTGATCACATACTTTTACTGTAATTTAGAAATCATAGATGAGCCAAACAGAACCTCAGCTGAGGAAGAGATGACTACCACAGTGAGAGGCCAAAAGATTCTCATATCACCCTCTAGGATTAATTTGTGGTTAGGGATTGAGAACCCCCCAGATGATATTTATTCTCAACTCGAACCAAACCAAATCTTTTCTGTCCTAAAACCTGGAGAGTTAGTTGGCCCTCTAAATTTCAAACCAAGTGATTTGTGTGATCATCACAGGGTCCTATGGTACATCTATTCTAGGTCCCTTGTGAACAAGGCCAATAACTATACCCACTTCTCTGATAGGGACTTTAGGTGGTTTGCTTCACTTCTCCTGAAGGAGCAGAAGGATTTGGGGGA